>OX276335.1:165197573-165902573 GCA_946251815.1 Dasysyrphus albostriatus | reverse complement strand
TTTCTTTTAATTTACTTTTCCTTATGACTTGTGCAACTTGTTAATGATGTTTCATAAGATTTTAATTTAAGATTGTGTTCTGTTTTCCTTTTAGTAAATTTTCAATCCTATATTTCTTCATCTTTCATCTTGATTTACTGTGTCGGTTTCTTCTTAGGTGGACTGTATATTTGTATTGACTATCTGCTTGTGTGAGTTAGGAATGAGTGACTGATAGGCGATAACTGTGTGAGCATAGAGTGAGTGAGTGATTGAGTGAGTGAGGGAGTGAGTGATTGAATGCTGAGTGAGTGAGTAAATAATTTATTGATGAGTGAGTGAGTACTTGAATGATGAGTGAGTGATTGTATGGATATTCTTTTAAGAGTGAGTTTTATTTTGTTTATTTCATGATTTTACTACGCTTTACTGTGTTTTATTTTTCATTATAATTGTTAGTGGGTTAGTTTCTTCAACGTATTGCTTTTTTAGAGTTTTAACTGTATATATTTCGTTTCATGTTGTGTTGGGGTTTCCCTTTTAGATTATTGTGTCTTCGGTATTTGTGTCGTTTGATGGAAGTGGACATATTTTGGTTATGGGCCTTTTGAATTCCCCATTTTGGGTTTTTACTTTCACTACTCGGATGAGTTCATCTTCTCCAGGATAGGTTACTGTGATTCGAGCCATGAGCCATCTTGAGGGTGGAAGCCTTTCATCCTTGAGTAGAACTAAATCTCCTACTTTTGGTTGTTGTTTTGTTTTAAGCCATTTTGGACGATGCTGAAGCCTGTTTAGATAGTCGCTGCTCCATTGTTTCCAAAATGTTTGTAGTGATGCTTGCACACGTTTCCATCTATCAAGGTAACCTATTCTTTCAGCTGCTAGATCTGGTTCGGGAACAACATGACTTGAAGTACCGATCAAAAAGTGCGCTGGTGTTAGGGCAGTAAAGTCGTCGAAGCTATCGGTTAATGGGCAGAGGGGTCTCGAGTTGAGACACGCTTCTATTTGAGTTAGAAGTGTGCTGAGCTCCTCAAAGGTTAACGCTTCGTTACGGGCAACACGTCTTAGATGGTATTTCACCGATTTCACACCGGCTTCCCATAATCCACCGAAGTGAGGAGAAGCTGGAGGAATGAATTTCTATTCAGTGCCTGATTTGCTTAACGATTCGGCTATTTCCTTGTAGTCGTGGTTGGCAGCTTTTAGCTTTTTTGGAGTTCCGTACTGGATCCTTTGAAGTTGGTTCCGCAATCACTGTATATGTGGGAACAAATTCCCCGTCTAGCTGTAAATCTTCGGAAGGCGGCAATAAAGGCTTGGGTTGTTAAATCCGTTACAGCTTCCAAGTGAATTGCCTTTGTAGCAAGACAAACAAATATGGCAAAATATCCCTTAAAGGTTTTTGATCCTCTTCCTTTCCAGGCTTTTACCTCCATGGGTCCAGCGTAGTCAACGCCTGTGTGTGTGAATGGCCTTGATATGTTGACTCTTGGTGCTGGTAAATTTCCCATTAATTGTTCCATGGGCTTGGGTTTCACTCTAAAACAAGTGGTACATTTATTAATAATCTTTCTTACTATGTTTTTAATATTGAATATCCAAAATTGATTTCTAATGCATAGGATCACTTGTTGCAACCTACCATGAAGCGTTTTCTCATGTGCATCATCGATGATGAGCTTGGAGAACACATGATCTGCTTTCAAAATAATTGGATGTTTCTGATCGTATGTAAGGGAAGAGTTTTGAAGTCGGCCTCCGACCCTTATGATGCCAGTTCTGTCCATAGACAGGTTGAGTGATTTGTAGAGTTTAGTTGTTTTACTTTTCTTTAACTCTTTGATGACTTCAGGAAACATTTCTTGTTGTACAAGACGTGCGGCAGTAAGCAAAGCAATTTGTATTTCTCTAGGTGACAAAATAGAAATCATCCTAAACTCTTTGGCCTTTCTTACGTTGTAGACAAACCTATTTATAAACGCAAGACTTCTCAAAACTTCAATGAGTGTTGAATATTTGTAAATCAGATGTATTAAACCTTCTTCATCATTGATAACGAGATGTACTTTAATGTCCTTTTCCTCTTCTTCCGTTACTAAATGAGTGGGTTGTGGTGGGACAGAGAAATCCCATTTTTCTTGGAGAATTGTTGGTCCTTTCCACCAAAGAGCACTATGTAGTAGCTTTGATGGCAGCATACCGCGGGATGCGAGATCCGCTGGGTTTAATTTAGTTGGAATGTGACGCCATATGCTCAAATTCGTAAGTCGCTGGATCTCAGTAACCCGATTTGCAATGAAGGTTTTCCATCGTGAGGGTTGTGCAGTGATTCAGCTGAGGGTAATTGTGGAGTCAGTCCAAGCATATGTTTTTATGCTTTTAAATGGAAGCACTGTTTGAGTATAGCTCAGAAGCTTTGCAAGCATAACCGCTCCACAAAGCTCTAATCTTGGCAATGAAACGGTATTTACTGGAGCAACTCTAGTTTTGGAGATAAGTAAATGAGTGTGAATGCAACTGTTATGGTCCAAAACACGAATGTAGACGGCAGCTCCATACGCCTTAATCGATGCATCGCTGAATCCATGGATTTCGATCTCCTTGATATCACCTTGGGTATTAATCCACCTGGGAATCTGGATATCTTGCAAAATGGACAATTCTTCTTGAAAGGATAGCCATTCCTGTTGCAGCTCCACTGGAATGTTTTCATCCCATGAGAGACCATTTAACCATAGCTGCTGCATAATAATTTTGGCCTTTATAATACAGGGTGCAATCCATCCTAGCGGATCAAATAAACGTGCAATCGTGGATAGTATTGTACGTTTCGAAACTGTTGCTTCGACGTCAGTTTTCTGGAATGAAAATGAATCAGAAGAAGGGTACCAACTGATGCCTAATGTTTTTGTATGATCCTGCGATTCTAAGGTGAGTGATACACTTGTTCCTCGATCTTCTTGTGGTACCACATTAAGAAATTCTTCATTATTACTCATCCATTTACGAAGATGAAATCCAGCTGATTCTAATAATGTTGAAATCTGATTATATTTTTCTTTAGCTTCTTCTAGTGAATCTGCACCTGACACTAAATCATCAACGTACATATCTTCACGAATCATTTTTGCGGCTAGTTGGTATGTACTCTCTTCATCGCAAGCAAGCCTTTTAAGTGTACGATTCGCAAGATACGGTGCAGGAGCCGTACCAAACATCAACACTTTCACCTTGTAAAGTTTGACGGGTATCATCGGATTGTCACGCCAATAAAGCAGTTGGTAGTAGGCATCATCTGGATGAATTTTGATTTGCCTATACATTTTTTCAATGTCGGCAGTGAAGGTAATTTTGTTTGTCCTCCACCTTAGAACAATTGATATTATGTCCGTTTGAGTTTTAGGCCCCGTCATCAAATGGTCATTTAAAGAACTCCCGTCCGAAGTCTTGAATGAGGCATTGAAAACTACTCGAAGCTTGGTTGTTGTGCTTGACTCCTTGATGACTGCATGATGTGGTACGACATATTGGTAAGGTGAATTTAATGTGATGTCCTGATTTATGTCAACTTCTTCCATATGATTGAGTTCGAGATACTCAGCTATACATTTGTTATAATCATTGTAGAGTGTTGTGTTGTAGAGTAGCTTCCTTTCTTGCTTGTAGAACATGGCTAAAGCATTTTTATGTGTGGACTTTAGCTCTGGGCGATGATTCTCTTTGAAGGGAAGTGAGACTTCAAAGCGCCCTCCCGGCAACCTTTTGGTGTTGTGTAAAAAGTGTTGTTCGCACTCCAAATCTTCCTCCTTTTCGGCTTCCTTGTATGGGGATTCCTCAATCTCCCAAAATTGTCGCAATTGGGTGTCAATATCGACAAACTGACTGAACACTTGTAGTGTGTGAGGTCTTTCAAAAGGAACTTTTCCCAAAATCATCCAACCAAACTGGGTTTTTTGAGCAATCGGCGAAATTGGATCTTCACCCCTTATAATATCGGGTAAAATGGTCTCGCAATACACGTCATTGCCCAGCAAAAGATCGATGTTGGCAGGTTGATTAAAGGTAGGATCGGCCAATCTCAAACCTTGAATGTGTTTCCAGTTGGTTGTGTTCATTTCTTGACTTGGTAGAAGTCCTGTAAGGGTCTTGTAAACATAGCCTCTTGTCGACGTCTCAAAGTCTGAACATGTTGAACTGATGTTTAATTCGACATAGTTTTGGCAAGAACCACTCTTAGTATGGCCTACCACCGAGACATCTAAAAGCGTGCGGTGTTTTTTCAAACCTAAAAGCTGAGCAGCAGACTCCGTTATGAACGACGCCTGTGAACCGGGATCAATTAAAGCTCTTAATTTGATGAAATCACCTTGTGCTGTTCTTACTTTAATAATTGCTGTAGCTAATAGAATTTGTGTATTTCTATATTCATTCAGATGGAAACAATTTGCAGATGTTGACTGTTGTTGTATATCAGAAGGGTGAAAGGAAGCTGCGTTTGGGTTAATTTGACTGGATATATGATGTGTTTGAGCTAAATTTTGATTATTAGTGTGTGTGTTAGGGTGAGTAAATGAGTTTTGATTATTATTTGAATGTGTAGTGTTCGAGTGTGATTGTGGTTGAGAACGAGTGAATGTGTTAGGATTATTTGAACTGTATGTTAATTGATTAGACTGATTGAGTGCCTGTTGTGTGTTTGAGTTGTTTTGTGAAGCATTTCCGTAATTATTACTAAAACGTGTATTGTTATTGCCAAAATGAAGTAAAGAATTGTGTGGTCTTTGGCAAAAATGGCAGGTCTTATTACTTGGACAGTTATTTGTGCGATGGCTGTAAGCTAAACAATTAAAACAATTGCCGAACTGTTTCACAACTCGCTGTCTTGCATTGATGTCCATTTTCAAAAACTTAGTGCAGGAACGTAATGAGTGAACACCCCTATGACATACTTTGCATGTAAAGTTTTCTGTGGGTTCAGAATTTACATGGAAAACGTTTTTTGTCTGCCTCTTATGTGCTGATGTTGATTTCTCATTAATCTGCTCATCCACCATCTCTAACGTTCTAAACTTTGTTTCCAAAAATTCAGAAAATTCTTTAAAGGTGGGAATCTCTTTTTTTGTTCCCAATGAAGTTTCCCATAAAGACTGGATTTTCGATGGCTATTTTTTCACAAGCAGAAAAATGATTATCGCATCCCAATGATTGACGGGCAAGTCTAAATTCTTTAAAGCATGTAAGATTTTTGTCGAATTATCCAACAGTTCACGAATTCCTTTGGCACTTTCTTCAGAAACGCTTGGCAAATCGTAAAACAACTTAAGCTCGTGGTTTACCAAAATCCGCTTAAAATCATAGCGAGACTTTAAAAGTTCCCAAGCTTGGTCATAACTAGCGTCATCTACATTTACGTGATCAAGTAAAGTGCCCGCACTTTCCTTACAGCATGACTTTAAATAATGTAACTTTTCTATTTTAGTAAGAGACGAATTACTGTGTACAAGTGAAACAAATTGGTCATGGAAGGAACGCCAATTCTGGTATTCACCTGTAAATGTGGGTGGATGAATTTTTGGAAGCCGTACATCGTGTGACTTCTGAGATGCACTTTGCTGTACAGGGACCACCGTTTCATTTGTTTGAATAGTTGAGGGAAATTTCTCTAACTCATCCAAAAGAGTAGATTTGTACAACGTGTAAATTTCCTTTGTTTCGTAGTGAACTTCCTCCAGAGATTTGAAAACATCTTCCTTTAGTTCGTCATCGCAAATAATATCTTCATACTTCTTTTGAATAACTAACAAATTACTTTCTAACAAGTCGAGACGTGTGGTGACGTAATTTCTTGTCCGACGACTTGGGCTCACAGTCTTCTTGAAATTTTCAAAATCTTTTGAAATTTGTTTGCAGGTATTTTTAAAAATCTTAGCTGCACTCATTCTCACTCAACTATTACTTATTATTTGTATTATATAGTCTTAAGTAAGTAAATATAAGTAAAATGTACTCACTTTTCTTTCAGTGTAGACAGGCGGCGTGGCAGCAGCGCTCTTCAACTTCCTTTGATGACCTGTGGACTTCCTTCACTCACTTTGAAGCTTTTTGTCTTAATTTTTTAATTTAATGTCTTTATTTGTAAAAAGGAATGTTAATAATTATTTTTAAATGTTTTCTTGTATGTTACTTTTAACAATAAATTTGTACTATGCGACAAAATGGTCGCCACACAGTTTTTCTTTTGCTTCACAATAATTGCACAATTAATTTTGTTTTGTGGTTCACTCTTTTGCCTCGAAGGACCAAAAATGTTCGGCGTTAAAAGCTTACTTGAAACAAAATGCAAGTTTGCACTCAACTCTTTTAAAATATTTGGGTAAAACTCTCTAAAAAAAACTCTCAAAATAAAACACATCTAAATCGCTTGCTGATAAAATTCCAGTGACGTTTTATTACTGCCCTTCACATAACCTTCGTTTTTCATCAATATCGTAAGTATTAAATGGTATACATTTTAGGGGACTGCTCCGAAAGTCAACCAGGTAGTCATGTCCAGCAGCTTGTAGGTTGATGTGTGTCGACAGCATCCAACAGTACGTAAAATAAATTCTCCGCTAAAGTTTGGGAATTGTAAAATTTTAGGACTAGTTAGGATTTCTTTAAGCAATTCAAAAGATTTTTCACAATCTTTAATAAAATTAAATTCGACATCTTTTTTCAGCAATCGGTTTAGTGGGATGGAAATGGTAGCGAAATTAGGGATAAATTTACGATAGTAGTTGGCAAATGCAACGAACCTTCTAACTTCATCAGCGTTGGTGGGTGTGGGGTAGCTTTTCATTGCGGAGGATTTAGTGGGATCGGGTAGCATGCCACTATCGGAAATAACGTGTCCTAGGTATAACACTTCCTTTCGCAAGAAAGAGCATTTTCCAGGATGTATTTTTAGGTTTACTTCTCTTAACCGGTCAAACACCTGTATTAAGTTTTTATTGTGGTCTATTAAACTTCTACCAAAGACTATGAGATCGTCGAGATAGACAAAACATCGTGAATATGTTAGTCCTGACATCGCTATGGACATCATTCTGGAAAATTTGCTGGGTGAGATCTTCAAGCCCATGGGTAGTCGTTTTAACTGGTAGTGACCATCTTCTGTTGAGAACGCTGTGATTAGTCTACTATTGGCATCCAACTCCATTTGGTAGTATCCCTGGCTTAAATCTATACATGAGAAGTAAGCTGCTCCTCCTGCCATATCGTAGATGTCGGTTATGTTGGGTAGTGGAAATTTATCATCTTCAATTCGCTCGTTCACGTGACGGTAGTCGATCACCATACGGAATTTTTGTAGACCGGTAACAGGGTCTTTCTTTTCAGGTACTACAAGTATTGGAGAGTTCCAAGGCGAAACAGATGGTTCTATAATGTCGTTTTCTAACATCTTTCGTATTTCTTCTTTTATATCCTGTTTCTCTGTGTGTGGGAGACGATATGGTTTTGAATATTTTGGTGATACATCCTTCTTAAGCGAGATATCCGCTTTGCCAATATGTGTATACGTGAGTTTGTCACCGTCAACGTGAAAGATGTCTTGGTATTTGGTACATATTGCTTCAATTTCTGCTTTTTCTTCGCTATTTAATGTGTCAAAATTTTTTTCGTTAATTATTTTATTAACTCGAGCGTTTATTGATTTATCTGTCTGGTTGTAACGTAAAATGTAGTGTTCTGAAGCTGGGAAGGACAATGGTTCAGAGAGTTACTGTTGTATCCCGTGCATTTAAAATTCTTGTTGGTATTTTTCAGTTTATGGCAATGGATAATGATCCTGCCATAAAAACGTTTTCGCATAATTGCTGTGGGTAAAATACTCGAGCTGCGGTGTGTTTTGTGTTTAGCCAATATGTGGCTTCGCATCGTGGGGCTATTGAGATGGTATTAATATTCTCGTGGGAGCATATGGGCAGATGAATAATGTTACTTCCCTTTTTGGTTGATAATAGGAATTTCTCTAAGTCAAGTATTGCGTTTAACTCTAACAGAAAGTTAGCCCCTATAATACCTTCAACCGGAATTGGGAAATTATCGGGTACTACGTGAAATTCGTATGGAACTATAAAATTTTCTAAATGGATTTGAGTATTACATGTTCCTATTGTTTGTAAATCTCCTGAAATGCCTAGAATTTTTGTGCTTTTATTTTTGTATATGGGTATGTTTGTATTTACTGAACTGTTTTTTACTACACAAATTGAAGCTCCTGTGTCTAATAAAAATCTTACATGTTGATCGTAGTCTAGTTTTAAATGAACGTAAATGCCGTTTGATATTCCAGCAGTGCAAATGGCATTTGGCATTGGTGGATTATTTAATTCCCCTCCGATGGGTCGGCTTCCCCCTCGGTGGGTAGATCGTTTCCCAATGCTAATACTCTGTGACCATTATTGTTAGTACCGGTAGGTGTGTTATTTATACTGGGGTTTCTGTCTCGGGAAAAATTAGTCCTCGTATTAACATTATTCCTATTATTACTTTGTATACTTCTATTGTCATTAGGACGGTTTGTGTTAAGACGATTGTTATTAGTTTGATGTGATTGAGAAAATTCTTGATTATAGTTATTGTTAAAATTATTTTGTCTTGGGGAATTGGGAGAGTAGTTATTACTACGAAAATAATTCTGTCTCGTAAAATTTTTCTTGGGATAGTTAGTATTATTATAACCTGACTGATGGGAATTATGAAAATACCCTCGGTTTTGGTTTCGATTTTGGTGTTGGGAATAATTGGTATTGTGGGCATACCTGACAGTTTCCGTTATTGGTACAGTACTGGGAGCTAACTCTAGCAAATGGGTTATAGCATCTTGCATTTTAGTATGTCTTGCACTATCGAGAATGGTTCTATATCTATCGTTAACTCTCTGTTTGAGAAAAGCTAATCCTCTATGTTCATTTGCTATAGTGAGTGTTTCTCGAGCTTCTTCCCCTTGCATACTTATTTCCAGTTCAGTCATTTTTGATATCAGTTGTTCTATTTCAGAAACAAGTTCTCGCATAGGTCGGTTTCTTTGACGCGACCTATCTAATTTGTACTGAATGCTTTCTATTGTATCTTTGTCTCCACATTTGGAAACTAAATTTGCTTTTAGTTGTTCAAAAGTTTCGATCTTGGCGGCTCCTAGTTCAGTTAATGCCCTACCTTGAATTTTACATTTCAACAAAAATTTGATTAGCATAGTCTGTGAATCTTTCTTTAAGGTGTCATGGTAAAATTCAATATTATTGAGAAAATCCCTAATATTTTCGGTGCATTTGTTATTTTCTTCGCAGGTTAGTACAGTCAATTTTTGTGCCTTACTGAAATCAAATTCGGCCATTTTGTTCAAACTTGATAATGGCACTTTTTCATGAGTTTCGGGGACTGACTTAATTTCCTGATCTTCTTGGTCTGAACCTGGTTCTTCTGAACTATTTTCTTGTATATTGTTTTTTACGATTGCTTCTGCAAGCTCCCTATAATCTTTAGCCGTGGATGTCAACTGAGTCAGATACTTATGTTCCTGTTCTGTAAGATTTTTTCAATTAAAAGTTGTGAAGTGTTCAAGGAAAATATTCCACAACTGCAAAATTTCTTTTAATTTTTTGTTTGCCCCTTCGAGTTTTCTTTTGCGATTTGGGGATTTTTTTAGGTTTAGATAACAGTTTTTTAGTGTGCCTAAAGCTTCTTCCAAAATCGAGAAATCCATTAACCAATATAAAAATTTTAAGAAAATTTGTGGGTTTATATATTTTTATTTAAAAACAATTATACAGATATTCTTCTGGTTATATTGTTTTTGACTATTTCTTTTCTAATTGCCTTATAAAATTTCCTTACGATTAAGTCTCTAATATATTTGGCGAGAAAAATAATAATAATTATAATTATGATAGAAGCTACATCTATTCCATATTCATATTTATCATTGGACTTATTAATTTGAGGCCCGTTATTGTTAACGATGACCTCTTCTACTTTAGACTGGGAGTTACCCATTACAGAAATTGAAAATTGAGAGATAAAAATTAATTTAAATTTTGAAAATTGAAGTTGCGAACGGAAAAATAAAAACAAATTTAATTTTTGCTCTTGCTGATTTCTTTTGCTGTTGTCACTATCGACTGGAACAGCTTGTGGAACTCCTGCTCTTCGGCTTTCTTTTGCTTCCGTTTAGCTGCTTTGTTGGAGCGGATTGCTCCCTTCACTTGCTGGATCTGGCGCAAGTATTTTTGCCTCACCGCTGGGTTGGCCAGGTATGTTTGCCAACCGATACAGTTCAATTAGGTATTTCTTGAGCTGCACCCTCTTTCCCGCTCGTACCTTTGGAGTTGGGGGTACTGGAATTGGTTCTGCAGCACGGGTAGTATTTCGCCTCAAATACTCTTCGATGGTTAGGGGTTTGGGACCTACTCTGATTTGTTCGGTTTCTTTGGGCCTTGTTGGTTCTATTAGAAGTGCCTGGGCTTCTTTAATTAAATTGGCTGCTAGGGCCAGTTGGGTTTGCCGGGCCATCTAATAGACTATGTTTTGCTGCTCCTGGCAAGATCGCCATGTAATGTTTGTACCCCTGATTGTGAGTCGTGGAGGTTCAGTATATGTATTGTTTCCGTAGAGCAGACACAAAATAATTGACTTCGTATACATCTAACCATACTTCGATAATCGATAACGTTCTATCGATATTTCCACAATATGCACAATCAGCATTCGACCTTACCATGCATTTGCTTCAAGAATCAACGACACTTGAAATTGGAAATACAAGAATACTCGTGCACTAAAAGTGTCATATGAGTATTTTTGTTTATTTTGTATTTCTCCTATAGTTCGTGCACTGAAGGTGCCGGTTGAACTATATGAGTATATTATGCACAAAGTGTGTCAATAGAAATGTGAATACTTTTTTTATTATGATTCGGCTCTATAGCTATAGCTATAGCCGACGCGGTGACCGACGCGACGGGACAAAGTATGTGCGATGGATATGGACGGGAAACCGAGTATCAAGTATCGAAGCAGGTTGAATGTATTCTTAATTGTTTGGCGGCAATTAGTTAAGTGGTCGCTGGTTCGATCCCTTCACAAGTCGCGTACATGCAATTTTCAGTTTCGAAACTGTTTGGTTGCAAAACTGAGTCCTATGGACTCGTGTGAGACTCCGCGCACATGCAGAAACTATTCCGTCGTCGATTCGAGCAACTTTTCAGTTTGTGTTTTGGCACAAACTGAACGATTGCCCGAAAACAGTTTTTCAGTTTGTGTCATATGGAATAATATGTAACTGCGCGAACATTCAACCAAGTAGTTGCGGATATTTAACCACATCATTGAGTTTTGTTCTCTGTGCGAGTGCGAAAGAGAACAAATGTATCTTTTCTTTAATTTGCTGAACAAAAGAATAGGACGAAGGCGATAATATTTTTCTTTGAATGTATGAGAGAGACAAACTGATTAAACATTATCGGTGTGTTGGTTAGGTTCGCTGTGATTGCTTGTGGAGTTGCTCATGTGTGTGAGTTATATACCTCACCTAACACCAGCCTTGGGCCCAGTCATTAACACCAGCAACTTCCCATTAGAAACTTTATTGCATTGTCATTAGAATATAATATATTTTTATTTTTATTTTTATATCATATATCATATAATATGCCGTCTATGTATTTTGTTACTATTTGCTTTCCCACGAATTAATTGCTTAATAATCATATTTTATGTATTTAGAATTGATGTTATCCATAAGTAAGTTTCAGTTGAATAATAAACTCAACACTGAGCTGTCTAAGAAAATTAAATTGTTTTCTTATCAAACGGTAGTCTCGCAACCTTAACTGGCGCAGTCGAGTAGCCCGGTGATGGAAATTCTTTTTGTTTCATTTTAATAATTATGTCAGTGGTTTCCCGATAGTGAATACTTAAAATAAATAAACGAAAGAAACATTTGATGTTGTGACATAAATAACTATCGTCAATATCGAGAGAAAATCGGTACAAGTGACATCAATCTCCACGGAATTCCATTCCCTTATCACCGGTGAAACATAAATAGCAACCCTTCAATAAACATAAATAAATTGAAAAAATATTGTATTAGTGACTTTAATAAAAATATAGTCATCAAAGAACCTTTCGAAAGAACATCGAAAACATAAAAAAAAAATTAAGTGACTTTAAGAAAAAAAACCCTTCGAGAGAACATCGAAAATATTTATCCCTTTATCAACGATGATTAATGACTTTAATAGAAAAAAAAAACTTAAAAAAAAAATATATCAAAAGAAAAAAAAGCCCAATCATCAAGTGTTAAGAACAGCACATCGAAAACACTACAAGGAAAGCTCTGAACCAACACTGGACGCCATGCTGTTTTGTGCAAGGTAAGTCGAATTATATAAATTCTATTAATGTTCAGAGTTCCCAAAACTAAAAATAATCCTTATCCTTTACAAGGGGAAAAGAATATTGCTGGAAAAAATCTGACATAGAAATAAATATTGAACAAGTAAATTTAAATATTAAAAAGCCAAATATAATGGATTTTGATTAAAATATTGAAATATCTAATTTTGAAAGGAAAAATTTAAACACCGAAGAATTAAATATAAAAGATCTTAATAATAAAAGAGAGATTGAAATAATTAATCCAATGCCTGACGGAGATCAAAATAATGCTGAAGCAGCAGCAGCCGCTGCTGCAGCCACATTAAACCTTTTAAACTCATCAAAAATCCCCCATATAGTAAAAGACATCCCAATCTTTGACGGTAACCCTAGACTTTTGTTTGAATTTATTGACAATGTAGAAGAAATACTTTCGCTCCTCGGAGCAATTGGATTTTCAAAAGGAGCTAATTAAGGATGAATGATAATAAGAGCAATCCGGAACAAAGTAGTTGGCCCTGCCAACGAAGTACTCAATGTCGATGGGACCACGTTAGTCTGGGGTTCTATAAGAACCAACCTTGTAAACCACTATTCTGATAAACGCAACGAAACCTCCCTCATTAGGGACTTACAAAATTTAAGACAAAACAATAAAACCATGAAAACTTTTTATAGTGAAATTGTTGAAATTCAATCTGCAATAACTAACCACATATGAATTATCGAAGCTAATAAAAACGTGATTACTGCAAAAAAATATTTATATCATGAAATGTGCCTTAATAGTTTCTTATCGGGACTTAAAGAACCACTAGGGGCCACAGTTAGACCGAAAACACGAAATCCTCCAGCCAGAACCAGGCTACTTACTATTTGTCAATAGCCCAGATACAACAATAAAGACCACCTGCGGCCCCGATGATCATCGCCTTAACGGAACATTCGTAATCCACTTTACAAACTGCAGCATACAGGTGAACGGAATATCCTCTGAAAGCGAATCTCGAGTCTATTTTGAAGATGTACATATTTTGTCTACGTCGTTCAATCAAATAACAATCTCACCTAGTGAAACAATCAGCCTCCAGACATTGCAGAATTTCCACTTCGAAAATAAAAAAGCAAAAAGCAATTAGAAACTTAGAAAAAAACACCAGCTACAAGATTATCCTCGATTATAAAGGGTGATTTTTTAGCTGGTTTGGTTTTGGCAATACTAGTTTTGACAGCTGACGTGTGTTTAGTACCTTGTGTCACTGTCAAACAGCTTCAGTTTGGTTTGCAATTTAACCATGGATCGTCTTACAAATGAACAACGCTTGCAAATTATTGAATTTTACTATCAAAATTCGTGCTCGGTTCGAAATGTTCATCGCGCGATGCTTCCATTTTATGGTCGGCATTCTCGACCTTCTGAGCAGTCTATTCGGAAGATTGTGACCAAATTTCGCACCAAATTTACTTTGTTGGACATTAAACCACCAACACGTTTACGTACTGTGCGTAGTGAAGAAAATATTGCGGCCGTATCAGCTAGTGTGACAGAAGACCGCGAAATGTCGATTCGGCGCCGTTCCCAGCAGTTAGGCCTTTGTTACAGCACTACGTGGAAAATTTTGCGGAAGGATTTGGGTGTAAAGCCTTTAAAGATACAGCTGGTGCAAGAACTAAAGCCAGCCGACCTACCACAACGCCGAATTTTTGGTGAATGGGCTCTTGGAAAGCTGGCCGAGGATCCGCTTTTTTATCGAAAAATTGTGTTCAGCGATGAGGCTCATTTTTGGTTGAATGGGTACGTAAATAAGCATAATTGCCGCATTTGGAGTGAACATCAGCCAGAAGCATTGCAACAGCTACCAATGCATCCCGAAAAAGCCACTGTTTGGTGCGGTTTATGGGCCGGCGGCATTATTGGGCCATATTTCTTCAAAGATGATGCGAATCGCAGCGTTACTGTCAATAATGAACGCTACCGAGCGATGATAACAAACTTTTTTTTGCCCGAAATGGAAGCTCTTGACTTGCATGATATGTGGTTTCAACAAGACGGTGCCACATGCCACACAGCACGCGAAACAATGGCGCAATTGCGAGGCGAGTTTGGTGAACAGTTTATTTCACGTTTCGGGCCGGTCAATTGGCCGCCTAGATCGTGCGATTTGACACCATTAGATTATTTTTTGTGGGGGTATGTCAAGGCCAATGTCTATAGGGACTAGCCCGCTTCGATTGACGCACTGGAAGCCAACATCCATGCATTCATTCGTGAGATACCGGCCGATATGTGTGAAAGAGTATGCCAAAATTGGACTCAGCGGATGAGCTACCTGAGACGCAGCCGCGGTCAACATTTGCATGAAATTATCTTTAAACATTAAATTGCAAGGTTCAAACTATCGATTCAAATAAATATTTCATTCATTTTTTCGAATATTTTGTGTTTTTTTTTTTTTAAGTTCTAAACCTCTTAAAAAATCACCCGTTATAAAGAATTTACCTACTTCAATTTTAAAGAAAATACCTACCTACAAAAATGTAAAACATTACATTTTTTTTAGTGTGACTGATAATAAATATTCTTATCATAAATTTCTATTATTCCAATTAACTACAATCACTCACACAACCAAACAAAAATAGGCCAATATAATCTCAGTTTTGAAACAATACAACCTTATTATAGAAAATTGATAGAAAACAACGCACAAAATTAATGTTTTTCTTGTCTCTCTTGGACTCCCATAAATTTTGAATACGATGTTCTCAATCTTCTGTTACTTCTTTAACCTTATTTTTATTCCTATTTCTTTAATTATCCTGTCATTCTCATCGCTTCAATTCGGCACACCTATAGTTCCAGCTCGTCTCTATAGATGCCAGGCCGACCGTTCCTCTTCATGATAGTACTATTAAAATATATATACAATTAGCCAGTTTATATTTCCGAGATCTCAGAGGACTCAGACCGCTCAGAAATATAAACAGGATTCCTCTCAAAAATTCCTCACTTTTCCCCTTAAAAACTGAGACTGAAATTTTTTGGATTCGTTTCTCAATTATTTTTTGTCGCAGTAAATTACATAAGAAAAAAAGAAAAAGAGAGTTTTGACTTCTATGTGAGGAATACTGTTTATATTTTATTCTCCTGCTCTGTCAAATAATTGAGGAAAAATACTGAGCGCTCAAGAAATATAAACTGGACAAATAGTTCGATCCTTCAAGCAAATTCAGTGATCCACTTTGTCGGTACTTCTTGGATCCTTAAAAACATAACTCTCACACAGGGATTTTATTTTTTCCCACTTGTTTTGTTCGTTTTAGTCTATTTTTATAGGTCGTGCGGTGAAGATCATGTAAGTGTGTTTTAGTAGGTTTTGTCGTGAAAACTTAATCATATTCTTAGTTTATAATACGAACCAAATGCAATTGTAATTTATTTAATCCTTAGTAGGGCAAATTATTGTGTTTTTGTAATTATTTGAATAAATTGCAAATAGATATGCCTTGGAAGGAAAAAAGTTCTATTTTCTTTGTTGTGTGTGGTTGAAAAACTCGAAAAGAGAATTTCTCTTTTATATCTCTTGGTTTTGGTACTTGCTAAGTATGCTGAAGTTTTTATCTCACAATTTTTTTTTTTTTTATTTTCCATTTTCTTAAAACTATCTTAAAGCTAGACAAAAATTCATAAAAACTAGCCTTCTTATCAATATCTTAAAACTAACTTACTGGCCCCAGTCGGGCGCTCTAAGTTAAACTATAATAACTTAATGCTAACACATTTCGGCCTAAGAACTATCTTAATACTAAATCCAGGTCGGTTTTATTTTTTACCGAGAAGAATTTACAAAAAAACTCGGTATCATTGTCATTTTTTTTTTTGGTTTTTATATAAAACTTACAAACTACATAAAACTAAATTAAAGCTAATTAAAACTAATTAAAGCTAATTAAAACTAATTAAAACTACTTAAAGCTACTTAAAACTATTTAAAACTAATTATAAACTAATTACAACCTACTTATAAGCTACTTACAGACTACTTACACGCTAGAACAGCCACAGCAAGCATTTTCCGGCTTTTATATTTTTTTTTTTTTTTGAGGATTTTATAATTTTTTTTTTTTTTTTTTTTTGGTGCCACCCTGACTGTCCCTACTTAAAACTAACTACCTAAACCTATGCAAGTCGGCCATACAAAAGAAAATAGCAAGGTCAACTATTAAATATCTGAAGGAACTTCATCTTCGTTTTTCAACCACCAGAACTGGTTCTCCTGCTTTACCCTATCTCTTCGATCCCGTTCGGACACAGTCCTACTGAACTGAAGGTGCTCAGCTCCGTCTTGTGCGAAGACGTCTCGACTGTAAAGGAGCCGCCAATCTACAGTTCTACGGCCGACGTGGTAGATTAGCGGAACCGCCGCTCTATCCTGGATCAACCCTCGACTGTCTAGGTGGAGGAATGCATCGGGCGGAATAAAGCCGCTTAGACGCACACTCTCGTAGTATTCGTTGTTGGGGTAATAAGCCCCGAAAATTAAGCTGTTAGACGGGGACATCGCTTTTGCAATGTGACCTCGAATAAGCTTCAGCATGAAATTATCTATCCTGTTTATGTTGGCCCCGTTGTATAGAGCCAGGTTGGAATAGTAGTGTTTGTACTCCGACTCTGGTGTTCTGTGCAATCCAAGGCAGCGTCAAAGACACTGCCTCTCAAACACCCGAATCTTTTCCATGTGAGATGGGGCAACGTTGAACCAAACCGGGCATCCATAGGCAATCATCGGCCAGATAAGGGCCATGTAGCAAATCACCTTCACCCTGCTGTCAAGCCGGCTGCTATAGAACAACCGTTTTGTCATGGCAAAAGCTCCCCTAGCCCTGGCCAGAGCAGCATTTATATGTCTGTCGAAATACAAATACTGATCCATCCAGATGCCAAGGTACTTTACTACACTTTTAATCGCCAGTGGATGTCCATTTGGCCCTACGATCACCAGCTTGCGCCAGTTCTTTCTCGTATCCCTTGTGGCTCCACGCAACGGAGTCCTAAACAAGATAGTTTCTGATTTCTGAAAGTTGATTTTCAACTTCCAGTCATCGCAATATCGCTGAATCTTCTCGAAGTCACGCTGCAAAAGAATCCTGATGACCTTGACTTTCAGAGCTGTTCTTTTTTCTCACAATACATGCTGAAGTGGGTCCGCGGTGATTTAATTTACATGCTAATCTGAGCCATAAAACGCAGTTTTGAGAATCCACTTTTGGATCCGAAAACGGAGTCTTTCATACGTTGTTCCCTAAAATCGTAAAAAAACACAGACTATGTAATCGCATTCTCCTCATCACACTTATCAGCTGTTTTGTTCAACTTGTTTGCAAACTGAAATAATGAACGAAGTCGATGGTTCCCATATCCCATCTACATATTTACTATTACCTATTTAAACACCTTTCTATTGATATAATTCAAATAAAAAATAAAAAAAATGTACACAATGAATAACTAAATGAAAAAAAAAATTATAAAATAAACTCTCACGTCAAATTATGAAGCCGACCACCTAATTGTCATCTTTAAATGGAAGCAAAAAAACTGTTATACATTATAAGGAATACACTATCTAGTGTATATAGAGATCAGTGAGACTCAGTTTTTTGAGTTTTGATGAGTAAAGCGTTGAAGTTGTTGTTGTTTCTATGTATTTTGAGGTGCCTCATATGGTCAAATATAGATACGGTGAGACTCACGATTCGGAATCTATCTATCTCTAACGGCCTGTGCCGAGATTTAGCTAATTCTAAACTTGGTAAATTTACACTTTTGGACTTTGCCACGCCTATTCATAGATAGGAAATAAAAATTAAAAAACAACGTAGATGAAAACAACTACCCTTTATTGACACTTTAATTCTCATTTTATTATCATAGTACATACAAACAAATTATGTTGTATTCACTTTTAACACTATAAAAATATAGTTTTTAAGAATAAAAAGTCACATCAACAGAGAAAAAGAGAGTTGTTTTGACTTCTATGTAAGGAATAGTGTTTATAAAGGGTGATTTTTTCAGAGGTTTAGAACTTTTTAAAAAAAAAATACAAAAAATTAGAAAAAATGAATGAAATATTTATTTGAATCGATAGTTTGAATTTTGCAATTTAATGTTTAAAGATAATTTCATGCAAATGTTCACGGCTGCGTCTCAGGTAGCCCATCCGCTGAGTCCAATTTTGGCATACTCTTTCACACATATCGGCCGGTATCTCACGAATGAATGCATGGATGTTGGCTTCCAGTGCGTCAATCGAAGCGGGCTTGTCCCTATAGACATTAGCCTTGACATACCCCCACAAAAAATAATCTAATGGTGTCAAATCGCACGATCTAGGCGGCCAATTGACCGGCCCGAAACGTGAAATTAACTGTTCACCAAACTCGCCTCGCAATTGCGCCATTGTTTCGCGTGCTGTGTGGCATGTGGCACCGTCTTGTTGAAACCACATATCATGCAAGTCAAGAACTTCCATTTCGGGCAAAAAAAAGTTTGTTATCATCGCTCGGTAGCGTTCACCATTGACAGTAACGCTGCGATTCGCATCATCTTTGAAGAAATATGGCCCAATAATGCCGCCGGCCCATAAACCGCACCAAACAGTGGCTTTTTCGGGATGCATTGGTAGCTGTTGCAATGCTTCTGGCTGATCTTCACTCCAAATGCGGCAATTATGCTTATTTACGTACCCATTCAACCAAAAATGAGCCTCATCGCTGAACACAATTTTTCGATATGAACATTTCGAACCGAGCACGAATTTTGATAGTAAAATTCAATAATTTGCAAGCGTTGTTCATTTGTAAGACGATCCATGGTTAAATTGCAAACCAAACTAAAGCTGTTTGACAGTGACACAAGGTACTAAACACACGTCAGCTGTCAAAACCAGTGTTGCCAAAACCAAACCAGCTAAAAAATCACCCGTTACTACAATCATGACGATACCTCAGTCGATCTCGTACTGTGGAAGTGTGTAGACGTTTTCGGCTTCCCAGTTAATTTAAACTAATTATATCGGTGTGACTTAGTCAAGTTTTATTTAGTCCAAGCGATCCTCAATAGTGTTGATAGCACAGAGGAAGAGGTGGCAGACCTTCAGTTTTACCCCCAAAGTGGATAAATATCAGACAGTCCTCTGCACGGAACCACAGGTGCTCTTAAATGAGCTCCGTCAAAAAACGAGCGACGATCTCGACTTTTTTGGGGTCAGGCCGTTCGCTACAGTCAGAGCCAAACGGGAGAAGCGGTCTTTGCCGTTCTTCTTAGTTCAGCTATCGCCCAACAGCAAACTGGAAATAAATAAAGAGACGTGGCGACATGCTTCAATGCATGCGCTGCCAAAGGTTTGGCCACGCTGCAGCAAACTGCGAAATGCAGTCACGCTGCGTTAAGTGTGGTGAGGACCACATTAAGGGGGAGTGTAAGCTCGGTGAAGAACGGGTCGAAGACATTACCCAGCTTAAATGTGCACTTTGCGGAAAGGAGGGGCACCCTGCTAATTATCGGGGTTGCTCAGCTTTTAGCAAATAAGAAATAACAAAGCGGCTAAGCAGACAGCGGTAGAGATACGCCCGACAACGCGTGCTCCTACAGCAACGCCCGTTAATCCTACGCCCAAATGGCGGCAGGAAGGGGAAAATGGTACAGCCTGCAGCTAAGGCAGCCCAACCGGCCCTAGTGCAAAGGCGCCGGACGCTCAGCCGAAATAAGAAGCATGTTGCTGGCAATTCAAGGCCAGTTAACAGGACTTCACAACCAGATAAAGGAGCAGGCGACTAGGGTAGACTATCTCTACTCTGTTTTGCCTAACTTAACGAAAATTAGAGGTTAAAGGCGCGCTGTCGGAGAGGCCTCTTAGGATCCTTGCTGTGAGTGTAAATTCACTGATTAGGACCGAACGTAGAGCTAATCTTTTCCAATTGTTGAAAGACCAAAGTCCAGATGTGTTTATGGCCAGTGAAACTAAGCTGAACCAGAAACATAAGTTGACTAACAATAATTACAATATCGTTAGAAGAGATCGACCAAACTCCATTCAAGGTGGTGGCGTCGCAATCTTCATACGAAAAGGCATTAATCATAAAGTTATATATAATAGTGATCTGCGTAAATTTCGGCTGTTAGAGGCGTGCATCGTATGCATTCCTCTCCAACAGGGGAAGCGAATGTATGTGATCGCGGCTTAGGCACCGGAATCACCTTAGCCAACTGATTTTATGACAGAGCTTGAAAAACTTTTCGAATGTCTACGCTTGAGCTTGGAAGAAAATTACTTTCTCATGGCCGGTGATTTGAATGCCAAACACCAAGATTGGGGAAATCAAATTCAAAATCAAAGAGGTATTCAACTTTTCAATTGGATGAGTCGATACAACACTGAATATGGTGTCGACCTGCTGGCTACGGATCGGCCATGGTTTCCAAGAAGCGGTGCCTATCTGGATCTATTGCTAATAGACGCAAGACTGACAATTACTGACACTGTGGGTCAAAGACCAAGAAACTGTTTACGAACGATCGAGTACGACAGTGATTGCGGACTCGCCGCCGTAATACAGCTTCCGAACGAGCTCGTGGAGTTGGATGAGTATGTACCTGTGCATAATTACAATTACAGTAAGGTGCGCTGGCCACGCTTTACCAACGCCTTATCGAGCGAAATCAGTTCGAATAAAATATCCCCACCAAATGACAGGAATTTGACAAATACCGAATTAGACCAATACCTAGAACAAATGGACGAGACAATCAAATGAACAATGAACAGAACAATACCGAAATACAAACAACGGGACGCAACACATGTATCGAAACGCAATCATTGACGCACTACACAGACAAAAAAGTGGACTGCTGACAAGACTCAAACTCTTGTACCGACGGTTTACTGACCCTCACCATCTGGAGATAAGGACACTGAAGTCGTCGAAAAAGAACATCAACCAACTAATTAAAGAGAACTATTGGTTTTCAATTTATTTGTATTGGGATAACAAAAATCGGGCCGTTAATTCTAGTGACCCGAGTATGTTTCCGCAAATTAACAAAATATTTAGAAGGAATGATCAGAACGATCTTCCGTGTCTCAAGCTTCAAAAAACGACAAACAACAAAGACGTACTTCTGACAGCAGGAATTAATCCAGAGGACGCCGTCTTGGACGATGACCTCTTTATTGTCGAAGATCCACAGGAGAAAGTGGAGGCTGTGGGGGCTGCTTTCAAGCAAGTGTACAAGGTGAATGCGTGCATTTGCCCGAATCCCGACCTGGAAAACAGAGCCTTGCTCCATCACTTCTACCTTCGGAATGACATCACGCAATGGCGATCAGAGAACCTTGGTTTCACCGGGGTCAATGAAGATCATTTGGCAAACGCCATAATCGCCGAGTGAAATGGGCCCAGTTCCCTGTTAATTACGAAGGTTGAGCTCCAGCTCATCTTCGATTCATTAAAGAAGAAAAAGTCAGCAGGAGTCGATGGCATATCCAACGTTGTACTTCGACATTTACCTCAAGAAGCAGTAGACATTTATACCACTCTGTTTAACAACGCTTTGAATAATGCATATTATCCAGTGCGGTGGAAGACAGCTGTGGTGCATCCTCTCCCGAAAAAGGGAAAGGACAACTCCAATCCGGCGAATCTCCGGTCGATAAGTCTTCTTCCGAGTATCAGCAAAGTATTCGAAAAAGTTATCAATAGAGCTCTGTATAAGTGGGCAGAGGACAATAATATCATACCGGGCAATCAGTTCGGTTTTAAGGCGGGACATGACACTATTCATGCCGCGTCTAAGCTCGTTTCTGATGTCCAATGGAACAAATCTAAGAAGCAGTGTACGGGTGCCTGTCTGGTTGATTTGGAGAAGGCTTTCGACACCGTATGGTTAGAGGGTCTTTATCTAAAGCTGACCAGACTTGGCATTAGTAAACCACTATTATATATGCTTTATGATATGCTCAATGGCAGAAAGTTTGTTGTCAAAAGTGGCAATGTAACATCTGCCACAACCTTTAATATTAAAAATGGTCTTCAGCAGGGAGCGGTCAACTCGCCGATTCTATTCAGCATTTACACCAGCGAATTGATAAGTAGTCTAACTCAGGCAATTGCGTATGCCGACGATCTAATTGCGTGCAGAACAGCTCCAAAAGTCGAGGTCATAATGATTCTCTTGCAGCGTGACTTCGAAAAGATTCAGTGATATTGCGATGACTGGAAGTTGAAAATCAACTTTCAGAAATCAGAAACTATCTTGTTTAGGACTCCGTTGCTTAGAGCCACAAGGGATACGAGAAAGAACTGGCGCAAGCTGGTGATCGTAGGGCCAAATGGACATCCACTGGCGAGTAAAAGTGTAGTAAAGTACCTTGGCATCTGGATGGATCAGTATTTGTATTTCAACAGACATATAAATGCTGCTCTGGCCAGGGCTAGGGGAGCTTTTGCCTAGACGAAACGGTTGTTTTATAGCAGCCGGCTGGACAGCAGGGTGAAGGTGATTTGCTACATGGCCCTTATCCAGCCGATGATTGCCTATGGATGCCCGGTTTGGTTCAACGTTGCCCCATCTCAAATGGAAAAGATTCGGGTGTTTGAGAGGCAGTGTCTTCGACGCTGCCTTGGATTGCACAGAACACCAGAGTCGGAGTACAAACACTACTATTCCAACCTGGCTCTATACAACGGGGCCAACATAAACAGGATAGATAATTTCTTGCTGAAGCTTATTCGGGGTCACATTGCAAGAGCGATGTCCTCATCTAACAGCTTAATTTTCGGGGCTTATTACCCTAAATACGAATACTACGAGAGTGTGCGGCTAAGCGGCTTTATTCCGCCCGATGCATTCTTCCATCTAGACAGTCGAGGGCTGATCCAGGATAGAGCGGCAGTTCCTCTAATTTACCACGTCGGCCGTAGAACTGTAGATCGGCGTCTCCATTACGGTTGAGACGTCCTCGCACAAGACGGAGCTGAGCACCTTCAGTTCAGTAGGACTGTGTCCGAACGGGACCGAAGAGATAGGGTAAAGCAGGAGAGCCAGTTCTGGTGGTTGAAAAACGAAGATGAAGTTCCTTCAGACATTTAATAGTTGACCTTGCTATTTTCTTTTGTATAGCCGACTTACATAGGTTTAGGTAGTTAGTTTTTAGTAGGGACAGCCAGGGTGATACAAAAAAAAAATTATAAAACATACAAAAACACAAAAAAAATTATAAAATCCACAAAAATACAAAAAAATTATAAAACCGGAAAATGCTTGCTGTGGCTTTTCTAGTTTGTAAGTAGTCTGTAAGTAGCTGATAAGTAGGTTGTAACTAGTTTATAATTAGTTGTAATTAGTTCTAAGTAGCTATAATCTATAATCATCTACATATTTACTATTACCTATTTAAACACCTTTTTAATGGTATAATTCTAGCACTATTGAAAAATAGTAGCACAAAAAAAAATTTACGCTGTGAATAACTTATTGATAAGAAATAATAAATCAAACTTCCACAAAGTTTTACCCTTTCATATCATTGGTCTGTTTCTCTTTCTTCAGACTGTAATCTTCGAAACACTTATTTTTGTGTGAATTAGACGTCAAATTATTAAGCCGACCACCAAATTGTCATCTTAAAATGGAAGCAAAAAAACTTTTATACATTATGAGGAATACACTATCCAGTGTATATAGAGATCAGTGGACGATACCCATGCTTATTGGAATTGCAATCGTAATAATGTATCTTATGAAAGGCAAAAATACCAGAGATTCTACGTCATCAACAACGCCCAGCATCAATCAACATACTCCAGCAGTCATCGTATTATTCGGTTTGGCTACAGATGCCTACAGCCTCTCCGACCGTAGCTTTCTTAAGGGGGGGAGCTACATACCTTACCTAACACCACCCTTGCCCCAGTCATTAACACCAGCAACTTCCCATAGAAACATTATTGCATTGTCATTAGAATATAATACATTTGTATTTTTATTTTCATTTCATATATTATATAATATGCCTTCTTTGTATTTTGTTACTATTTGCTTTCCCACGAATTAATTGCTTAATAATCATATTTTATGTATTTAGAATTGATGTTATCCGTAAGAAAGTTTCAGTTGAATAATAAACTCAACACTGAGATGTCTAAGAAAATTAAATTGTTTTTTGTTATCAAACGATAGTCTCACTACCTTAACTCGCGCTCAGTAGTCAGCTTGTGACTAAACTATTTTACTGCTGTAGCAGTTGCATGTACGCGACTTGCCTTAAAGTGACCTCCAGATTGCAGTTAAACGAGTGAATAATATGGGCGTTACCGAATTTATAAATCATTTTGTTCTTAAGGACTGGACATATGGACTCCCCAATTCTTATTTTAATAATATTTTGTGGAATAAAATGTGAGTCTCCAAATCTGCTCTGAAAAAGTACTGCCGAGCCCTGTTACTGGCTGCTCTATTGGCTTCGCAACTGGCTACACAAAAAGCAATCCAGTTGATGAGCCAGTTGCTCAGGCTTGTAGGTGTTAGTAAAAATGTGAATGTATTGCTACTGGCTAGCCAGTACTAGCTCGTGTGGCCTCAGGGTAAATCTTCCGATTTCTTTTTACCGTTTGTTGGTTTTCGTGCGGTAATAGTTTTTTCTATTTTTGTTTTTAAAGTTTCTTCAAATTGGTTTTTTGATGTCATAGCCGTGTTTGACTGCATAGCTCTGATGACACCATTTTTTTATTTAAAGAGGTATCTTTGGGCAGTGTTTTATTTGTGGTTGGTAGATTTGGTAAGGCACAGTTTATTGAATTAAACAGGCACCTGGGCCCTTTCCTGATTGTTCCTTCAGGTAATTCCTTTTGGAAAAATAATTCTCCTCCACATGCCCCATCATAAAACACTACTTACATTTCATTCTGGGTTTTTGGAATGGTATACGTATAACACGTATCTGAAAACGTTAACAACTGTTTTGGTTATGTCCATAATCTTAACAAGAATCACAGTGTTACGGTAAATTTTACCGCAACAAAAACCAGCCTTTGGCCGTTTTATATTTCCTTTGTTGTGGCTGCAAAATATCGGCAAAGTTGAGGGCAACCATGGTCTCATCAACCACAGGTGTACCTAGCCTTTATTTTGCAAAAGCAACAAATACAGGTGTACGAGTTCGAGAACGAGTTCTTTCGACGAGGTCGAAAATGCCGGCGGATGAGCCGAAGAAGTATGAGGTCGGGCGGACCCTTACTTAACAACAACAACATATTCATCAATCATATTTGTATTATATATTTATATTAATTATTATTAACGTAGTATACCTTTTGTTTTACCTATTATAAATTTTAACGTAAATTAACTTAAATTAATAATGTACAAAATGGGTTTTTAACACCGTGTAATTTTCCGTTGCTAAGATCGTTTTTGGAAAATTAGATGTAGTAAGAGAAATGCTTCCCTCCGTACCTCCAAAATAGTAAAACTAGTTTACCATTTCGAATCCCGCGTTTTAAAATAGAGTAATAGGATAATGCCTAGTGAGGATCTTTTCTCGATTTTTTTGTCGTTTTCAATTTTTCTCGAAAGTCAAAAATAGTTGGGAGGGGATCTGAACTCGGCCATTATGTTTCGGCAAGTTTTGGAAACTCATCCAACAACTTGTTGAAACCGTGTTTGTGTGTGTGAGAGTAAAGTTTCGCTGAGAGTCAACAACGGTGGCTTTCCTGATGAGCGTCAAGCTTCCAGGAAGCCGTGATGCCGTGACCGACAATCACGAAAACGAATGCTTGTGTTGTATGAATGTGTGTATGACTGGAATGGACGAGGGAGGAAGACAATAGATGGGGAATAGCATGGAAGGACTCTGTAGAGAGCTTACCAAGCAGATAGAAGTGTTATAGGAATTGTTGGAGGATTATTGAGAAGGAGAAAGAAAAATCGAGGAAAGAAGGAGACTTTTAATTTCGAGGAAAGCGGAAAATTAAAAAGGAAATAATATCAGGATTCGAGGTGGGGAAAATAGTAGGAGTTACAGGAGATAGAGGAGAGGAAAAGCAAAAAAAAAAAGATAAGTACAATCCATTTTCTTGGATATATAAATATATATAATACATGTTTGTAAGTCTAAACATATATATATATATATAAAATCCAGTAAAGTCGTGTCGTGTTATAATCGCCGGTGTTAAGATTCCATTTTCTTTGTTTGATTTGCCTTGCCAATTTCATTTAATTCCTTTGTATTTCTGCTTTAAATAATTTTTTTTATTTCTGAAAACATTTTGGGTTTTAATCCAGGGATCTTCAATCCCACGGTTTCCCAAAAAAAATAAATAATAGATTTAAAACTAAATCTTCGTTGCATTTCATTTAAAATCGCTTCGCTCATTACTTTAAGTAGTTTTGGAATTTTCTACTTCGGTTTCTTAAACAAAATTCCTGGCGCCCACTTTTATTGCAACGTACCCCACTGTACGTGCAATAAAACATTTTTCGCGATTCAACTTAATCGAATTTATAAATCGATTAAGTTTATCAATTCTGAGAAAAGTTCTTCCACAAGAACCCAGCCCAGCTGAGCAGCCGCGGTTACAGCTTCGTCAACGAGCTGTATTGTTGCACTTTTTCGTTCTCTATTTTGTGTCGCGTTCGTACTCGGTTGAGTGCGAGTTGTTCGTGTCGTTGCGTGCGTCGTCGTTCGTCGCTACGCAGCCGCTTCTTGTTTTGTTTTTAATTTTCAATTAAATAATAATAATTAACAATTTCAATACCCTCCCCTCGCGTTTATTAACGACGAAAAAGTGTAACAACAGTATGGTGTTTCTTTACGTTTTTGACACTCGGCATAAATGTGATTTTGTTTTCCACAAAATTCACATTTTGTAACAGAATTTGCAGTTCTATTTACCTGTCTAGGACTTGGATGGGGGAGTCCAGATTTACCTGTTTATTTGATTGTAATTGATTTTTCGATGGTTGGAAGTGATTATGGTGTTTGATTATTATATTGTGATGTGTATGAGTTTTGAAGACTGTATATTTGCCAGATGGGGTGGGTACAGACATGGTGAGATAGCACTGAGTTCCCATTAAAAGGGATGTTTTCTGTGCCAAATTAGCCAACCTCAACAAGTCGGTTTCAGTGGTGGCTAGCTTAAACTAACGGAATGCGGGATCATACAATCCCATTTTGAAAATCGTAACTAAACAATTATTAAGTTCTGTCAACAAGGCTATTGATTGTGCTTCACTGTAACGTGAATCAATAATCACTTTCACTTTCATTTTCAGCGTGAGTAAGCGTTGAGCGAATGACTGAAAATCCTCATTGATCATTTGGTGTGATTGATTAATTTTATTCTTCACATGGTCAAGAGTTTGCCAGATACATTGTTCTTATAACTGCCTCTAGTTCTGCTAAGGTTTTTTGAGGATTTGATCTAATTAGTTCAAATGCGCTCCGCTTCAGCCTTGTTAAAATGCAGGCAGCATACCTGTCTCTAGGAATTTCAAACCTAATTTGCAAGCTTTTATAAACTCGTACACTTTGTTTGACAAGTCCGGCATCCGTTGCCAGAAAATAGGGGTACGACACGGGAAACAATCTTCGCCACCTTTCCGTATGACATGTTATATATTTGACTGCTAAATGGTAGTACCTCCACCAATTCTGGTCCTAAATTAATGTAGGGTTTTTGAGATTTCTTGTAGTACCTCGTGGCAGGATGGTTAGTGTGTAGGACTGTCATGCCAAAGGTCTGGGTTAGATTCCCAGCCACTGCCACCTAAAACAGAAATGTTTTTTTCAGAGGTACTGCCTCTTGCGAGGAACTGACAAATCCTCCAAGAGTATACTTGTCATGAATAAGTGCTTTCTCATATAGCCGTTCGGACTCGGCAAAAAAATTGTAGGTCCCCTCCTTTCCAGCCAAAAATATGCACTAGGCCTTTTTTCTTCACGAGCTGTTGTGCCACCAAATTTATTTATTTTGAGATTTCTTAACTAATTCTTGTCCTAAGTTAATATGGCGTTTTTTTATTCCCGTAACAGGAGTCTGGACACCCTTATTAACCAGATTTTTAGAGTTAGGTGTTTTTCGAGAAGATTTAAAGAACATGGGCAGTAAATTTTTTGAAAAATCAGATGAAACTGATTTTTAATTTTTTTTTGCAACTCCTTTTGCGCTGATAAGCTTTTATTCAATTCGCTTGTCAGTTGGTCATGTTGTTCGTCTGCTATTTGCTGGAGTTCCTTTTCAGCCTCCTTACGCAATTTCCCGCTTCCTTCAAGCTGTTTGACTAGCTGTTCTGCCTCTTTTGTGTGTCTATTTCTTGAATTCTGTATGGCTTTAATATATTCCGTCAGAATCACGTCTGTTGTTGCAATACGCTGAAATTGACCCCACTGAGAGCTTAGCTGAGACTTCACCCAGCTAAAATCATAAGGATTTAAAATATCCTTAAATTCTGAAAGGAGTACCTTGTCAATTTCTTTAAGTTGTCATCGTTGCTCTTTTTTCTCTTTTTATGTTTCTAGTTCATCTATTATACTATGTTCCCACCAAAATGAAATCCGAAATTTCAGCTGAAAACTTTCGAGATTTCAAATTGGTGTTCACACTGCCAAAACCAAGATTTCGTGTCATATAAACACTAACAACTACCATTGTGTGCTTATGTGTTTGTGTTTCTCTCCGCTCAAATGTCAAATACAATATCATACTCTCTCATTTTGCCTGCTTGCCGTTGGAGTGATCTTAATTTTAATCAAAAAGCTTTTCACCTTTCTATGGTGAAAGCTGAAAATGGATCCTTTCATAAAGAAGAGTTTGTATTGTTACTGGATTTCATTGGGGTTTCAACAAAATCTCGCATTTTGAACTTTCAAAACTGTATGGTTAAATGTGAAGATTTGGACTGAAATCTCTGAAATCCGAGATTTCACTCCGTTGGAAACATAGTATAAGATCATTGAGTTGGGCCTCAATTTCTCTCTTGGCCATGAACTTTATTGATCTTTACAAGGAACTTCGAGCTTCAACCCAAAACTCAACAGAAGGCAACAATCAAACCTAACCCTATTAATATTTTTAAAAAATGATAAGAGGGATAGGGGGAAAATGTAAACTACAATTCAACTTATTTATATTTAAAATACTTCAACATAAAATCAAAAAACTTGCCACCGAAGTTAACATTTCCAATTACTATTTAATTTATTTATATTTAAAAAACATCGATATGAAAATCTAAATTCTTACTAGTAACTTCACGTACGGAATACCCGATACCACACTTCAATCAACCCCACTGCACTTTTAAAATACTATGTACAACAAAATGCATGTATTCATGTAAACACACAATTAAAACTTATTTTATAACTCGCGTACTTCACCTACGAAACATTAAACATAAAATTTAATTTAAAATTCGCGTACCTCACTTACAAAATGTTTCAGTTAATTACAATAATCGAAACAACCACGTTCAAGCCCAATTCACAATGTGACGATGAAACGAGACGAGAGCGTGATATGAAACGCTGTCATCTTTTTCTAGTTATAAAATCGTTCCCAATTCACAATGCGGCGGCGTTTTTTAGTACGAGAACTTATTTTCTGTAAAAAAATATCAAAAAATTTAAATCAAAATTTTTTCAGGCAGCAGATTATCAATTGCTTTATCTATTAAACTCAATTTATCGTATATTTTCTTGTAAATTTTGTTTCCATTATATACAAAGTTAGTACGAAGCCTAGCCTGGTAGTGTTTTTTGATAGCTCTTGGAAATATTTATTTTATTTATCGTTTATAAACAATTTAAAAATTCAAATCTCAGTTTGAATAAATTTCATCGTGGGTGACAACATTTTGCGCATATCAGCAAGTCTTAGTTTTTGCATATTCTTCTGAAATATAGAAAAAAAAACATTAAGAAATTTCATGTTTGTAAGTACCTGCACATTGTACATGTAAGTTAAGCTTTTACTACAAACCAAATAAGAAAAAAAAAGAAGAAACTACACCTATCAACCCTCGCCCCGCACCAAATATTAAAGTTTTGGCAAGATCGAGCTTTTCACCACATTAAAAGTATTTAAAACCCGAACCATAAAAAGATTTATATCTTTAAAGCTTAACTCATAATAAAAAGTCAAGCGTGGTGAGTACAGGCAGAAATACAGTGATTCCTAGTTTTTTTCATGAGAAATACACCAAATCTGAAGAGATCAATCACAGAAACTTCGCCCGAACAAATAAATAATTTCATCATTGTCCAAAGCCAGATATGTCTTTTACCGTTCAGATGGATATGCTAATGCAAGAAATAGACAAACTCTTAGACAAAAAACTTGGGTATCTAGCAACCAAAGAAGACCAATGGAATAAAAAATGATGTTGCAGTACTCCAAGAAGAAAACTAGGTACTGAGGGAAGAAATAACTAAACTTAAGGAGGGAGAAGCTCAACTTAAGAAGAAAATTGAGGAAACTGAAAAGTTTACAAAAAGGATGAATGTCATCGTAACTGGTTTGAGCACTGAAAACATAGAAGAAGCTAAAACCCAATTTCAACAAATATGTAGCTCTTAGAGTGTCTGCTACCACTAATAATGCTTGTAAAATCAGCCCGAGAAATGCAAATAAGACGGCATTTGTGTTTGAGCTTGCAAATTCAACTGAAGTTCAGGCGGTTCTATCATCAACGAAACACTTAACGGGAACACTTCCATTATCAAGGATCTAACTGCAAATGAACGATCAGAACAATACCATTTGCGGCAAGTCAAACGATGAATTTCTAGAGCTGACAGTGGTCTTCATCTAGAATTTAAACGTTGGACTCTCACTGTTAATGGGAGCTAACTATATAAGTGTATCCCAGAAGGCGTAATAAAAACGACAAATGAAGAAAACAAAACCTTTATGGAAGAACTTCTGTCGAGAACACAGTCGACGTATGCTGTTGTCTCAGATCTACTGAATAATCAAATTTCTAATAACGAAAATTTCCGAAATTAGCAACCCAAAGTCTGTCAGGTTTTATGCTATAATGTAGCTGGTCTTGCAAATAAATCAATTTTATGTAACTTTTTTTAAAAATATATCTGAATTTCAAATATATTTTCTATATAAAACTTTAATAATATCTGAACACATCCATAATTATGAAAAATTCTTCGAAGGTTTTAAGCTACACTGGGTTCCAGCAATACAAAGTCAAAACTTCGACAGAGCCAGTGGAGGGTGTTTATTTGGTTATAGTAAAAGTATTCACATCATCTACAATTTATAACTTATAATGAAATTACAATTCTACGAGGTGTATTTCACGGGAAACTGTCAATTTAGTTCCATGTTATCTAAACTGCAACCACTGGAGCAGGGATTTCAACACTTTAAAAAACTCGTTTGTTGAATTTGAGTTGACTAATTTCATATTGTTTGGTGATCTTAACGTCAGAACGGGATCGAGAGGTTCAGTAGATATTCAGGCAGTGTCACAGCAGTCAGTCACTGATTCTAGACGTTCGAAAGACTCTACAACTGATAGAAACTACAATGACTTTCTCGAGTTTCTGGAGGATATTGATGCGTTCATTCTTAATGGGAGAAGCTTTGGTGATAAAAGTAGAGAATTCACATTCGTATTGAGCAGAGGATCATCGATAATTGACTATTGTTGTTCATCTTATAATTCGGTAGTTATCATTGAAGAGTTTTCTGTTGACTGAAAAGCATACTCTGATCACATGCCCTTAACTCTGAAATTAAAGTCATCTGAAGAAATCTCTAGAAATTCGACAGTGCAGTTACTTCCAAGGCTCAAGTGGGTGGAAAGAAAGCGTTCAAGCAACACAAACAAGCTAAACGAAGCTATACCACAGTATATTGTGTTTGATGATCACATTGAATCAAGATGTGAAACAATTAAAAAGTGTGTATACGAAGCAAACGGAAAGCCTTACAATCAAGGTATAACATTTGAAAAGAAGAAACCATGGTATAATTTGCAGCTAGAAAATAATTATTTAAATCACTGAAAATATTTAAGAAATATAACCTCGTAGGACTGTCATGCCAAAGGTCTGGGTTCGATTCCCAGCCGCTGCCACCTAAAAACGCGAGGTACTGCCTCTTGCGAGGAACTGACAAATCCTCCAAGAGTATACTTGTCATGAATAAGTGCTTTCTCATCTAGCCGTTCGGACTCGGCAAAAAATTGTAGGTCCCCTCCATTACTGCCAGCAACACGCACACAGGAATGGTTGAGAGTTGTAAGTCACTAGGCCTTGGTTCTTCACGAGCTGTTGTGCCAAATTTTTATTTTATAATCTCGAAGCTTGCAGAAAAAATTATATCGCAGCAAACAAAAAATATAAAAAAATATAAAGTACTCTGCAAGTCCAAACAGTGCGAATACTTACAAAACACCTCTCAACAACTTTCATATCTGAATTCGGCAAAAGAATGGTGGAGGATCGCAAAAGATATACGTAGAAATTCAACAAACATCCGAATACAAATCACTGCTAACGAATTCATGGATCATTTCAATGACACATTGAATACATTATCGTAGAGTATCACGTTACCTAAAACAGTTTTTCAAACCATTCATCTTCCAATGCCAGATAGACAAATAGAACTTTCTGAAATCAAAAATGTTCCCCCTATACAAAAAGGGCGATGTCAGCATAGCTTCAAATTATCGTGAGCTCTCTTTCTTGGACACGCTTTACGAAATATTTACAACGATTCTGCTTAAAGGGCTCACTTTCTGGATTGAAGAGAACAACATACTCAATGAATACCAGGCCACATACAGAAGTCAATACAGTACAGTTGACCAAGTCTACAACCTTCTTGTATCATCCACCCTCAGCTTAGCCAGAAGAAAAAACTTTACACTTTCTTCGAAGATTTTTCAGCAGAGGTCAACAACAATAACAGAGAAGCTTTGTTTTACAAATTGTCAAAGCTAGATGTCTCTTCAAAAATGGTTTCCATTATACGTTTACTGTAAAAGGCTACGACTGCTACAGTCTGGGATGGCACTTATACATCAAGCTTCTTTCAGACATCCAAAGGAGTCAAGCAAGGATGCGTACTAAGTGCCCTTTTATTTGTATTATTTCTAAACGATCTAATCTTCGAACTCAACTGGTCTCATCGTGAATGGTACGCAAATAAATGCTTTGTTATACGTGGATGACATAGTTCTCTTTTCCGCAGCCCTAATACCCTACAAACGATCATTGATAGCTTCAGCAGATACTTCAATAATTGGAACCTGGCTGTCTGAAATAGTAATTTTTGGGAATGGTGGTAGAAGAGCAGCAGCTAAAAAATGGTATTTTAATAATGATGAGATAAAGATAACTTACCAATACAAATATCTTGGCGTTATTTTCTCGTATAACATGTCCTGGTCATATCATCTAACAAAACGATTTACATCATCGAAAAACTCGATCAACTCAACATGGTCGAAATTTGTTAGGAACAAATTTGTTACTCACTCTGCTAAATATAAAGTGCATGAAGCAGCAACAAAGTCAATAATGTACTACAATGCACAAGTGTGTGGTTACAAAGAATACGTTCAAACCGAAAAACTCAAACGTTTCTTTGTCAAAAGATGTTTTGATGTTCCTGATAATACGCCTACTTATGCAATTCACATCAAAACGGGTCTCCCAAAAGCTTTCCTAAGTACATTAAAGATACATTTTTCATACAAACGCTAAGCTATGTCAATGCCACGTAACCGCTAACCACGTATCCTCTCTGAAGCAGTCATCGAGAAAAATATTTACCGGGGCCAGAAATGGTCAGCCCTTTTCCATGAGACAGCGATTGATTTCAGTCCCGAAACTCCAGTCTCAGAATGGAATTAAATTCACAAATTGCTGCTGACAAAGCTAGCAGAAAAGCACTGGGGCGATTTTACCAGCAAAGCACTACAGTCGCAGTTCCACTTTAAAGCAAGGTGTGGCCTTTTGAACTTAAATGCCAAAGCTTTTCGCAATGACACTGTTGGCAGAATACTTACCACTTCCTTGGTGTGTGCCCTATTAATTATTAATTAATTAATTATTATTGATTATTTTTTTTGAACCAGAAAGCCGACTTAAAAACAAGTTATTGTCATACTTAATTTTAAATACCAGCTTAATAATGTTTTTGCTAAAAAAATTTTATGGAAAAATCGTATTAAAAAAAAATGGGACATTTAAATAACAACTTATTCACGTGCTCTAGAACTGGGTCGTCAATAGAAGACCGAAAGCTGACCGCGTTCTGTTTGACGTATCAGAACGCGTTCCGTCACACCGCGTTCTGTTTGACCAGGCCTAAGGTGCTTCCTATGAAACCGTTCGGACTTTCAAAAATTGTAGGTCCCCTCCATTCCTGCCAACAACACGAACACAGGAATGGTTGAGAGTTGTAAGTCACTAAGCCCTAGTTCTCCACGAGCTGTTGCGCCACAAAATTTATTTCTTTTTTTTTTTGACGTAGTTAAAGTGAAATGTGAGTTTTTACCATTTTTTTTTTTTTTGTAAATTCATTTTTATTTTTCAATTATCTTAGAACTATCTCAAAGCTAGACAAAAATTCATAAAAAACTAGCCTACTTATCAATATCTTAAAACTAACTTACTGGCCCCAGTCGGGCGCTCTAAGTTAAACTAGAATAACTTAATGCTAATGCCTTTCGGCCTAAGAACTATCTTTACCGAGAAGATTTTCACAAAAAACTCGGTATCTATGTCGTAATTTTTTGGTTTTATATAAAACTTACAAACTACATAAAACTAAATTAAAGCTAATTAAAACTACTTAAAACTACTTACAACTAATTTTAAACTAATAACAACCTATTTATAAGCTATTTACAAACTAGAACAGCCACAGCAAGCATTTTCCAGTTTTGATAATTTTTTTTTGTATTTTTGTTGATTTTATAATTTTTTTTTTTTGTTGTGCCACCCTGACTGTCCCTACTTAAAACTAACTACCTAAACCTATGTAAGTCAGCCGTACAAGAGAAAATAGCAAGGTCAACTATTAAATGTCTGAAGGAACTTCGTCTTCGTTTTTCAACCACCAGAACTGGTTCTCCTGCTTTACCCTATCTCTTCGGTCCCGTTCGGACACAGTGCTACTGAACCGAAGGTGCTCAGCTCCGTCTTGTGCGAGGAAGTCTTGACTGTAAAGGAGCCGCCAATCTACAGTTCTACGGCCGACGTGGTAGATTAGCGGAACCGCCGCTCTATCCTGGATCAGCCTTCGACTGTCTGGAGTCTGGAGGTGGAGGAATGCATCGGGCGGAATAAAGCCGCTTAGACGCACACTCTCGTAGTATTCGTTGTTGGGGTAATAAGCACCGAAAATTAAGCTGTTAGACGAGGACATTGCTCTTGCAATGTGACCTCGAATAAGCTTCAGCAAGAAATTATCTATCCTGTTTATGTTGGCCCCGTTGTATAGAGCCAGGTTGGAATAGTAGTGTTTGTACTCCGACTCTGGTGCTCTGTGCAATCCAAGGCAGCGTCGAAGACACTGCCTCTCAAACACCCGAATCTTTTCCATTTGAGATGGGGCAACGTTGAACCAAACCGGGCATCCATAGGCAATCATCGGCCGGATAAGGGCCATGTAGCAAATCACCTTCACCCTGCTGTCAAGCCGGCTGCTATAAAACAACCGTTTCGTCAGGGCAAAAGCTCCCCTAGCCCTGGCCAGAGCAGCATTTATATGTCTGTCGAAATACAAATACTGATCCATCCAGATGCCAAGGTACTTTACTACACTTTTACTCGCCAGTGGATGTCCATTTGGCCCTACGATCACCAGCTTGCGCCAGTTCTTTCTCGTATCCCTTGTGGCTCTAAGCAACGGAGTCCTAAACAATATAGTTTCTGATTTCTAGAAGTTGATTTTCAACTTCCAGTCATCGCAATATCGCTGAATCTTCTCGAAGTCACTCTGCAAAAGAATCTTGATGACCTCGACTTTTGGAGCTGTTCGTTACGCAATTAGATCGTCGGCATACGCAATTGCCTGAGTTATACTACTTATCAGATCGCTGGTGTAAATGCTGAATAGAATCGGCGAATTGACCGCTCCCTGCTGAAGACCATTTTTAATATTAAAGGTTGTGGCAGAAGTTACATTGCCACTTTTGACAACAAACTTTCTGCCATTGAGCATATCATAAAACATATATAATAGTGGTTTACTAATGCCACGTCTGGTCAGTTTTAGATAAAGACCCTCTAACCATACGGTGTCGAAAGCCTTCTCCAAATCAACTAGACAGGCACCCGTACACTGCTTCTTAGATTTGTTAAATTGGACATCAGAAACGAGTTTCGACGCGGCATGAATAGTGTCATGTCCCGCCTTAAAACCGAACTGATTGTCCGGTATGATATTATTGTCCTCTGCCCACTTATACAGAGCTCTATTGATAACTTTTTCGAATACTTTGCTGATACTTGGAAGAAGACTTATCGACCGGAGATTCGCCGGATTGGAGTTGTCCTTTCCTTTTTTCGGGAGAAGATGCACCGCAGCTGCCTTCCAACGCACTGAATAATATGCATTATCCACCTTCGTAATTAACAGGGAACTGAGCCCATTTCGCTCGGCGATTATGGCGTTTGCCAAATGATCTTCATTGAACCCGGTGAAACCAAGGTTCTCTGATCGCCATTGCGTGATGTCATTCCGAAGGTAGAAGTGATGGAGCAAGGCTCTGTTTTCCAGGTCATGATTCGGGCGAATGCACGCATTCACCTTGTACACTTGCTGGAAAGCAGCCCCCACAGCCTCCACTTTCTCCTGCGGATCTTCGACAATAAAGAGGTCATCGTCCAAGACGGCGTCCTCTGGATTAATTCCTGCTGTCAGAAGTACGTCTTTGTTGTTTGTCGTTCTCTGAAGCTTAAGACAAGGAAGATCGTTTTGATCATTCCTCCTAAATATCTTGTTAATTTGCGGAAACATGCTCCGGTCGCTGGAATTAACGGCCCGAATTTTGTTGTCCCAATACAAATTAATTGACAACCGATAGTTCTCTTTAATTAGTTGGTTGATGTTTTTGATCGACGACTTCAGTGTCCTAATCTCCAGATGGTGAGGGTCAGTAAACCGTCGGTACAAGAGTTTTAGTTTTGTCAGCAGTCCACTTTTTTGTCTGTGTAGTGCGTCAATGGTTGCGTTTCGATACAAGTCGGTTGCGTCCCGTTGTTTTTATTTTGGTATTGTTCTGTTCATTGTTCGTTTGATTGTCTCGTCCAATTGTTCTAGGTATTGGTCTATTTCGTTATTTGTCAAATTCCTGTCATTTGGTGGGGATAGGTTATTCGAACTGATTTCGCTCGATAAGGCGTTGGTAAAGCGCGGCCAGCGCACCTTACTGTAATTGTAAGTATGCACAGGTACATACTCATCTAACTCCACGAGCTCGTTCGGAAGCTGTATTACGGCTGCGAGTCCGCAGTGATCACTGTCGTACTCGATCGTTCGTAAGCAGTTTCTTGGTCTTTGACCCACAGTGTCAGTAATTGTCAGTCTTGCGTCTATTAGCAATAGATCCAGATAGGCACCGCTTCTTGGAAACGATGGCCGATCCGTAGCCAACAGGTCGACACCATATTCAGTGTTGTATCGACTCATCCAATTGAAAAGATGAATACCTCTTTGATTCTGAATTTGATTTCCCCAATCTTGGTGTTTGGCATTCAAATCACCGGCCATGAGAAAGTAGTTTTCTTCCAAGCTCAAGCGTAGACATTCGAAAAGTTTTTCAAGCTCTGTCATAAAATCAGTTGGCTGATGTGATTCCGGTGCATAAGCCGCGATCACATACATTCGCTTCCCCTGTTGGAGAGGAATACATACGATGCACGCCTCTAACAGCCAAAATCTGCGCAGATTACTATTATATATAACTTTATGATTAATGCCTTTTCGTATGAAGATTGCGACGCCTCCCCCTTGAGTGGAGTTGGGTCGATCTTTTTTAACGATATTGTAATTGTTGTTAGTCAAGTTATGTTTCTGGTTCAGCTTAGTTTCGCTGGCCATAAACACATCTGGACTTTGGTCTTTCAACAATTGGAAAAGATTAGCTCTACGTTCGGTCCTTATCAGTGAATTTACATTCACAGCAAGGATCCTAAGAGGCCTCTCCGACAGCGCGCCTTTAACCTCTAATTTGCGTTAAGCTAGGCAAAACAGAGTAGAGATAGTCTACCCTAGTCGCCTGCTCCTTTATCTGGTTGTGAAGTCCTGTTAACTGGCCTTGAATTGCCAGCAACATGATTCTTATTTCGGCCTGAGCGTCCGGTGCATTTGGCACTAGGGCCGGTTGGGCTGCCTTATCTGCAGGCTGTACCATTTTCCCCTTCCTGCCACCATTTGGGCGTAGGATTAACGGGCGTTGCTGTAGGAGTGCATTTCGCAGTTTGCTGCAGCGTGGCCAAACCCTTGGCAGCGCATGCATTGGAGCATGTCGTCACGTCTCTTTAATTTATCCCAAGTAACAACCTAGTAGTTGAGGACGTAGATACACCTTAACCTATCCAGTTTGCTGTTGGGCGATAGCTGAACTAGGAAGAACGGCAAAGACCGCTTCTCCCGTCTGGCTCTGACTGTAGCGAACGGCTTGACCCCGATAAAGTCGAGATCGTCGCTCGGTTTTTGACGGAGCTCATTTAAGAGCACCTGTGGTTCCGTGCAGGAATCTATGCCCTTCAAGAGGACCGTTTGATATTTATCCACTTTGGGGGTAAAACTGAAGAACTCAGTCGTGGATTTCTTTAATAATTCTATTATTATTTTGTGCTGCTCCACTGTGGAGCAGTGGATAGCGTGTCTATCCTTACTTAATCTTTTAATGAAAAAGTTTTGGCCTATGGCCGACTTACACAGGTCCATGGTTTCCTGTAGCTCCATTTTATAGGTGTTAATTGGTGGCACCTTTTCTTTTTTATTTTGGGCGGCTGTGGCTGCTGCTGGTGTTCTCCTTGCTGCTGCTCGTTCCGCTTCTGCTGACTCCGCTCCTGTGGTTGCTGCTGCTGCTGCTGTGTTGTTTTCTTTTTTTGCCGTTGTTCCTTCGGCTGCTGCTGTGGTTGTTTCGTTGGCAGCTGTTGTTGTTGCTGCTAATTTTGGTTTTGCATTGGCAGTTGCTGTTGCTGTTGCTCTGGCTGCTGGCTTTTCGGTGGCAGCTCAGGCTGTGGCGCTGTCTTTTGTGGCGCCTGTAATGTTTTTTTCTGCTCGCGCTCCTGCCTTTCTCTTTCGCGTCGAGCTGCTTGTTTTTCCTTCAGAGCTTGAATCAATGGGGTAACAATGGCATTTAAACGTTCCATTTCCCCCCGAATTACATTGATTTTTTGGCTGATGGCCTGTTCATCCAGTGCTTCTTGTGCCTCGTTTTCCTCTTCGGAGGACGCCTCTGGTGATGTGATGTCAACAAGCAGATTGCTGTTGCTGTCCCCCGTTGTATACAATCCCTCGCCACCCTCTGACATATATTCGATGTCATCGTCGGATGGCGAGGTATCCACTTGCTCTTGTATTTTTGCTGCTGCTGTGGTTTTGGCTGTGCGCGCCGTCTCCTTCACCCCGGCTGGCAGCTGGGCTGAGATGGTGGTGGAGCGGCGCTTAACGAGGTTCGGCGCACAGCTAATCCTCTTCCTCCTCTTATTTTTAGTGTCGGCTGTTGTTGCCGTTGGTGGGTGTGCCGTTGTTGCTACGGCACTTGTTGATGGCGTGGCTGGTGGTGCCATCGCTTGCTTGGTTGTTGTTGTTGCTGCTACGGCTTTTGCTGGTGGTGCTATAGCTGGCTTTATTGTTGTTGCTGGGACACCTTTCGATGTCCCCGCCGTGTTATTAGCTGCCATTAGCTGCTCCTCCGACTCAATGAAGTTTTCGACTTCACGATTGTGGAAAAAAGCAGCCAAATAATAATTGTTGCCCGACTGGGATTCGAACCCACTACCTTCGGATTGTTGGTCTGCCACCTCTTCCTCTGTGCTATCAACACTATTGAGGATCACTCGGTTTAAATAAAACTTGACTAAGTCACTCCGATATAATTACTTTGAATATACTGGGAAGCCGAAAACGTCTACACACTTCCACAGTACGAGATCGACTAATGAGTTTTTACCCTTATGTATATTGTGTTATGTTTATAGTGTCAAAAGTTAATAGAATGTAATTTTATTTAATAATGATTATAAAACAAGATTTAAAGTTTCAACAAAGGGGTATTTGTCAGTCGATCTCGTACTGTGGAAGTATGTAGACGTTTTCGGCTTCCCTATGTATTCAAAGTAATTAATTCGGAGTGACTAGTCTAAGTTAAATTACAAGCAAGCTATTTTCAATATGCAATAGCACATAGAAAGAGGTGGCGGACCGTCAATCCAAGGGTCACGGGTTCGAGTCCCAGTCGGGCATCAAAAATTTACAAGCTTTTTTTCACAACAGAGAGGTGGAAAATTTTATTATCTGGGAGAACCAGCAGATGGAGAGGGAGAAAAGTGCGGGTGCACCGAAAGGTGGCCCAGCAATGATAGAGGAAGCTGCAATGGTACCAGCAGCGGGTACATCGAATGATGTATCAGCAACGGCACCAACAGCAAGTACATCAACAGCAACGGTGACATCAGACGATATCCCCGTAAAAAGAAGGATGAAGATAAGATGTGCGCAGAGCTTGGTTAAGCGGCGCTCTACTACCATTTCAGCAGAGCTGCCAGCAGGGGGGAGAGGGGCGTCGCGACAAGCCAAAGCATCAGCAGCAATAAATATACAGCGGCAACTAAATACTTCGCCCTCAGACGAAGATGCAGTTAAATATATGTCCTAAGGTGGAGAAGGGTTATACACTACGGGTGATAGCAATACCTTCATTGATATAACTACACCTGAGGTGTCCTCAGAAGACGATGATGAGCCGACAAAAGCACAATGTTGACGAGGAACAGGCCATCAGCGAGAAAATCGGTGCCATAAAAGGGGAGATGGAACAACTTAATGCCATCCTAACGCCACTGATTGAAAACTTAAAAATAAAACAAGAAGCTCGCCGCGAAAAAGAAAAACAGGAGCACGAGTGGAAGAAAGCAGCACAGGCGCCACATAAGGGGGCGCCTCAACAAGAGATGCAGGTGGCAGCACAGCAGCCAAAGCAAAATTTGCATTTACAGCAGCAACAAGAACAGCTGCCACAGCAACAAGCTAAGCAGCAGCCCAAAGAAAAGCTGACAGTGAAACAATCACAACAGCAGCCCAAAGAGCAGAGAAAAGAAAAAAAACATGAGCAGAACTTACAGCAGTAGACACAACAGCAAAAGCAGCAGGAGGGGATTCAGCAAGGAGAACACCAGCAGCAGCCACAACCACCCAAAAGCAAAAAAGAAAAGGTGTCGCCAATAAATACATATAAGATGGATCTTCAAGAGACTATTGAACTATGTAAGTCGGCTATAGGCCAAAACTTTACTATTAAGAGATTGAGTAAGGATAGGCATGCTATTCACTTCTCCACAGTGGAGCAGTATAAAATAATTAAAGATTTGTTAAAGAAATCAACAACAGAGTTTTTCAGCTTTACCCCTAAAGTAGATAAAGTACAAACGGTCCTATTGAAGGGCATAGATTCCTGCACGGAACCACAGGTGATCTTAAATGAGCTCCGTCAAAAAGCGAGCGACAATCTCGACTTTATCGGGGTCAAGCCGTTCGCTACAGTCAGAGCCAGACGGGAGAAGCGGTCTTTGCCGTTCTTCCTGGTACAGCTATCGTCCAACAGCAAACTGGATAGGTTGAAGAGTATCTCCGTCCTCAACTACCAGGTTGTTACTTGGGACAAATTAAAGAGACGGGGTGACATGCTTCAATGCATACGCTGCCAAAGGTTTGGCCACGCTGCAGCAAACTGCGAAATGCAGTCACGCTGCGTGAGGTGCGGTGAAAACCACATTAAGGGAGAGTGTAAGCTCGGTGAGGAACGGGTCGATGACATGGCCCAGCTTAAATGTGCACTTTGCGGAAAGGAGGGGCACCCTGCTAATTATCGGGGTTGCTTAGCTTTTCAGCAAATCAGAATTAATAAAGCGGCTAAGCAGACAGCGGTAGAGATACGCCCATCAACGCGTGCTCCTACAACAACGCCCGTCAACCCCCAAATTTCCTACGCCCAAATGGCGGCAGGGAAGGGAAAAACGGTACAGCCTGCAGCTAAGGTAGCCCAACCGGCCCTCGTGCCAAAGGCTCCGGACGCTCAGGCCGAGATTAGAAGAATGTTGCTGGCGATTCAAGGCCAGTTAACAGGACTTCATAATCAAATAAAGGAGCAGGCGACTAGTGTAGACTATCTCTACTCTGTTTTGCCTAGCTTAACGCAAATTAGAGGTTAAAGGCGCGCTGTCGGAGAGGCCTCTTAGGATCCTTGCTGTGAATGTAAATTCACTGATAAGGACCGAACGTAGAGCTAATCTTTTCCAATTGTTGAAAGACCAAAGTCCAGATGTGTTTATGGCCAGCGAAACTAAGCTGAACCAGAAACAAAAGTTGACTAACAACAATTACAATATCGTTAAAAAAGATCGACCCAACTCCACTCAACGGGGAGGCGTCGCAATCTTCATACGAAAAGGCATAAATCATAAAGTTATATATAATAGTGATCTGCGCAGATTTCGGCTGTTAGAGGCGTGATTTATGACAGAGCTTGAAAAACTTTTCGAATGTCTACGCTTGAGCTTGGAAGAAAATTACTTTCTCATTGCCGGTGATTTGAATAATGCCAAACACTTAGATTGGGGAAATCATGTACAGAATCTGAGAGGTATTCATCTTTTTAATTGGATGAGTCAGTATAACGCTGAATATGGTATGGAACTGCTGGCTACGGATCGGCCATCGTTTCCAAGAAGCGGTGCCTATCTGGATCTATTGCTAATAGACGCAAGACTGACAATTACTGACACTGTGGGTCAAAAACCCAGAAACTGTTTACGAACGATCGAGTACGACAGTGATCACTGCGGACTCGCCGCCGTAATACAGCTTCCGAACGAGCTTGTGGAGTTAGATGAGTATGTACCTGTGCACACTTACAATTACAGTAAGGTGCGCTGGCCACGCTTTACCAACGCCTTATCGAGCGAAATCAGTTCGAACAACATATCCCCACCAAATGACAGGAATTTGACAAATAACGAAATAGACCAATACTAAAACAAATGGACGAGACAATCAAACGAACAATGAACAGAACAATACCAAAATACAAGCAACGGGACGCAACCGACATGTACTGGAACGCGACCATTGACGCATTACACAGACAACAAAGCGGACTGCTGACAAGACTCAAACTTTTGTACCGACGGTTTACTGACCCTCACAATCTGGCGATTAGGACACTGAAGTCGTCGATCAAGAACATCAACCAACTTATAAAGGAAGTTGTCCATTCATTTGTATTGGGATAACGAAATTCGGGCCGTTCATTCTAGTGACCCGAATATGTTTCCCCAAATTAACAAAATATTTAGAAGGAATGATCAGAACGACCTTCCGTGCCTCAAGCTTCAGAGAACGACAAACAACAGAGACGTACTTCTGATAGCAGGAATTAATCCAGAGGACGCCGTCTTCGATGATGACCTCTTTTTCGTCGAAGATCCGCAGGAGAAGGTGGAGGCTGTGGGGGCTGCTTTCCGGCAAGTGTACAAGGTGAATGCATGCATTCGCCCGAATCATGATCTGGAAGACAGAGCCTTGCTCCATCACTTCTACCTTCGGAATGACATCACGCAATGGCGATCAGAGAACCTTGGTTTCACCGGGTTCAATGAAGATCATTTGGCAAACGCCATAATCGCCGAGCGAAATGGGCCCAGTTCCCTGTTAATTACGAAGGTGGAGCTCCAGCTCATCTTCGATTCATTAAAGAAGAAGAAGTCAGCAGGAGTCGATGGCATATCCAACGTTGTACTTCGACATTTACCTCAAGAAGCAGTAGACATTTATACCACTCTGTTCACCAACGCCTTGAATAATGCATATTATCCAGTGCGGTGGAAGACAGCTGTGGTGCATCCTCTCCCGAAAAAGGGAAAGGATAACTCCGGTCCGGCGAATCTTCTTCCGAGTATCAGCAAGGTATTCGAAAAAGTTATCAATAGAGCTCTGTCTAAGTGGGCAGACGACAATAATATCATACCGGACAATCAGTTTGGTTTTAAGGCGGGACATGACACCATTCATGCCGCGTCGAAACTCGTTTCTGATGTCCAATGGAACAAATCTAAGAAGCAGTGTACGGGTGCCTGTCTGGTTAATTTGGAGAAGGCTTTCGACACCGTATGGTTAGAGGGTCTTTATCTAAAGCTGACCAGACTTGGCATTAGTAAACCACTATTATATATGCTTTATGATATGCTCAATGGCAGAAAGTTTGTTGTCAAAAGTGGCAATGTAACTTCTGCCACAACCTTTAATATTAAAAATGGTCTTCAGCAAGGAGCGGTCAACTCGCCGATTCTATTCAGCATTTACACCAGCGATCTGATAAGTAGTCTAACTCAGGCAATTGCGTATGCCGCCGACCTGATTGCGTACAGAACAGTTGCCAAAATCCAGGACATAAGGATTCTCTTGCAGAGTGACTTCGATGAGATTCAACGATATTGTGATGGCTGGAAGTTGAAAATCAACTTTCAGAAATCAGAAACTATAGTGTCTTCGACGCTGCCTTGGATTGCACAGAACACCAGAGTCGGAGTACAAACACTATTATTCCAACCTGGCTCTATACAACGGCACCAACATAAACAGGATAGATAATTTCTTGCTGAAGCTAATTCGGGGTCACATTGCAAGAGCGATGTCCTCGACTAACAGCTTAATTTTTGGGGCTTATTACCCTAGGTACGAATACTACGAGAGTGTGCGTCTAAGCGGCTTTATTCCGCCCGATGCATTCTTCCATCTAGACAGTCGAGGGCTGATCCAGGATAGAGCGGCGGTTCCGCTAATCTACCACGTCGTTTAAGTAGGGACAATCAGGTTGGCACCAAAAAAAAAAAAATTATAAAATCCACAATAAAAATAAAATTATAAAATCCACAAAAAAAAAAAAAAAACTATAAACCCGGAAAATGCTTGCTGTGGCTGTTCTAGTTTGTAAGTAGTCTGTAATTAGCTTATAAGTAGGTTGTAACTAGTTTATAATTAGTTGTAAATAGTTTTAAGTAGTTTTAATTAGTTTTAATTAGTTTTAATTAGCTTTAATTTAGTTTTATGTAGTTTGTAAGTCTTATATAAAACCAAAAGAAAATTAAGACAATGATACCGAGTTTTTTGCAAATTCTAATCGGTAAAAAATAAAACCAACCTGGATTTAATATTAAGATAGTTCTAAGGCCGAAAGTCATTAGCATTAAGTTATTATAGTTTAACTTAGAGCGCCCGACTGGGGCCAGTAGGTTAGTTTTAAGATATTGATAAGTAGGCTAGTTTTTATGAATTTTTGTCTAGCTTTAAAATAGTTTTAAGAAAATGGAAAAATAAAAATGAATTTATAAAACAAAAAAAAAAAAAAAAGGGTATTTGTTTTATCTAAGTTGTGTTTTTTTCATTTCCTATCCATGAAAGGTGCGACAAAGTGTCTCTACTAAGTGTCTACTTGTCCAAAAGTGCAAATTCACCAACGCATACATCAAGTGTAGAAATATCCGGCAAGTAATCTTACATTTCATTTCACTCCCGCTCACTCAATTTTACTAGTTAAATCGATTTTGACGAAAAGGGACTCATCTACTCACTCCCTGCGGTTTCGAATTAGCTGAATCTCGGCACTGGATTTAATAATTGGATAAAATTCACGTAAATCCTATTTAAATCCAGAGTTAATAATATGGTGGAAAGTGAAAACCCGTACAACACGCAAACATTAAATCAACTCGTCATTTAGCAGGTTTTGTTTTTTTTGGCTATTCACATCTATTCATCGACACGGAGTGAAATTACAAATACAATTATGACCTCGATTACATGATTCGTGTTTTCGTCTTTTTAACAGGTACGTACCTTTGGGATTACATATACAACCAAAAAAGTCCATTCGTTCTTCTGACGTCCAAAAAATATGAGGTTCATTACCCTGAGGCCACACGAGCCAGTACTGGCTAGCCAGTAGCAATACACTCACATTTTTTTACTAACACATACAAGTAGTCCATATGTCCTGTCCTAAGGTTTAGTAACTCGAAGTTTTATAAATTCGCTAACGCCCATATTATTCACTAGTATATCCGATTAGCTAAAATCTAATTGGATTTAAACTGCATTCCGGAGGTCAGTTAAAGCCGTTTAAATGAGGTAAAGACTGAATTTCATATTTTTCACTTTTTCTTGACACTTCAATTTAAAGTAGTGAGAGCAAAAAGCAAAAGTTTTTCGACAGAGTTTAACAAACAATTTGTTATAATTCTCATGCGTTGATTTTGGAAATCGAGTTAAAGCAGAAACGACGACGACGACTCATGTCTCTCGCCATGGTCATCCAAACGTAGTTTCCAGTATCGTAGTCACTAATCTCTATAATACAATATAATAAATAATAATACAATTTTCGTTTTCTTTCTGAATGCTTTGCGTTGAATTGGGAGAGTTTTACTGACATTAGTAAAGGCTCTCCAGAATGCACGCAAAACATTTGCAGTGTTCTGTTCTTTTACTAGTTTTATCGCATGGCGTCAGGGTGTTTCTTAGTGTACTAAATTGTAAAAAAGCAGAATATCATAGTAGATATATTTCTTTCCCTAAATTCGTAGTAGATTTACTCCATTTGGAGTAACATTCGGGCACTGGGCCAGTATAGAAGCCAGTACAGCATGCAAAAAAAAAAAGCAAATACACGAATAAGTATTCGGCACTCAGTGTGTGTAGCCCACTGGCTAGCCAGGAGCCCAGTTCCGCAAGAGTGAGCTTTTTCTGTGTACACATCAGAAAATCGTGTACACATCAATTTTCGCGATTCCGCAAGAGTGAGTTTTAAGTTTTTGACAAATATTGTATTACAATCAGTCAAATTTATTCACACTTGTTTTGGGCGTGAACGGATTGTGTACACGGAAGATCATTCTCACTTGCAGACATACAGTACCTATATTACCTAGAGAACCGACTCGTACCCCTCCTGCCTAAAACACCCGCAAATTTTATTTGAGAAAAAGAGAAAACTCTCTCAAATTCCGTGTCGGAGAATACGTGTGAATTGTGGATAAAAATATAAAATGGGGTTAGTAGCTCAAAGTGACGTTTTGTTTTTTTTTTGTTAAACTATGAAATGTCAAAATGACAGATCTCGATTCTAATTTGTGTTGGGTGGAATTGTTAATATTTAATTCTTCCAACAAAAACTCGGTTTTAAAAGAAAATTATACTTTTTATAGGTAAAATATTTGTAATTATTAATTCAAAGTGGATAACAATAGTTAATAACTTAAATTTCAAGTGCCAAAAGTCGACTGATCAAGTGAAACTCGATGTGTTACTCAACTTGATTTTTTTTTTGTTTACTTCGGTGTTCCCAAATAAATATTGTTTATTTTGCAACTATCCTGTGAAATATATTTATTTTAAATTGCACAAAACAATAAAACGTGAAAAACTAAATGCACTTTTGCATATTTCTTTTGATTTTAGGCGCGGAGTTTGTGTTTTAACTAGCGTGTAAGCTACTGCCAACAAGCACACAATGAAAACACAAAATCGAATTTATTTATTAAGTTAAAAAGCCTGTGTGCCAAGTGTCCACTTAGGTGGTTCAATTGCAAGGAAGCAATCAAAACCTTCCACACAATACCAAAGTACCGTCTCACATCAAGTTGGTGCAGGGCCAAATCAGTCGTTTAAATTACGAGCTTCAGGATTACAAGAACTCTAAATGTTGCACCACTAAACAATCCAAATTTTTTTCAAATTTTTGAAAACTTTTCTTCTTATTTTACGTTGTGACTATTCAAATCCGTGCATCTTACTATAAATCGACTCCTACCAAATACATTACATAAATATTTGCACTAAAGTAAACTATTAAAGCAATAAATAAATACTCATATCATACTAAATTAAATATTTTGTCAAATCTACGTTACTAATATTTCATTAAATTTATTATAGCGACCCAATGTTTAGTAGTAGCAGTGGAGGAGATTTTTCAAGTGCAAGAGCTTGTTGCAGCAGATCGCGCTCCATGGATACCTCTTCCAACGCCACGACCATATCAAATGAGTCATACTGGCCTCTGTTGTGGTCCTGATGTCCCTACCCACCACAAAACAGGTCACGATAGGGCGTCATTCTTAACTGGTAAGTTGTGATAATTACTATATCATCTTTAAATCTTATAAATTCTCTTTTTTTCAGACTTTAACCATAAAGCATCCGTGAGCACCGTTGGAAGCAACATCTCCATTACATCCTTCTGATATTGTGTACTCTGATTCCACACCTGACAATGTTATTGCAACTTGCTCCGATGACCAAGAAGTTGTTAAGAAAATTCTTCAATATCAAAGACCAATGCGCATTACAACCAAATTGCACATAACTAAATAATATACACCAACATACGGTAAGAATTCCCTATGAGTTATATAAGCTTTTGAAAAAATATAATATATGAATAATATAATATGATATTTCAATTTATATTTTAAGTACAAGCTCTGTGGTTAGTAATAAAATACAATCATAATTTTTTTTACTCAACGTATCATCTGTGGCATAGATACTAAAACAATATTTTTTTTATTTTAGATTTCAGATGTGTCAAACAATAATAGCAAGATGAGGAACAGAGAGACCTTTCCACTGAATGCAAACAAAAAGCATGATGTCCAATCGAAAAGTGATCCTTCTCGAATACTTACAGCGATAAGTACATTAAAACATTCAAGCCGCAATTTAAAAGCACCACTCATTCACATAATCCAAGAAATACACAATAATTGTGTAGTATCGGAGGTGCGTGTGAACAAACATAAAATTCATCGTAAAAGTCCTCCATCTAAGAAGCAAATGATAGCAGAACAAACGATTATTGACGGTGGTACCGAAAACATTCCCGAACAATCACATTCCCTCGTCTTCCTGGATAGTGTCAGCGAAATTGATAGTCTAACCGAAGAATTTCAACAATCTTTATTGAACACAAATTCCAGGAGCAGTGACAAAAATGTTTGACGTTTGTTACAAAAACGTTTAAGTGGTACTCGTGTAGAGTATAAGCCAAGAAACCTATCTACTCCACCTCGTAAACCACGTAATATTCCAGTTGCTAACCCGAAAGCAGCAATGCAGTACAGGTAAACTCATTTAACATTTAACACAAAATCTAAAAACTTCCAATCTACCAATCCAGAGTGCGGTCCTCAAGTAGGTTGTAAAATTCTACCAAAGCTTAACATTGACACAGCTGATGGAGCTTATCATAGTTTAGTTGCCAACATGGAGTCAAAAAATACACCAGTTAAATCAGAAATGCCAAATAATAAAACCGAAAGTCAAAAATTCATCCTTGCTGAACAATTAAAAAACTTTGTTTCCCACTCTCCGTGGTCAAGTAAAAAACAAGAAGACAAACAAAATATAAGAAAATCTAATTCAATTTTGAATGCATCAAAAACAAAGCTTCTTAGATTTGTTACGAAAAAATCTCTTTCTGTGGAAAATAGATCAATCGGAGTCCAAACATTGGAAGTGTGCCCAAATGAAACAGTGAAAGAAAAGCGTTTTAGTCTTCAATCACCGCCAAGTAGCTATTTTTCAAATACTCGGGCTAAAACATCAAATAGTTCCCAAACTGAATTTTACTTTTCACGAACAGTCGAATCTCCGCCAAGGCAAGAGAAAATTCCTCAACATAAACAGCTATTTACAATATTTAATGCCCACGAAGAGAAACCTCCTCGTAAAATAAACTCGCAGAAAAAACAAAAATACAACTTATAAATCTTACAACAAGATTTAAACCTAATGAAGATGGGTCAGGTGCTTAGCAATATACGTAACCGATAAGAAGCAAGTGATGATCATGCCGTGGGAAAATTTCGTAAAACTAAACGTAAAGAAGAAGCTGCTGGTCAGACAGCCTTTAGTTACGATTATGTCGATGGCTACGAGTACCAAAAAGTCTTTCATGTTTCGGCTCAAGCTGACTTACATAATAAGCCAGAGCCTTCTTATTCCGAGATCGAAGAAGATAGCTTTTTCATTACTGGCAGTCCTGCCTATGAGAATACAACTGGCATTCAACACAAAGTGTAGGAAGTGACCCAAAAGTGATCTTTGCTTATAAATAAATCTTATAAATTCTCCTTTTTTCAGACTTTAACCGTAAAGCATCCGTAAGCTCCGTTGGAACCAACATCTCCATTACATCTCCGCAGTTTTCTGATATTGAGTACGCTGATTCAACACCTGACAATGTTATTGCAACTTGCTCCGATGACCAAGAAGTTGTTAAGAAAATTTTTCAACATCAAAGACCAATGTGCAATACAACCAAATTGCACATAAGTGAACAACATACACCAACATTCGGTAAGAATTCCCTATGAGTTGTATAAGCTTTTAAAAAAATGTAAGGTTTAAGGACTCGAAAGCGTTTGTGGCTTTCATTATATTGAAAATGATACTATGTGTATTTTGTAGTTTTTTGTTTTTGTTAGTCTTCTATTTTGACAAAGAAAGACACTAGTGAGCGCCTTTTGTATTGTTTTAATTTTCAAATCAATTTATCAAATTAAAAAAAATTGCTTCTTAATCATAAGTCCTATTTTTTGCATATACATTTTCGCATAGCATATTCTTCTCAATATGACCTACAATTCAATTTGTTGCTTTTGGCTTTTATGACTTAATTTAAAGTAAATTTTATCAAAGCAAGAGGCGTTTTAATATTCCGTATAAGAAAATAAAACTTTCAAAACAGAACAATCCTTATTATTTTCCATGTTTTTATTGCCTTTTTTCGATATAGAAATTAAATACGTACCTTGAAAAAGCTTCATAGGAATACGATGAAAAACTTAAACTTGCCATCAACAAATTATATGAATATGTTGCTGCTGAATTATTGTATTATAGTTGTCATATTTTTTGATTGTATTTAATTTAATATCCAAATTTACAATTTATTTATTGTATTTAATTTTATATCCAAATTTACAATTTATTTATTAGATGCTTTTATATGTTTTAATAAAATTCAAAAATTTTTTGCTGATAACTAAAATATCTTTTTACTTGAGATATATATACATAGGTAAAAAATGGCAAGTTTTGGATTGTTGAAAAACAATTTAAGGTAATAATCAAACATGTCATTACGATGATAGAGAACACCAAAAAAGTGGGTGGCACAATTCACTCTGTCTGTTGGTGTTCGGTCTGTTTATCTGTACTTTAATGTGTAGCTCAAACCACGAAAGCGATTTTCTTCAAATTTTGGGAGGGGAAATCAATAGTAAATTGTAAAAATTTTAAGCTTACAAATAACGGTACTTTTGCCATACAACCATTTTAGAAGTTTATTTATTTCAAAAACGGCTCTAAAGACTTCGATTAAAAAATAGGTAAATTATTCTTTAAACTGTTATTAATGATTCCTACTATTAAACTTTTTTTTTTGATTTTCGATCCTCGCATGAACTGATTGGAATTAAAATATATATGAAATAATTTCTATCATCTATCTAAATTTCAGCCTTCTAGCTCTTAATACTATAAAAATCAAATACTACATAAGTTCTCATAGGTAATTTTAAAATTTTTAACTAATTTCATCTTTTAACCGGAAGGAAAGCGTTACAAGGAAATTGACCTTATTCAATTTACTCCTAGGTAGATAAAAAATAGGCAACTATTCTACATACTTTTTTTCGCTTTAAAATTAAACTTAAATTTCCCAACTTCATAAAAAAAACTCGTTTTTTAAGCAACTGTTTAAGCAGGTTAACAAATTTCTTTAATTAGTTTAAATGCTGTTCACAATGGTTCGATAACATTCTGTATTGATCAGTTTAAATAAACAATAATATATAATTACTAATACTACTTAAAGAAGATTAATCAATTTGTCATTTTAACACAGATATAAATATGTCATTTGGTTTTTTCCTGAACGAAGATCTGCCTTTGATTTTTGCTTAATTGCAAGCAATGTGAGCAGTGTAGCAATTCAACACTGGGGTGTAACCGTTCGACCACTGGTGAGTGGTTTAATACGATGATCTGAGTGGTGAAGTCAGCAGCTCCCCTGGGAAGGTTGCACTTCAAATCACCGGCAATGTAACCATTCCGGGAACAGCGTCGGCTACAGCTACGTGATGCATTTCAACAGACTTAACTTTAGTGGTGATGTAAGCTGATGGGGCAAACACAACAAAATAACCTTGGTTGAAGACACCACTTTCCACCCGACCGACTAGTACTGTTCCAATACCATCTCCTTGTCCGTATGGTGGGATGGTGGAAGGATAGCATCGACAGTTTCAATGGAGCACTTGCCTAAAAAGAAAGAACAAAATTAATTAGCATCATGTGTGAGGTGGATCAAAAAAAAAAAATTGCAATCCTCAACTTCGTACGCAGTCACCAGCGGTTCAGTGATTGAAGTGGAAGTTATTTGATCTTCAGCTTAATATATTAAGGGTAATGTAATGCTTCGATTTTTGGAAGAAAACATGCCCCTCTGACTTTCAAGTATCCACTTGATCTGAATCCTTAAACCTTTCAGGTTTTCAATAATAACTGAAAGTAAACTTCTTTTCTTCTAGGATTTTTTCGAAATTTGATTCAAATACAAATCTTATTATGCAATTGGTGTAACTCCCAAAGTATCTATCCTAAAAGAAACGTTGATACATTTCTGAATTCTTATTCGAATGGAGCTGAAAATGGCGTTTACCAATTTGAATTCCATCAAGTGGATCAAAAGTTGACTCTTGGTTTTAGTGTAGGTAGGTACATTAATGTGGAAATGTTAAAAAATTGATATATGTCCTTGGGTGTAACTCCCAAAGTATCTATCCTAAAAGAAACGTTGATACATTTCTGAATTCTTATTCGAATGGAGCTGAAAATGGCGTTTACCAATTTGAATTCGATCCAGTGGATCAAAAGTTGACTCTTGGTTTTAGTGTAGGTAGGTACATTAAAGTGGAAATGTTAAAAATTGATATATGTCCTTGGGTGTAACTCCCAAAGTATCTATCCTAAAAGAAACGTTGATACATTTCTGAATTCTTATTCGAATGGAGCTAAAAATAGCGTTTACCAACTTGAATTCCATCCAGTGGATCAAAAGTTTACTCTTGACTTTGGCTATAGCGTTTTCGTTTGGTGATCCGGAAGAAGCCTCCAGAGTTCTCCGATCCAAAATGCGAAACGAGCAAGTTACAAATTTTTTTCTTAATTCGGAAGTTTTGGTTTTGAACTTTGCAGTTGTTTTGATGTGCTGTTCATCTTAGAAGAAGAACAGTTACCTAGTGCCAAACGAAAATTTTAGCATTCAGAATGTTTCCGGACGACCAAACGAAAACGCTTTTAGTTTGTACACTTACACTCGATTTGGAATTAATTTTGAAAACGTTTCAAAATAAAACAATAACATTTTTATATAGTTCTGACTGGCCCGTAATAGCAGTGGATAATTAAATTACCAACCTGGTGTTATATTCCCGCTCTTTTGGCAAGAGAAGCCAAGACAAACCAGCGGGAACATAGAACCTGCCACTGTCCCAAGAACCACTTGTTTGGCCCATATACTTTGTATACATTAATGATAATACAATTAATAAATTAATAATATTTTCACAAAACTTACTGGATTTTGAATAGTTTTTAACTTATTTTGTTTTTATAAATAATTGAAACGCATGAAATCAAATTTCAATTATTCCCGCATAGTTCTATAAAACTTTTAAATAACAATAAACACTTTTTAGTCCACACAAATTAAAAGGATTAAAATCTTTAATTTTAAACGAATCGGTCGCAAAAAAATTCGCAATTGATAATAATTTTTTTTTTGCTTCGTTTATGTCAAAACACTTGTCAAAAACTGGGCTACGGAATTTTGTGGATGTAAAGGTGCACTTTCACTTTAAGGCTGATTCTTAGGGTGCACTTATACTAATAATTTTAATAATTTTTCTTTTTTCAGTGAAAATATTCAGAAATTTAACTTTATTTATATGCTTAAACAACAAAATTCTTTATTAAATATATATTTTTATTGAAAAGTTGTCTAAAAGGGTTATTTTACCACAAACAATTTTTATTTTTTCAGGTTTTGAATTTAACTGATTCCTATTTTGAATATCGGAGTTTCAGTTGAGGAAAAGTGAGCAAAACTGAGCCAAAATCCGATAAGTTATCATTGTATTGGTGTGGTTCCATTTAAAAAGCATTGGGCAGCTATGTGGAGGAAATCCAATCAGTGCAGCTTGTAGGGTGAAAGAGAAAAAGCCCTGAAGTCGGTTCTCTAGATAATATAGGTACTCTATGCTTGCAGAATTGGGCCCCAGTACTGCCTCGTGTGGCTGCAGGGTTAATTGGAAAATAGTGGAAAATAGACAGTAATAATAATACAAATATTTTTAAATCTTTATATCTATTTAATCACGAAAAACAATTTTAAAGCTCATTATTAAAAGTCTTTGTCTCGTTTGTCAAATCATTGACGTCAAAGTTTAACCCGAAAAAATCTTAAAATTGAGCCTGATTAAACGATTCATTTTTTTTGACGTTTCGTGTTTCGTCTTTTTAACACATTTGGTAAGGGGTGTAGAAATGTAGGGAGAATGACAAAACGAAAGCATGGACGGTAATCATACCAGCTTCACGGGAGGCGAATCATTTTGACGTCTCTCTTTTTCATCTCATTTCTAATTTTTGAAGAGAAAGAGATGGTGAGGTGAGGCAGACATTTTCAAAAATTTAAAAACTTCTGCGTCACTTTCTTTTCAAGAAATGAGAGTGAGATACAAATATTATGCTGTTTAGATTGGGAAGATTGAGACCGGTCTCACAGTAGTTTGTGGGCAAGAGAAGTGGGGGGTCATATAAATAAAATAAAATAAATATAAACACTGACCTCATGAGACTCATTTGTTGTTGTTTAAATGTGCAAAGCATTGAAGCTGTTGTTGTTTCTCTGTATTTTGAGGCGTCTCAAATGTTCGAATGTAGACACGATGAGGCTCACGAGTCCGGACCAAATTTCCCAATCTAAACAGGCAGTATGAGACGTCCAAATGAGTCACCTCACTTGAAGAGCGTATAAACACCGTCATGGACAGTGTTCACATTTGGCTGACTCCTCCGACTTTTTTTGACGTCTCTTTACTTTATTTAACTTCCACTTCATGGTGGAAAAGGGATGGCCGAGTCAAGCAGGATTTTTAAATTTTTTTGAAAGTGTATGGATTTTGTTTGACGTTTTTTTTTTTGACAACTGCTTTCTCTCTCTCTGTACTTATTCCTTAGCAAACAAATATTACAGAATTCAATGTTGTTTAATTTGAAAAGATTTAAAACAAATGGATTTTAAGTTTTGGATTGAAAACAAAATTAATTAATCCATCAATGAACCCTGATTTACGTTTTCTTTCAACGACTTCTCAACGTCAAAGTGAGTCTTTGTGATTACAATAGTTTGAGTCTTAACGAAAGAAGTTGGACGAATGTCAAAATAAGTCGGAGTAGATAGACAATTGAGAACACCGTCATGTATACAAATTTTAGATTTTTGCTAGTTGAACTTTGACGTTTATGTTTTGACAAGCGTGTAATGTGGTTTTATGGATGGTGTTCACATTGGACTGTCTATTCCGACTTATTTTAACATTCATCCAAATTCTTTTATTCAGACACAAACAAATGTAAACACAAAAGACTCACTTTGACGTTGAGAAGTTGTTTAGAAAACACAAATCTGAGCTCATTGATGGACTTACTAATTTTGTTTCCATTCCAAATCTTAAGTTTTATTTGTTTAATATTTTTTTAAATTAAATAACATTGAATTCTGTAGTATTTGTTTGCCAAGGAAAAAGTACGGAGAGAGAAAGCAGTTGTCACAAAAGAAAACGTCAACAAAAACTTCATACATTTAAAAAAAAAATTAAAAATCCACTATGACGGTGTTCACATTGGACTGAAAAACTGGATTTTTTTTTGACGTTTCAGTATTTACATCTTCCTTTAATGAAAAAGTGGGAGCGAGATGTGAATACTGAAACGTCAAAAAAAATCCAGTTTTTCAATCCAATGTGAACACCGTCTATGAAGCATAGAGTACCTATATTATCTAGAGTCACGACTCGTACCCCTCTTACCTGAAACACCCGCAAATTTTATTTGAGCTAATTAAGAGTTTTTTCTTAAATTCCCTGTCCGTGAATACGTGTGAAAATACAAAATGGCATCAGTAGCTCAAAAGGTGACGTTTTGTTTTTTTCCATTATGTAATGTCAAAATGACAATTCTCGATTGTGTTTGTAAAATTCCATTTATAAATTTTCTTTCCATCGAATTAAACATATTATATTAATTTCGACTCCCTGGTCCGGAAATGGAAAATAAAGATGAACGTGGACCATTCGCCTTGACAAATGGTTTGGCCTAGGCTTGGTAACTTTGGGGGGTGGTGAAACACCAGCTGGTCTGATACACTTCCAACTTCCTGACACACTCTATTATATAGTTCACGACAAGAAACCACCATTAATCGGCTCCCAAAAGGAGAAGTACAAACTACCTTCTTTTCGTCAACTTTTTAGCTGTTAAACCACGATATCATGCTGAACTCAAAAAGATTCCCATGGCACCTTATTTGCTCCCAGAACTAAGCACTCTAAATTAGTGATTGTAGACTATCAAAATTATTGGCCATTTTGAAGAAGGACGCAACTGGGATCAGTTGGTGTAAGTAAATCGAAAAATACCCATTAAAATACTAATTATTTTTACTAATTATTTAATATAGGGCTTACAGGCATTCCGAACGCTTCTGGATTGCCAATCGAAAAGGCCATAAGCTTACAAAAGCGGAAGTGGAACGCTATCAACAATTGACAGTGATTTTCTATATATCAGTAAAAAAGACTAGATGCATAGTTTACCAATATATTTATCAATTGTCATTGTTAAAAGACTTGTACTTCTTTCTTTGTATTAAATTTTTTTTTTCAAACTGCATTATATATTCAGGGTTGAATCCGTTTCTGAAATTTGTGACTAAAATTTCGTGACGCAACAAGAAAACAAAATTCAAAAAAAGAATTAGCAATGCATTTTTTGAGGTTGAGGTTATAATTATTCGTAAGTTTCATCAAAGTACAATTGAATGTATATACAATTTTCAATAAATCTTTATTTAAGGTTTTTTCTGCTAACCTATTTGGACTTAAATGCTTGTTGAAAATAAACAAATTCTTACTTTTTCCGAAAATCAACTCGGACAAACTTTTTAATTACTTTGTGTGACAAGATTTTAATTTTGCATTTGCTGCAAATGCTGGTGACTAAACTGCTGTTGTTGTTGTGCCGACATTGGTAAACCTTCAGACTTCATTTGTGAGCCGGAAGGTTGTTGATGTGACCTAGACTGTACCAGCTGCAGAAAATTATTGCGTCTCTGCTCCGAGAAGATGTAATATCTGAAAAGAGTTAGTTTCAATTAGAAAATGTTGGCTATGATAAAAATATTTGATTGGCTTTGTAAAATAATTTAACAAACATTGTTTTTAAAGTGAACAAACTACAAAAAACTACCGAAAATTTGTTGAAAGACTATTTTCTTCTCAAATATCTTAAAAACAATGAATGATATTGGCTTTGGATTAATTTTATTCTACTAACTTATCTTCACTTGATTCCATATCAAACACCTAAAAACATTTCCGAAGATCTTGAATTGGAGATTTTTTTAAAACTAGCTTCCAAGTTCATCAATGGGAAGTTACCAGTGTGGGCTATACTCAGCCTTTTTTTAATTGTTCGTTGGGATCGGGCAAGCTTCTGTGTAAACTTTAGCAATTTAAAAAGATTTTATTGAATTTCTGAAAAAGTCAATTACGCTGTGATGATTTTTCCTAATGGTTTCACTCACTTCGATGATTTATTTATTTTTGAATTCAATATTAAATAGTGCTGCTATTTACATTATTTATTTTTAATTTGAAGCAAAATTTCAAAAAATCCTAGATTAAAAGAAGTTTCCTTTTAGGTTTTCAAAAATAATATATAATAAACTTCTTTTGTTCTGTGAGTTTTTCGAAATTTATTCCAAATACAAATCTTATGATGCAATTAGTAGCAGTATTAAATACTTAATCTGAAAGCATAAAAATCATCTGTGTGGGTCAGAGTTTGGAAAAATTATCACAGTTCAATTGCCTCTTTTCACATACATGATTTAACTCAGAGATAAATATTTGACTAGGACGCGGAATGAAATTTAATTTTACCTTCTTGTGGTACATTCTGGGTAACGCTAAAGGAATTGCTGTACTTTACTAACAAAGATCAACTTATCATCAACATTGATTCTCAAAGTGAGATACCCAAAAAGAATAATCTCATAAAAAGTGATTTTAGTAATCTAAAACTACTTATTACATACCAGTGGTATTTCGTAGAAACATAATAACTCCATACAATAATTTTCATCTTTACGTCCACTTTACATCGAGCCAAAGCTTAAACGGGTAGACCGATTTTTTTTTTCAAATTTGGAATATTTATGAATATGTTCTTTAAAAAATTATGCTCTATATTTGAAGAAAATTGTTTCACACATTAAGACTCTAGCTCGATATAAAGTGGACGTTAAAACGCAGATATCAAATCACTGATTAATTGAAAACAAAAATATAAATTCAAAATGAAACATACATACATGACTGATATATATTTTTTATATATCATCGATATATCGATCGAGCAAGTTTATGTTTTAAATTGAAGCAATTTAAGGCTAAAGCTCTTCCATAGGGTGCCGAAAACATAGGATAGCCAAGTCCAACGTGCGTATGATGGTGTGTGTGCACATGTCTTTGGGCGGACTTCGACTATCGGCTGGATTATCTTTGCCACTACCAGGTATACCAGCCAGGATCAACCACCATTGATTTGTTGTTATCACCCGTCCCAGGCCACCACCACCACTCAGGACTGGATGCATTGAGTATGTGGGTGGTTGTAGGTTTAATGGACCCGACGGAAGCCCAAGTCCTGAATTGGGTTCCCCTGTCACGGGATTATTGCCGGGCCTCCCCTACTCCAACACCACCGCCACCACCTTGTTGCGACATATTCAGACTAGAACGCTTTGACGTTGCCACTAGTTGCACTGTTAAGAGCACTCTCGCTTAACTCTTGAATTGTATGCTTTGTGTAATACGGGCTGTAATGCATCGAGTGCCTTAGTACTTAGATTCCGAGAGATATCTTCGGGAGCATGATAACGTGCCATTGGCAGGTGATATGGTGATGTAATGTAGGACGTAGACATCAACACGTTTCGATACATAGGGTGACTGGCATCGAAACCAAAAGGACTCGGACTAATGTAAGATGAGGTGGCCCCTGAGTTTCTATATTGGGCTTCTGTCCCTCCGGGGTATATTTACATCCTTTTCATCTTTTTTTGTTGTTGTCGGGCTTCCTGTTGAGGTTGCATTTGCTGCGATTGCTGGGGACTAAACTGTTGGTTTTGTTGTGTCGATATTGGTTGATCCTCGGGCTTTATTTGTGAGCCGGGAGGCTTGCTGCAGAAAATGATTGCGCCTCTGCTCTGAGAAGATGTAATTTCTGAAAAGAATAAGTTTCAATTAGAATATGTTGACTACGATAAAATGTTTGATTTGTTTTGTAAGATAATTTAATAAATACTATTTTTCAAAGTGAAAAAACTACAAGAAACTTTACCGAACATTTGTTAAACAACTTTTTTCTTCTCTTCTGAAAACAATCAATGATATTGGATTTGGGTTAGTTTTTTTCTACAAACTTATCTTCACTTGATGCCATAGGGCGACGGATACATAACTTAGCTAAGTTCAACGTGCGTATGATGGTGTGTATGCACATGTCTTTGAGGTGGTGGACTTCGACTATCGTCGAAGCTATATTTTATATGCTTTTTGTTCATCAAGAGTTAAAAATCTAATTGTATTGAAAAAACAAAAAATATTTTAAATTTTTGAATTCAACGGATTAATATTTTAAATATCTAAGCACGGTAGTCCACAAAATTTGCGCACTGAGCACTGTAGCAACATTTCTTTCAATGTGTTGGTGCGGTCCCCATTTAATGTGCAGGGAACAACTAATACATGCTAGGAAATTTTGACAAAGTGCTCTCAACTCAGCTTGTAGGGTGAAAGAGAACCAACCCCCTGAGTCGCGACTCTAGATAATATATTTACTCTATGCTATGAAGTGGGAGTGAGATAAAGTACAGAGACGTCAAAAAAAGTCAAAGGCGTCAGTCCAGTGTGAACACCTTCATGGATGGTGTCACTGATCTCTATATACACTGGATAGTGTATTCCTTATAATGTATAGCAGTTTTTTTGCTTCCATTTGAAGATGACAATTAGGTGGTCGGCTTCATAATTTGACGTCTAGATTAACACAAAAAAAACATGTTTCCAAAATTTTACCAAGAAAGAGAAACAGATCAATGATATGAAAGGGAAAAACTTTGTGGGACTTTATTTTATATTTTTTTTTTTATTAAGTTATTCATTGTGTACATTTTGTTTGTGCTATTATTTTCCAATGGCACTAGAATTATATCAATAGAAAGGTGTTTAAATAGGTAATAGTAAATATGTAGACGGGATATGGGAACCATCGACTTCGTTCATTATTTCAGTTTGCAAACAAGTTGAACAAAACAGCTGATAAGTGTGATGAGGAGAGTGCGATTACATAGTCTGTGTTTTTCAAGATTTTACCTCCTTGTCACACTCTTTACATTTGTAATTCCGTTTCATTTAACCATTTGTGAATGAAATAAAATTACAAACAACATTGTTAGCAAAGAGATTTTGGGGGGGAAGCAACGAACGGAAATTTGAGGTCTTTATAGTGGACTATTTTGTATAAATTGTTATACAGTCATATTGTTATACAAAAAAGTGGTCAGCTTCATAATATAACAATTCTTCAAATGGAAGCAACTTTATTATGTCGATACGCTATCCAGTGTATTATAGAGATCAGTGGATGGTGTTCACCATGATACAACCACTGATCTCTATATACACTGGATAGTGTATTCCTTATAATGTATAACAGTTTTTTTGCTTCCATTTGAAGATGACAATTAGGTGGTGGGCTTTATAATTTTACGTCTACATTAACACAAAAAAACCTGTTTCCAAAATTTCAATCTGAAGAAAAAGAAACAGACCAATGATATGAAAGGGAAAAACTTTGTGGGAGTTTATTTTATAATTTTTTTTCATTAAGTTATGCATTGTGTACATTTTGTTTGTGCTATTATTTTCCAATAGCACTAGAATTATATCAATAGAAAGGTTTTTAAATAAGTAATATTAAATATGTAGATGGGATATGGGAACCATCGACTTCGTTCATTATTTCAGTTTGCAAACAAGTTGAACAAAGCAGCTGATAAGTGTGATGAGGAGAATGCGATTATATAGTCTGTGTTTGTTTTTTACGATTTTACCTCCTTGTCACACTCTTTACATTTGTAATTCCGTTTCATTTAACCATTTGTGAATGAAATAAAATTACAAACACAACAATGTTAGCAAAGAGATTTGGGGGGGGGGGGGGAGCAACGAACGGAAATTTGACGTCTTCATAGTGGACTATTTTGTATAAATTGTTATACAGTCATATTGTTATACAAAAAAGTGGTCAGCTTCATAATATAACAATTCTTCAAATGGAAGTAACTTTTTTATGTCGATACGCTATCCAGTGTATTATAGAGATCAGTGGATACAACTAAACAGATAACGCCGTCCTGTTTTTTTTTCGTTATGTTCTGCGCATCTACGTAATCGACGCACAACTTTGCCTGATACTTTTGTTCTTTTAATAATAAGAATGTGTGTGCAGAATCCTAAAAACAAGTGCATTGCTTTTAGGTATTTATATTTCATATTTAATTAATAAATTTTAGTCAAAAATTCTTTGTTTTATTAATCTTGGAAAAAGTATTTGTGTGCGTCGATGACGTCATTTTATGTGAATGATGCGCAATGCGCTATCTTATTTAGTTGTATCATGGGTGTTCACATTCAGATTTTTTTTGATGTTTCAGTATTCACATCTCGCTTCAGTAAACCCTGAGGCCACACGAGCCAGTACTGGCTAGCCAGTCGCAATACACTCATATTTTTTTACTAACACATACAAGCCTGAGCAACTGGCTCGTCAACTGGCTTGCTTTTTTCGTAGCCAGTTGGGAAGCCAGTAGAGCAGCCAGTAACAGGGTTTGGCAGTACTTTTTCGGAGCAGATTTGAAAAATTTGGTCTAAAACTAGAATTGACTTACATTTTATTCCACAAAATATTAATAAAATAAGAATTGGGGAGTTCATATGTCCAGTCCTAAAGAACTCAAAGATTTATGTGATTGTGTTTGTGGTAATTAAATTTTAATGTGAGTTGTCATCCTTGAGAAATGAAATGCTAATAGTGACAATGTGAATAGAATATAATTTCTTTCACATATGATAATAAATATAAAAAGTACCAATAAAAGGCAATAACAGGATGGTTGTTTTCATCTTCTTTTTTTTCATTTCCTATACATGAATAGGCATGAATAGGTGTGATAAAAGTTCTTGAGAAAAAGGACAAATACTTATTCAAAAATGTAAATTTACCAACACATACACCAAGTCATTGCTGAAATATCCGACGACTAATCTGAAATTGCATTTCACTGGCCCCCTTATGCCGGATTTACACAAGTGACAAATTTGACAAATTTCCATTCATTCACGTCATTAAAGGGGCAAAATAATAGTTGAATCAAATCATTAATAACATGAATTTACTCGAACGCAAAATAATTGCGTTTTGATGTTCTTTTATCGTAATGGCTAAGAATGAGCAGGTTCATTCTTTATTCTGTATTGTCATTATTTGCAAAATAGTGTCACTGTACATTTACATGGCTTCATTTTAATGGCAATACTTAATGCCAATTAGTTCGTCATTTATTTATGATGAATATTATGGCACATTTTCAATTCATTTACACGATTGTGTCATTAATGGCGTGAAAATGGAAGAATTTATAACAATTTGTCATTTGTGTAAATCCGGCATTACTAATTTTTATTAGCTAAATCGATTTTCGGCGAAAAGGGACTCATCTCAGTCACTACTTGCAGTTTCGAATTAGCTAAATCTCCGCACAGAACCAACGCAAAACATTCGTAACGCTCTGTTCTTTTGTTAGTTTTTTCACATAGCAATAGTGTTTTTAGTTCATTAATTTTGAAAAAGCGGAACAGAGTATCAGTTATACTTCTTTCCCTAAAATCGGACTAGATTTATTCCATTTGGATTTACATCCGAACCCTGTCCAGTATAGTAGCCAGTACAGCATGCCGCCTACGTCACAGCAAATACACGAATAGGAATTTGACAGTCAATGTATGTAGCCAATTGGCTAGCCAGTACTGGTACTGGCTCGTGTGGCCGCAGGGAAAGGAAGTTTTTCAGTCCAATGTGAACACCGACCGTACCGTAATAAACGGCTTTTGGAGGGTGAAACGTACGCGTGATTGGCTTCTTGATAATTATATTCTCTGCCTTAACCAAGGTTCGTTTAACGTTAACGTCATTTTGTCATTAGTTTTTATTAAGTTGGTTAAAATTTTAATTGAAGAAACTTTTTTGTAAACCAATGGTATCGTTGATAAACAAAATTGAAACGTGCCATGATGATATGATTCATGGTACCGAGCTTGATTACTATGGCCTTTATCTGGCTACGTGTTCATCAGATAACTCAGTTAAAATATTTGATGTTAAAAATGAAGAACATGTCCTCGTAGCTGACCTTATTGGACACAGAGGACCGGTTTGGGAAGTTTCCTGGGCTCATCCCAAGTTTGGAAATGTTCTGGCATCATGTTCATACGATCGTAAAGTTATTTTTTGGAAAAAAACTGTGTCATCTTGGTACAAATCGTAAGTTTCTTCTATATTAATAAAAGTTTAGCTACATATACCGTCCAGTATTCGAGCTTCAAGCCAAAATGTATAATTCCAAAGAATACATGTACATAGGAGAAATTATTTTTATTTTATTTATTTTTATAAAGGTACATACCTACAATATCGTCGCCCTTCTGTCAAAACCTATTAAGCCCTAATAAAAAAAATTGTTTATGGGACAAAAAACGATTCAAAATGTAGTAAAATAGAATTGTTTGATCCTAAGGACCTGTTGTACAGTATTTCAATTTTTATCCGTGGTTCAGGCTTTTATAGTATATGTTGTTATAGTATAGTTTTCTGCTATGACGTACAACCATCGTTCAACTAAAGTTAATCCCCCGATATCGGTGATTTGAAAAAGAAACCAACATAAAGTTGCGAGGCGTCGGTATTTCAATTCAATGTTTTTTTTGTTTATCAAATATATTGAAATGTCAGTTAAGGACTTAGAGGTTTTTGATAGAAAGCCGACGATATTTGGTGGTCTGTTTATCGTTTTATCTTTGTATACATAAACCATAGTGCTATCATGGACGTAGGCGAATAGGGCGGCCTCTCGATTTTTGGATCCTTTTCGCATAGGCCTCTTTCACACGAAGAAACAAACTGCCGGGGACTTTTTTGACGTTTTCTTTTAATTTTCTTAAAACTCTTGTACCTTTCACACGAGGAAAAAAATCAATGTAATTTTTAAAATTTCCTTCGAAAGTCTATTAGACCGAGAGCCCACAGCAGATTTTGGATGTGAGCGATAGCAAAAAAGAAGTATAGGCGTCGAAAGTTTCATTAAAAGCCATTCAACAAATCGAAGTCCACAACTGGGGCCTTTGTGAATAAACAGTGCAACAAACAAATATGAATGCAACTTCAAAGGTAATAGTATTGACAAAATTTGATTTGAAATCTCGCTAGATAAGCTCTTGGATCACATGTCACGGAATCCGATACCATTTGAGTGTATAGCTCGCACTGCCAGAAAATTTAAAGTGAAAAACATTTTTTTAAACAGTCGAGCCAGGGCGAACTATTCACTCAAATGGTCACGGATTCATATTTTTTTGATGCAGTGTTGAATCACGAAGGCCCCAGTTGTGGGCTGCAAGACTTCGATTTTTTATCGATCTTAGTCTTTATTGGTTCAACTCATCTTAACCTAGATGTGAAAAAAAATGTAACACGGACACTTTCCTTTTCTGGCTGCGTTTGAATCGTATCACCCGAGTTTTTATTATTCTTTATTAATCAAATCATCAAATAATGTTATGACTCCTCTTATAACTTGCAATTCGCCGAGTCTAACGTTCGAGTCAACTCGGACGTTCGACTTTTCAAAAATAAAATCTGCGATTTTGTTCAAAATCATCAAGATTTACAGTTCGACATCGAAGATATAGGAGAATGTTTGGTATTCAGTGACATTCAAGTTTTCCAAATTTTAGTAATTTAAGGCGAACTTAATTCAGGCGAGTCGCAAACGGTAATTCCAAATAGTCACATTTGAACGTTCGTCTTGGCGAATCGCAAGTCATAATAGGTCCTCTAATTTGTGCAAATTTTGATTAACCTATCATTTGGCTACAATCCTTGTCAACTATATTGCGAGAACATTTTTTTAATTCAATTTCTTTAAATTAAAATTTTAATTTCCAAGTATTCCATTTCTTTTAAGTGTAAAGTCATTTTTTCTCTCCAACTCTACTTATCATTGCTCCTGTTAATGTTTTCTGTTTCTTTCTCCCTGGTGAGTGAAATATTTTGGTAGAAGCTGTGAAGCTATCTTGAAACTACACACCTGCTTACTTTTATTATATGCCGCAACAAAGTTCAATCTACATAAGTGCCAGTGTCGTTATTGCGATCTTCATAGCATTAATAGCAGCTGACATTATTGCCTGGAATCAACACTCAAGTTCTGCATTAATTGCTTGTTTGTTTATATAATCTAAGCTGAGGGTGACAAATGAACGTAAGTTTCTGGATATTTGTCTTCTTCTTTTCTGTTGAGTGGACAATTTATTAGTATATGTTCTGCCTATGAAGCAAAAATTGATGACATGTTTTCTTGTTGTTTGCATTTACTTTCATGCTGGAACGTGTAACCTTCTATATCATATCCAACCGATTGCCCAGTTTCATGTCTGCCCCTCCGCCTCATTTTGCTGCTACCATCGTTGGACATACTCCATTGACTGAACAGCACACAGTTGAACTCTTCTAGGTGAGCTCTTTTTTTTAATAGCCATCTGACAAGCACCCATACTTTGATACTACCCATACTTTGATACTTTGATACCCGCATTTTGCCCTTTGATATTTTTTTTTTTTTTACAAAACACTGACATCTACCATCGACAAAGTCATCATCTACTCTTCTCAGCAAAGATGTACAGCGGTTTGTGGATTGCATCTAGTGGGTTTGCGTCTCGACTACTTGCCTGTGACCTTTGTATATAAAATCTATAGTATTATTATGACGGCAATTGATAGCGGCGACATCTGTTACACATTAAGACAACTAAGAAATTAGATTAGAAATATACGTGGAGTCGCCGCAGCGCCACAGCAGATATCAAGACTACTACGAAAAGTCTTTTCATAATAATACTATAGATTTTATATACAAAGCTGTGACTTAAAAAAAACTATAATCCGGAAAAATTGTTACAATTTTTAGATAATCGCGCTAAAACTCCACCAAATGTAAATTAATCCATGTGACTCCCTAAACTGTCTTATCGATAGCAATTACACCGAAAAAGTGTAGTGTCGTGGTCTTTGCGGTAGTTCATACCATCCATTATGTCTTGGTCTAAGCAAAAGATCTTGTAGTTGTTTAAAAGAATACCAGAACTACTTTGTTTGTCTATGCGATGAATGCCAAAATATATTCTTTTCCCATGTACTTCTGCGGTTAAATGTCTTAGTGACTCTACTAATTCAATTATTGTGGACAACAATTGATTTCATAGAAATATTTTAGCACTAAACAATTCAATTGAGACCTGAGCAATCGGTGTTTCTCCAATCACACTTCAATAGATAAACAAATTTCTTCAATTCATTTGTCACTCAACTCGCGCGCTGACTCAAAAACCCATTGCCGTGTTGCCAAAATTATCCCCGAAATACGCTCCTCACTTGAGACGGTTCTCGAATTCCTTTCAACCTTTGGGGATCGATTTATATTTTCGGTTGCAAGGAATCTGTACAAAAATTGATTTTTTATGTGTTCGTGTATGTGTCATTTGACAGAAGTTCTTAAACCAAAAAGTAAACAAATTGTTGCTCACACAAATTTATAACAAATATTGATAAGTGTATTCAATTTTAAGATTATTTAATACGATTAAAAACGAATATATTTCCGATAAAAGTTGCAAAAATAAACAAAATTAGTTAGGCGTTCTCTTAAATAAAAAAATACAGTCCAAAATCGACCACAAAACATCGAGGAACATATCGGCGAGCGCGAGCTTCATTATGTTCAATCGACTTTGGGCACTTGAAATCGAAGTTCATTGATATTTTTATCACTTCTAATTAATTGTTCACTGCTTATTGATGAGTTAAAAACTTTTTATAAACATATTCGTTTTACATCTATTTAAACGAACGACAAACACTTTTGCGAAAAAAATTCAACTGTAGAGAAATGTCAAATTTTCTTAGTGTGTGTGCAAGTCGGTGTAAATGGGTGCGTTCATTGGCAGAAATCTGAAAATTCAGTACTGAAACGTAACGTTGAACGCACAAAAAATCTGAAATTTCAGCCAAATGTCATATATTTTTTTTCTGCCAAAATCTTGTGTTTACCTGCTGATTTTACTGGAAGTAATATAAGGAAGAACTTTTTTTGTCGCATAATAAGTGACTTTGACGAGAAAGTTACTATGTAAGTTGACTGGAAAAAGCTTGTTCGTTGTTTTTACTTGGATTATAATACCTAAGAAAATAGTTGAAGCCACACTTTTCACTTGCAACTAAAAAATCTTTCGGAAAGCTTTATACAGAAATCAGAAGTTACTGTCAACTTTAACAGTTATTACTCCCAAATACACGTCTTATTCACGTTTTTCCACCAAATGTAATTATTATAAATAAAAATGGGTAAAACTTTCACTTTTTGCTAAGGAAAAACTAAAGCCAAAATGCCATGGAAAAAACTACTTCTCAATCTTATTTTTTATTTATTCACTTACAAGAAAACAAAACTTAAAAAAACCAACAAGTCGTACCAAACCGAAAACAGAACACAAAATAGCTGCATCTACTATTAAGTTCAGCTTCTATGTGCAGATTCTAATTTTTTGTCTTGTTTTTTAGCTGTCATCTGAATTTTCAGATGAAAATTTTTATCTGAAAAACGTAAGCAAACGTAACGAAAAGTCATCTGAATTTTCAGATTTTTTTTGACAGCTGACCAATCAGAAGCCTAAAAAATTCAGATTTCTGGATCCTTGAACGCAGGGAATCTTGCTAAAAATGAAAGATTTGATTTGTCTAGAAAAATTGATCTTTTCTTCTAAACAAATGAATTTTTTTCTTAACAGAATTAATTTTGTTGTTGTAAGAAATTCAACATTAGTCTATCTCTATTCGAAAATGTTAATAAGCAAATTCAAGTTATTCGGTTCGGTATTGATCTTTTCCTTCAAAGCGCCTCCAGATCAATGTCTTCTGCTTCCGGCCACGTCACCTCTATTCTCCACGATTTATCTTCAAAGATATCTAAGATCAGCAATGAACTGACTACATAGCGTTAATACTTTATTGATATCATCGAAGAAATCAAAATAACGTCCTGCAAAATGGATGCAATTCCCATAATTCCCAACTATAATGACACATCCATCCTTGCTAAAATGTCAGAGTCCTCTCAGAGAGAGTTTCTCTTTCATTTCCTGCACCTGCACCAACAACCTCAACACACACAACCCAAGATGTAAACACAACTTCGACTGATTCTTTAATCCATCAATTCGGTACTACTTGGACAGCTAGTGAATGGAACAACAGGCTAAATAAATTAAAAAAATCTGCTGAATTTACACCTTTCTTTGCAAAAGGTACTCCAAACAATGCAGATGACTCTTGGGTTCGTAACCTTTTTTTCCGCAAATTCAAAATCAACATAAGAGAATGTCATAAAATTACTGCTTCCAGTTTTAAAGTTCTTTTGCCATCTAGATTTCATAGTTATTTATATCTAATGTCCATCCTGTTTGCTGAGTTGGCAATATGAAAATCACCAAGTGCTTTACTAAAATTTTAAACAAACCTATTGATTGATTGATCCGCTCGGGTAGATATAGAAGTTTCGAAAAACAAAACAAAGTTATAAATAAATTTAACAGTACGTATTATGCAAAAGGTGGGTAATATTTTTGTTTTTGTGAACGAATTTGTTCGGTTAATAAAAATGATCGAAGGAAACTCCATCACCAGAATTTCATTTATTTTACGGTGATAACGGATGAACTGACAACTTAGTGGACATAAAAACAGGATTTAGACCATTATTCATAGAGTATAATAGTCCAAATTCTGTTTAATGTCCACTGAGTTCATGGGGTGCTCCTGGTCAAGTTTATCGCGGTGAAATAAATGAAATTCAGGTTGTATTTATTCGTTGACATATTTTGACGGATATAGGTAGGTACTCTTATGTGCATTAAAAACATAATTTTTTAAATACAGTCGTAGGTAATTTCATTTGATTTTTATGGATCTACTTATACAGGGTGGCGCACCAATTGTGCTACAATAAGAAATTCAAATAACTTTTTTTTTAATCGATGTATTTCATTTATTTTTTTTTTATTGGTTAGAAAACTAAATTTTATTTTAAATAGTGTTTTTAAAGATTATAGACCGCAAATGACCTCCACGCTCTCCCACGCATATGCGGCACCTGATCAAAAAATTATTCATTGCGGCCTGAAGAGTTGAAGTTGGGATCGCCTCAATTATTAACGTTATGGACTGCTTTAATTCAGTTAAATTCCTGGGCTTCGTTTTATACACCTCTTGCTTGACATAACCCCATAAAAAGAAGTCTGGTGCAGTCAGGTCATGTGACCTTGGGGGCCAGCGAAGAGTGGAGTTCGTAGAAATTAATTTGTTTGCGAATTTTTTGTTTAGCTCCGCCATAACTGGTCTGGCTATATGTGCAGTTGCTCCATCTTGCTGAAACCAAACGCTGTTGAATGGTATACGTCTTCGGCGCAGTTTTGGGTAAAAAAAACTCCTTCAACATCTTTAAATAACGGTCCCCATTGACAGTAACGGTTACACCGTTTTCTTCAAAGAAGTACGGCCCGACAATACACCTTGATGAAACTGCGCACCACACAGTGACTCGTTCTGGGTGCAGTTCCGTCTCATGGAGCATTTCTGGATTAGACTCATTCCATATACGGCAATTTTGCTTGTTTACATTGCCGTTAAGATCAAAATGGGCCTCATCAGACATGAACAAACAATTGATCAATGTGTTGTCTTCTTCGGCCATTGATATCATTTTTTGGCAAAATTCCAGGCGAACAGGCAAATCCTGAGGGTTTAACTTGCTAGTAATTTGGACTTTGTACGGAAACAAGTTTAAATCGTCATGAAGTATCCGTTGTAATGACCGTCTACTAACTCCAATTTGCCCCGATAAGTTTCAGGTCGAAACGCTCGGATTGGCCTGTATTGCAGATGCTACTGCTGCGATTGTATCCTGAACCCGAACATTGGCATCTCGATGGTACGGCCCTCGTGCGATGCTTCCAGATTCGGCAAACATGTTTACAAACCTCATAATGGTCCATCTACTCGGGGGATTACCGCCAAACTCCCGCCTAAATTCCCTTTGGACGGAAATGACGGACTGCAAAGCATGGTACCGTTGCACTATCCAAATTCTTTTCTCCGTATCCCAAGCATCCATTTTTATAAATCTAAATAGTAACCTACAAAATAAAAAAAAAAAAATAAGCCGATTACTCACACAGAAAAAAAGTTATTACGTTTTATTTTTGTAGCACGATTCGTGCGCCACCCTGTATAATATCTATAACTCAACACTTCCACCCATTTAAACTTGAGCTTATAAAAAATAGTTGGGTATCTATTATTTTTTGCTTTTGCCTCATAATTTGCCACACTATTAACAACTTTATTTCGAAAACATCCAGCCAGTGGTCCCAGAAGACCATTCTTAATCTTTTGTTGCTGCAATCATTTATTGAAATCAATTGAAAGATTGCATTCACTGACACTAGTTGGAGACTGTGACTTCAAAATCTGCAATCAGCATTAATTAGACTTTAAAAAGATTTAAATCATTTTTCCTCAATTCATATTACAGTAATGAATTGAATGCAATCAATTGAGAGTGAATGTATTCTTTGCATTTTTTTTTAATTCTTTGCATTCATTTTACAATCTTTTCGTTCTTTGCATTCTTCTGAAAATGAATGCATAGAATTCAAAGATTTTATAATGAAAATGAATGCAAACAAATGCAAAGAATGCAAAGAATGTAAAGAATGTAAAAGAATGCAAAGATTGTACAATAAAATACAAAGTAATGCAAAGAATGCATGCATTTCCGAATATTTATATTCAATTAATTGTTTTAAGATGGTTGGGGTAAAAATGTTTGCAATATTTTAAATTGAAATGAATGGTGATTGCAGAATTTGAAGTCGCAGTCTCAAAGTAGGGTCTATGAATGCAATCTTTTAATAATTGTATGCACAAAATATTGCATTCTTTTACAACCCTAACCAAGTTGCTTGTTCACAATCAACTACATAAGTAACCAAAAAAATGTTCATGCTGGTGACCGTCTTATTCTTGAACTGTAATTTTCCCCAATATGTCTGTTTCATCTAACTGGATCTTGTAGTTTGTGCATCTCTTCATTTGATCATTTCGTCATGTGCTTCGTCTTCTTTGTTTCTTGACATTCTAAACGTATCACTCATTTGCAGAGGAGTAGATCCAACTTTAATAGTTTTTTTCGTTCCTAAACCTCCAATCTCCTCTAATTATCCTCCAAAATGCTTTTCCCTTTATTACCAAAATGTCAGAGGGCTTCGTACCAAAACTTCTGCAGTCTACCTTAATTCATTATCATTACCCTATGACATTTTTGCACTAACTGAAACTAACCTTTTACCTAGTATTAACGATAGCGGGCTCTTTAACCCTGACTTCAACGTCTTTCGAGTAGACGGCTCTTTGCATGATGATGTATCTGTTGGACGCGGTGTTCTAATAGCGGTTCACAATCGATTTGATTCGACCCTTTTCAAAATATCTGATTCCTCCTCCTTTGAGTATGTCTGTGTGAAATCAACAATCGCCAAAGTAACCTTTTATATAACTTGCTGCTATATTAAACCCTGCCAGCCTATCCAATGTTATCAGCTCGCAGTTGATGCTATAGATTCTATCTTCGAAGCAGCTGAACCATCTGACGTGGTTTTTATTTTAGGTGATTTCAATTTCCCAAATCTGCAATGGACTCTATCTGATGATGAATCACATTATACGAGTTCTAATGCCATGACTGATAAGGAAATCTTATTCACCGATTGTCTCTCTGACTCTGATCTTTACCAAATGAGTGGTGTCAAAAATAATTTAGACCGTCAACTCGATCTTATCTTCTCCTCTGATGTGGACAATTGTGTAGTATCAGCGAGTAATCATCTTCTTTCTACTCTAGACCCGTACCATCCTCCTATCTTCCTTTCTTTTTCTTATGAATCTTCCCATAATGCCACTGCTCCGGAAAAAGTAATGGCTTTTAATTTTCGTAAGGCTAATTTCCCCAAACTAAATAACTTACTTCGTGCCGTCGATTTTCATATTATCTTTGAAAATCACGACATCGATTCTGTCCTTCATAATTTCTATTCTCTACTATTTTGCTGCCTTAGCCAATCAGTCCCTATTTCTCCTCAAAAAAATATTTCTTCAAGCCCTCCATGGTATAATAATGAATTAAAATCTCTCCGAAATAAAAGAAACAAACTTTGGCGTAAGTATTTGCAATCTCGCACTGGCTTTGATTTCTCTACCTTTCAATGTGCAAACCATAATTTCTCTGAACTCTGCAAGTCTCTTTACTATAATTACCTTAGTCAAGTTCAATCTAACATTATATCTGACCCAAAAAGTTTTTTTAACTTCATTAATGCTAAAAGAAAGTCTGATAACTACCCTTCTACGCTTACTTATTTGAATACCAGTTCAGACGATCCCTTAATCATCGCTAACCTTTATGCCCAATTTTTCAGTCAATCTTTTTCTGATAACACTTCCCCACCAGACTCCGATTACTTTTCCTTCTTAGACACCTGCACCCAAACGTCACTGTCTTCAATTGTCATTCCCCCTTCTATCGTTGAAGATAAGATTAAAAAACTCAAGGTTAAATATACTGGTGGTCCTGATGGCTTACCTTCAATAATATTAAAAAATTGTTCGTCAACTTTAATAGAGCCATTGACAACTCTTTTTCAGCTCTCAATTTCACAAGGAATATTTCCTTCTCGTTGGAAATATTCCTACATTATCCCGATCCACAAAAAAGGCCCTAAAAAAGAAATATCTAACTACCGTCCCATAGCTAAGCTGTCGTGTATTCCTAAGCTTTTCGAAAGCATAGTCTATGACACTATGCTTTTCCACTGTAAACATATTTTTTCCCCCAATCAACATGGTTTTCTTATAGCCCTTCCACACTAGCCCACTGAGTATTAATACATGTCAAAAAAGTGGGGGGAAAAAATGTGTATAGTGTGGAAACAAAATATGACAGGTATTAATACAAGATGTGACAGCCGATCTTACACAGCTTGACATCTCTCTATACTTGATTTGACATGTATTAATACCTTACAATTTTTAGGGTTGGTTCTAATTTTAATACATTTCATCTGTGTGTCAACACAAGTTTGGCATGTATTAATACTAGCCAGTGTGGAAGGAAAATTTGAAAGTCATATTTCCCACAAATTTGACAGTCACAAAAAATTCTTTCCCACTTTCAATTTGACATGTATTAATACTTAGTGGGCTAGTGTGGAAGGCCTATTACCGGTAGATCAACTACTACAAACCTAGTTGATTTTGTTTCTGATTCTACATGCGCCATGGAGTCTGGGAAAGAAGTTGACGTCATCGCCACTGACCTCAGCAAAGCCTTTGATAAAATCTCACATTCCCTTATTCTCTTCAAACTCAAAGCACTTGGCTTCCCTCCCTCCTTCATTGCGTGGATCCATTCATATCTTAGCGATCGGCAGTATACAATCCTTTTTAGAGGTATCGAATCTAATCCTATCCTTGCAACCTCTGGCGTTCCGCAGGGAAGTTATCTCGGCCCTTTGATTTTCATTTTGACCATTAATGATGTAGACTGCGTCATCAATGATTCTATGATTTCTATTTATGCTGATGACAAAAAAATTTATAGACATATTTCCTCTCCTTCCGATTCCATTCTTCTTCAGCAAGATTTAAACAGATTTTCTATCTGGTGCCAGAAGAACTTTCTTGAACTTAATGTTAGTAAATGTCAAGCTATAACGTATTCCCGTAAACGCTCACCTCTCCCTCCTCGAACATATTTTATTAACAATGAGGCAGTCACAGTAGTTGACTCACTATGTGATTTAGGTATTCTTTGTGATAAAGAACTTAATTTTAGATCTCACATTACCACATCTATTAATAGAGCTAACTCTGCACTTGGTTTCGTTAAGCGCTGGTCAAAAGAATTTTTAGACCCCTACGTTACGAAATCTTTTTATCTCACATTTGTTAGGCCCCTTCTTGAATATGCCAGCCAGGTTTGGTCACCATGTTATGTTACCCATTCCCTTCGTATCGAAGCCGTTCAACGAAGATTCCTTCGATTCGCACTTCGCGGGCTTCCCTGGCTTGACTCATTTCACCTTCCACCCTATAAAGATCGTCTTCAACTTATTAATCTGCAACCTCTTGATAAACGTCGCAAAGTAGCCGACATTGTATTTATTCACCAAATTTTAGCCGGTAATATTGATTGTCCTACGCTTCTCCAAAAAATTTCTTTGCACACTAACCCTAGAAGTCTTAGATCGGTGTCTCTCTTTGATGTCAATTTCCATCGTACTAACTATGGTAGTAACGAACCATTGACACGCATGCTCCGTACCTCCAACCTTATGCAAAATTCCTTTGACTTTCACACCTCCAAACACTCTCTCAAAATCTCGCTCTATTCCAACCTTAACTATACAATCCCTGAACTGCCTTAAACACTCCCTTCTAGCTCTCAACACCTTGCTTTCCATTTTTTAAAAGTTTTTTTTCTATATAAAAAACTGGTGGGTGGGCCTACGGGCCCAGATGATTATATAAATAAAAATAAAAATAAAAAAAAAAAAAATAAAAAAAAAAACAACGAAAAACCCACCATAGATTTTAAGTTTAGATTTAAGTTTAGATGTTAGTGCACGCTTGTATTAAGCTAAATAAATAAATATACTCGTATCTCGATGTATTCCATATTCTCGAACATCAATAATTAAACTAACTAACATACAAAACAGTGCTAGTTTTTTAAAATAATAAATATTTTTTCATATAAAAATCCCAATACTTCGCTTTTATGATAAAAGTGCAGTTCCACTCATTGAAATTTTTCAAATTATTTTTTAAACCTTGCCAGCCATTTTTTGAATATAACCCATAAATTTGAGCTTAATCTATCCTCTAGTTCTTGAGTCTACAGGTGATACACAGACAAACATACATTTTTATGTATACAGATATATAAAAAAGCTATTTTTACATTTACATAGTTTGTAGGCATATAATAATAAACAAATAAGAAAAATATAAATAAATGACTCAATATATTACATTTCAGTAATTTGTTTTGACGAACAGTAATATTTCACGTTTATATTTCGTAATATTTGTTGCCATTTTTACTAAATCTCGCAGACTGTTAAAAATTAGTATACCTTTATAAAACAGCATATTTTGGGTTAGATTATTTGAAAAGAATTGAACATTAAAATTATTATTGTTTCTTAAATTATATGGATGAACATCAACACTTCTTATTAATCTTCGTTGTAAATAATTTGGAGTTAAACTATTTTTTATTTTGAATACAAATAATAGTGTATAAAAGATTATTCTCTGTTTAATACTTAGCCACTTCAATCGATTTAGCATAACGTTAATTGATGTGTATCTACTGCAATATAAAATCGACCGCATGGCTTTGTTTTGTAACTTTTGAAGTTTTGAATCCAATAATAGTATTGTGGGACAATACTCAAAATGGGGTCTTCCTATGATATATATTTTAATTGCCACTGAAATAAATAATTTCTTTCTAATTCTACGAAAGAAACCGATTTTTTGGCTATTTTTCTACACAAATTTTCAAAGTGTTGTTTAAATGTTAAGTTACTGTCTATTATAATTCCAAAATATTTAATTTCCTTAACACATTCAAATTCTTCAACATAATTAATTTCATTATTTGATGGTAGTAACATTATTTTAGTTTTTCTGTATTAAGTTTCAATTTGTTCATATTAAGATACATTTTTACATTATTTATATCTTTTTTCAATTTATCCACTGCATCATTAATATTATCTTCATTGATATACAAAAGACAATCATCAGCAAAAAACACTACTTGACAATGTCGTATTATTTATATACAATATCATCATCTTGATTTTATCAGCTATCGGAAACTTGTATAACGGATGGAATTGAGGAGTCGGAGTTGCGAGTTGTTGGCTACAAGCATATAATTTGTAAATCACACTCTAGACATACTGGAGGCGTGGTTCTGTTTGTTAAAAAGGGGATACGATTTCAAGTGATGGATAGTTCAAACTTTATTAATTCTGTATGGGTTGCAAAAATGTATGTGGGCTGAATGAAGAAAAGTGGACATTGGCAGTGTTTTATAGATCTCCTAGTTCCTCAGTAATGGATTTTTTTTAAACAATTTTTACGGATTGCTTTTATTGATACCATTGGTATCAATGGTTGTATGGTGTACTTGGTCGTGAGATGAATTGGTTTGAATCTTATTTTGCGAATAGAAGTCAAAAGACTAGAGTGAATGATGAAATGTCTATTGCGATTAAAAATGATCTTGGGGTTCCACAGGGTTCTGTGTTGGGAGTCCTCTTTCTTTAATATATGAATAACTTTAAGAAATGTCTGAAGTATTTTAGTGTGAATCTTTTTGCGGATGATAGTTTGATACATTTGCAGTGAAGCAATGTGCCAAAGTTGAAAATGAACAAATTGAAGGTGAATGTGAGTAAGACTTAATGTATGAAATTTCGTATAAATGAGGAAATTGATGTCTGTATGGATGGTGTATTAATAAACTGTGTTGAAAGTATAAAATACTTAGGTGTTGTTATAGATGAAAGCCTCAATTTACAGGAACATTCAAATCAATTCTGTGCCAAGATTTCAAAGAAAATATATTTTTTGAGTAGAATAAGAAAGCAACTGACATTTGAAGCTTCTATTCTCATATACAACGCATTAGTAATGCCGCACTTGAATTATTGCTCAACTTTGCTGTTTGGATCCAATGCAGATGTCAAATAAAGACTCCAAGGACCTTAGAACAGGGGAATTAGAATTATCTTGAGGATGAGTATTCACACTCCTATTCGATTCATGCTGGACTGCTTAAATTGGATGAATGTTAAGCAGAGGCGATGATTTTTATTTTTAAAATGCGTAATGGTAAGCTACCGGAATACGTATCAGATGGAATATTGGAAGTATCCGATACATTCAATTTAAGAAATAGAAATAACTTAAGACCGGAGAGATGTCGTTTAAGCCGTACTCAAAACTGTATTTTACATGATGGTATAATTTATTTTAATAACCTGCCCACATATCTACTTACAAAGTGATCCCATAATGAATCAATTTAAGAAAAAACTCAGTGCTTTTATTAAATATAGTGTAGTTTAGCCAAAATATATATAACTTTCGTTTTAATTATGTGATAAAAATATGTAACAGCCTATTTTAAAGTTCTTAAACTAATAATTTTGTTTCTTTAACTATTCTTTTGCTAGGGTTATTATAGAGCCCAATCTAATAAACATAGGTTGGGATAGATGCAAGGTGTTTGAAGAAATAAGGGTGAAGCGATGTTATAAATGTCTGGGATTCAATCATGAATCGAAAGAATGTGAACATAAACAATGCTGTAGAAACTGTGGTGGAGATCACGAATCAAAACAATGCAATGAACCAAAAAAATGTTTGTGTGAACTGTGTTATATCAAATGAAAAATTTTGCCTTAATCTAGATGCCAATCATAATACAATGGACTACAACTGTCCTGTATATTTAAAAAAGTTGGAAGCTAAGAGAAGCCGTATTTCATACTAGCAACTAAAAGATCAGTGCAACAAAAAATCTTTAGACTATTTGTCGGGTATATGTTTAAATATTCAGGGTATAACATCTAACCTTACATTGATTGAAGACATTGTTTCAAATAATAATTTAGATTTTTTATTGTTAACAGAAACTCATCATACTGATAAAATTAAAGACTGTGAAATAACTTTATCTGGTTATAAGAAATATGACGAGTGTTTGTCTGTCTCAAGGCATACAGGCGGAGTGGTAATTTATGTTAAAAAAAGTCTTAAATCATCTCTGAAAAATGTTTTTGTTCGAGGAATGCAGGTCTGGATTTCATCAATTCAAATTACTTATAAAAAAGAAAAATGGAATATAATTGTTTTGTATAGATCAAGTGTTTTAAGAGTGATTGAGTTTTTCGAAATATTGAATAACTGGGTATCTGAAAATATCGAAGAAAATGAAAACATTATAATAGCAGGTGACTTTAATATAGATTTTATGAGTGTAAATAATTATGAACTTAATCATGTGAATTTATTCCTATTTGATATTGGTCTTAAACAGTTGGTAACGGAGCCAACTCGAATTACAAAAGAATCAAGTACGCTTATTGATTATGTACTCGCTGATTATACGTTAAATGCTGAAGTGAAAGTTCAACGAGACTTGAAAATTTCTGATCACGAGACAATTTTTATAAAATTATTTACAAAACAGTTTATTACTCAAAAACCTAATCAAATAAAATACGTGAAATACGAAAAAACAGCTTTGTTAGTGAATATAATAAAAATATGTTTCAAATATCGCCCTTTATTGAGGACGTTAATTATTGTGCAATATTTTATGAAACTGCTATCAAGAATTCATTATATAATTTAAGAAAAACAGTAGTAATAAATAAAAAATGTGCAGAGTAGTACAACCAAAATTTGCAAATATTAAAACGTGAAAAAACTATTTCTTACAATAGAGCTACTTATACGAATACTGCAGATGATTGGAATAAGTACAAAACATGTAGAAACTTATACAAAATTCAGTGCACTAAAACTAAAAATAGTTACATTGAAGCAAAAATAAACGAAAAGGCTGGTGACCAAAGTGGTCTTTGGAAGACTTTAAAAAATCAGATATTAAAAGTAGAAAAAAGTGATTTTAGTAACATTAAAATAATAAATGGCATTGAAGTTAAATCAGACCTAGAAATTGCAAACGCATTTAATACATTTTTTATTGAAAGTGTGAAGGTAATAAATAGTAACATTCCAGTGGTTCCATACTCTAATAGCATACGCATGAATGAAAGGGAGGTGATCGATATAACATTTTTAGAAGAAACCATCAAATCAATGAATAAAAAGAAGGACTGCTATGGGTTGAATTGTAAAATATTGCTTGACTGTAGAGAGGTGGTTCTACCCCCTTTGTTAAAAATCATAAACTTATCTCTAACTACAGGTGTATTCCCTGAAAGCTGGAAAAATTCGGATGTTATACCTGTAGAAAAAGTAAAAAAATGCAAAGAACCCAGAACAGTGGAGGCCGATAAATATGCTGCCTACATATGAAAAAATATTGGAAGTGGTAGTTTGCAATCAACTTTCGTGTTTTGTAGAGGATGAAAAACTGCTTTGCATTGAACAATCTGGATTTAGGCATGGTCACTCTTGTGAGACTTCAATGAGTTGGCTCATAAACGAATGGAAAAAAGATGTGGATAAAGGAAACAGTATTTTGGCAATTTTTTTGTATCTTCAACGGGCATTCGAGACTATAGACAGAACAATTTTAGTGGATAAACTGTACATATATGGAATTAGGAAGAAAGAACTTGAGTGGTTTACAAGCTACCTTTCAAACAGGACCCAAAGGATTAAAATAAATGAAACATTCTCAAGCCCCTTAGACATTGATATTGGCGTTCCCCAAGGATCAGTATTAGGCGTTTTGCTTTTCCTACTTTATATTAACGATTGCGGTGAAGCTTTATCTACTTGTAAGATCTGCCTGTTTGCGGATGATACGCTTATATATATCAGTGGCAAGGATGTTCTTACTCTGGAAACACTACTTCAAAGAGATTTGGATTCAATATACCTATGGTTGTGCAAAAATAAATTGAAACTAAATACATCAAAAACGAAATGTATGTGCGTAAATAGTAACGATTCAAATGTAAATATATCAATAAATGGTGATTTCATTGAGTGTGTATCGGAAATAAAATATCTAGGTGTTTACATTGACAATAAATTAAAATTTAACTTCCATTTAAACAAACTGTGATAAAATATCAAAAAAGTTGGGTTTTCTAAGAAGAATCCGAGATTGCATTTCCATGAGTTGTTCTCTCACAATTTATAATACAACTGTGTTTCCTCATTTTAATTATTGCTCTTCTATTATTTATATGTGTACCCTTGAAAACCAAACTAAGCTGCAAGTCTTACAAAATAGAGCGATGAGAATTATATTAAAATGCAACCGGTATACTCCAATAGCAGATATGTTACGCTCGCTAGAGTGGTTAAATGTGATACAAAGTTTAAAATATAATGCACTAATCATGATTTTTAAAATAAAACATAATTTATATCCTGTTTACTTGCAGAACAACGTAGAGTATATAACCAATGAGAGATATGCACTAAGAAATGCTGGAGACTTTCGGTTACCTTTATATAGGAGAGCGCAAACACAAAACCATCTTCTTTATAAAGGGCTTCAGTTATTCAACCATCTTCCGAATGATGTGAAAAATTTGGTCAACTTAAATTTATTTAAATCAAAAATCAACTTCTTATTACAAAATAATATTTTGTAAGCAATTGTACAAATAGAATTAAGAGTTTTTAAAACTAATAAAAACAATTAAAAAAAAAAAATCTTGACGTTAAGATGGGTACTCTTGGCCTTGGCCAAAATGGTGCATATAAATATATGAAAATGGGCCCAACATTTCATCTTTAGGTACACCTAACTCATTAAATAAAGTGTTTAATATTTTAATATTAAATTCAACTATTTGTTTTCTATTTTCTAAATAAGATTTAAACCATTAATATTCTATTCCTTTTACTCCATAACTCTACAATCTTTTAAGTAATATCTGTCCGTCAACAGTTTCGAAAGCACGCTCTTATTTTCGTGTATTTTCTTCTTCCTGTCAGCTAAAACAAAGTTAACCGCAGATTCGCAAGAATGTTTTCTGCGAAAACCGAATTGTTCTTCTATTATTATTGTATTTTATTTTCACTGGCCTGAAATGTTCACACTTATTTGAGTTTGCAATTTTTTGTACCGTAACTATCACAGATGTAGATGTAATTGTTTTTTGACTATTTGATTCATTTATTTTGTTCTCAATGTACACTCGCTCTGCTTTATAAAAATTTTCAGTCGATCTCGATCTGTGAAAGCGTCCACACGTTATCGGCTTTCCCATTGTATACAAATATATTAGGAGTGTTTATACAAAGTTTAAGTTTGGCCTAGCTAAATTTAATAGTGCAATAGCACGAAGGAAGAGTTGGCGAACCGCGGCGCTGAGGGTTCCGGGTTCAAGTCCCACTCGGGCAACAAAATTATAGAAGCTTTTTTTCATAATCGCGAGGTTGAAAACTTTATTGAGTGGGAAAACAACCACATGGGTGACGAAAATATTGCGGGGACATCGAAAGGTGTCCCAGCAACAACACTAAAGCTGGCTACGGCAACATCAGCCCATGCATCGGATGATGCCAAAGCATTAACGGCTATAGAGGCAACAGCACAATCAGCCAATACAAACAAAAAGAGGAAGAAGAAGATTCTTTGTGCTCCGAACGTTGTAAGGCACCGCTCCACCACCACTTCAGCTGAGCTGCCAGCTGGGGTGAAGGAGACGGTGCGCACATCCAAAACAAAAGCAGCAGCGAAAATACAACAACAGTTGATTACTTCGCCATCCGACGAAGAAATTGAATATATGTCCGACGGTGGAGAGGGACATTATACAACGGGGGAAAGCAACCTAAATGTTGACCTCTCGGCATCAGAGGTGGTTTCCGACGAAGAAATTGAAGAACAAGCGATTCAAGCTCAAATTGGTGCAGCCAAAGGCGAAATAGATCTCATTACTGCCAAGATAACGCCATTGATAATGGCTTTGAAGAAAAAACAAGAGGCTTGCCGGGAGAAAGAAAGGGTGGAGCTTGAAAGGAAGAAGTCGCTACAGCAGCCACAAAAAGTAGCGCACCAAAAATTAAGAAATGCTGAACTGCCACCAACACCAGAGCAGCAAATACAGCAACAACAAATAAAAACAAAAAAAATGCCACTACAGCAGCTGCTCCTAGAACAGCCACAGCAGAAGATAAAAAAAGCCCAACAGCAGCAAAAACCAAACGAACAACCAGATCAGCAGCAGTAGCAGAGTCACCAGCAGCCGAAACAACAGCAGCCGAGTGAACACCAGCAGCAGCCACAGACAAAGGATAAGAAAGAAAAGGTGCCTCCCATAAATACATATAAAATGGAGTTGAAGGAAACCATTGACCTATGTAAGTCGGCCATAGGCCAAAACTTTATTATAAAAAGATTGAACAAAGATAGACATGCTATCCACTGCTTCACACTGGAACAGCATAAAATAGTTAAAAATTTGTTAAAAAAATCCACAACGGAGTTCTTTAGCTTTACTCCTAAAGTGGAAAAATTTGATATTTGATATTGGTCTTAAACAGTTGGTAACGGAGCCAACTCGAATTACAAAAGAATCAAGTACGCTTATTGATTATGTACTCGCTGATTATACGTTAAATGCTGAAGTGAAAGTTCAACGAGACTTGAAAATTTCTGATCACGAGACAATTTTTATAAAATTATTTACAAAACAGTTTATTACTCAAAAACCTAATCAAATAAAATACGTGAAATACGAAAAAACAGCTTTGTTAGTGAATATAATAAAAATATGTTTCAAATATCGCCCTTTATTGAGGACGTTAATTATTGTGCAATATTTTATGAAACTGCTATCAAGAATTCATTATATAATTTAAGAAAAACAGTAGTAATAAATAAAAAATGTGCAGAGTAGTACAACCAAAATTTGCAAATATTAAAACGTGAAAAAACTATTTCTTACAATAGAGCTACTTATACGAATACTGCAGATGATTGGAATAAGTACAAAACATGTAGAAACTTATACAAAATTCAGTGCACTAAAACTAAAAATAGTTACATTGAAGCAAAAATAAACGAAAAGGCTGGTGACCAAAGTGGTCTTTGGAAGACTTTAAAAAATCAGATATTAAAAGTAGAAAAAAGTGATTTTAGTAACATTAAAATAATAAATGGCATTGAAGTTAAATCAGACCTAGAAATTGCAAACGCATTTAATACATTTTTTATTGAAAGTGTGAAGGTAATAAATAGTAACATTCCAGTGGTTCCATACTCTAATAGCATACGCATGAATGAAAGGGAGGTGATCGATATAACATTTTTAGAAGAAACCATCAAATCAATGAATAAAAAGAAGGACTGCTATGGGTTGAATTGTAAAATATTGCTTGACTGTAGAGAGGTGGTTCTACCCCCTTTGTTAAAAATCATAAACTTATCTCTAACTACAGGTGTATTCCCTGAAAGCTGGAAAAATTCGGATGTTATACCTGTAGAAAAAGTAAAAAAATGCAAAGAACCCAGAACAGTGGAGGCCGATAAATATGCTGCCTACATATGAAAAAATATTGGAAGTGGTAGTTTGCAATCAACTTTCGTGTTTTGTAGAGGATGAAAAACTGCTTTGCATTGAACAATCTGGATTTAGGCATGGTCACTCTTGTGAGACTTCAATGAGTTGGCTCATAAACGAATGGAAAAAAGATGTGGATAAAGGAAACAGTATTTTGGCAATTTTTTTGTATCTTCAACGGGCATTCGAGACTATAGACAGAACAATTTTAGTGGATAAACTGTACATATATGGAATTAGGAAGAAAGAACTTGAGTGGTTTACAAGCTACCTTTCAAACAGGACCCAAAGGATTAAAATAAATGAAACATTCTCAAGCCCCTTAGACATTGATATTGGCGTTCCCCAAGGATCAGTATTAGGCGTTTTGCTTTTCCTACTTTATATTAACGATTGCGGTGAAGCTTTATCTACTTGTAAGATCTGCCTGTTTGCGGATGATACGCTTATATATATCAGTGGCAAGGATGTTCTTACTCTGGAAACACTACTTCAAAGAGATTTGGATTCAATATACCTATGGTTGTGCAAAAATAAATTGAAACTAAATACATCAAAAACGAAATGTATGTGCGTAAATAGTAACGATTCAAATGTAAATATATCAATAAATGGTGATTTCATTGAGTGTGTATCGGAAATAAAATATCTAGGTGTTTACATTGACAATAAATTAAAATTTAACTTCCATTTAAACAAACTGTGATAAAATATCAAAAAAGTTGGGTTTTCTAAGAAGAATCCGAGATTGCATTTCCATGAGTTGTTCTCTCACAATTTATAATACAACTGTGTTTCCTCATTTTAATTATTGCTCTTCTATTATTTATATGTGTACCCTTGAAAACCAAACTAAGCTGCAAGTCTTACAAAATAGAGCGATGAGAATTATATTAAAATGCAACCGGTATACTCCAATAGCAGATATGTTACGCTCGCTAGAGTGGTTAAATGTGATACAAAGTTTAAAATATAATGCACTAATCATGATTTTTAAAATAAAACATAATTTATATCCTGTTTACTTGCAGAACAACGTAGAGTATATAACCAATGAGAGATATGCACTAAGAAATGCTGGAGACTTTCGGTTACCTTTATATAGGAGAGCGCAAACACAAAACCATCTTCTTTATAAAGGGCTTCAGTTATTCAACCATCTTCCGAATGATGTGAAAAATTTGGTCAACTTAAATTTATTTAAATCAAAAATCAACTTCTTATTACAAAATAATATTTTGTAAGCAATTGTACAAATAGAATTAAGAGTTTTTAAAACTAATAAAAACAATTAAAAAAAAAAAATCTTGACGTTAAGATGGGTACTCTTGGCCTTGGCCAAAATGGTGCATATAAATATATGAAAATGGGCCCAACATTTCATCTTTAGGTACACCTAACTCATTAAATAAAGTGTTTAATATTTTAATATTAAATTCAACTATTTGTTTTCTATTTTCTAAATAAGATTTAAACCATTAATATTCTATTCCTTTTACTCCATAACTCTACAATCTTTTAAGTAATATCTGTCCGTCAACAGTTTCGAAAGCACGCTCTTATTTTCGTGTATTTTCTTCTTCCTGTCAGCTAAAACAAAGTTAACCGCAGATTCGCAAGAATGTTTTCTGCGAAAACCGAATTGTTCTTCTATTATTATTGTATTTTATTTTCACTGGCCTGAAATGTTCACACTTATTTGAGTTTGCAATTTTTTGTACCGTAACTATCACAGATGTAGATGTAATTGTTTTTTGACTATTTGATTCATTTATTTTGTTCTCAATGTACACTCGCTCTGCTTTATAAAAATTTTCAGTCGATCTCGATCTGTGAAAGCGTCCACACGTTATCGGCTTTCCCATTGTATACAAATATATTAGGAGTGTTTATACAAAGTTTAAGTTTGGCCTAGCTAAATTTAATAGTGCAATAGCACGAAGGAAGAGTTGGCGAACCGCGGCGCTGAGGGTTCCGGGTTCAAGTCCCACTCGGGCAACAAAATTATAGAAGCTTTTTTTCATAATCGCGAGGTTGAAAACTTTATTGAGTGGGAAAACAACCACATGGGTGACGAAAATATTGCGGGGACATCGAAAGGTGTCCCAGCAACAACACTAAAGCTGGCTACGGCAACATCAGCCCATGCATCGGATGATGCCAAAGCATTAACGGCTATAGAGGCAACAGCACAATCAGCCAATACAAACAAAAAGAGGAAGAAGAAGATTCTTTGTGCTCCGAACGTTGTAAGGCACCGCTCCACCACCACTTCAGCTGAGCTGCCAGCTGGGGTGAAGGAGACGGTGCGCACATCCAAAACAAAAGCAGCAGCGAAAATACAACAACAGTTGATTACTTCGCCATCCGACGAAGAAATTGAATATATGTCCGACGGTGGAGAGGGACATTATACAACGGGGGAAAGCAACCTAAATGTTGACCTCTCGGCATCAGAGGTGGTTTCCGACGAAGAAATTGAAGAACAAGCGATTCAAGCTCAAATTGGTGCAGCCAAAGGCGAAATAGATCTCATTACTGCCAAGATAACGCCATTGATAATGGCTTTGAAGAAAAAACAAGAGGCTTGCCGGGAGAAAGAAAGGGTGGAGCTTGAAAGGAAGAAGTCGCTACAGCAGCCACAAAAAGTAGCGCACCAAAAATTAAGAAATGCTGAACTGCCACCAACACCAGAGCAGCAAATACAGCAACAACAAATAAAAACAAAAAAAATGCCACTACAGCAGCTGCTCCTAGAACAGCCACAGCAGAAGATAAAAAAAGCCCAACAGCAGCAAAAACCAAACGAACAACCAGATCAGCAGCAGTAGCAGAGTCACCAGCAGCCGAAACAACAGCAGCCGAGTGAACACCAGCAGCAGCCACAGACAAAGGATAAGAAAGAAAAGGTGCCTCCCATAAATACATATAAAATGGAGTTGAAGGAAACCATTGACCTATGTAAGTCGGCCATAGGCCAAAACTTTATTATAAAAAGATTGAACAAAGATAGACATGCTATCCACTGCTTCACACTGGAACAGCATAAAATAGTTAAAAATTTGTTAAAAAAATCCACAACGGAGTTCTTTAGCTTTACTCCTAAAGTGGAAAAATATCAAACGGTCCTTCTGAAGGGCATAGATTCCTGCACGGAACCGGAGGTGCTCTTAAATGAGCTCCGTCAAAAAGCGAGCGATGATCTCGATTTTGTAGGGGTCAAGCCATTCGCTACAGTCAGATCCAGACGGGAGAAGCGGTCTTTGCCGTTCTTCCTCGTTCAACTTTCGCCCAGCAGCAAACTGGATAGTTTGAGGAGTATCTCCGTCCTCAACTACCAGGTTGTAACTTGGGATAAATTAAAGAGACGCGGCGACATGCTTCAATGCATGCCAAGGGTTTGGCCACGCTGCAGCAAACGGCGAAATGCAGTCACGCTGCGTTAAGTGTGGTGAGGACCACATTAAGGGAGAGTGCAAGCTCGGAGAGGAAAGGGTCGAAGACATGACCCAGCTTAAATGTGCACTTTGCAGAAAGGAGGGGCACCCTGCTAATTATCGGGGTTGCTCAGTTTTTCAGCAAATTCGCACCAATAAAGCGGCTAAGCAGACAGTGGCAGAGATACGCCCATCAACGCGTGCTCCCACAGCATCGCGTGCTCCCACAGCAACGCCTGTTAATCCCCAAATTTCCTACGCCCAAATGGCGGCAGGGAGGGGAAAAACGGTACAGCCTGCAGCTAAGGTAGCCCAACCGGCCCTAGTGCCAAAAGCGCCGGGCGCTCAGGCCGAAATTAGAAGTATGTTGCTGGCAATTCAAGGCCAGTTAACAGGACTTCAGACCCAGATAAAGGAGCAGGCGACTAAAGTAGACTATCTCTACTCTGTTTTGCCTAGCCTAACGCAAATTAGAGGTTAAAGGCGCGCTGTCGGAGAGGCCTCTTAGGATCCTTGCTGTGAATGTAAATTCACTGATTAGGACCGAACGTAGAGCTAATCTTTTCCAATTGTTGAAAGACCAGAGTCCAGATGTGTTTATGGCCAGCGAAACTAAGCTGAACCAGAAACATAAATTGACTAACAACAATTACAATATCGTTAGAAGAGATCGACCCAACTCCACTCAAGGGGGGGGGGGGGGGGGGTGTCGCAATCTTCATACGAAAAGGCATTAATCATAAAGTTATATATAATGCGCAGATTTCGGCTGTTAGAGGCGTGCATCGTATGCATTCCTCTCCAACAGGAGAAGCGAATGTATGTGATCGCGGCTTATGCACCGGCATCACCTCAGCCAACTGATTTTACGACAGAGCTTGAAAAACTTTTCGAATGTCTACACTTGAGCTTGGAAGAAAATTACTTTCTCATGGCCGGTGATTTGAATGCCAAACACCAAGATTGGGGAAATCAAATTCAAAATCAAAGAGGTATCCATCTTTTCAATTGGATGAGTCAATACAACACTGAGTATAGTGTCGACCTGCTGGCTACGGATCGGCCATCGTTTCCAAGAAGCGGTGCCTACCTGGATCTATTGCTAATAGACGCAAGACTGACAATTACTGACACTGTTGGTCAAAGACCAAGAAACTGTTTACGAACGATGGAGTACGACAGTGATCACTGCGGACTCGCCGCCGTAATACAGCTTCCGAACGAGCTCGTGGAGTTGGATAAGTATGTACCTGTGCATACTTACAATTACAGTAAGGTGCGCTGGCCACGCTTTACCAAAGCCTTATCTAGCGAAATCAGTTAGAATAACATATCCCCACCAAATGACAGGAATTTGACAAATAACGAAATAGACCAATACCTAGAACAAATGGACGAGACAATCAAACGAACAATGAACAGAACAATACCGAAATACAAATAACGGGACGCAACCGACATGTATCGGAACGCGACCATTGACGCACTACACAGACAAAAAAGTGGACTGCTGACAAGACTCAAACTCTTGTACCGACGGTTTACTGACCCTCACCATCTGGAGATAAGGACACTGAAGTCGTCGTTCAAGAACATCAACCAACTAATTAAAGAAAACTATCGGTTGTCCATTAATTTGTATTGGGATAACAAAATTCGAGCCGTTCATTCTAGCGACCCGAGCATGTTTCCCCAAATTAACAAGATATTTAGAAGGAATGATCAGAACGATCTTCCGTGTCTCAAGCTTCAAAGAACGACAAACAACAGAGACGTACTTCTGACAGCAGGAATTAATCCAGAGGACGCCGTCTTGGACGATGACCTCTTTATTGTCGAAGATCCACAGGAGAAAGTGGAGGCTGTGGGGGCTGCTTTCCAGCAAGTGTATAAAGTGAATGCGTGCATTCGCCCCAATCATGACCTGGAAAACAGAGCCTTGCTCCATCACTTCTACCTTTGGAATGACATCACGCAATGGCGATCAGAGAACCTTGGTTTCACCGGGTTCAATGAATCTCATTTGGCAAACGCCATAATCGCCGAGCGAAATGGGCCCAGTTCCCTGTTAATTACGAAGGTGGAGCTCCAGCTCATCTTCGATTCATTAAAGAAGAAGAAGTCAGCAGGAATCAATGGCATATCCAACGTTGTACTTCGACATTTACCTCAAGAAGCAGTAGACATTTATACCACTCTGTTTAACAACGCTCTGAATAATGCATATTATCCAGTGCGGTGGAAGACAGCTGTGGTGCATCCTCTCCCGAAAAAGGGAAAGGACAACTCCAATCCGGCGAATCTCTCTAGTCTACATTTAAACTTGGTTTTTCCACTTCTAAAATAAATTATTGCATTATATTGCATTTTATGTTGAAATCTTTCATAACACTATTATTTTCATTTCTCCCTCAAATTTATTTTGGGTTTTAAAACTTTAATCAGATAGTCTTGATTTATTTTCTTATCAATTCCTATAACCACAATTTTTGGTGCAACCAAGGATAGAATATTTACATTATATTTTTCATCCAATTTTGCTTTCAATTGTGACTCAATCTTTTTCGAGGATTCTTCATTTCCATATTTTATTACAACTGATCCATTTCCACTTTTTGACACACCACTGATTTACAGCGCGAGATCAGCTGGATCAATGTTTTCTTTTATGTCCTCTTTTGTTTTTTCACTGTTTTACTCTATATTTGCTTTTGGCTTAACAATGGCCACGTTCCTCCAGCTATCGGATAGGTTATCTAAGATAACGACCAGAACCAGAAAGGTTAGCTGAAAACAGCTCACAAAGAAATTGAATTAATTTTTTTTTGTAATTTCCAAAAAAATTTTAACTTTTTTAACGTAGTTTTATTCCATTTATGTTTACATATTGCGTAGAGTAAAAGGTGTTGCAAAAAACCATTTTCTAGCTGCATCTAACTAATTAATTTTCCTTTCAAAAAACCCGACACTGAAAAACTCAACATGAACAACCCAAACTTCTTGTCAAATATCAGCTGTTTTGAAATTTCTCTTTGGATTTTAGAGTATCCTAGACTTTTTGGGATAACTTCGGATTTGTTTGTTGGTCACAGATGATTTGTCATCAGCTGTTTTTTAACAAGGGATTACAACAACACAACGTTATCCGTATAAGTGAGAATTAACATCGGACCGCGGCCAATAACTGGTGGTATAGCTTGAACCAAATCACTTGGCCAACGGTCGGTTGCGCATGGAGAGGATTTAAGAGAACAAAAATGGTGCGCAAGATATTTAATGAGTAAAGATTATTCCTTAAATCTTACAACGCCTAACTTAACTTTATTTTTCTTTAAAATTAAAATGCGATTGAATGTGTGAGTTTAATATTTTTTATTTGGGGTTGAATAATTTCAGCGCACTTATCATAATAAAAAAAATAATCTATTGAAATGACTTCGGACTGCTTGAAAAATAGTTTAGGAATTATTGTTTGTTTCTATGCTTTATGGTTTTATGATTTGTGGCTTAGCAACACATATGTTCCAAAGGCGATGTTTTGGTATTTATTTTATGGCGTTAGGTTTTATATGATATATTTTTTAACCTGCGGGGTTTTGGGAAAACATTAATAGATCAGTATTTATGAGTTTTAATAATTTTTACCTATTAGTTTTTAAGAATGAATACTTTCTTGAGAGAGAAAAGTTGACGCAGCAAATAATTTTAAGGAATAATTATCATTGATTTACTTTATTGTAAAATAATTATTATACATAACTATGTATTTAAAAAATAAATAGGAAACTAAATAATAAAATATAAATAATATAAATAACAATAATATAGTTTAAATAAAAACTGTTCATTTACATATATTAAATTTTAAGAACTAATGTCGGTTTCATAATCGGTTGTAGAATCATCACCTGGATTGATTGTAATTGAATCCGATATTGTGTCCCATATCAGATCGTGAGAAAAGTATTCTTCTTCAGTTCTAATAGCTTTTTCACATACCTTTCGCCAATCTTCAGCCGTTATTTTTGAAAATTCTTCCTCTGCTAATTTTTGAACATCTAATAATTTGAATATTGTGTTTTGTCTGCCTACTCTTGCCTTGCCAGTTGCCCAAATATTCTCAATGGGATTGAGGTCAGGATGATAGTGTGGTAAACGTAGAACCTCATATGAATGATATCGTCAATCTTATGCTTTGGGTTGTGTATAGCTCGGTGTCGTTTTATTACCTCATAAAGTTCAAGTTTCAACATCTGTATAGTATGGGGAATATTGTTTTCGGTCAGCCATTGTATCATCTCGGATTTTTTGCTAGTAGAAGTAATTTGTTTTTCCTCCAATTTATTGTGGTACGCGGCGGTGTCCATTACAATAACAGAAGATTGCTCCATGTAATTCAAAACTTGTTCTTGCATCCAATTGCAGAAATTTTCGAAATTCATGTCGTCGTGATAGTCTCCCGTTTTCGTTCCAGATTTGAATAAAAGTACGGCGCTTTTCACGAAGCCTTTTTCACCACCTGCATGCGCCATTATCAACCTTTGTCCCTTTAAAATTGGCGTCTTCAATCCACTTTTACTGTCATCAGTCCATGCCCTAAGCCTTGTATGGGAGCTATGAATATAACTTTCGTCCAAATTGTTCTATACTCTCGGATTTTTCTCTGATACTTCACTCCCTTGAGTTTGATATCATATCTTTCACAAAGAAGTTTGCGTTTGTTTTGCGTTTTCTTGTAGCTAAATCCGTATCTTCTTAGAATCCTGTTGATTGTTTTTTTTTTTTTTTTTTTTTTTTGAAATTCATTTTTATTTTTCAATTATCTTAGAACTATCTTAAAGCTAGACAAAAATTCATAAAAACTAGCCTACTTATCAATATCTTAAAACTAACTTACTGGCCCCAGTCGGGCGCTCTAAGTTAAACTAGAATAACTTAATGCTAATGCCTTTCGGCCTAAGAACTATCTTAATACTAAATCCAGGTCGGTTTTATTTTTTACCGAGAAGAATTTCACAAAAAACTCGGTATCTATGTCTTTATTTTTTGGTTTTATATAAAACTTACAAACTACATAAAACTAAATTAAAGCTAATTAAAACTAATTAGAACTACTTAAAGTTACTTAAAACTAATTACAACCTACTTATAAGCTACTTACAAACTAGAACAGCCACAGCAGCATTTTCCGGTTTTTATAATTTTTTTTGTATTTTTGTTGATTTTATAATTTTTTTTTTTTTTTTTTTTTTTTTTTTTTTTGGTGCCACCCTGACTGTCCCTACTTAAAACTAACTACCTAAACCTATGTAAGTCGGCCATACAAGAGAAAATAGCAAGGTCAACTATTAAATGTCTGAAGGAACTTCATCTTCGTTTTTCAACCACCAGAACTGGTTCTCCTGTTTTATCCTATCTCTTCGGTCCCGTTCGGACACAGTCCTACTGAACCGAAGGTGCTCAGCTCCGTCTTGTGCGAGGACGTCTCGACTGTAAAGGAGCCGCCGATCCACAGTTCTACGGCCGACGTGGTAGATTAGCGGAACCGCCGCTCTATCCTGGATCAGCCCTCGACTGTCTAGGTGGAGGAATGCATCGGGCGGAATAAAGCCGCTTAGACGCACACTCTCGTAGTATTCGTATTTAGGGTAATAAGCCCCGAAAATTAAGCTGTTAGACGAGGACATCGCTCTTGCAATGTGACCCCGAATAAGCTTCAGCAAGAAATTATCTATCCTGTTTATATTGGCCCCGTTGTATAGAGCCAGGTTGGAATAGTAGTGTTTGTACTCCGACTCTGGTGTTCTGTGCAATCCAAGGCAACGTCGAAGACACTGCCTCTCAAACACCCGAATCTTTTCCATTTGAGATGGGGCAACGTTGAACCAAACCGGGCACCCATAGGCAATCATCGGCCGGATAAGGGCCATGTAGCAAATCACCTTCACCCTGCTGTCAAGCCGGCTGCTATAAAACAACCGTTTCGTCAGGGCAAAAGCTCCCCTAGCCCTGGCCAGAGCAGCATTTATATGTCTGTCGAAATACAAATACTGATCCATCCAGATGCCAAGGTACTTTACTACACTTTTACTCGCCAGTGGCTGTCCATTTGGCCCTACGATCACCAGCTTGCGCCAGTTCTTTCTCGTATCCCTTGTGGCTCTAAGCAACGGAGTCCTAAACAAGATAGTTTCTGATTTCTGAAAGTTGATTTTCAACTTCCAGTCATCGCAATATCGCTGAATCTTCTCGAAGTCACGCTGCAAAAGAATCCTGATGACCTCGACTTTTGGAGCTGTTCTGTACGCAATTAGATCGTCGGCATACGCAATTGCCTGAGTTAGACTACTTATCAGATCGCTGGTGTAAATGCTGAATAGAATCGGCGAGTTGACCGCTCCCTGCTGAAGACCATTTTTAATATTAAAGGTTGTGGCAGAAGTTACATTGCCACTTTTAACAACAAACTTTCTGCCATTGAGCATATCATAAAGCATATATAACAGTGGTTTACTAATGCCAAGTCTGGTCAGCTTTAGATAAAGACCTTCTAACCATACGGTGTCGAAGGCCTTCTCCAAATCAACCAGACAGGCACCCGTACACTGCTTCTTAGATTTGTTCCATTGGACATCAGAAACGAGTTTCGACGCGGCATGAATAGTGTCATGTCCCGCCTTAAAACCGAACTGATTGTCCGGTATGATATTATTGTCCTCTGCCCACTTAGACAGAGCTCTATTGATAACTTTTTCGAATACCTTGCTGATACTCGGAAGAAGACTTATCGACCGGAGATTCGCCGGATTGGAGTTGTCCTTTCCCTTTTTCGGGAGAGGATGCACCACAGCTGTCTTCCACCGCACTAGATAATATGCATTATTCAGAGCGTTGTTAAACAGAGTGGTATAAATGTCTACTGCTTCTTGAGGTAAATGTCGAAGTACAACGTTGGATATGCCATCGACTCCTGCTGACTTCTTCTTCTTTAATGAATCGAAGATGAGCTGGAGCTCCACCTTCGTAATTAACAGGGAACTGGGCCCATTTCGCTCGGCGATTATGGCGTTTGCCAAATGATCTTCATTGAACCCGGTGAAACCAAGGTTCTCTGATCGCCATTGCGTGATGTCATTCCGAAGGTAGAAGTGATGGAGCAAGGCTCTGTTTTCCAGGTCGTGATTCGGGCGAATGCACGCATTCACCTCTTACACTTGCTGGAAAGCAGCCCCCACAGCCTCCACTTTCTCCTGCGGATCTTCGACAATAAAGAGGTCATCGTCCAAGACGGCGTCCTCTGGATTAATTCCTGCTGTCAGAAGTACGTCTCTGTTGTCTGTCGTTCTCTGAAGCTTGAGACACGGAAGATCGTTCTGATCATTCCTTCTAAATATCTTGTTAATTTGCGGAAACATGCTCGGGTCGCTAGCATTAACGGCCCGAATTTTGTTGTCCCAATACAAATTAATTGACAACCGATAGTTCTCTTTAATTAGTTGGTTGATGTTCTTGATCGACGACTTCAGTGTCCTAATCTCCAGATGGTGAGGGTCAGTAAACCGTCGGTACAAGAGTTTTAGTCTTGTCAGCAGTCCACTTTTTTGTCTGTGTAGTGCGTCAATGGTTGCGTTTCGATACATGTCGGTTGCGTTCCGTTGCTTATATTTCGGTATTGTTCTGTTCATTGCTCGTTTGATTGTCTCATCCATTTGTTCTAGGTATTGGTCTATTTCGTTATTTGTCAAATTCCTGTCATTTGGTGGGGATATGTTATTCGAACTGATTTCGCTCGATAAGGCGTTGGTAAAGCGTGGCCAGCGCACCTTACTGTAATTGTAAGTATGCACAGGTACATACTCATCCAACACCACGAGCTCGTTCGGAAGCTGTATTACGGCGGCGAGTCCGCAGTGATCACTGTCGTACTCGATCGTTCGTAAGCAGTTTCTTGGTCTTTGACCCACAGTGTCAGTAATTGTCAGTCTTGCGTCTATTAGCAATAGATCCAGATAGGCACCGCTTCTTGGAAACGATGGCCGATCCGTAGCCAGCAGGTCGACACCATACTCAGTGTTGTATCGACTCATCCAATTGAAAAGATGAATACCTCTTTGATTTTGAATTTGATTTCCCCAATCTAGGTGTTTGGCATTCAAATCACCGGCCATGAGAAAGTAATTTTCGTCCAAGCTCAAGCGTAGACATTCGAAAAGTTTTTCAAGCTCTGTCATAAAATCAATGGGCTGAGCTGATGCCGGTGCATAAGCCGCGATCACATACATTCGCTTCCCCTGTTGGAGAGGAATGCATATGATGCACGCCTCCAACAGCCGAAATCTGCGCAGATCACTATTATATATAACTTTATGATTAATGCCTTTTCGTATGAAGATAGCGACGCCCCCCCCTTGAGTGGAATTGGGTCGATCTCTTCTAACGATATTGTAATTGTTGTTAGTCAACTTATGCTTCTGGTTCAGCTTAGTTTCGCTGGCCATAAACACATCTGGACTTTGGTCTTTCAACAATTGGAAAAGATTAGCTCTACGTTCGGTCCTAATCAGTGAATTTACATTCACAGCAAGGATCCTAAGAGGCCTCTCCGACAGCGCGCCTTTAACCTCTAAATTGTGTTAGGCTAGGCAAAACAGAGTAGAGATAGTCTACCCTAGTCGCCTGCTCCTTTATCTGGGTCTGAAGTTCTGTTAACTGGCCTTGAATTGCCAGCAACATACTTCTTATTTCGGCCTGAGCGTCCGGTGCCTTCGGCACTAGGGCCGGTTGGGCTACCTTAGCTGCAGGCTGTACCGTTTTTCCCCTCCCTGCCGCCATTTGGGCGTAGGAAATTTGGGGATTAACGGGCGTTGCTGTAGGAGCACGCGTTATTGGGCGTATCTCTACCGCTGTCTGCTTAGCCGCTTTATTGGTACGAATTTGCTGAAAAGCTGAGCAACCCCGATAATTAGCAGGGTGCCCCTCCTTTCCGCAAAGTGCACATTTAAGCTGGGTCATGTCTTCGACCCTTTCTTCTCCGAGCTTGCACTCTCCCTTTATGTGGTTCTCACCACACTTAACGCAGCGTGGCTGCATTTCGCAGTTTGCTGCAGCGTGGCCTAACCTTTGGCAGCGCATGCATTGAAGCATTTCACCGCGTCTCTTTAATTTATCCCAAGTTACAACCTGGTAGTTTAGGACGGAGATCCTCCTCAAACTATCCAGTTTGCTGCTGGGCGATAGTTGAACTAGGAAGAACGGCAAAGACCGCTTCTCCCGTCTGGCTCTGACTGTAGCGAACGGCTTGACCCCGATAAAGTCGAGATCGTCGCTCGCTTATTGACGGAGCTCATTTAAGAGCACCTGTGGTTCCGTGCAGGAATCTATGCCCTTCAAGAGGACCGTTTGGTATTTATCCACTTTGGGGGTAAAACTGAAGAACTCAGTCGTGGATTTCTTTAATAATTCTTTTATTATTTTGTGCTGCTCCACTGTGGAGCAGTGGATAGCATGTCTATCTTTACTTAATCTTTTAATAAAAAAGTTTTGGCCTATGGCCGACTTACACAGGTCTATGGTTTCCTGTAGCTCCATTTAATAGGTGTTTATTGGTGGCACCTTTTCTTTTTTATTTTTGGGCGGCTGTGGCTGCTGCTGGTGTTCTCCTCGCTGCTGCTGACTCCGCTCCTGTGGTTTTTGTTGCTGCTGCTGCTGTTGCTGTTGTGATTGTTTTTTCGGCCGTCGCTCCTTCGGCTGCTGCTGTTGTTGTTCACTTGGCATCTGTTGTTGTTGCTGCTGCTCTTGCGCATTTAGATCTGGCTGCTTGTTTTTTGGTAGCTCTTGCTGTGGCGTTACTTTTTGCGGCGCCTGTACCGCTTTTTTTTGCTCGCGCTCCTTTCTTTCTCTTTCACGACGAGCCTCTTGCTTGTTTTTAAGAGCTTGTATCAGAGGGGTCACGATAGCATTAAGACGTTCCATCTCCCCCCGAATGGCATCTATTTTTTTGCTGATGGCTTGCTCCTCAAGGGCGTCTTGCGCCTCATTTTCCTCTTCTGAGGACGCCTCTGGCGATGTAATATCAACAAGCAGGTTGCTGTTGCTGTCCCCTGTTGTGTACAGTCCTGTTGATTGTAATACTTAAGTAAAGCTGTAGATCTTCCTGGACTCGGTCTCTCAACATTTTTAAGGATACCATCATTCTTTCCTCCTGTTGGAAGTTGTGCATTATACGCCGAATAGCTGTGATCTCAAATTCGTCTAGTCCAGTTTTCCACTTCGTATGTGGTACTTTTTTACTTGGCGATTTAACAACTCCTGTCTCTTCGTATTCCTTAATAATCCTTCTGACTGATCGTTCTGAAATCCCAGTCAATTCCTTGGCTTGCCAGGTTGCGGAACTCACATAATTTTCAAAAAAACAAACTCTTTGCTTCTTCCAACTTGTCATTATATACCTTAACAACTATCTTACGCCCCTGGCTCCCAATAGGTTTTCCTTTTCTTAAGAGATCTATGGAATTTTTTTTTTTAAATTACATTGTTTAAGCTTCTGGTTGTTTTTTAAAATATATCAAATATAATAAATATTCAAATATATAAAATATCATTTAAATATGTAAATTGCCTTTGATGAAAAAATTCATTCTTAAAAACTCTTTGATAAAACTATTAAAACTCGTAATTTTCCCAAAACGCCACAGGTCAAAAAATATATCACATAAAAACCAACGCCATAAAATAAATACAAACATATCGCCCTCGAAACATATCTGCTAAGCCGCAAATCATAAAACCATAAAGCATACAAACAAACAATAATCCCTAAACTATTTGTTAATCAGTCCGAACTCAGGTACTTTTATATTTAACCCCATTGCATTTTGCAAAAGATTAATTTTTTTATTGTAAGTGCACTGAAATTTGTCCCATTGATAAAAACAAATATTCTGAATTTTATCTTTTCGAAGTAAAGTTTATACCTAAAAATGTTTCCTTTTTATCCTACCAGGATTTTTTAAACATCAAGCCATGAAAGAAAAATAATTCATGATCAAACCTCATTGAAAGAAAGCTCATCGATGGAAATTCAACTCTATATCACTGTTTTTTTTTTAATTCATTTTTATTTTTCAATTTTCTTAAAACTATCTGAAAGCTAGACAAAACTTCATAAAAACTAGCCTACTTATCAATATCTTAAAAGTAACTTACTGGCCCTAGTCGGGCGCTCTTAGTTAAACTATAATAACTTAGTGCTAATGCCTTTCGGCCTAAGAACTATCTTAATACTAAATCCATGTCGGTTTTATTTTTTACCGAGAAGATTTTCACAAAAAAACTCGGTATCAATGTCTTTATTTTTTTTTTTTGGTTTTATATAAAACTTACAGACTACGTAAAACTAAACTAAAGCTAATTAAAACTAATTAAAACTACTTAAAGCTACTTAAAACTATTAACATCTAATTATAAACTAGTTACAACCTACTTTTAAGCTACTTACAAACTAGAACAGCCACAGCAAGCATTTTCCGGCTTTATAATTTTTTTTGTATTTTTGTGGATTTTATAATTTTTTTGTGTTTTTGTATGTTTTAAATTTTTGTTTTTTGTTGTGGTGCCACCCTGACTGTCCCTACTTAAAACTAACTACCTAAACCTATGCAACTCGGCCATACAAAAGAAAATAGCAAGGTCAACTATTAAATGTCTGCAGGAACTTCATCTTCGTTTTTCAACCACCGGAACTGGTTCTCCTGCTTTACCCTATCTCTTCGGTCCCGTTCGGACACAGTCCTACTGAACCGAAGGTGCTCAGCTCCGTCTTGTGCGAGGATGTCTCGACTGTAAAGGAGCCGACGATCCACAGTTCTACGGCCGACGTGGTAGATTAGCGGAACCGCCGCTCTATCCTGGATCAGCCCTCGACTGTCTAGGTGGAGGAATGCATCGGGCGGAATAAAGCTGCTTAGACGCACACTCTCGTAGTATTCGTATTTAGGGTAATAAGCCCCGAAAATTAAGCTGTTAGACGAGGACATCGCTCTTGCAATGTGACCTCGAATAAGCTTCAGCAAGAAATTATCTATCCTGTTTATGTTGGCCCCGTTGTATAGAGCCAGGTTGGAATAGTAGTGTTTGTACTCCGACTCTGGTGTTCTGAGCAATCCAAGGCAGCGTCGAAGACACTGCCTCTCAAACACCCGAATCTTTTCCATTTGAGATGGGGCAACGTTGAACCAAACCGGGCATCCATAGGCAATCATCGGCCGGATAAGAGCCATGTAGCAAATCACCTTCACCCTGTCAAGCCGGCTGCTATAAAACAACCGTTTCGTCAGGGCAAAAGCTCCCCTAGCCCTGGCCAGAGCAGCATTTATATGTCTGTCGAAATACAAATACTGATCCATCCAGATGCCAAGGTACTTTACTACACTTTTACTCGCCAGCTTACGCCAGTTCTTTCTCGTATCCCTTGTGGCTCTAAGCAACGGAGTCCTAAACAAGATTCTGATTTCTGAAAGTTGATTTTCAACTTCCAGTCATCGCAATATCGCTGAATCTTCTCGAAGTCACGCTGCAAAAGAATCCAGCTGTTCTGTACGCAATTAGATCGTCGGCATACGCAATTGCCTGAGTTAGACTACTAAATATCTTGTTAATTTGGGGAAACATGCTCGGGTCGCTAGAATGAACGGCTCGAATTTTGTTATCCCAATACAAATTAATGGACAACCGATAGTTTTCTTTAATTAGTTGGTTGATGTTCTTGAACGACGACTTCAGTGTCCTAATCTCCAGATGGTGAGGGTCAGTAAACCGTCGGTACAAGAGTTTGAGTCTTGTCAGCAGTCCACTTTTTTGTCTGTGTAATGCGTCAATGGTCGCGTTCCGGTACATGTCCTGTCATTTGGTGGGGATATGTTATTCGAACTGATTTCGATCGATAAGGCGTTGGTAAAGCGTGGCCAACGCACCTTACTGTAATTGTAAGTATGCACAGGTACATACTCATCCAACTCCACGAGCTCGTTCGGAAGCTGTATTACGGCGGCGAGTCCGCAGTAATCACTGTCGTACTCGATCGTTCGTAATCAGTTTCTTGGTCTTTGACCCACAGTGTCAGTAATTGTCAGTCTTGCGTCTATTAGCACTAGATCCAGATAGGCACCGCTTCTTGGAAACGAGCGCCTTTAACCTCTAATTTGCGTTAAGCTAGGCAAAACAGAGTAGAGATAGTCTACCCTAGTCGCCTGCTCTTAGTAACATGCCTCTTATTTCTGCCTGAACATCCGGTGCCTTGGGCATGAAGACCTGTTGGGTAGCCTTTGCTGCAGGCTGTACCGTGCTCCCCTTCCTGCCGCCATTTGGGCGTAAGAAATTTGGGGGTTGACGGGCGTTATTGTGGGAGCACGCGTTGGTGGGCGATTCTCTACCGCTGTTTTCTTCGCTGCTTTGTTATTTTTCAATTGCTGGAAAGCTGGGCATCCCCGATAGTTTGCAGGGTGGCCTTCATTTTTGCAGAGAGCACATTTAAGCTGGGTCTTGTCTTCGACCCTCTCTTGCCCGAGTTTACACTCTCCTAATTTGTGGTTTTTTCCACACTTAACGCAACGTGACTGCATTTCGCAGTTTGCTGCAGCGTGGCCAAACCTTTGGCAGCGCATGCATTGAAGCATGTCGCCGCGCCTCTTTAGTTTATCCCAAGTGACAACCTGGTAGTCGAGGACGGAGATACTCCTCAGACTTTCCAGTTTGCTGCTGGGCGAAAGCTGAACCAGGAAGAACGGTAGTTTCCGTGTCTCCCGTCTAGCCTTAACTGTGGTGAATGGCTTAACCCCTTTAAAGTCTAGATCATCGCTCGCTATTCGGCGGAGCTCATTTAAGACCACCTTCGGGTCCGTTGAGGAATCTATACCCTTTAACAGGACCGTCTGTAATCTATCTTCCTTCGGGGTGAAACTGAAGAATTCAGTTGTGAATACTTTTAATAACTCTTTAATTTTCTTATGCTGTTCCACTGAGAAGCAATGGATAGAATGTCTATATCTTTACTACGCCTTTTAATCATAAAATGATTGCCTATGGCCGACTTACATAGCTCTATGGTCTCCTTGAGTTCCATTTTGTATGTGTTTATAGGTGGCACCTTTTCTTTTTTGCTTTTAGATAGCTGTGGCTGCTGCTGTTGCTCAGTCTGCAGGTGTTGGGTCTCCTGCTGTTGGGTTTGCTGCTGTTGGATCTGCTGCTTTTGGTTTTGTTGTTGTTGATTTGGCTTATGCTGTTGTTTTGATTGCGGTTGTTGCTGCTGCTGTTGTTGTTGCTGCTGCTGTTGTTGCTGCAGCTCCTGTTGTTGCTGTTGCTGCTGCTGTTGTTGTTGCTGTTGTGTTTTTGTTTGCAGTTCTTCAACGTTCTTTGCTTGTTGCGCTACTTTTGGTTGCTGCTGTAGCGATTTTTTTTGCTGGAGTTCTATTTTCTCCCTTTCTCGGCGTGCATCCTGTTTATTTTTGAAAGCCAGTACCAGGTGTGCAATTTTGGCTTTGAGGAGCTTCATCTCTCCTTCTATTGCACATATTTGGCCCCTGATTACTTGCTCTTCCTTAGCATCTACTTCTGCCTCATCTTCTGACGACGCCCCTGGTGATGTCAGATCCTCAAACACTTTGCTATCTCCAGTATAGTGGCCTTCTCCTCCCTCGGACATATAGCTTATTGCCTCGTCATCGTAAGGCAAAGTATTCAATTTGGTTTTTGTTTCTGCTGCTTCTGCTGTCTTCGCTGATCGCGCCGTCTCCTTCGGCAGCTTATCTGAAGTGGTGGTGGAGCGACGCTTTGCAATGCTCGTTGCAGTCTTTTTCTTCTGTTTTTTCGGATCATCGGCTGATGTTGCCGTTGCCGGTGTTGTTTTTGTTCGATGTCCCCGCTAATGTGTCATCTTCCATTAACTGGTTTTCCCAGTCAATGAAGTCTTGTACCTCTTGGTTGTGGTCAAACGCTTCAAATAAAATAAAAAAATGTTCGCCCGGCTGGGACTCGAACCTAGGGGCCTCCGTGTTGCGGGTCGGCGCCACTTTTTTTTTTTGTAAATTCATTTTTATTTTTCAATTTTCTTAGAACTATCTTAAAGCTAGACAAAAATTCATAAACTTATCAATATCTTAAAACTAACTTACTGGCCCCAATCGGGCGCTCTAAGTTAAACTAGAATAACTTAATGCTAATGCCTTTCGGCCTAAGAACTATCTTAATACTAAATCCAGGTCAGTTTTATTTTTTACCGAGAAGAATTTCACAAAAAAACTCGGTATCTATGTCTTTATTTTTTTGGTTTTATATAAAACATACAAACTACATAAAACTAAATTAAAGCTAATTAAAACTAATTAAAACTACTTAAATCTACTTAAAACTACTTACAACTAATTACAACCTACTTATAAGCTACTTACAGACTACTTACAAACTAGAACAGCCACAGCAATCATTTTCCGGTTTTTTATATTTTTGTTGATTTTATAATTTTTTTTTTTTTGGTGCCACCCTGACTGTCCCTACTTAAAACTAACTACCTAAAACTATGTGAGTCGGCCATGACAGAGACAAACCAAGGACAACTTTTAAATATCTGAAGGAACTTCATTCTTCATATTTTAACCACCAGAACTGGTTCTCCTGCCTTACCCTATCCCTTCGGTCCCGTTCGGACACAGTCCTACTGAACTGAAGGTGCTCAGCTCCGTCTTGTGCGAGGACGTCCCGTCTGTAAAAGACCCGCCGATTTACAGTTCTACGGCCGACGTGGTAGATTAGCGGAACCGCCGCACTATCCTGGATCAACCCTCGACTGTCTAGGTGGGAATGCATCGGGCGGAATAAAGCTGCTTAGACGCACACTCTCGTAGTATTCGTATTTAGGGTAATAAGCCCCGAAAATTAAGCTGTTAGACGAGGACATCGCTTTTGCAATGTGACCTCGAATAAGCTTCAGCAAGAAATTATCTATCCTATTTATGTTGGCCCCGTTGTATAGAGCCAGGTTGGAATAGTAGTGTTTGTACTCCGACTCTGGTGTTCTGTGCAATCCAAGGCAGCGTCGAAGACACTGCCTCTCAAACACCCGAATCTTTTCCATTTGAGATGGGGCAACGTTGAACCAAACCGGGCATCCATAGGCAATCATCGGCCGGATAAGGGCCATGTAGCAAATCACCTTCACCCCGCTGTCAAGCCGGCTGCTATAAAACAACCGTTTCGTCAGGGCAAAAGCTCCCCTAGCCCTGGCCAGAGCAGCATTTATATGTCTGTCGAAATACAAATACTGATCCATCCAGATGCCAAGGTACTTTACTACACTTTTACTCGCCAGTGGATGTCCATTTGGCCCTACGATCACCAGCTTGCGCCAGTTCTTTCTCGTATCCCTTGTGGCTCTAAGCAACGGAGTCCTAAACAAGATAGTTTCTGATTTCTGAAAGTTGATTTTCAACTTCCAGTCATCGCAATATCGCTGAATCTTCTCGAAGTCACGCTGCAAAAGAATCCAGCTGTTCTGTACGCAATTAGATCGTCGGCATACGCAATTGCCTGAGTTAGACTACTTATCAGATCGCTGGTGTAAATGCTGAATAGAATCGGCGAGTTGACCGGTCCTTGCTGAAGGCCATTTTTAATATTAAAGGTTGTGGCAGAAGTTACATTGCCACTTTTGACGACAAACTTTCTGCCATTGAGCATATCATAAAGCACATATAATAGTGGTTTACTAATGCCAAGCCTGGTCAGCTTTAGTTAAAGACCTTCTAACCATACAGTGTCGAAGGCCTTCTCCAAATCAACCAGACAGGCACCCGTACAGTGCTTCTTAGATTTGTTCCATTGGACATCAGAAACGAGCTTAGACGCGGCGAATGAATGGTGTCATGTCCCGCCTTAAAACCGAACTGATTGTCCGGTATGATATTATTGTCTGTCCTCTGCCCACTTAGACAGAGCTCTATTGACAACTTTTTCGAATACTTTGCTGATACTCGGAAGAAGACTTATCGACCGGAGATTCGCCGGATTGGAGTTGTCCTTTCCCTTTTTCGGGAGAGGATGCACCATAGCTGTCTTCCATCGCACAGGATAATATGCGTTATTCAGAGCGTTGTTAAACAGAGTGGTATAAATGTCCACTGCTTCTTGAGGTAAATGTCGAAGTACAACGTTGGATATGCCATCGACTCCTGCTGACTTCTTCTTCTTTGATGAATCGAAGATGAGCTGGAGCTCTACCTTCGTAATTAACAGGGAACTGGGCATATTTCGCTCGGCGATTATGGCGTTTGCCAAATGATCTTCATTGAACCCGATGAAAGCAAGGTTCTCTGATCGCCATTGCGTGATGTCATTCCGAAGGTAGAAGTAATGGAGCAAGGCTCTTTTTTCCATTTCATGATTGGGTCGAATGCACGCATTCACCTTGTACACTTGCTGGAAAGCAGCCCCCACAGCCTCCACTTTCTACTGCGGATCTTCGACCATAAAGAGGTCATCGTCCAAGACGGCGTCCTCTGGATTAATTCCTGCTGTCAGAAGTACGTCTCTGTTGTCTGTCGTTCTCTGAAGCTTAAGACACGGAAGATCGTTCTGATCATTCCTTCTAAATATCTTGTTAATTTGGGAAAACATGCTCGGGTCGCTAGAATGAACGGCTCGAATTTTGTCATCCCAATACAAATTAATGGACAACCGATAGTTTTCTTTAATTAGTTGGTTGATGTTCTTGAACGACGACTTCAGTGTCCTAATCTCCAGATGGTGAGGGTCAGTAAACCGTCGGTACAAGAGTTTGAGTCTTGTCAGCAGTCCACTTTTTTGTCTGTGTAATGCGTCAATGGTCGCGTTCCGGTGCATGTCGGTTGCGTCCCGTTGTTTGTATTTCGGTATTGTCCTGATCATTGTTCGTTTGATTGTCTCGTCCATTTGTTCTAGGTATTGGTCTATTTCGTTATTTGTCAAATTCCTGTCATTTGGTGGGGATATTTTATTCGAACTGATTTCGCTCGATAAGGCGTCGGTAAAGCGTGGCCAGCGCACCTTACTGTAATTGTAAGTATGCACAGGTACATACTCATCCAACTCCACGAGCTCGTTCGGAAGCTGTATTACGGCGGCGAGTCCGCAGTGATCACTGTCGTACTCGATCGTTCGTAAACAGTTTCTTGGTCTTTGACGCACAGTGTCAGTAATTGTCAGTCTTGCGTCTATTAGCACTAGATCCAGATAGGCACCGTTTCTTGGAAACGAGCGCCTTTAACCTCTAATTTGCGTTAAGCTAGGCAAAACAGAGTAGAGATAGTCTACCCTAGTCGCCTGCTCTTAGTAACATGCCTCTTTTTCTGTCTGAACATCCGGTGCCTTGGGCATGAAGACCTGTTGGGTAGCCTTTGCTGCAGGTTGTACCGTGCTCCCCTTCCTGCCGCCATTTGGGCGTAAGAAATTTGGGGGTTGACGGGCGTCCCTCTCTTGCCCGAGCTTACACTCTCCTAATTTGTGGTTTTCTCCACACCTAACGCAACGTGACTGCATTTCGCAGTTTGCTGCAGCATGGCCAAACCTTTGACAGCGCATGCATTGAAGCATGTCGCTGCGCCTCTTTAGTTTATCCCAAGTGACAACCTGGTATTCGAGGACGGAGATAATCCTCAGACTTTTCAGTTTGCTGCTGGGCGAAAGCTGAACCAGGAAGAACGGTAGTTTCCGTGTCTCCCGTCTAGCCTTAACTGTGGTGAATGGCTTAACGCCTTTAAAGTCTAGATCATCGATCGCTATTCGGTGGAGCTCATTTAAGAGCGCCTTCGGGTCCGTTGAGGAATATATACCCTTTAACAAGACCGTCTGTAATCTATCTTCCTTCGGGGTGAAACTGAAGAATTCAGTTGTGAATACTTTTAATAACTCTTTAATTTTCTTATGCTGTTCCACTGTGAAACAATGGATAGTGTTTAGGTGTACACTTCTCTTTTACTTCCCTTTATCAAATATAAATCAATTTTCTTTTAGTATAATATAAATTATCTTTAATTTAAAAATGTGTAGTGTCGGGCGAAAGTTCTCGAAAAGAATCAATAACCTTTTGCATTCTTGAAGGTTGACTTGCATAATAATTGATTACATTTAATTTTAATTCATTGATTTGACAAGAAGTGTCATATTGAGCTAATACTCGTTGTTTAATGATTTATGAGTAATGAGTAATTCACAATAGCTAAAGTATTACATTTAATTTTGTGAGTGTTTAATTTGTAGGATTTAAAAAAAATAAAAATTTAAATATTTATGTTGTGTGCCAAACATTCTCCGCCCCGGTGAACGATGTTCGCAATGGTACTGGAGACGCCCCTGGTACATGCTTTCATTACAATAGCTGCACTATGTTTACTCCGAATTAGTTTTTTCGTCGACTTTCTTTGATAAAATGTAAAGAAAAAAAACTTTAGTTACGGAATAAACAAGAAAAAAAAAAAACAATTCAAGGACAAAACAGTTATGCTCATGCATCAACATCTGCATGAATTCTTCGTAACCTATTAGCCCATTGAGTAAGTGTGTGCATACGGTGATAAGTTACGTTATGTTGTTGTTTTAGTTTTACAACTATTGATTGAAAATTTGTCACGGTCATACAAATCGAAAATTCATTGAGTTCGGTCGGCTTGTGCGGGCATGCTAATCTTCGGTGTTTTTTTTTTTGTGAGTGCAATTTGCGTTCGTTTTTCGTGTTGTGTTCGGTTAAAGAAAAGTGCGAATTAATTATGTATACTAAATTGGTAGTGCGGTTACCAATAATATTTATCAGAAAATAATTAATAATTCGGTGTTTTGTTTAATTTAACAAATTGATTAATTTCTAAACAAGTGTAGTGAAGTGTGTGTTGTTGGTGGTTGCTGCTACTGATGCTGCGCTGCATGCTGAGGTGTCTTGGTGGTTTGTTTGTTCCGCATAAAGCGCGGAGGGATTTTTTTTGGCTGAGTTCATTTTATTTTTATTTATTTTTATAGTATATATTAATTTTATAAATTTTGATTTTCCCTTTTTTTTAACAATTTATTTAATTTTGAGTTTCCCCTTTTGGTTTTGTGTGTATGTGTGCATGTGCATTTTTTATATCGGTTCGGTATCGCGTTTAAATTCGAATTTGATTTACCGGCAAATTGTGTGTATGTTTGTGTGTGGATTTGTTTTTTTTTTCTTTTGCATATTGCAAATAATTTGCAAATGGCCGTCAAAAAAAAAAGAAATTTTGATGACGTCATATCGGGTTTTGTAATTTTTCGAGTGTTGATTAATTAGAATTATTAATTAATATTTTATTTCATGATTTTGAAAGAAGTAACAAGTTTTGAAACAAATGTGTTGTGTAAAGTGTGGTGTCGAATTTTAGTGTTAAAGTGTTGTAATTTCGGTAATTTCATCCGACGGGAATTGAATTTTTTACAAAATGTGAAATGCCGTCGGCAATTACATCCGACGGGAACTGTGGTGTCGAATTTTAGTGTTAAAGTGTTGTAATTTCGGTAATTTCATCCGACGGGAATTGAATTTTTTACAAAATGTGAAATGCCGTCGGCAATTACATCCGACGGGAACTGAATTTTGTAATGCCGACGGGGTTTTGCCATTATACATAAATATTTTATTTGTGTTGAATTCAATCCGAATTAATTGTTGTGTTGTGTTGAGTTTTATTACGTTAAGTTTTTACTATATTATTCCTTTTTTTTATTTTATTGTAAGCAGATTTTAATATGAAATAAAAAATAGTTGTTTTAAGCCTCAAAATGGAGTTTTAATTATTCTTTTATGAATTTAATTTGTGTTGATTTTTTTGTAATTTATTTTAGGATTTAAGTTGAAATAAAATTAATTCGATTTTGGGTTCGGCTTCCTTTTTAGTCCATTTAGGTCTTTGCTGCAGACGTGAAAGGTATTCTCCGTTCCACTTTCGCCAGAAGGAGTCGACAAACATTTGTATCCTCGTCCATCTATCTAAATAGCTAACATATTTTGGAGTTGCTATGCTTCCTTGAGGGATTGATAAGAGTGGTTCTCCAATCAAGAAGTGTCCTGGGGCTAAGACGTCTAAGTCGTCTATATTTTCGGATAGAGGGCATAGAAGTCGAGAGTTCAAGCATGCTTCAATTTGTGCAAGAAGTGTGCAGAGCTCCTCAAAAGTTAACCTCTCATCTCGTATCGTTCGTTTAAGGTGCTGTTTAACAGATTTCACTCCTACTTCCCAGAGACCACCAAAGTGAGGAGAAGCAGGAGGAATAAAATTCCAGTTGGTTCCTGAATTGGCTAGAGTTCCAGCAATTTCTTGCCAATCGTGCTTAGCCTGCTCTAGCACCCGGGCTAATTCTCTGTTAGCTCCAACAAAATTTGTGCCGCAGTCACTATAGATTTGAGCACAAAGACCTCGCCGAGCCGTGAATCGACAAAAACTTGCCAAGAAAGATTGTGTTGTCAAATCTGATACTGTCTCCAGGTGAATGGCCTTTGTAGCCAGTCATTTAAAAATGGCAAAGTAGCCTTTAAAGGTTTTGGCTCCTCTTCCTTTCCATGCTTTTATTTCTATAGGTCCGGCATAATCTACTCCAGTATTGGTGAATGGCCTGGAGATTCGTACTCGTGGTGCTGGCAGGCTTCCCATGAGCTGTTGCAAATTCTTCCTCTGGTATCTGAAGCATAGTGGGCATTTATGGATATATCTTTTCACATATGGTTTAATCCCTACAATCCAGTAAAACATACGAATGTATGAAGTAGTCTGTTGATTTCCTCCGTGTAGTGTTTTGTTGTGAGCATCTCGCATCACAAGCTCACAAAAATGGTAGTTGGGTTTCAGGATAATCGGATGCTGCTGATTGTAAGGGAGTAATGTGTTCTGCAATCGACCACCAACGCGTAGAACTCCATTACCATCGATGAAGGCATTGAGAGAGACCAAAGACTTTGGAATTGTTTACTCTCGTATTCACTCAGTTCTTCGGCAAACATGAGTTTTTGTACAGCTTTATGTACCAATAAGGCTGCATAGTTTAGTTCCTCTGGATCTAACTCTCCATTAATTCGTGTCGTTTTCTTTCTTTTTGCTAGACCATTTCTTTTAAATCGAAAACAGAAAGCAATTGCTCTAATGACTTTTGAGAGTCGTGAACATCTTAGTACACTTTTGTTGATGACATCATCTGCTGCATCAGAGTTGGCTAGTGTACATTGCCTTTTCTCTGCCCGTTTTTCCTCTTCCGTGTCCAGTGTCGATGGTTGTTCGGGTACTTCAAAATGCCACTTCCCACGCAAAAATGATGGTCCGGACCACCATAGCTCTTGTGTTCCCAGTGTTGAGGGTGAAACGCCTCTGGAAGCTAGATCAGCTGGGTTGTGATCCGTGGGGATGTGTTTCCAGATATCACAGCTAGTCAGTCTTTGAATTTCAGCAACCCTGTTGCTGATGAATGTCGTCCATTTTGACGGTTGTGCTCTGATCCACGCCAAACTTGATCGTTCAATCTAACCAGGCGTACATTTTGGTGTCTGCGAAATCAAAAACTCCTCTTATGTAGTTCAATAGAGATGCAAGTAGTGCAGCTCCACAAAGCTCAAGCCTTGGCAGACTCACAGTTTTCAATGGAGCTACTTTGGTTTTTGAAATAACTAGGTGCATATGGATATTTTCAGAGCTGTCAAGCACACGCATGAAGACTACTGCACCATAGACCTTTTCGACGCATCGCTGAAGCCATGAAATTCCACTAGTTTTTGTGTTTTGTGTGATTTGATCAACCTTGGGATTTTTATGTGTTGGGTATCAGGCAATTCTTTCCGAAAAGCCTGCCATTCTTCTCTTATGTCTAATGGAATCGGTTGGTCCCAATCAGTTCCTCGGCACCATAATTTTTGCATCATTATCTTGGCTTTGATCACACATGGTGCTATCCAGCCAAGTGGATCAAAAAGTTTGGCGATTGCAGATAACATTATCCTTTTAGTAATTTCTTCCGTGTCGTGTTGAATATTCTGGAATGAAAATGTATCATCCTCTGGATGCCATCTTATGCCTAAAGTTTTAACATGATCGGTTGATCCAAAAGGCAGCTCAAAACAAATCTCGCAATATTCTTGAGGTAAGTCGTGGAGAAGATATTTACAGTTGGATGTCCACTTACGAAGTTTAAGGCCTGCTGAGGCCAGTAGATTGCGTGTTTCTTCCCGTTTTATTTGAGTTTCGTAGATTGAATCTCCCCCACTGATAAAATCGTCTACGTACATCTCCTCTTTGACTGTAAGGGCTCCTTTTGGATAGTTTTCCGCTTCATCCTCAGCAACTTGGTGTAGGACACGGATGGCCAAGTAAGGCGCACAAGCCGTCCCAAAAGTGACAGTCTTGAGTTTGAAGATTTTGATGGGTTGTTTCGGGCTTTCTCTCCAAAGGATTAGCTGATAATACCGATCCGGTTCTTGTACGAGAATTTGGCGATACATCTTCTCTATATCCGCTGTAATGGTGAATTGATATGTTCGCCATTTTAAAATTATATCGACAATGTTTTTTTGCAATTTAGGGCCGATCATCAGGTGTTGATTTAAGGATGTCCCATTATGCGTTTTTGCAGCTGCGTCAAAGACGACTCTTAATTTTGTTGTCGTGCTAGATTCTTTAAACACAGCGTGATGGGGAGGGAAGTAATGGAAAGGTGATTTTAAAATCGGGTCATCCATATTAACTTCTTCCATGTGTTGTAAACTAAGGTACTCCATAATACATTTGCTGTAGTTTGCTTGCAGCTTCGGGTCCTTTTCCAGTCGTCGTTCCAGAGATGAAAACCGCCTGACTGCATTTTCCTTACTGGATCCAAGTTCAGGATAAAATCCTTCTTTGAACGGAAGTCCAATTTCATACCGTCCATCAGGTAGACGTGTTGTTGATTTTGAAAAATACTTCTCACAGGCGACGTCTTCTTCTGACGGTTGAGTCACGAATGGAGTTTCTTCCATCTCCCAGAACTTTCGGATTTGCGTGTCGAGATCGCTATGTTGAAAAAAGCTGTGAATGTCTTTTGAAGTTATATCTTGAATTTTACCCCAGGTGTGTTTGCCTTGGTTGGGCCTTCAAACGTCGAATGTTTGGACGTAAACATTAGGTCAACGTAGTTTTGACTGGTGTCGTTGCTGACCTCCCCTAACCCTGATACTTTTACAAGCGTACGGTGTCTTGTAAGATTTAATACATTAGCTGCAATTTCGGATATAAATGTGGCATCCGAACCTAGGTCAATTAGGGCTCGTAGATCCGAAAATCTCCCATCTTCAGATTTTACCCTAACAATAGCAGTGGCTAATAAAATTTGTGCACCATTGAGTTGTGAAGCATGAAAGTTGTGTCGATTACTTCAACTTGGTGTATTATCACCCATTGGTTGGAACGCAGGAGCGTTTGGGTTAACAGCTACTTGTTGGCCCTGAGACTGGGTAACTTGTTGTTGTAATTGTGTTGTTAAAGTGTTTGGGTTCGAAATCATATTATTTTGTGTGTAAGAATTATTGTGCAAAAATGAGTGATGCTTTTGATTGCAAAAGTAACAGCTCCGGTTACTCATGCAATCTCGTGTTGAGTGACTGTAGGCAAGGCAATTTTCACAGACTCGAACCTGACGTACAGGTTGTTGTTTTTGAGCAGGATTCATGCTCAAAAAACATCGACATTTCATCAAAGAGTGTTGCCCTTGGTTACAAATTTGACATCGATATCTTTGTGTATTAAACTGTTGGTTTTGTTGCGTTTTTGCATGAAATGTCTTGGCTGCAACTTGCGGTTTTGTAACTGGCCTGAACTGTGGGACTGAATTTCCTTGCTGTAAAAGAGCTTCTAAAGTTCGGAAACGGGATTTAAGAAAATCAGTAAAATCGGAAAAGGTCGAGAGTTGCTTATCGTTGCCGAGTTTTTCTTCCCATAACTGTTAGGTTGTCACGGGTAGTTTTTGAAAGAGAATATAAATTAATATTGTGTCCCAATGTTCCACTGGTAATTCTAAATTTTCCAGGGCATGGACAACTTCAGTTGTTGTATCTAATAAACTCTTAAGACTTTCTGCTGACTCTTAGTTTGAACAGTTTGGCTAAAAAGAGCCTTAAGGTAAGAATTTACCAGAACCCTCTTATGGTCGTATCTTTCTATTAGCAAATCCCATGCCTTTGCATAATTCCCAGTGCTTAAGTCTAAATGGTTTAGGAGATCAAGTCTGCATTACTCGTATTATGTACAAGCGAAATGAAAATGTCGTGATATGAACGCCATGTAGTGTAGGACCCAGAGAAAGTTGGAGGCTTTATTGGCGGAAGCTTAAGAACATTTTTTGTAGAGCTAGTGTCGTTGGTTGCGTAACTGACGCAGGAATTGATCCTTGATTTAACGTGGGCGAAGGTGGAACAGATGGAGGTGGAGCTACCTTGTGCAGAGCATCCATCAGTTCACTCTTAAACTCCAAATAAATGTCGCGAATTTGATCATAAACTGCGATTATTTCTTCCTTCTTTAATGTCTCCTCAAGTTTCCCCCCACTAACGATTTCCTCATGGTATCGTTTGGCATTTTCTAAATTTGCTTCTAAAAGCCCCAAGCGAATTTTCAAATAATTGACAGTGCGCCGCGCCTGGCCTGTCTTTTTAAAATTTGAATAATCACGCTCTTATTGTGACAAAACTTCCTTTTGAAGCTCCCCAAACGACATGGTGGACTTTTATTTATGAATTGTAATAAAAAAAGGGCAAAAAAATGAGGACTTACGTGGTGTGCCTTCAGTGGAGTGGTGTTGTGTTCTTGTTGGTTTGCACGTCGCGGGAATCCCGATTTGCACAGTACAAAATGTTTTTAAATTGTTTTTTTTTTTTTTTTATTTTAATTTTTCAATTAAATTATTTTTATTTAAAGTTTTTTAAATTGTTTAATTTATTTGCACAATAAAATTTGTTTAATGTGAATAGTATATATATGTATATATATGTATATCTTAATACACTTTACACACATCAAAGCAAAATAGCAAATTCATACACTTTTTTTTGTGGCTTCGAAGGACCAAATGTTTAGGTGTAGCGCTAGTTCTATTACTATTTTACTTCCTTTATCAAATAAAAATCAATTTTCTTTTAGTATAGTATAAATTATCTTTAATTAAAAAATGTGTAGTGTCGGGCGAAAGTTCTCGAAAAGAATCAATAACCTTTTGCATTCTTGAAGGTTAAAAAGGTGATTTGCATAATAATTGATTACATTTAATTTTAATTCATTGATTTGACAAGAAGTGTCATATTGAGCTACTACTCGTTGTTTAATGATTTATGAGTAATGAGTAATTCACAATAGCTTAAGTATTACATTTAATTTTGTTAGTGTTTAATTTGTAGGATTTAAAAAAAATTTAAATATTTATGTTGTGTGCCAAACAGATAGAATGTCTATCTTTACTAAGCCTTTTAATCATAAAATGATTGCCTATGGCCGACTTACATAGCTCTATGGTCTCCTTGAGTTCCATTTTGTATGTGTTTATAGGTGGCACCTTTTCTTTTTTGCTTTTAGATAGCTGTGGCTGCTGCTGTTGCTCAATCTGCAGGTGTTGGGTCTCCTGCTGTTGGGTTTGCTGCTGTTGGATCTGCTGCTTTTGGTTTTGTTGTTGCTTGTGCTGTTGTTTTGATTGCGGTTGTTGCTGCTGCTTTGGTTGTGGCTGCTGCTGTTGTTGTTGCTGCTGCTATTGTTGCTGCAGCTCCTGTTGTTGCTGTTGCTGTCGCTGCTGCTGTTGTTGTTGCTGTTGTGTTTTTGTTTGCAGTTCTTCAACGTTATTTGCTTGTTGCGCTACTTTTGGTTGCTGCTGTAGCGACTTTTTTTGCCTTAGTTCTTTTGTCTCCCTTTCCCGGCGTGCATCCTGTTTATTTTTGAGAGCCAGTACCAGGTGTGCAATTTTGGCTTTGAGGAGCTTCATCTCTCCTTCCATTGCACATATTTGGCCCCTGATTACTTGCTCTTCCTTAGCATCTACTTCTGCTTCATCTTCTGACGACGCCCCTGGTGATGTCAGATCCTCAAACACTTTGCTATCTCCAGTATAGTGGCCTTCTCCTCCCTCGGACATATAGCTTATTGCCTCGTCATCGGAAGGCAAAGTATTCAATTTGGTTTTTGTTTCTGCTGCTTCTGCTGTCTTCGCTGATCGCGCCGTCTCCTTCGGCAGCTTATCTGAAGTGGTGGTGGAGCGACGCTTTGCAATGTTCGTTGCAGTCTTTTTCTTCTGTTTTTTTCGGATCATCGGCTGATGTTGCCGTTGGCGGTGTTGTTTTTGTTCGATGTCCCCGCTAATTTGTCATCTTCCATTAACTGGTTTTCCCAGTCAATGAAGTCTTGTACCTCTTGGTTGTGGACAAACGCTTCAAATAAAATAAAAAAATGTTCGCCCGGCTGGGACTCGAACCTAGGGGCCTCCGTGTTGCGGGTCGGCGCCACTTTTTTTTTTTGTAAATTCATTTTTATTTTTCAATTTTCTTAGAACTATCTTAAAGTTAGACAAAAATTCATAAACTTATCAATATCTTAAAACTAACTTACTGGCCCCAATCGGGCGCTCTAAGTTAAACTAGAATAACTTAATGCTAATGCCTTTCGGCCTAAGAACTATCTTAATACTAAATCCAGGTCGGTTTTATTTTTTACCGAGAAGAATTTCACAGAAAAACTCGGTATCTATGTCTTTATTTTTTTGGTTTTATATAAAACATACAAACTACATAAAACTAAATTAAAGCTAATTAAAACTAATTAAAACTACTTAAATCTACTTAAAACTACTTACAACTAATTACAACCTACTTATAAGCTACTTACAGACTACTTACAAACTAGAACAGCCACAGCAAGCATTTTCCGGTTTTTTATATTTTTGTTGATTTTATAATTTTTTTTTTTTTTTGGTGCCACCCTGACTGTCCCTACTTAAAACTAACTGCCTAAACCTATGTAAGTCGGCCATGACAGAGAAAAACCAAGGACAACTTTTAAATATCTGAAGGAACTTCATTCTTCATATTTTAACCACCAGAACTGGTTCTCCTGCCTTACCCTATCCCTTCGGTCCCGTTCGGACACAGTCCTACTGAACCGAAGGTGCTCAGCTCCGTCTTGCGCGAGGACGTCCCGACTGTAAAGGAGCCGCCGATTTACATTTCTACGGCCGACGTGGTAGATTAGCGGAACCGCCGCTCTATCCTGGATCAACCCTCGACTGTCTAGGTGGAGGAATGCATCGGGCGGAATAAAGCCGCTTAGACGCACACTCGTAGTATTCGTATTTAGGGTAATAAGCCCCGAAAATTAAGCTGTTAGACGAGGACATCGCTTTTGCAATGTGACCTCGAATAAGCTTCAGCAAGAAATTATCTATCCTATTTATGTTGGCCCCGTTGTATAGAGCCAGGTTGGAATAGTAGTGTTTGTACTCCGACTCTGGTGTTCTGAGCAATCCAAGGCAGCGTCGAAGACACTGCCTCTCAAACACATCCATTTCCATTTGAGATGGGGCAACGTTGAACCAAACCGGGAATCCATAGGCAATCATCGGCCGGATAAGAGCCATGTAGCAAATCACCTTCACCCTGCTGTCAAGCCGGCTGCTTTAAAACAACCGTTTCGTCAGGGCAAAAGCTCCCCTAGCCCTGGCCAGAGCAGCATTTATATGTCTGTCGAAATACAAATACTGATCCATCCAGATGCCAAGGTACTTTACTACACTTTTACTCGCCAGCTTACGCCAGTTCTTTTTCGTATCCCTTGTGGCTCTAAGCAACGGAGTCCTAAACAAGATAGTTTCTGATTTCTGAAAGTTGATTTTCAACTTCCTGTCATCGCAATATCGCTGAATCTTCTCGAAGTCACGCTGCAAAAGAATCCAGCTGTTCTGTAGAAAATTAGATCGTCGACATACGCAATTGCCTGAGTTAGACTACTTATCAGATCGCTGGTGTAAATGCTGAATAGAATCGGCGAGTTGACCGGTCCTTGCTGAAGGCCATTTTTAATATTAAAGGTTGTGGCAGAAGTTACATTGCCACTTTTGACGACAAACTTTCTGCCATTGAGCATATCATAAAGCATATATAATAGTGGTTTACTAATGCCAAGCCTGGTCAGCTTTAGATAAAGACCTTCTAACCATACAGTGTCGAAGGCCTTCTCCAAATCAACCAGACAGGCACCCGTACAGTGCTTCTTAGATTTGTTCCATTGGACATCAGAAACGAGCTTAGACGCGGCGAATGAATGGTGTCATGTCCCGCCTTAAAACCGAACTGATTGTCCGGTATGATATTATTGTCTGTCCTCTGCCCACTTAGACAGAGCTCTATTGACAACTTTTTCGAATACCTTGCTGATACTCGGAAGAAGACTTATCGACCGGAGATTCGCCGGATTGGAGTTGTCCTTTCCCTTTTTCGGGAGAGGATGCACCATAGCTGTCTTCCATCGCACTGGATAATATGCATTATTCACAGCGTTGTTAAACAGAATTTTATAAATGTCCACTGCTTCTTGAGGTAAATGTCGAAGTACAACGTTGGATATGCCATCGACTCCTGCTGAATTCTTCTTCTTTGATGAATCGAAGATGAGCTGGAGCTCTACCTTCGTAATTAACAGGGAACTGGGCCCATTTCGAGGTCATCGTCCAAGACGGCGTCCTCTGGATTAATTCCTGCTGTCAGAAGTACGTCTCTGTTGTCTGTCGTTCTTTGAAGCTTGAGGCACGGAAGATCGTTCTGATCATTCCTTCTAAATATCTTGTTAATTTGCGGAAACATGCTCGGGTCGCTAGCATTAACAGCCCGATTTTTTTTGTCCCAATACAAATTAATGGACAACCGATAGTTTTCTTTAATTAGTTGGTTGATGTTTTTGATCGACGACTTCAGTGTCCTAATCTCCAGATGGTGAGGGTCAGTAAACCGTCGGTACAAGAGTTTGAGTCTTGTCAGCAGTCCACTTTTTTGTCTGTGTAATGCGTCAATGGTTGCGTTTCGATACATGTCGGTTGCGTCCCGTTGCTTGTATTTCGGTATTGTTCTGTTCATTGCTCGTTTAATTGTCTCATCCATTTGTTCTAGGTATTGGTCTATTTCGTTATTTGTCAAATTCCTGTCATTTGGTGGGGATATTTTATTCGAACTGATTTCGCTCGATAAGGCGTTGGTAAAGCGTGGCCAGCGCACCTTACTGTAATTGTAAGTATGCACAGGTACATACTCATCCAACTCCACGAGCTCGTTCGGAAGCTGTATTACGGCGGCGAGTCCGCAGTGATCACTGTCGTACTCAATCGTTCGTAAACAGTTTCTTGGTCTTTGACGCACAGTGTCAGTAATTGTCAGTCTTGCGTCTATTAGCAATAGATCCAGATAGGCACCGCTTCTTGGAAACGATGGCCGATCCGTAGCCAGCAGGTCGACACCATACTCAGTGTTGTATCGACTCATCCAATTGAAAAGATGAATACCTCTTTGATTTTGAATTTGATTTCCCCAATCTTGGTGTTTGGCATTCAAATCACCGGCCATGAGAAAGTAATTTTCTTCCAAGCTCAAGCGTAGACATTCGGAAAGTTTTTTAAGCCCTGTCATAAAATCAGTTGGCTGAGTTGATTCCGGTGCATAAGCCGCGATCACATACATTCACTTCCCCTTTTGGAGAGGAATGCATACGATGCACGCCTCGAACAGCCGAAATCTGCGCAGATCACTATTATATATAACTTTATGATTAATGCCTTTTCGTATGAAGATTGCGACCCCCCCCCCCCCCTTGAGTGGAGTTGGGTCGATCTCTTCTAACGATATTGTAATTGTTGTTAGTCAAGTTAGGTTTCTGGTTCTGCTTAGTTTCGCTGGCCATAAACACATCTGGACTTTGGTCTTTCAACAATTGGAAAAGATTAGCTCTACGTTCGGTCCTAATCAGTGAATTTTCATTCACAGCAAGGATCCTAAGAGGCCTCTCCGACAGCGCGCCTTTAACCTCCAATTTGCGTTAAGCTAGGCAAAACAGAGTAGAGATAGTCTACCCTAGTCGACTGCTCCTTTATCTGGTTGTGAAGTCCTGTTAACTGGCCTTGAATTGCCAGCAACATGCTTCTTATTTCGGCTGAGCGTCCGGCGCCTTTGGCACTAGGGCCGGTTGGGCTGCCTTAGCTGCAGGCTGTACCGTTTTTCCCCTTCCTGCCGCCATTTGGGCGTAGGAAATTTGGGGATTAAGAGGCGTTGCTGTGGGAGCACGCGTTGATGGGCGTATCTCTGCCACTGTCTGCTTAGCCGCTTTATTGGTGCGAATTTGCTGAAAAGCTGAGCAACCCCGATAATTAGCAAGGTGCCCCTCCTTTCCGCAAAGTGCACATTTAAGCTGGGTCATGTCTTCGACCCGTTCCTCACCGAGTTTACACTCCCCCTTGATTTGAAAACATCCTGCTGCGGAACCAAAATTGACTTCAATCTCATTTCAATTCATTGACCTATCGATCGTGGATCGTGGATCTGTTATGATGATGATGGGCAGGCATTTCAATTGAAGGCAAAAGTGACATGTTTTTTGTGCCCTATCAGGTTAATGAAGAATCTTTTAGAAGTTGTAATAAAATACAGTAGTACCTCATGGTAAGTGCGTTGGACTGTCATGCCGAAGGTCTGGGTTCGATTCCCAGCTGCTGCCACCTAAAAAAATGTTTTTCCCGTGCTGCCTCTTGCGGGGAATTGACAAATCCTCCAAGAGTATACTTATCATGAATAAAGACCTGGTCAGACAGAACGCGGTCCGGCGAGACGGGTAACAATTTTTCCCGTCGCATTCTGTCTTCTATAGAATTACACGAGGGTCAGCGGTTGAAAATGTAACGCGACGGTTAAATTAAAGTTGTAGATTTTTACAAAGTACGCGACGGTCAAACGTCAAAATAGAAGAAAAAAACAAAACAAACACTTTCACTCTTTGCATTTTGTGATTTTGCTGAATATTGAACGTGTTTATTTCTTGGAGACAGAAAAAAATCAAAATATTAACAAAAACTTTATGAATTCTTGTTAGGGAAATCAAGTAAGTTTCAATTTTCATTCTGATTATATAAATTTAAAAAGTATTATTTTTGTTTGTTTGGTGATATACACTCGACGTGGCTGAAATGCACAAGATAAACAACATAAATCCAGAGCAAAAAGATGAAATTTGCCGACTTGGTTTGATCTCGTGCCGATTAGATCACTCAACATCTTAAAAAACCTTCTCACGTAGTTCGAATTTGTTCTTCTATCAGTTTGTTTTTGAAAATAGCAATGCAGACTACACTCACAGGTATTATTTTTGTCGCAGTAAATTTAAAAAACAAAGAAAAAGACAGTTTTACATTTCCCATCCAATTGATGTATTTATAATGCTAATATCGATATTAATGATCATTAACGAATAATTACGATAAACTTACGAATTATATGTAACCAACCTAGTGTGGTGGTCTCGGCCTTTGATTGCCTCTCTTATTTCAGTTGTATATCATATTTCAATAAAAAAAAGTCGAATTTAAGTATATATACGACAAAGTCTTTTAATTAAACTTATAAGAAATACAACATGGCGCAGTCGGTGTAAAGAACAAATTTAATATGTAACATTAAAATACATAAATTAACCATACCAAATTGTTTGAACAAAAATCAAACAAATCCAGAAACGAAATAATAAAAACATTTAATACAATGGCAAATTGTGATTTCCAAAAACCTGGACCATTACTGCTAGAAGGCAATGTGAAGGAAAATTGGCGCAAATTTTTTAATAATTGGAAAATTTACACAGTGGCGACAAAGACCGCCGCAGAAAGTGAGCCTATTCAAACAGCAAGATTCCTGTCGTGTGCTAGAGAGAAAGCTATAGAAATCTTCCAAACACTCCCAATATTAGAGGAAAATAAAAATAAAATACAGATTGTGATAGATGCATTTAAAGCATACTGTGTGCCAAGAAGCAACGTGGTCTATGAGCGGTGTCTTTTCTTTTCACGAAATCAGAAAGAAGGAGAGCCATTCGAGAACTTCTTGTCTGACATAGTAAAATTAGCCGAAAGCTGTGAATTCGAGACCCAGAAAGAATCCATGATAAGGGATCGAATCGTCATGGGCATTGCAGAGCAAAATGTAAGACTGCAATTATTAAAGACGGATAATCTTGATCTTTCTAAAGCTAAGGAACTGTGTCGCGTGGCTGAGCAAGCAAGCATGCAGGCACAACAGATGCAAGCTGAACGAGGACAATCATCATCAGTTGCAGTGGTTTCAAAAAATACCGGACAAAAACAAAATCATAATTATTCTAATAAAAACTTAAATTCGCAAGTTCCTAAATTTCCATCAAATTTTCATTCCAGATCTCCAAATCATGTAACAAAGCAAAGAGACCACCAATCTAGTGAAGAAAGAAAACAGTTCAATTCAAACCACGTGTGTGATAAATGTAATAGATATCATAATCGAGGTCGCTGTCCAGCTTATGGACAAAAATGTTTGCGTTGTGGCAAGTATCATCATTTTTCTTCTACATGTAGATTTAAGAATATTAATAACATTAATAATATAAGTACTAATGAAATCAATGATTACAATGAACAAAGTGACGAAGATGAGTCATATATTGATTCTATAGAGGTAGTTGGTACTGGTTTAGGTCTAAGCATCGGTTCGATAAATCAGGTTCGAAAGGGTTGTGAGAGTTGGTATGAAGACATAACAGTTGAAAAACATTTGATTAAATTTAAATTGGACAGTGGGGCAGATGTGAACGTTGTAACACTAAAAGATGTTAAAAATTTAAATTGCGTAGATACGAGTAAAATTAAATCGGTAAATACTAAGTTAGAAGCATATGGTGGTTCTCGTATTCCTACAAAGGGTTCAATTCTTCTACGCACTCAATACAAAAATAAAATTATAGATGCAGACTTCATGTTGATAGGTAGTGATTCAAAACCATTACTGGGACTTCGTACTTGTGTAGAGTTAGGCTTAATTCAAAGAGTGAATGAAGTGAGCAATATAAGTGAATTCCTTCATACAAATAATGATGTGTTTTCGGGAGATGGACGGTTTCCGGATAAGTGCGTTTTGGAATTTAAGCCAAATAGTGTTTCTGTTAGTAAACCTCCAAGGCGAATTCCAATCGGTATCAGGCAGAAGGTTAAAGATGCACTTGAAAATATGGAACGTCGTCGCATAATCAGTAGGCATGATCAACCTTCAGCCTGGTCACACCAGTTAGTGGTCGTAGAAAAAGCCAAAGGGTCTTTAAGATTGTGTCTCGATCCCAGTGCACTTAACATGAACCTCAAAGACGAACACTTTATAATTCCTACACTTGATGACTTTTTTGACGCAATGAGAGATTTTAAATATTTTTCAGTGTTCGATCTTAAGGAGGGATTATGGCAACTTGAATTATGTAACAAATCAAAAGAACTAACAGTTTTCAGCATGTCGTTTGGTTCTTATCAATATAATGTGTTACCTTTTGGTATTAAAATGGCTCCTGAAAAGTTTCAAAAATTAAACTCAAAATATTTTGGTTAAATTTAACAAAGATAAATTGCAACTGTGTGTTAGTAAAGTAAAATATTTAGGACATGTCTTCTCTGGCGATACGATCAGTCCAGATCCAAATCGTGTTGAAGCGATTGTTAGGCTTAAAGAGCCAAAAGATAAAAAGCAATTAGAAAGTATTATGGGTATGTTTAATTATCTTCGTGCTTTTATACCAAATTATTCCAATTTAAATGCACCCCTTAGAGAATTGCTAAAAAAAAAATAGTGACTTTCAATGGTCAGCCAAACATAGCAAAGTCTTTAAGGATATAAAAGATACTCTGGCCCAACACTCTATTCTTCATGTTTTTGACCCAAAAAAGCCGATTTTGCTTCAAACGGATGCGTCTCAAAATGGTTTGGGTTGTTGCCTTTTTCAAGAAGGTAGACCAGTTGCGTATGCATACAAAAATTTGACTGACACGGAAACTAGGTACGCTCAAATTGAAAAAGAGTTGTTGGCAGTTGTATATGCTTGTGAAAAGTTTAAAATTTATATTTATGGGTATCAGTTTACCATAAACTCTGACCATAAACCATTAGTCATCATCATCATCATCGGCTCGACAACCGGGGTCCGGTCCTGGCCTCTTTCAACAAGTCTCTCCACCTATCCCGGTCTCGAGCCGACGCCATCCAGTTGCGCACCCAAGGCTTCGGGCGTCCTGGTCTATGCCATCTCTCCAGCGCAAGCATGGTCTACCACGCTGCCGTCTACCATAGAATGTACCACAAAAGACTTTCCGAGCAGGTTCCTCTTCGCTCATTCGAGCTAGGTGCCCTGCCCACCGGAGTCTACCGAGCTTAATTTTGTCACTATGTCTGCTTTAAGGTAGATTGCGTACAACTCATGGTTGTACCGTCTCCGGAATCGTCCTTCCTCACATATGGGGCCAACAATTCTCCGTAAGACTTTTCTCTCGAACGCGGCTAAGAGGTCACAGTGCCTTTTGCTAAGCACCCAAGTCTCGGATCCATACATGAGTACTGGCAGGACCATGGTCCTGTACAGCAGCAGTTTTGAAGTTATGGTTAGATTTCTAGATTTGAATAGCTTTGACAGACTGTAGTAGGCTCTGTTGGATTTGAGAAGCCGCCTGCGTATTTCTTCTTCTATATTGTTATCGGCTGCTGCTGTTGACCCAAGGTATTTAAAGGATTGCACCACTTCAAATTCGTGCTCCGCTACCTTGATTGTTTGACCAACTGTTCTTCTCGCATTCGACGCCACCATGTACTTTGTTTTACCTTCACTAATGTGCAGCCCCAGATTTTGTGCCGCCTGCTGGATCTGGATGAAGGAATCGTGTACAGCTTGTTCGGTTCTTCCGATGATTTCGATGTCGTCTGCGTAAGCCAGTATCTGGCTGGACCTGTTGACGATGGTCCCTCTTGTTGCCGTGCCAGAGTCACGGATTGCTTTCTCCAACGCCAGGTTGAAGAGGAGGCAGGCCAAACCATCCCCTTGTCGGAGTCCATTAAAGATGTTGATTGGTCTGGATAGCAATCCGGCTATTTTTACTTGGCTTGTTACGTTGGTCATGGTCAACCTACATAGTCGTGTCAATTTATTTGGGAAGCCGAATTCTCTCATGGCTTTGTAAAGTTCTACCCTGGCTATGCTATCATAGGCGGCCTTAAAGTCTATAAACAGATGGTATGTTGGAATGTTGAATTCAAGACATTTTTCCATCGCCCCTAAGGGTAAAGATCTGATCAGTTGTTGATTTGCCTGGAATGAAACCACACTGATATTGGCCGATGATTGTTTTAGCGTATGGGGTTATCCGGTCTTGTAGGATAGAGGAGAGTATCTTATAGGTGGTACTCAACAACGTGATACCTCTATAATTGCCTCACGTTGTGACATCTCCCTTCTTATGTATGGGGCATATGATACCTTTTCGCCAGTCTTCTGGCATTTCTTCATGCTCCCATACGTGCACTATGATATCATGAATTGCTTGACGTAAGGCTGGCCCGCCGTGGTGGAATAATTCGGCTGGTATGCCATCGGCTCCCGGGCTTTGTTTCGTTTGAGCCGTTTTATAGCCTTCTCAACCTCTTCTATGCTTGGTGGCTGTAGCATAGGGTGTTCATCTTGAAGTAGTGGAGCCTCCACTTCTGCTGTGAGCTGACCATTTAGCAATTCATTAAAGTACACTTCCCAACGCTCCAGTATGCTTTGTAGATCGGTGATCAGATTTCCCTCTCCGTCCTTGCAGTATGTGCAGCGTGGTGTGTACTGCGTCATGTTTCGGACGGATTGGTAGAACTTCCGCGCCTGGTGCGGACCTCGCTCTCGGCTGTTCTCTATTTCACAGATTAGGTTCTTCTCCCAGGCTGATTTTTTCTGTCTGTGAAGCCGTTTTTCTGTTCTTCTGAGCTCTTTATATTCCTCTTCGCGTGCCCGCGTTCTATGAGATTGTTGCATTGCTCGGTACGCAACATTCTTACGTTCAGTCGCTAGCTTGCATTCATCATCAAACCAGTCGTTCCGATTTCTACGACTGCTGCCTAAGATATAGTTGGCAGTATAATGACAGTATTCTTAAGGCTTGTCCACTTCTCATCTACGCCCAGCATACTGGCTCCAGGACTTACTCTCCCTAAATCGAGTGATTCTAGGGCGAGTCCTAACGCATTACCAAAGATGTTACTGGTGTTTTCATTGCGTAGGGCAGCCGTGTTGATTCGAACCTGATCGGCGGATGCAATGCGTCTCCGCAAGGCAATCCGCCCTCGGAAAACCATACCAACAAGATAGTGATCCGAGTCGATATTGGCACCTCGGTACGTACGTACCGTCATCAGGTTTGAGTAGTGGCGACGGTCTATCAACACGTGGTCTATTTGGTTACGAGTGACTCCATCAGGTGATACCCAGGTGGCTTTGTAGATATCTTTACGCGGGAACCTGGTACTCGCAACGACCATGTTTTTCGATGCTGCCAATTCTAAGACTCGAAGTCCATTGTCATTAGTGTTCTCATGCAAACTATGGGTGCCTGCGTAATGCCTGAATACCGGCTCCCGACCTATTTTTGCGTTCAAATCCCCAAGGATGATTTTGACCTCATACCGTGGGCAGGCATTGAGGGCCCTCTCGACTTGTTCGTAGTAAGTCTCTTTTTCTTCGTCTGAGGACTCCTCCGTAGGTCCGTGAACGTTAATGAGGCTGATGTTTGTAAATTTGCCTCAAACGCGGAGAGTGCATAGCCTTTCGCTTATAGCGTTAAAGCCGATGATGGTAGACTTAATTTTTTCGCTGACTAGGAAGCCTACCCCGAGCACATGGTGTTTTGTATGACAGCTGTAATATACGTCATATTCCTTCTTCTGTAGAACACCATTCCCTGTCCTGATTTCTTGTAATGCTGTTATGTCAGCTTTATATTCTGACAGGGCATCGGCTAGCTGCTGAACAGCTCGAGCTCTATAGAGCAAGCAAACGTTCCATAAGAAAATTCGTAAATCGTGTGTCCGTTTTCGTAGCAAAGGTTGTCGTCGTGAGATCTGTCCGTTTCCGAGGCTTGTTGTCAGTCTCATAATTCTCTTAGTTTTACGGGACAGGGAATTAACCTGTCGCCAACCTGAGGAACCAGCCTGATCATATTAGCCAAACCTTTTTAAAAGGCTTGTTTCTAGCGGCCGCCGCGAAGAGGCTATGATCACACTTCCACCAGTTTTCGTATGCTACATGTTATTCCCCCTATTCGTCTGATGGCTGACCGCCATCCAAACCATTAGTAGCTATAGCAAAAAAAGATGTAGGTGAAATTCACTCCACTCGCCTTCAACGGATGAAATTGAAACTTTCAAAATACGATTTTGAAATAGTATATGTGCCAGGCAAATTTTTATATGTTGCTGACTTGTTTTCGAGAAATTTCATGAAAGATCCTTTAATGGACATGGAATTACCTCTTAAAGATTTGGTACATAATGTAAATATGAGTGATCCAAAAAGAAAAATGTTCGAAGAAGAAACTAAAAAAGATTTGGTACTACAATCTCTCATAAAATTGTATGTAGAGGGTTGGCCATTAAATAAACAACAAATCCCGGAATTAGTAAAGTTTTTTTTGGCAATTTAAGGACAAAATATATGTTGAAGACGGTCTAGTTTTTTTATGAGAATCGAGTCTTCGTTCCACAAACTTTGATTGGCGAAATGCTAGAAGTTCTTCATAAGTCCCATATGGGCATAACAAAAATTTTAAATAAAGCTAAATCCAAACTTTTAACTCATATGAGCTTCGAAACTTTTCGGAAAAGTCAAACTTTGATTTCATATATAGCAGCCCTAGATATCCCAGGTCAAATGGTCTGGCAGAAAAAGCCGTCCATATCGCAAAATCGATTCTGAGAAAAATTAACAGATCAGAAACTTGTCTAGGAGATGCTCTGTTAGAGTATAGGAATACGCCTATTCCAGGAATTGGATATTCTCCAGCAGTAATGCTTATGACCCGCAAATTAAGGACGTGGTTACCGATCAAAGACGAAGACCTTACTACCTTCTAACTTGCAGGGATTATTAGAACAACGAAAAAGGAATTGGTTAAGGTAGGTGTGAGGAGAAGGAGAAGGTGGATTGGGTGGAGTTTAGGTGTTGGTGTTGGTATTGGTATTTTACGCCTCCCTGAACCACCCTGAATTCTGGATGAATTTTAGGATGTTCTTTGGTGGCAAGTTTGAGATGTCGCCCAGTTCGTCGAAAAAGTATTCTCAGAGGGCTGCCTTTCTGGTTCTGGCTAGGCTGGGGCATTCACAAAGAAAGTTATATGAATCCTCATCCACCTCTTCATCTTGACACCCTCTACACAAGTCGGACGAGCTTATGCCCATTCTGTGCATGTGGGTACCCATAGAGTTGTGACCCGTTAGGATTCCAATGAGGGTGGATAGTTGAGGCCTACTGATCTTGAGTAAATATTCTGTCTTTTTTCTTGAAATATTCGGCCATAGACCTAACCTAACCTAACCAGTCATACCAACAACAAACAACCAAATCAATCAGAACTACGAATCAATGCAACAACCTACAGAAGAGTATACTACCAGATTTGGTCGTATAAGTAAGAAACCAAACTTCTATAGACCAGAATAAAAAAAAAAAAAAAATTAAAAAAAAAATATTTAAAAAAAAAATTTAAGAAAATGGAATATTGAACTATATTTGATTTTAAAATGTTATTATTGTTATCCTTAAATCTAACTAATGAATTTTAAATTAAATTGAAAGAAGGGAGATGATGTATAATGCTATTATCGATATTATTCATCAATAACGAATAATTACGATAAACTTACGAATTATATGTACCCAACCTAGTGTGGTGGTCTCGGCCTTTGTTTGCCTCTCTTATTTCAGTTGTATATCATATTTCAATAAAGAAAGTATAAGAAATACAACACCAATCATTTTATTCTTTTGGAAACTTCGTCGATGATCGTGTGATACCAAAGAATGTCACGACCTAATATACTATCCGCTGGTAAATAGTTATATCATCATCAATTATGTTCCATTTAGTCCAAAATTTTTTTTTTTCGCAAAAGTAAGTTAGTCTTAATTGTACCTAATGTTGTGCCTATACCACTAAAGACACCACCCAGTTGCTTTGTTTCTTGGGTGTTTATATTGCTAGCATTTTCTAGAGGACTTCGTCTTAGTAAGCTCGAGTCCGCCCCTGTATCTACAACAAGAAGAACTTTTCCGTACATAGCTAGTGATGTAGGCAGCATTAGACATATTCACCAAAAAGATACAAAATTTATTGAGCTTTACTTACCTACTTACTTACTTATCCGGCTCCCGATCCATGGAGGGTCTCTGCCTGAGATATTGCGGTCTTCCATCGGTTGCGGTCCCTCGCACGCTCCCTCCAGTCATCAAGACCAAGCGTTCTTTCGTCGGAAACCGCTTGTCCCTGTAGCGGAGGTTCGGTCTTCCTGGTCGTCTTGAACCTGGGGGCTGGGATTCGAAGATTTTTTTCGCTGGAGCATTGTTGTCCATTCGCTCGATGTGGCCGAGCCAGTGTAGTCGGCGTGTTTTGGCTCTTCGGACTACATCTACATCTTGGTACAGCTCGTATAATTCACGGTTAAATCTTCTTCTCCATTCGCTAGGGTCATTCTTCGTCGGATTTCCACTAAGGTGTCATTCATGGGGTTGATGTTTGTTCCGAGGTAGGTGAACTCCTTGACTACCTCGAAATTACTGCTACCAACAGTGACGTTTTGTCCTAGGCGATGGACAGATGAAGCTTTGTTTGTTGATAGCATATACTTTGTTTTGTCCTCATTCACTTCAAGACCAACGCGTTTCGCCTGTTCATCAATAGCTGTGAAAGCTTCTAGTACAGCTCGCTTGGAGCGGCCGATGATGTCGATGTCGTCCGCATAGCCAAACTGTACATGTCTGGAATAGCTCGGATGAGCTGTTACCCATTTGCACGTTGCACCACGTATTTTGTAGCGTCATGCGGCATAGCTGGATCATTTTTTTCGGGATCCCGAGTTCCGACATCGCCAATAGAAGCTCTTGGCGACTAATGCTATCATATGCGGCTTTGAAGTCGATGAAAAGATGGTGGGTCTCGACTTGAAATTCGTTGGTCTTTTCCAGGATTTGCCTCAATGTGAAGATTTGGTCTGTCGTTGATGGGCCTGGCCTGAAGCCGCACTGGTACGTGCCGATCATAGTATTGCAAAAAGGTTTAAGACGCTCACATAGTACGTTGGATAGGATCTTGTATGCAACATTAAGCAGGGATATACCCCTGTAGTTCTTGCAGGACATAGGATCGCCTTATTTGTAGATTGGGCATATGGAGCTAATTGACCAGTCGTCGGGCATACTTTCCTCCTCCCACACTTGGTTGATGAGCTGGTGTATGCACCCTACCAGGACATCTGCTCCATACTTGAAGATTCCGAGCCGGCGAATTTGTTGTTCTTAAGCTTGTGGATGGCTTTCTTAATCTCTTTAGTATTAGGCGCTGGGACTAGATCTTCATTGACTGGTCTCATGCTTCTTTGTTCTCCTGTCGGTTCCTCTACAGAATGCCCATTGAGCAGCTGCTGGAAATGATGCTTAAACACGTCTACAATTCCCTGTGCTTTGGTGACTAGGCTCCCTTCGCTGTTTCGAAGAGCTTGCGTGCCAGTTTTATAACCACATGCCAGTTGCTTGGCTGTTTTGTAGAACCAGCGGGTGTTGGTGGCAGTGCTAGACTCCTCGAGATACCTGAGCTGAGAGGCTGCAGATGCTCTTTTCTTTCTACGCAGGGTTTTCTTTTCTTTCCTTCTCTTTTCACGGTACTCCTCTCTTGCTGCTCTTGTTTTCCATTGCAGCATTTGCATTCGTGCATTTTCCGTCTCCTGCTTCAATACCGCGCATTCCTCATCATATCACGGGTTCTTTTTTCTTCTTGGTGGTCTCGGCTGTCTCCTTAATGATGTCGCGATACAAGTTACACTGGTTGTTGACACTTGTGGGTGGGGGTACGGCAGAGAGTTTCCCGGTTAATTGCTCACTGTAGTCTCTGGCTTTCTCAGATTTGCTAAGGCATGCAATGTTGAATTTCTTCCTTTGGGCGGTCTTCGCTTTCTTTTCATTGGACAGTCGGGCTCTGAACTTTGTCACAACAAGAAAGTGGTCAGAGTCCACATTTGCACCTGGGAAAGTTTTCACGTTATTAGGCTTTACGCGACTATTACTCACAACTAAGCAAATATTCGCAATTAACAACCAGAAATTAACTTGACCTAGGACAACTTTTGCTCCAGATACAGGTTCTATTGTTTTTTGCTTTGTTTTGCTTATGGACTGAAAAGTAAGGAAATTTAACTCTTTTGAGTTCTTTTTACCTTTTGTTGGTTTTTGTGCGGTAATAGCTTTTGTTTTATTCAAACTGGATTTTTGATGTCATAGGCGGTGTTTGACTGCATAGCTCTGATGAACCCATTTTGTTATTTGTAGAGGTATCTTTTGGCAGTGTTTTATTTGTGGGGGTAAATTTCCATTTTTTTTATGTATATATATATATGTAGGTAAATAAACGCCCCTGAAGATGCTGAGCAAATCCAGCGAAACGTCGGGATAAAATGTATTATTTTTTGTTTTTTTAATTTTTAAGCTGAAAATCGTTTTTCAAAAACTATTTGAAATAAAAACTTTATTTAGGAAGCATATTATAAAATGAAATCGTGGTTGTACATTGTAAGTGTTCCCGTTTTTTTTAAATAATTTTTTTTTTGGTTTTGATCCAAGTTTAGAAAAAATTACCCCTCCCGCCTAAACGGGGGAAAATAGAACCCCTTCAATACTATTTTTTCTCTTCTAAATCCAATATATACCCTCAGATTGTTTTTTTAGGGTTTTATAAGAATCACCCTAACCCCATAGTTAGTACCTTAAAGTGAAAATAGAGAGACCAGGGGGGTGAAATAAAAATCTGAAAAAATAGGAATTTTTGTTTATGTAGAACCCTTTGATGCCTTTCCATCGCAGAATTAAAAAAAAAACAATAAAAGGACCACCCTAGTGTAACACGTATCTGCGAACGTTGTTTTGGTTATGCCCATAATCTTCGCAAGAATTACAGTATGGTGTTCTTTTTGCGTATTTGACACTCGGCATAAGTGTGATTTTGCTTTCCAAAAAATCCACATTTTGCAACAGAATTTTTGGTTCTATTTACCTGTCTTAGACTTGGATGGGGGGAGTCCAAAATTACCTGGTTAGTTGATTATAATTATTATATTATATATATACATATATAAGTGTGTTTGATTATTATATTGTGGTGTGTATGAGTTTTGAAGACTATGTTGGCTGCGGTAGAAAATGTTGGGGCAAGTTGGGTGGGTACGCACATGGTGAGATAGCACTGAGTTCCCATTAAAAGGGATGTCTTCTAAGCAAAATCAGCCAACTCCAACAAGTCGGTTTCAGCGGTGGTTAGCTTAAACGGAACGCGGATCATACAATCCCATTTTGAAAATCGTAACTTAACTATTATTAAGTTCAGCCACCAAGGCTATTGATTGTGCTTCACTGTAACGTGAATCAATAATCTCTTTCGCTTTTATTTTCAGAGTGAGTTTCGAAAAATTCACTGCTAATATCAGTCCAAACTCTACGTTCCAAAAACTTTCAGCGGGCATTAAAACTTTAACAGGTATATATGTACCAAACACAATAAAGATAATAAAATCCATCACTAGAACCATTTCCTGTCCAGTAGAGATAGTATAACATTTTGCCCAAACCTGGGAACAATTAGCGGTTGACTCGAACCTAATTCGTTGAAGAAAAATCCTACACGATTTAAACCTATCCTTTAACCCCTCTCATTCTGCTCTCTCTATAGAATCCAATATTAACACATTAAAGCTCACATCCTTCTCGATGAAGTTGAGACTAATTTTTCTCAGCCTTGCTTAAAGAACTAGATGCAAATAATACTGGGCGCTCTATCCCGTTAACTATATGCGACAGTACACCTGCCACCGCGTACGTTTATAAAGCTCATGTAGTTCAGCTGATAAATTTGGTATAAACCTCGAATAGTAATTTAAAAGTCCTAAATATGCTTTTAACTGCGTAACATATCTAGGCACTGGTGCACTCTGTGTGGCTTTCAAATTCTTATTGCTTGGCTTAATGCCATCTGCACAAATTCTGTGACCCAAGTAGTCAATTTCACTTTGGAAGAACTTACATTTTTTTAACTTGACACGAACTCTGTATTTATCCAGCCTCTCTAGCACCTGTAAAAGGTTAGCTTGACACTCTTCTCTAGTTGATCCCCCTACAAGAATGTCATCTATATAACACTCTACTTTCGGGATACCCTTCAAAACTTTATCCATAGGGCATTGAAATTCAGCTGGAGCGCACTTTACTCCTAAAATAAGTCTGTGAAACCGATATAAACCCTTATATGTGTTAATCGTTAAAAGTTCTTGGCAATCTTCACTCACTTCTAACTGTTCATAAGCACTCTCCAGATCCAATACACAGAACACCTTACTGGTTGTAAGGTGTTCTGTGTATTGGATCCCGCGAAAATTTTTTCTGCACTAGGCAATGGATAGTGATTTGTCCGAATGTGTTTATTGATTGTCACCTTACAATCCATACAAATCCTTATCTGAACTTTAGGCTTATCTACAACCACAATCGGTGACGCCCAATCGCTATATTTCACTGGATAGAGAACTCAAGCTTTGACTAACCTATCCAACTCTGCTTCTACCTGCTTTCTTTTGCCAAACGGCACATTATATGGCTTGCAAAATATCGGTGTAGCACCACTTTCACAAATAATATTAGCTTTAAACTCCGCAATAGATTTGCTTTCATCGCCATTAAACACCTCCGCATACCTTTCGATTAAACTTGATGGAAACTTCTTAAAGTCGATCGCATTCATTAGAGTCTCATTTTGGAAATAAAAAGTTAGCTTTCACTCTGGAAACAATTTGTCCAATTCTGATCTACCCATCAAAGGAATACAAACTTTTTAACCGTCCACTACAACCAATTCCACTTCAAAAACATCAACCTTATCAGGCATTTTCATTGAAACCTTAATGCAACCAACATTAAGCTGTGAAGGTTGTTGATTGCATTAACTCAACTCTCTAGCCGACTTATAAATTTCTAGATGTTGAAAAAACTCATCATATGTCTTGACATGTACAATTGAAGTGCAAGCTCCCGTGTCAACTTCCACTTTTAACTGCTTACCATTACACTCTACAAGAATATATAGGGGTTTATTTCCAGCTTTTATATTATTTAAATATCCTATATCTAGGTTAGGTTAGGTTAGGTTTGAAGGGGTGATGATACGGCAAGCCGTACCATCTCACTCGGATCTCAATGGATCCATTCCGCTCCCCAAAGGAATTGGTTAAATAATAAAATACACTCTTATTCATCTCCTATCAACCGAAATATTAATTCTTGTATACACTATCATGACCGCTTTAAATCTCGACAACTTTAAACTAAAAAATAAAATGTATTAAAAAATTTACCACTCAAAATTTATCTTATTTTTTTTTACTCTATTTGAAAGCCCTGGCAGCTAACTCTAGTTCTAAGTTATTATTCATTTTGTAATTTACTAACATTTTAATATAGTTATAGTAATAATAGTAATAATAATAATAGTAATAATAATAATAGTAATAATAATAATAGTAATAATAATAATAGTAATAATAATAATAGTAATAATAATAATAGTAATAATAATAATAGTAATAATAATAATAGTAATAATAATAATAGTAATAATAATAATAGTAATAATAATAGTAGTAATAATAATAATAGTAATAATAATAATAGTAATAATAATAAGTGACTAGTTTTGCTAAGGTTTTTGGAGGATTTGATCTAATTAGTCCAAATCCGTGCCCCGTTAGCCTTGTTGAAATGCAGGCAACACACAAATCTTTGGCTTCACCTGTCTCTAGAAAATAGGGGTACGACATGGACGATCTTTGTCCGTTCCTGGCAAACTCACACTATTTTTCAGATGTTTGCGTTCTCTTTCACAATTTTTCTAGTTTCGTCTGTGTGTTTGGTCTTAGCCAGCGTTGCCACCAATCGGAAAATTTTTCTAAGTAGAACAAAAAAAAAATGCTGCAGGTAGATTAAATTTTTCAAGTAGATAAGCATTTTCAAGTTTGTATTTGTATTTTTAAAGAAGAAATTAGTTATAACTGAAAATTAATTGAAAATCTGCGAATGCGAATAAATTTGTTTAAGCAATTCCAAACGCTAATATCAACTTCCTCTTTGATTTAACTTTTCGAAGAAGTCAATAAACGATGCTTTTTACAATTTTGAAAAGAAACATGGCCTTAAATGTTTTTAAATTGTAAAATTTCGCATTTTATATTTTCCACTCGACCAAAAAGTTCTTTTCTGAGAACTACCAAACGCATTCCACAAAGCAAAGAATGAAAAATTAGCTCGTATTTAACATTTTTTGACATCCACTTACTGGTTTTTTTTTTAATCAAAATTCACGTCATCCGGCGACCGAGCAGATAACTCATATATATAATTTTTAAATATTTTTTTTTTACTTGTTTCTGTCCCAGTCCCTTAAAGTGAAAGCAAAAAAAAAAAAATATTTAAAATTTAATTTTTCGGTTAACATCATGTTGGACAACACTGCACTTCCCACTTAAATTACATTGAGTTTTCAGTCATTATTTAAAATGTTAGCAAAAGTGTAACAAATGATGGAAAATCTTTAGCCCTCATTGTGGAGTTTTTTTTCCATTTTCATCATACCTACCTGTTCCGAAGTTTCTGTGTATGACTTTTCCAAAATAAGGTGCAACTTTCAACACCTGACCTAAACCATACAATCCTAGAGGACAGAACGTATTTTGTTTTTTCGTTATGGAGTACATTAGCAAAACTTGGAACAAAATCTTTCATTTTACTTCTGCTGTGTAACCTGAATCTTAAGGGAAGACGATAAGCTAACAGCAACCAACCACAGAAAGCACCAAACCAAAAATAAACAGTAATATTAACTAATAATATATACGATATAATATGAGCTCGAACACTGTTCGTGAGCAGACGTGTATATTTAAGTGTCGTGGGGTGCGCTCATCTAATTATCACAGTTTGTAACAGCTAAAAGTTCTTTCATTCGGCTAAAAATTAAGTGTCCAATTCGCAATATTGCAATAAATTGCAAAGATCTAGCTATCATTGAGTGTGGTGATTGCATATTGTTTTTTCACGTGTTAACATGCAATAGGCAGTTATGAATTATTATACTATTATACAGAAAACAATATAACTCATCGATGTGAGAAGTGCATAGTTCTGCATCGAAGTACATTGGAACAACAACCATTAACACCCATTAATGTGGAAAAGGACATACAACCAAACCATCGACTGCAAAAACAAAAACAGCTCCGAGTCATCATACCGCTCAACTTACAAAAACAAAACCCGCAGCGAGAAACGTTGGACTAAATCAATGCACTGAATCAACAATAGACTATTTACCTAAAAGTTCAATAACCCAGCAACTACCTGGTCTTTGCGATTCCGATGCAACCGAGAGTACGCTTTCGGTTTTTGTTGATGCGCTTAATGTACCTGTGACTGCGGATGATATCCATAAGTTCATCAAGAAGAAGAATATGCAATCAAATGAGGAAGCTCACGAGGAAGGTATTCTCTGCGTTCAACTCTTTTCGCATGAGATCAAAAAGAAGATAATGGAAGGCAAACAAAATGCAAAGAAGAAGCTAAATTCATCTCTTTTTGGTGAAAGTAGTATTGGAAGTTTTTTTTTAATGATAGTTTAACAAAACACAATAGATTATTGTTTATGGCAGCTAAGAAATTTAAAAGAGAAAATAAGTTTAAATATTTATGGTTCCGTAATTGTTATATTTTATTGAGAAGGTTCGACGCAGGTTGTCGTCATAAAATCTTTTGAAGATTAAGCTTCTGTCTGACGGCAATAGAATGGATGACATTTAAGATTTTATGTATGATAACCTGACTATTAGAACCATAAGTAGTATTTATGATAGAACTTTTAATTGTAAAAGTAACAAATCATTCTTTATATTACATCAAAACATACGTAGTTTGCGTCAGAATTTTAACTTATTGATTGGAAATCTTGAAGCTTTTGAAAAGCGACCAGATCTTCTATTTCTTTCTGAAATATGGATTTATTCATGTAAAGTTGAACATTTTAACATATCTAACTTCATAACTTTTAAGGTTTTCGCGGTCGTTTACAATAGACATATTTAAACTTTTTGGATTATCCGCGTTACAAATATTTAATGTTTAGGGAGAATACAGAACTCACCCCGAACTTTTCGCTGCGAATTGCATCGAACTCGCTAAATATTAAATATTTATAACGCGGATAGTCGGAAAAGTTTAAAAATGTCTATCAAACTACTTTGGTAAAACAAATGATTCTTATTCGGCTGGTGGAGTTGGAGTTTTTGTTGAAAGTTGTTACGATTGTAAAGTTTAAGTTTTAAATTTTTGTAGCGCCGATGTTATTAAAGTCAAATGCAGTTAAAGTGATGCAAATATCACTTTTATTTGTGTCTACAGACTTCACTTATCATCGCCCAACTTTTTGCTAATGGAAAAATCGAAAAAATTTATTCTGATAGGAGACTTCAGTGTAGATAACCTTGAATTTAGTTCTACTGCAGACTTTTATTTGGCCCTTTGGGCAGAAAATGGGCTATCTTCATTTTTGAATGAACCCACTAGACCTATCACTGGAACTTGTTTGGATCATATATTTGGAAGATTTGAAGGTGTTGTGGTAGATAATATTGCAATTCATATTTCTGATCATTGTATGACGGGACTATTTTTTGAAAATACAGAAGTAATAGTACTGAAAAAAGAGTCATACCAGGGTTAATTTTATGGAATTTAATAACAGATTATGTTTTTAAAATTGGGAAAGTGTGTATGCCGAAAATGATTCTTCAAAAGCGTTTGACATATTTTTAATGACACTAAGGCTAGTCGCGCACGTGCAACTGCTACCGCAACAAAATAGTTTAGTCACAAGTTGACTACTGAGGGCGCACATGAGCGACTCCACAAGCAATCGCAACGAACCTAACCAACACACCGACAACGTTTATTCAGTTTTTCTATCATATACATTCAAAGAAAAATATTATCGCTTCGTCCTATCAACAAAAAAAGCACAAATTAAGCAAAAAATGTACCAAGCATTCATTGAATTCAAATTTAAGAAGCCGTTTTATTCGCTATTCTAAAAAAGTTAATGGTGAAATTAAAAATGCAAAAGATAGCTAGCTATTACCATTCGAAAATAGATCATGCAAAGGGTAATATCCGGAAAGAGTGGAATGCAATAAACTGTATTTTGAATCGGAAGGTTATTTTTAAATTAGAACATATTAAACTTTAATTAGGAAGTGCCGTAATATTAAACCCTGAAAAAAAGCAAACGAATTCAGTAACTACTTTGCTTCAGTTGTTCAAAATTCACTTTTCGATAGTAAGAAAACAAAATGTAATTGCTGTAATGAAGCTAGTTCATGTGATATAAATATCTTTGTAAATTTGTTATTTCATACGTATTTTCCTTAACAATATCATTCGCGCCCATTCAACACAGGTACATTTTCCCAAAAACATGGCCAAAATTATTTTTTGTATTAATTCAATTTTTTATTGCATTATTATATCAAAATAAGATGGTTTTATTAAATTTCTTCGTTTTCAAACTGCTCGATCTCTGGTTTTATTAGAAGCTAAAGTACTTAGGATGGAAATATATTTTCGTTTTGAGGTTTTCTCAACCAAATGGGTCAGAAGAAACCAAAAGCGTGTGAAACACATCTTCCATTTCTGCTACCTCGAAAGTTTTCTTGAGAAACTTTGTCGAAAACTCTTTATATCTTTGTTCCGTGATTCTTTACCTTTTTCGCTGAGCTGTCCAATTGGAAGAATAGCTTCAAATATAATTTTAGGGCTGTGTAGTAAAATTTTAAATTTAAATTGGTATGGTATTTTTTAGCACGCGAAGGAGTTATTGTTGTTATTTATGTTATTCCTTAAGGCGCTCAGCCATCTTCTTTTATCTTCATAAGCAAAATCAGTTAAATCTTTCTTTGTTTGCTGTGAAATTTTAAAATTGGTTCATTTTAAACCTTTTTTACCAAAAAAAAAAAATTTCTGTAATGCCACGAGACTTACAGCTTCTAAAGAATTCAGAAATGTGATTTTTTGAAGATCATGAAAAAAAATCTAATTAAAAAAACCCAACGCCCTCACAAAAATGTTTATATTTGTTTTTACTACTTAAACACACTATCGTAAAAAGCTTGAAAACTTACTTCAGACTTAAAATATTGTAATAAAGTGTAATTTATCATTGAGTGTGGTGATTGCATATTGTTTTTTCACGTGTTAACATGCAATAGGCAGTTATGAATTATTATACTATTATACAGAAAACAATATAACTCATCGATGTGAGAAGTGCATAGTTCTGCATCGAAGTACATTGGAACAACAACCATTAACACCCATTAATGTGGAAAAGGACATACAACCAAACCATCGACTGCAAAAACAAAAACAGCTCCGAGTCATCATACCGCTCAACTTACAAAAACAAAACCCGCAGCGAGAAACGTTGGACTAAATCAATGCACTGAATCAACAATAGACTATTTACCTAAAAGTTCAATAACCCAGCAACTACCTGGTCTTTGCGATTCCGATGCAACCGAGAGTACGCTTTCGGTTTTTGTTGATGCGCTTAATGTACCTGTGACTGCGGATGATATCCATAAGTTCATCAAGAAGAAGAATATGCAATCAAATGAGGAAGCTCACGAGGAAGGTATTCTCTGCGTTCAACTCTTTTCGCATGAGATCAAAAAGAAGATAATGGAAGGCAAACAAAATGCAAAGAAGAAGCTAAATTCATCTCTTTTTGGTGAAAGTAGTATTGGAAGTTTTTTTTTAATGATAGTTTAACAAAACACAATAGATTATTGTTTATGGCAGCTAAGAAATTTAAAAGAGAAAATAAGTTTAAATATTTATGGTTCCGTAATTGTTATATTTTATTGAGAAGGTTCGACGCAGGTTGTCGTCATAAAATCTTTTGAAGATTAAGCTTCTGTCTGACGGCAATAGAATGGATGACATTTAAGATTTTATGTATGATAACCTGACTATTAGAACCATAAGTAGTATTTATGATAGAACTTTTAATTGTAAAAGTAACAAATCATTCTTTATATTACATCAAAACATACGTAGTTTGCGTCAGAATTTTAACTTATTGATTGGAAATCTTGAAGCTTTTGAAAAGCGACCAGATCTTCTATTTCTTTCTGAAATATGGATTTATTCATGTAAAGTTGAACATTTTAACATATCTAACTTCATAACTTTTAAGGTTTTCGCGGTCGTTTACAATAGACATATTTAAACTTTTTGGATTATCCGCGTTACAAATATTTAATGTTTAGGGAGAATACAGAACTCACCCCGAACTTTTCGCTGCGAATTGCATCGAACTCGCTAAATATTAAATATTTATAACGCGGATAGTCGGAAAAGTTTAAAAATGTCTATCAAACTACTTTGGTAAAACAAATGATTCTTATTCGGCTGGTGGAGTTGGAGTTTTTGTTGAAAGTTGTTACGATTGTAAAGTTTAAGTTTTAAATTTTTGTAGCGCCGATGTTATTAAAGTCAAATGCAGTTAAAGTGATGCAAATATCACTTTTATTTGTGTCTACAGACTTCACTTATCATCGCCCAACTTTTTGCTAATGGAAAAATCGAAAAAATTTATTCTGATAGGAGACTTCAGTGTAGATAACCTTGAATTTAGTTCTACTGCAGACTTTTATTTGGCCCTTTGGGCAGAAAATGGGCTATCTTCATTTTTGAATGAACCCACTAGACCTATCACTGGAACTTGTTTGGATCATATATTTGGAAGATTTGAAGGTGTTGTGGTAGATAATATTGCAATTCATATTTCTGATCATTGTATGACGGGACTATTTTTTGAAAATACAGAAGTAATAGTACTGAAAAAAGAGTCATACCAGGGTTAATTTTATGGAATTTAATAACAGATTATGTTTTTAAAATTGGGAAAGTGTGTATGCCGAAAATGATTCTTCAAAAGCGTTTGACATATTTTTAATGACACTAAGGCTAGTCGCGCACGTGCAACTGCTACCGCAACAAAATAGTTTAGTCACAAGTTGACTACTGAGGGCGCACATGAGCGACTCCACAAGCAATCGCAACGAACCTAACCAACACACCGACAACGTTTATTCAGTTTTTCTATCATATACATTCAAAGAAAAATATTATCGCTTCGTCCTATCAACAAAAAAAGCACAAATTAAGCAAAAAATGTACCAAGCATTCATTGAATTCAAATTTAAGAAGCCGTTTTATTCGCTATTCTAAAAAAGTTAATGGTGAAATTAAAAATGCAAAAGATAGCTAGCTATTACCATTCGAAAATAGATCATGCAAAGGGTAATATCCGGAAAGAGTGGAATGCAATAAACTGTATTTTGAATCGGAAGGTTATTTTTAAATTAGAACATATTAAACTTTAATTAGGAAGTGCCGTAATATTAAACCCTGAAAAAAAGCAAACGAATTCAGTAACTACTTTGCTTCAGTTGTTCAAAATTCACTTTTCGATAGTAAGAAAACAAAATGTAATTGCTGTAATGAAGCTAGTTCATGTGATATAAATATCTTTGTAAATTTGTTATTTCATACGTATTTTCCTTAACAATATCATTCGCGCCCATTCAACACAGGTACATTTTCCCAAAAACATGGCCAAAATTATTTTTTGTATTAATTCAATTTTTTATTGCATTATTATATCAAAATAAGATGGTTTTATTAAATTTCTTCGTTTTCAAACTGCTCGATCTCTGGTTTTATTAGAAGCTAAAGTACTTAGGATGGAAATATATTTTCGTTTTGAGGTTTTCTCAACCAAATGGGTCAGAAGAAACCAAAAGCGTGTGAAACACATCTTCCATTTCTGCTACCTCGAAAGTTTTCTTGAGAAACTTTGTCGAAAACTCTTTATATCTTTGTTCCGTGATTCTTTACCTTTTTCGCTGAGCTGTCCAATTGGAAGAATAGCTTCAAATATAATTTTAGGGCTGTGTAGTAAAATTTTAAATTTAAATTGGTATGGTATTTTTTAGCACGCGAAGGAGTTATTGTTGTTATTTATGTTATTCCTTAAGGCGCTCAGCCATCTTCTTTTATCTTCATAAGCAAAATCAGTTAAATCTTTCTTTGTTTGCTGTGAAATTTTAAAATTGGTTCATTTTAAACCTTTTTTACCAAAAAAAAAAAATTTCTGTAATGCCACGAGACTTACAGCTTCTAAAGAATTCAGAAATGTGATTTTTTGAAGATCATGAAAAAAAATCTAATTAAAAAAACCCAACGCCCTCACAAAAATGTTTATATTTGTTTTTACTACTTAAACACACTATCGTAAAAAGCTTGAAAACTTACTTCAGACTTAAAATATTGTAATAAAGTGTAATTATCCTTTTATTTTACATAGCATTACCAACAGAATCTATGTTAAATTATTTAACAAAGCGCAAACAAAAATTAATAAAAAACAAAGCAAACTACTCCTAATCCAAACCAAATTTTCTACTGCACTCGTTAATTTAAAGTTTCCACTTTCACATTTTACTGAGTAAACAGTTACAACTCGCATCCCATTATCAATTCATGTTATTTGTTCACAACTGGGCATTTAAAAAAAAATAACAAATCTAAATTTTTTTTGGACTTTTGGCCATGAATTTGAAAAATTTACCTGTGTGCATTTCTTTTAGAATTAACAATTGTTCTTTTGGTTCATTATTTGTGAAAAATTCTTTCATTGAGTCATTAAGTGCGAGACTAGGTATTTTGAAATCTGGTTGATTAAAATTGAGGTGGATATGATCCAAATGATGAATAATATTTTGATTGTCAATTTGAAAAAGACATGGTTGAAGATTCCCTCCATCCCATTCTCCTAAACATTGTATTTTAATTTTTGTTGGGTTCGGGAAAGAATAAAGCCACGCATTTTTTTTCAATTTTATTAGGTAGTTTTTGTTCATATGATTGGAACAAATAGTTGCATTGGTTTTCTTCATCGTACTGGTTAAATATAAGTGATATTGAGCAAATGATCAGAGTATTTGTTCCCTTAGTTACCGGTGATTCCAGTGGTTATACATACCAGGTACTATAGAGTTGAGTAGAAACCTTTTTAAGAAGTTCATATTCTCGTTTCTTCATGAGTATGAATTCTTTTGTTCGTAAATTTTTTTGCTATGAAGTCTTCTTGTAAATATGTTTAGAATAGCTGGAATGCTGTTTTTACTTTGAATAGCGAAAAGGTATATTTGTTGGAGGTCAAAAGGTTACAAATTAAAAATTGAGCATCATTAGTCGAATTTAATAGTCCCTCAATAACTTTTGTTATGTTCTTTTGGTTATTTTCCGGTATTACAAGCGGCTGTTGTAGACTGTCTAGCAAAGTTTTCATAACAGTTATCTGCTTCCTTAGGAGTTTTTCTAGTGTCTTAGTGTCGGTTCCTAGATCATCCAAAAAGAGATCATTTTGATCTACATACAGTGCTGTGCAAAACATTTGTAACTTAAACCAGCAGATGGTACCATGTCATACAAATTGTCTAAAAAAGCAAACAGCAAACTTCTTTGTACAGTTTCAAAAACCTTATTATAACAGTTTATCACTGTAGAAAACAAAATAAAATATAATTCACTTAAACAAAAATAAATTTAGATAGTCTCAAAAATAAGGGATATTTGTTGTGCAAAACATTTGCAACTTCAAGCAATGTCTTAAAATTTTCTAACTTTTATGCAAGAAATCGCTAATATTTGACTGCCACACCCTTTATTTCTTCTCGCAGCTGCACATCTTCTAGACATAGAACCAATGAGGTTATTAATAAGATTTTCTGGTATGTATGTATGTAAGGAAGATCGAACACTAGTGCTATTATAATAAAGTTTTTTTCTCCGCACGAAAGGAATTTGCTTTTAAGAAAAATAGCCGAATACCGAAAATACCGAAAATACAATAGATAGATAGATAGATACAATTCTTTATTCAATAGATTTGTACAATATTTAAACCTTTAGATTAAGGACATGGCTTAGCTGCCGTCTGCCTGATTGACTATTCATAAACTATGAAATATAAAAATAGAATAGAAGTACATAAATATATTAAATGATATTGAATGAGTTTACAATTTCAAAACAAAATAATAAATTTCTTTTTTTTGCAAAATATAATTTGTTCTTAATTCAGAACGCAACTAGGTCGACAATTATTTCAAGTGTACTACTTATAGATATTGAAGCAAGCTTTAAAATTTTTTATTATTTAGCATGTTGAAACTTATAATGAAAAAAAGACCATTAGGGTGGTTTAACAATTTTAGAATGATTTGAAACACAAAACTATCAATTTTAAAATGATTTGAAACATAAAAACTGGAAAAATTTAACTGGTGAAATGTGGAGAGTGTTCCTTAGGGGAACTTATTAAAAGCTGTTACGGTACAATAAAGCATGTTTACAAAATTTGAATAGGTTTGACCATCCAAAGGAACCATTCAATATACTTATAAGCTGACTTCTTGACAAAAAGCTCTCTTGGAAGTAAAGCCGGCGAATTTCTTGTAGAATTGGACAAACTGCTATGAAGTGGTAACTATCTTCAAGTTCTCTTCTATTACAAAGATTACAATCCTGAGAGAGATCTGACCTATAAGGAACATAATTTAAATTGAGTAATTCCACCCTTGCTCTAAAGATAGTAACTACTTATAGCTTCCAAGGAAAGTTCATTACAAAAATAGTTATTTTCAGTTGATAATGCATGATTTAAGCTTTTGTAAATAACTCTACTCTCTGACGAAGCAGCTCTATTTAAATGCTCACTATAAATTTTTTCATCAATTTTCGCTATTAAGTTAGCGAAAATATTATGCCATTCGTCTAAATTGTTTTCGCTGAGAGAAAGGCTTGTGTCATGAGTTACAGCCAGTTGATACAGTTCTTTAAAAGGTGTACTATTTGTTTGAAGCTGCCTTAGCATAAAAGTTTTGTGTAGACCACTTTCTCTTCTTAAAACTTTAACTAAATAATCTGTATGGTCCTTCAGATTTTGAATGAAAATGGGAGGAATAGCGGCTTCAACGTGAATAGCATAGGTTGGTGTTGCTTGAGGTAACCGAAATAATCTTTTAAAAAAGTACCTTTGAATCGTTTCAAATTCTTCGAATTGGGCATAACCAAAAACCTGTGCACCATACCACATACACGTATTTACTGTGGCATTGAATACTTTGTATTTTGATGAGACATCGACGAGTTGGTTATTAAAGAAAGTTGGCCACATCATGTTAAGGGCAAGCTTAGCTTCATTGCTTTTCTCTTTAGCATGCATACGAAAATTCAAATTCGTGGTTAACAAGACTCCAAGATACTTAAATTTGGTTACAACTTCAATCCCCTCATGGTTTAGATGCCAACTTTCTTCGGGCAATCTCCTTCTTTGCCTAGGTTCAAAGACCATAATTTTTGTTTTTCGGGTATTTATTTGCAGACCCCACATTTTACAGTATTGCTGAAGTCTATTGATTTGGAGTTGTAATGTGAATGGACTTTCCGCCAACAACACTAAATCGTCGGCATAGAGCAAAACCTTAACAAGGGTTTCTGCAAAAACTACACCTCCTGGTAGAGAATCGCAAACCGCATCAATGAACAGAGCAAATAAAATTGGACTGAGAATACATCCCTGAGGCACTCCTGCTGACGTTTCAAACAACTCTGACAAATTAATACCATCCCAAACCGCTGCACTTGTTGAAGACAGAAAATTAAAACAGAGAAGTAAAAATTTAAGAGAGACGCCGAGAGATGCCATCTTATAGATCAAAGCTTGTCTATTAACAGTATCAAAAGCGGCTTTGAAGTCAACAAAGCAGCAATAAAGTTTTTGTTTTTTTCTATAAATTTGTTTCCAATTGCAGAAAGGGCAAAAATGTGATCCAGAGTGGAGAACCCGTGGCGAAATCCCGCTTGAAAAATGCTTAATCGATTGCCATTCTCAATCCATTTCGTAAGCCACTCATAGAGAATAGAAGCAAAAATTTTTCTTATTGAATTGAGAATAGAGATCCCTCGGTAGTTTTCGGAAGATTAACGTCACCTTTCTTGCAAACAGCAAAAATGATTGATTTATTGAAACTGCTGGGAACACAAGTCGAATTATAAACTAAATTGAAAAATTCTACTATATAGTTTTTAAACTGATGGGTAGCATTTTTATAAAATTCGACTGGAATACCATCTATTCCCGGTGCTTTATTATTTTTCAAATTTAAAAGCACTGCTTCCAATTCGTTCAAGGACACTGCCGTATCCAATTCCTGCACGATAGTATTAGGGCAAGCGAAGCTAAAAGTCTGAAAATTCTCATCCGCTGACAGTAATGATTTAAAATGCTGAGCTAATATATCCACATCTAGTGAGTTAGCGTTATTACTAACCCGAAAACGACCCCCAAGTTCCCGCACATTATTCCAAAACAGCTTTGAGTTTTTGCAGTTTACTAAATTTGAAGCCACACTTTTGAGGTAGCGAGTTATTTTCGCAAAGCAAAGGGCTTTGTACTCTTTATTTAAACGGAGGTATACATTTTTAAAGAAGATCGCACTTGTAGACCTAAACAATTTTAAATAAACAAAAGATTTTTTTCGCAGCTTGTGGCATTCGTTATCAAACCAGTTATTTAGGGGAATGAAACCTTGTTTATTGTTGGTAGCAAAGGGTGCTGATTGCTTGATAGCTTCCACTAAACTTTCTGAAATTTGGTCTACGAAACTAGTTGTTTGATTCGGGAGAGAATTGTAGTTGTAATTCAATAGAGTTTGAAAAAGAGTAGCTTTGTTCTCAATCCACTTAAGCCTACTGAAATTATTTGGAGACCTCGATGGTGTTTCACATGAAAAACAAGCCGTTAGCAAGATTGGTAAGTGGGAAGAGAAATCTGCCATAAGGACTTCAAAGTCAAGAGTCAAGCCCAACCAATCACCTGACACAGCACATATGTATATCAATTACCGATTGACCTTGGCCACTAATGAAAGTGAACTCGCCATCAACATCGCCCTTAGAAACCCCATTAAGAATGAATAAACCGAAGTTTTCCATAAGCTCTGTCAGATTTCTGCCATTGCTATTCGAAGTACCATCCTAAGAGTTTCTGATAACATTAAAATCTAGTTGGAGTTGAGAATAAAAAGAGTATGGATTCTGATAGCTACCAATTCGTGCGTTCAAGTCCCCAATCAGCATAATATTATCCAAAAAGTTATTATTTAAGAAATTATAAAGGCTCTCGAATTCATTCCGCCAGTTATTACAATTAAGGTACAATGGGATAATAGAAGAATTTTTCAGACTACTCAAAATTTGTATAATAATCCTGTTTTCAATACGCTTGAATTCCACAAAGTTTCCTACACTACTTAATTTGATACCGCATAAAACGCCACCGCTAGCTCTACCAAATATACTACTTCTTACAGCGGGGATGGACATTATTTTAAAACCTTTAAAAAAATTTATAATACTTTGTTCATTTTGTTCTTCTACAAATGTTTCTAGGAGAATGATAATATCAAAATTCAAAATATAGTTTAAAAAATTCGGTGAAGATAATTTACCTTTAAGGCCTGTAACATTATAAGAAAATATTTTTACATTAAACAAATTAATATTATTTTTATGGCAGACGGCAGAGGCACCCTATAATTTCACATTTTTAATATGGTTTGATGTTTGACTAATAGATGGCGATGCTGCTGGATGATCAGCAATGACAAGTGAACTTGACATCTCAACACCCTCCGTTCCCCCGCTGCAGTCAAAGTAATCGAATGCGCGTTCTCCAAACATCTGTTTGATAAATGTCAGTTCGTTCGAAGATTTGAAAATTAATCCGCGTGCGAGTTTGTAAACAAACATTTTCTGATTAATCTCCATTTTGTCGCCTTTTAAAATTATTTTAGCTGACGGGTTCAACTCAAAAATACAATAAACGACAATTAAATCTTCGCGACGTAGGAGTGGATTCTGATGTGCCAATTTATATACGTGCTTTTCTCAAAAAAATCAACAAATTCTGCATGCTGCATTATAATTGAAGAAAAAAAAAATCATCACAACTGCGTTTACTTTTCGAGGTTTTGTTCACATTAAACGTCAAACACACGAAGAAGCCACCAAAGTAAACAACATTGAAAGCTTACCAGCCGAGAATATCGAAAATATTGCAATGATACCAGCGTTGCCAGCAGTTCCCGAAACTTCATAGCAATGATGTCGATAATGTAGTCAACTTATTTAAATTTGTAAGGAATCTTTATGCTTTTCCTGATCATTTATTAATTTAATTCATTTTCAATACTTTACTATAACTTCTTATATATTTATTTCATGAAAGATTTTATTCAAATTTCTCTTATTATTCAAATTTCTCCAATAATTTATTTAATTTTTATTTTCAACATTAATGTTATCAGAATTTTCCTTACTCAATTTTCTTCTTTATTTATTATTCATATATTAAGTATAAATATTTGTATATTTTTGCATATGTAAATTATTATTTCACTTTATCTTCAATTATGCTTTTCATATTCTTATTACCAAATTTTGTAACAAGCAGCAAATTTGTAGCAAAAGTTTTCAATGATGATAGACTTAAAATTATCTTAAAAACTACGACTCCCCTTCTTTTTTCATGTACGTTAACCCCGATATTAAATTATTATGATGTCGGGTGAACGATATGCGATTACTTCTCCTTCCAACAGCGAGCAAACTGTTAACATAACTAAAGCTATGCTTAAAGTCCTAGTTTCTCAAGATCAAGTTTTCAAAGTATGCCATATTAATGCCCAAAGTCTGTATAAGAAGATTGATGAGTTTCGGGATTTGTTTGAAGGTTCAGAGGTTGATGTTGTTTGTGTTTCCGAAACATGGTTCAAAAACATAAGTGATACCTTTTATGCAATCAGAGGATATAAGATGTTGAGAGTTGATAGAGTTGACCGTATTGGTGGTGGAGTAGCGTTGTATGTAAAAGAGTCTTTGAAGGCTAAGTTAATATTTTCTTCTCCAGCCAACTGTGCGTTCGAGTGTCTGTGTTGAAATTTCAAGCAAAAATAACCGTGATGGCAAACTTATGGTAGGAGTTGTCTACAGACCATATTCTTTCATCGATTTATCACCAATGTATTCATTTTTAGAGGAAAATTCAATATATTTTCCAAATATTATACTCTGTGGTGATTTTAATAGTAATCTTTTGTTGATAATTCCTTGATATATAATTTGAGAACTTTTAATCTGCAACCGGTTAATGTTTTAAGCCCAACTCATTTTTCTCCAACATCCAGCACTCTTCTTGATGTTTTCTTTGTCACTGAGTCCAATAAAGTCCTTTTATACGACCAAATATCTGCACCTGGTTTCTCTAGACATGACCTCATACATCTTTCTTTTGATTTTGCCATTTCTAGAGCGAGTGAAAGTTACCAGTATCGTGATTTTAAAAACTTGAACATTGAAGCACTTGAGTCTGATATTCGTGCTGTCCGATGGCAAGACATTTACTCATTAATATCTCCTGATGAACAAGTCGATTTCCTCCAGTGTAAATTGAACTCACTTTTTAATGTTCATGTTCCCCTTAAAACTAGAACTATTATGTATAAAGATAATCCTTGGTTCACAAATGAAATTCGGCAAGCCATTAACCATCGAAATTCCATCTACTTTAGATGGAAACAATTTAGAATAGCCGAGGATCGCCAACAATACCGGTACTTGCGTAACAGATGTGTGTGCCTTATAACAGCTGCAAAAACCAGATGAAATATGAAACAACTTAATCTTACGCAAAATGGACGCCAACTCTGGAAAAACCTGCGTAACATTGGTATTGGTAAAGAGAGACATCTAGACGCTGATGTTGACTGTGATGATCTTAATAAAACTTTTATATCTTCAGTTCCTCGACCAACACTTGTGGGAGCGTCGCAGTCACTTCAGCTCGATTTGTCCCTCTTGCCGCAAGTTTCTTTTAATTTTGTCAGTGCAACTGAAGAAGATGTAGTGGAAAGTTTTATTGCAATCAAATCCAACGCTACAGGCTTAGATGGTTTGCACCCTTCATTTGTAAATGCTACTCTCCCACTTATTCTTCCATTTGTTACCTACACAATCAACACAATTCTGAGTGAGAGCATTTTTCCTTCCCAATGGAAAGTTTCTAAAGTCATACCTGTTCCCAAAAACCGTAGCAAAAAAAGACTTCCGGCCCATATCTATTCTGCCCTTTTTATCTAAAGTGGTTGAAAGACTTATGCAAAAGCAAATTTCTCACTTTTTTAACACCAACCATCTTTTATCTCCGAAACAGTCCGGCTTTCGACCGCACCACAGTAGTACCACTGCACTCCTCGAAGCCATTGAGCGGATAAGAAAGGCCTTAGATGATGACAAAGTAACATTCTTGATTCTGCTTGATTATTCTAAGGCCTTCGATACCATCAATCATGATATTATGTGCCGAAAACTTTCGTGTTTGTTCAACTTCTCTTCCGAGGCAGTGAAACTCATTTTTTCCTATCTCTCTGGAAGATGTCAGGCCGTAGTTTCAGGAAATCAGACCTCTGAATTACTCTCGTTGAGCCACGGTGTTCCACAAGGATCTATTTTATGGCCACTTCTATTCTCTACCTATGTAAATGATTTACCACATTCAGTAAAATATTTTGAGCCACGAATGTATGCTGACGATGTTCAGCTTATTAAATCTTGTAACTTGGGTCTAATAGAAGATTGTGTTAGTAGTATAAACGAAGACCTAAATGCAATATTGGAATGGTCAAATAACTGTGGTCTTGTTCTTAACCCTTCTAAAACAAAATGTCTTGTTATTTCTAAGAAGGCCCTTGATTTGTCCTATTTCCCTACTGTTGAGTTAAATGGCACTTCTGTGGAATATGTTGAGAAATCCAAGAATCTAGGAGTTTGTTTCAATAGGATCCTCACGTGGAGCGATTAATAGTATCGTGGGAAAAGCTTATGGTGCCTAAGGAATCTATCAGCTTTCAAAAAATTCACACTACTTGGTACGAGGAAAATGCTTGCTAAATCACTTATTGTCCCTATCTTGTCATACGGTTGTGAAGTCTTCTGCAACCCCGATTCTGTGAGTCAGAGGCGACTTAATGTTGTGTTTAACAACGTAACTCGTTATGTTTACGGTCTTGGAAGATACTGTCATATCTCTTCGTATTCAAAAAGTTTATATGGGCAAACGATTTGCTAGCTTCTTAAAAATAAAAACTTTGATAAGTTTGTTTAAAATTATTCACACGCAGAAGCCTCTTGACCTTTATAATAAAATCCAGTTCTCCAATTCAAATAGAACAAGTCAAATTTTGATCCCTAGATTTTGCTGTCTCACTTCTGAGAGACAATTTTTTGTTAGTGTTGCTCGTTGGTGGAATGCGCTCCCACGTGAAATTAGAAGATCAGAGTCGTTAAATGCTTTTCAAAGAGATTTGTTAACCTATTTTGCGAGTTTGTAAAATTTAACACCATCATTTTATGTTTCAAATCATTAAAATTGTAGCCACTTTATGTTTCAAATCATTAAAATTGCCACAAAACTATACTGACATATCAATGAACTGCACAATTTTATGTAACAATTCACTTTCATTGTCTTTTGCTGCAGAAACTATTTTCTTTTTTTTTAATATTAATTTTTCTATAATTTTATCTTTATCTCACATTTTCTGTAAGTAGTTCTCTTTTTTTTTTCTCTCTGCACATAAATGAAATTTCACTTAGACATAGAAAACTTATATTATTATATGTACAAATCGTTGGAAAAGCTTGATTATCTAAAAGATGTTAATCTTAATATTAAGTTCCTTAAAATAAATAAATACAAATACAAATACAAATACAAATACAAATGTCATTCCACTGCCTATTAATTTCAGCATAAGGATCGCCCTTTCGCTTAAAAACTTCACATCAAGTTAATTTCTAGCTCCCACAAGTTGTCTAAAAGGTTAAGGTCTGGAGACTGCGCTGGCTATTGCAAAACCTTGACTTTTTTTCTGAAAGCCAAAATTGTAGCCTACCTCGTCTAATACTTGAGGGTTTGTCATATTGGAAAGTCCAGGCAAGTGATATTTCCCAATATAAATAAGCATGGTATTTTTTAGAATTTCATAGCTCATTATGCCCCCCACTAGTCGAACTAGTCATATTCCTTGGTTGAAATTAATAGGCAGTGAAATGACATACCAGAAAATATTATTAATAACCTCATTGCTTCTATGTCTAGAAGATGTGCAGCTGCGAGAAGAAATAAAGGGTGTGGCAGTCAAATATTAGCGTTTTCTTCCATAAAAGTTAGAAAATTAAATTGCTTGAAGTTGCAAATGTTTTGCACAACAAATATCCCTTATTTTTGAGATTATCTCAATTTATTTTTGTTTAAGTTTTTTTTTTTTTTTTTTTTTTTTTATTATCCGATGGAAATCTTCAAAAGACACTCGGTAAGAATCGGTACCAAGTAGTGTGGGACTCTTACCGCACTAAAACCACCGGTGAATCAGGACCAATCTATGAAAGATCGACAAATGATTTTTCTTTCTTAATTTATCAGTCGCATTGTGGGAAGTTTAAGTTATAACACTTTCCATAGCTTTTAGACCATCAGCTCATGAGGCTTGGTTCTTCTTAATCTCCGAACATTGTCTCGTACATTTAAGACGGTCTCCATTTCGGAGTTGGTATGACTTTGCAGTCGCTGATTGTGTGATACAGCGTGTTTTTTAACCACTTCTGTAACCATTTCAATTTGAAGGTCACGATGTAGATCGCTATTTCTTATATACCAAGGGGCATTTATTATTCCGCGAAGGACCTTGCTTTGGAATTTTTGGATGGGTTCAGCATTTGTTTTCTTTGTACAGCCCCATAGTTGGATGCCATATGTCCAAACGGGTTTCAGTACTTGCTTATATAACATTAGTTTGTTCTGGATAGATAGGTCAGAGTTCTTTCCTAGTAACCAGTACATTTTTCTGTACTTCAAGTTTAGTTCGTCTTTTTTCTTTTTGATGTGCTCTTTCCATTTAAGCTTTGCATCCAAAGTCATTCCAAGGTATTTGGCAGTATTGTAGTAAGGTACTGTTGTACTGTTTATAAGAATTGGAACATGTTTATTTTTTTGTTTGTAAAGTTTATATGCGTCGATTTTGTTTCATTTAGTTTGATTCGCCATTTTTGCGTCCAATCACTAACTTTATCGACTGCATTTTGCAGTTTTTGTGTAGCCTTCGTAACGGATTTATCTGGCACCAATATTGCAGTATCATCAGCAAAGGTGGCCATGATAGCGTTGATGTCCACTGGAATATCCCTTGTATATAACAGATACAGGGTTGGTCCTAGGACACTTCCTTGTGGTACACCGGCTTCAATTTTCTTTAGTTCCGAGTAATTTTGGTCGTACCGTACTCTAAAGAGTCGGTTCGTAACGTAGGATTTCAGTATTTCGTAGTACTGCCTGGGAAGATCCCTTTGCAGTTTGTACTCAAGTCCCAAGTGCCAAACCTTGTCAAAGGCTTGAGCAACATCTAAGAATATAGCCGAGCATACTTGTTTTTCTTCAAGTGCTTTTTCCACAGCATCCGTAATCCGATGCACTTGGTCTATCGTGGAATGTTTATTTCTAAATCCAAACTGATGGCTCGGAATTAGTCTTCTTTCTTCTATTATTCTGCTTAGTCTTTTGAGAAGCAGTTTTTCGAAAACTTTTGCCATGATTGGTATAAGCGATATAGGTCTGTAAGATGTTACTTCTGTTGGTGGCTTACCTTGTTTAGGTATAACAATGACTTCTGCAATTTTCCAATGATGTGGCACATATCTTAGTTTAAGGCATGCATTTATTATAAATTGGAGTTTTTTGAAGGCTGTAGAAGGCATTTCTTTCAAAACCTGAGCAGTTATTAGATCGTACCCTGGTGATTTTTTGTTAGACAACTTATGTTGACACATACTTCTTACTTCTTTGAGCGTGACGAAAGGAATTTCACATTCGTCGTTTCTATCAACAAACTGTAATGGATCTGTAGCTGTGCTTGCTGGAAATGGCTTAAAAACATTCGCGAGATGTTCAGCGAAGAGATCAGCCTTTTGTTTTGGGTTTCCGATCCATTTACCATCTTGAGATTTTACTGGCGGGTTTTGTGCCTGTGGTCTTTTTTGGCGCTTAGCTGCTTTCCATAAGGAGTATTCCGTAGAAGCATCCGCCGTCAGACTATTCAGGAATCTACTAAGTGAATAACTTTTAAATTCCCAGATTCTTTTCTTAAGTTCATTGTTAAGACGGTTAAAAACTGCCTTATCACCTGGAAATCTCGTAGCTTGCCATTTTCTTCGAGCTCTTCTTTTCTCCAATATCAGCTCCTTTATTTCGACAGGATATTTTATTTCTTTTTCTCTTGAGTTCGAAATTGTTGGAGTACTTTCTTCTACAGCCTGTTGCACATCAGCAATAAATTGTTCTACTTCATGATCAATCTGTTCATTTGTTTGCATAGGGGATCTTAGGTTTATAAAACTTTCAAGTTTATCTCTGAATTCGTTCCAGTTTGTTCTTTTGTTCACGAGCTTAGGATTACTTTTCTCTATTATTTCTGCTTCGCTCAGTGATAATATTACTGGAGTATGATCTTACGATAAATCGTAATTACCTTCGACACTTATATGGTTTCGTTTAATACCTTTTACTACGAAAAAGTCTATAAGGTCTGGTATTTTGTTAGAATCAGATGGCCAATATGTTGGCGAGCCAGAAGAATAAAATTCGCAGTTGTATTTGCGGCCTGCTTGATATAGCCGTTTGCCTTTCGTTGTTATGAGCCTAGATCCCCATTGGGTGTGTTTAGCATTGAAGTCGCCACCAACAAGGAAGTTATGTCCTAACAAATTTAGGAGTTCTGCATAGTCTTCTTCAGTTGGAGAGCGCCGCGGAGGGCAGTATATAGATGCTATCTTAAACTCTTTCTTTTTTATACCAATACTAATTGTGGTTACTTGCATGTTTTCATTAGTAAACTTCGGCTCTTCATAGTGTGTTAAGCACTTTTTTATTAGTATTGCTGATCCTCCCCTAGCTTTGTCAGCTGTGTGCGGAGCGTGATAACACGTATAGTTAGGTGATTTATTATCAAGATTTTGTTCTATAGCGAGGTGAGTTTCGGACACCAAACAAATGTCTATATGCTCTATGTCTAAAAAGATGTTTAGTTCTGATACATGTTGTAAAAGACCGTTTGCATTCCATGTTGCGATTTTGAGTGTTGTGTCCATCGTTGTTTTTTAAGAGCGACTTCTTCGCTTAGCTGTTTTATGTTTAAATCTTGTTTGTCAATCCTTTTCAGGATAAGTTCAAGCATTTCTTTAATAGATGTTTCTTCGTTCTTCCGCACATTTTTAACAATCTGGGAATAGGATTTATTTTCATCACTTTTGCTTAGTGCAATTGCTTTTGGCGGTTGATTTTTAGTTTTGTTTTCAACGGCTACTTTTTTGCTTTCAACTATTGCTTTTGTGTTTGTTGGGTTTCTAAGCTTGTTCCCAGTTTTGTTTTTTCTTTTTGTGTCTTGGAATTTTTTGGCAACTGGACATCCTCTGTAACTTGCAGGATGGTTGCCTTGACAGTTAACACATTTCGCTTTCTGTTCTCTGCCCATGGGACAGTTTTTAGTTGCATGCTTGCCTTCGCATTTAACACAAGCAAACTCACGATTGCAGTATTTTTGTGTATGCCCAAAGGCCTGACAGCGTTTACATTGTGGAACAATTTTTGACTTTCGTAGTGGTTCAATTTTGACAACTATGCCCATAATTGATTTTATACTGTAGATCTTATCGAGACTTTCTTTATTTTCAAAGGTGAGCATAAACAAAGGTAGAGATCTCCTTGTTGTCGTTGATACCCCAGTGGAGTCTTTGATTGTCTCATTTTTAATAAGATTATTCGCATCGAGAGCTTGGAAACCTTTTTGAATAAGGTCTTCGACAATATCTTTGGCATCACATGAAGAGTGGAGGCCTCTTGCTACTACCTTTATCGACCTTGTAGCTTTATTTTCGTACGAGTGCCACTGAATTCTCTTTTTGTTCAATTCTTCAGTGATAGATCTATACGCATCGGCGTCTTCAACAATGACTTTCCAATTGTCTTTATTGTATGATGTATATTTACATGCCTTATTACTGCATTTTTCTACTATGCTCTTAAGCTCACCAAACATTGTCAATCCGGAAATCATGATTGGAGGTGGTGAAGTTTGCTTAATACCTTTAGCAAAAGACTTCTTTTGGGATACATCTTTTATTTCATTGTTTGATGTTTTCACTGTTGCAGGAATATCCGCTTTTGAAGCTACCTGCTTAATTTTTTGAACAGTCTCTGGGCTACCCTCTGCTTTCCGTTTCTTGGATTTACGTTTATTTCTGTTACCATCTGTTTCAAAAAGAAGCTCTTCCTCATCAGTATGAAACTCAATGGTTTTTGGTGGGCTTTTCACTACAAGTATTTATGGACTAGTCTTGCTGTCATTATTTGAAGTTTTCTTGTCTAGCAAGCTGACTTTTTCTTCAAGTCTCTTAACTTGTTGCTGAAGACTTTCAACGAGCACTTCAAGTTTTTTTCTGGCTATTATTTCTTTTTGCCATTCCTCGAAATAATTTTCAGATTCAACTTGGTGGATCTCGTTGCTTTTTTTGGAACACTGCGGATCATTTATTTCGATCTTTTCATAGATTTTGGTTCCTTTTTCGTTAATGACTTCTTTGTCATTTGATTTTTCGGTAAGGGTTTTCGATGGAGTGACCCTTGAGAATATTTTTGGTGGAGTCCTCAGTGTTTTAGAACTCCGTCTACTTCCTGTTAGCAATAATTGGTCCTCCCCAGAATCCGTAGGACCGATCTCCGAAGAGAGTGGATTTACCAGTTTATCTGGATTGCCACCTGGGGTACAATATCTATTTGTTTTATTCATTGCCATATTTTTTTTATTTTCTTGTAACTTTTGTTTGTTACCCATAAATAGCTTCGTTACTTATTCTATTCAAGGTCTTTAATACAGCCGCCCCTATGGGATCAGACGCTGACCAATGAGCCGCACATTATGCGTCAGACGCTCTTGGGTTTCATGGAGAGCTGGTTCTTCAGAGCGATGTCTTATCTTATGCTCCTAGTTCCTGAGAAGGTAACTCAGGTGTCTCAGCTCTTGGATCCAATAGATCCAACGCTCGTCGTTAGTTCACCTAATTGGCTATCCAGCGGGCACGGGCACCACTTGGAGGTGACGATGCGATTTTGCTCCGCTTTTTTTTTTTTTTTTTTTTTTTTTTTTTGTTTAAGTGAATAATATTTTTAATATTTTATTTTGTTTCCTACAGTGATAAACTGTTATAAAAAGGTTTTCAAAACTGTACAAACAAGTTTGCTATTTGCTTTTTTAGACAATTTGTATGACATGGAACCATCTGCTTTTTTTAGTTGCAAATGTTTTGCACAGCACTGTATGTGGATCAACTAATTTTTGAAAAATGTCAGTATGTTGAAACTGATGTAGTGAGATTCTTCAGCTTGGTTAATGATGTTTGTATATGCGCTTATGTCCGTAATTTTGACTTTTGTCATCAGATTCTCCCTGTGTTGTTAAGTTTTTCTATTTCTTACGTAGAGGGTGATGCTGCTACCATTGTTATCAAAAGAATAATTTTATTGTCCATAACATGTGTAAATATGACATATTGATGAAATGTTGAGTAATTATACTTCGTCTTAACAGAAAAAATTAAAATAAAAAATTGTAAGAAATGAGTTTTAATAAATGTTAATGTTGTCGTAGTAATGCTTTAAACGATTACTGTGGATGGTTACATGTTTTTTCCTAATTAATACCACACTGTTAGTTTCATTAGGTGTTTCGGCGATAGTATAAGGGCCTGTCCATATTTCTGATAGCTTATGATGCCTATTTTCATTTTTTATAAGTACTTTATCTCCAACATTACATTCTTTAAGCTTGACTCCCTTATCATAGTATTTTTTTGAGTTTTTTCTACTATTAATAAGGGTTTTTCTTGCGATAGCATGAGTTTTTTGGAGTTTATGCCGTAAAATGAAGAATTAGTTTTCGGGGTCATAAATTGGCTCTGGTTCTCGTTTTAAATTGGACGGTATATCTGCTTTAAATCCAAAAATACAGTCCATTGGGGTGAATTTTGTTCCCTCGTGGATACTGTTATTATGAACAAATGCTGCTGTTCTTAGAAACTGATCTCAAGATCTAGGATTCTCATCACATATAGTTCTCAGATATTCTACCTAAGGTCGATGTGCACGTTACAACGTACCATTAGATTGAGGATAGTATGCTGTTGTTTGTAACTTCTCTATTTTTCGCAGTTTACATACTTGTTAAAACAATTTGCTTAAAAAATTCGTTCCTTGGTCAGTTACCAATTGTTTGGGTATTCTATACCTTGTTATTATTTGTTCATAGAATATGTAGGCAACTGTTTCAGCTTCCTGATTTGGCATTACATAAAAGTACAAATTTAGTCAAATTATCTTGGAAAGTCAGGATATACCTATTTCCCGTGTAAGAATCTTGTAATGGTCCAACTATGTCCAAATATACTTTGTCAAATGCGGTGGGGCAAGTATCAGTGATAATCATTGGCATTTTTGCTCCTGGACTTGATTTCATCTTCTGACATTTTGGACATTTTTGTATGTACTTCGAAATGTCTCTGAACATTTTTGGCCACTTATACTTTTTTCGGGTGTGTTGTGTAAATATCCCAGAACCAATAAAGAAGGCAATTGAGTTACTGTTTTAGTTTATTTATTTTTTATTTTTATTGATCCCTATCTTCTGCATTTTAGCCCATTTAAATTCCTGCTCCGCGTCTTTTAGTTTCCTGGCATCCTCCAGGAGATGCCGTTTCTCCAGACCCCGACTTAGGGCCGCCAATTGGTATATGGCCGCAAGTTGCCGGCGGAGCCTCACTTGACGTCCTCCCCGGTGTTTCTTGTTGGGTAGGGGACCAAAAGGCTCCTTGGGCGTCTCTGGTATCTCGATGGCTTTAACAGGAGTGGCGAGTTGATGGCGGGACCGGTACTCCTCCAATGAAATGGGACGGGGACCGGCGGTGGGACAACTTGATAACTCCTCCCTTAAATCTTTCTGAAACGAACTGGTCATGCTAAAAGCATGGTCAATAAGGTATTCTTTCTGGATTGGGAGACGGATGGGTTTAGGGGGATTGATCCTGCCTAAATTATGGGTTCCACATTTAGTTTTTAGCCCTGTGGTGGGCCGGTCTTTTTAGGCGGAAATGCCTTAATATACTTACGTTTCTTTCTTTTTTTTGATGTCTTGGGACTGGTTTCTTTCCTTTTTGATGTCCTGGGACTGCTGAGAAGTTTTATCAAAAAACGAAGTGGTTGTTTTAACACGCTTTAAGTTTTATTGTCGCTTTTGGGTTTTCTTAAAACTATTTATATCAAATTATCTTACTTCCTATTCTTAAATCTAACATTGAGTTTTTCTTAATTGCATATAATGAAATTTCTTCTTAAATACTACATTGCATAATTTTTCATACGGCATTCTTTTGTAACTCAGATTTACCATGACAACATATTTGTTTATTTTTGTTGCCCTGGTTTATTTCCTCATTCACAAACATCGCAATGCATTTAATAACCTGGTTCATTACTCGCAAACGTAAACAAAACCCCGAGTCAGGTGTCATATTGCTTCAATGCATTTTCGTCATCACCACCTTACTAGGTCATTCTTTAATTTGTTTATTTTATTGCAACAGGGCAGCAAAACATTTTGTAGGTCTCTACTTTGTTTTGCGCAACCCACGTGCGTTTATTTTTGTAAACAAATAGTGTGGCACATAATGCACACACTTGGTAATGACCTTTATTTTGGTGTTTAACTTAAATGTAATGATAATGACATTGATTTCTGAAAGGTAGTTGGTTGGTATAGTTGGTATATGATTTATACACAACACCTCCCCCTTCCAAAAATGATCATATTTTTGATTAGAAGAGTCAAAAATTGATTGGGTTTGCTGACGTTGTTAGATGAAGGGTCCATAAATGCATTGGATTTTCATTGAATAATACTAATTTGTATACCTATAGATTACACAAAAAATGGCCGATGTATGGTGATGTATTTATAATATTATTTATGTACGTATGAATCTTCCTTTTTTTTTTATAACTAGTTACAAATTTAATTTTACACTATTAAATAATAAATATACACAAAAATATAAAGTATCCATAGGTGTCATCATCGTATTTCATATTATTCGGCTTTCATTTGGTTTTCTTCGTTTCTTGATGGATTATATTGTCTTCAAATCTGCAATTTATATCTTCTACCAGCATAACTTTATAGTCTCTCATTTTTGTGTGTTTTCAGGTATACTTCTTATTTATTTACTTTAATAATAATACAGAGTTTTACTTATCTAATTTTTAAATTACAATTAGGTAATAATTAAACATTTTAAAAGAAATTACAACTAGATAATGAAATTTTTGACTACAATTGAACAGTAATATAAACAACTTATTATTGATTACTGCAGCTATAAGACTAGGATAAAAGTAACAAACTATACTTTCAGTACAAATGGTTTCGATTTATTCTTCACAGATCTCAGTTTTTAATAGATTTACTTTTTCAAATTACAAACAATTAAAGTTTTATGTGTACTTAGGTTTATTAATTTACTTCTTCATTATGTGATTCTGTGTTTTTTTTTTTTTTTTTTGATACATCGAAAGAATAATAAGACTAAGATTTGGTGTTATTATTTAATAATTTTGTGAAATATTTTTTTCTTGTTGTTTATTTTTAAATTATTGAATTTTAATTTTAATTTACTAAGTTAAGTTCTAATTTATGGGGCTCACTATCTCCCTCTTTTAAGTTTTAATTAATGAAAATGAATGAACTTGGGGCTCTAGTCCCTCTTTTATTATTTAATGAATTTGGGGCACTCTATCTCCCTCTTTTATTATTTTTTGAATTCGGGAATCTGGATACCATCTCATTTCTTCATCTAATGCTTTTCGGAACTCCATCAGTTCTTCTGTAGATGATAGTAACTTCTTGTCGTGAGTTATGTGGCTTGTTATCATACAGGTCAATTCACCGTCATCAAAACCTCTCAGGTGTTTTGGTATGGTAACATTTTTAAACTCATATTTAGGTGCGGATGCTGTCTTTTGTCTTCTCGTCCATTCTCGTGTAAGAAACTGTTCTACCATCAACAATGTTTGAAGTCCTGATATGCCCAATTTGTTATAGCTTTTGATTGTTTGTGTTTTGTTGTTAACGACCAAAAGAGTCCAATGAAGTCCTATTACTTCGATGGGTATGAATATGTAATCATATTTGAAGATATCCGTATCCTCAACCCATTCGTCCGTGTTTCTGTTTGATGTTATGTGTGTAGATATCGCCTGTAAGCTGAATATATCAGGTAGATTTTTATTAAAGGATCTCTTTTTAAACTGTTGAAGGTTGTAAAGGAAGTGATGCATCTGAACCTTGTTAATATGTCCTGTACTCATTTTGGCTATGAAATTGTTGTTCTATAATGATAAGAACGTTTTATTTAGTATAATTGTAATTTTCGTGGTCTACGTATCGATTTGTTTTCATTTAATTGAAAGTTGGTTGGTTTTGGTACAACATTGGCGCAGCCGGTAGGATGGTGTTGTTTTTAGAGGAAAAATAAAACATTAAAACTGAAGAGTCCTCTTACTTCAGTGCTACCATTCACCGAACCAACAAATTTCATGATGTGTATTTTACCCATCCAAAGGGAATTGGCAAAACACAATTTGAAGTAAACAACTTCATTTTTTTTTATACCACCCCAATCTTCGATTATGTATGCTTCACCCAAAATTTCAGTTTTCTTTAGATAATTTCTACCATTTAACTTGAGTTTCCCAAATCCTCGTATAATCGGTTTATGGCGTCAGCATTATCTGAGTCCGAATTGCTCGAAGAAATCCAGCAATTAGAAAAAGAAAAAAGTGAACAATTTCAGGAGATAAAAAACTTCAATACTACTTTACTAAGTGAACTAAAAACACTAGTAGGAAAAGAAGTCTACCAACTGAAATTTGACCAGCTCAGCATCCAGTGGGGAGAATTTACCAGACTTGAAACCACTGATGCTATTCTTACGATTTACATTGACGCTGTCAAAAGTCAACAAGAAATACGGGAAAACCAAATTCTCGAACTAAGCAACGAGCTTAAAAATCACAACAAGATTCGAAATAAATTGTTTGAAAACCAACAAGAGGCAGAACAAACTAACCGCCAAGCTGAGGAAACTATTTTGAAACTTTCAAAACGATTAGACAATTTAGAGTCAAAAAAGAAAGAAAAATATCGTGAAATAGAAATTTTCAAAGCTAAAGAAGCTGAATTTATTTTCACCGTTGAAAAACTTAAAAATCAAGAAGCAACACACATTGACGCTGTCAAAAGTCAACAAGAAATACGGGAAAACCAAATTCTCGAACTAAGAAACGAGCTTAAAAATCACAACAAGATTCGAAATAAATTGTTTGAAAACCAACAAGAGGCAGAACAAACTAACCGCCAAGCTGAGGAAACTATTTTGAAACTTTCAAAACGATTAGACAATTTAGAGTCAAAAAAGAAAGAAAAATATCGTGAAATAGAAATTTTCAAAGCTAAAGAAGCTGAATTTATTTTCACCGTTGAAAAACTTAAAAATCATGAAGCAACACACATTAGCCAAATAAAATTCCTTCAAACAGAAATCAAAAAACTTAGAGAAAGAGTTAACACTCCATCAAAAAACATACCAATATTAATGCCATTATCCCAAGAACTAAAAAGGGCGGATACACCGTTACGAAAAACGGATACACCGTCGCGAACTTTAATACCTAAACCTCCAACTGAAATTAAACCCAGTCAAAACCCCAAAATGTCGTTAGGCTTCGAAAAATTACTTAAACTATCACATGGCATCCCTGAGTTTTCAGGTGGAAATGATCCTAAGGTAGCTCAAAAACTACAAACATTCCTTACACGCATCCGACCAATAATTGAGTTTATCGAAAAAGAAGACGAAAAACTCTTCATAAAGATTCTTAATACTAGGTTACGTGAGGATGCTCTTGATTTGGTAGAGACCACTAAACCTACAACATTTAAAGAATTTGAAGATCTGCTCAATCGAACTTACCTTCCAATCGAAGATTACAACGATCTGGTTAACAGCTTGATAACGAGTCGTCAAAGTCAATTCGAAACTTTAAATGCGTTTGTGAGTCGAATCAGACATTCCCTAACCCAATGTCGGGAAGCCGCTGATATTAAGTATGGGAACAGAGCTGATGTTGTTAAAACTCAACTAGAAGACTTTGCTAAGTCAGCATTGGCCTCCGGAGTATCTAATAAACAATTAGGACAATATCTGTTCACTCTAGGGACGCACAGTCTCGAAGAGCTTATAAGAACAGCTTTCAACATGGAAAAACATGTCCAGAGAGTCGAAACAATCCCACTATCCCAAACCTTTTGTAACTTTTCCCATGTAGGAAACCACAGTTGCAACGAACCACAACATGTAAGCCCTGTTACTCAGGTGCCTTCAGCGATCAACCCCCCAGTAGCTCATCTATCTGCAAAGATCACTTGTAGTTTTTGTAACATCAAAGGACATACTTACAGTGACTGCCTTAAGAGACTAAATACTCCAATTTGCCAACTTTGTAAAAATTATGGGCATGAGGCAGCAACCTGTAATAAACGCCTAAACGATAGTCAAAATACTTACAAAGGGAACCAACAAATGTTTAATAGGGAAAATACAAATCAGAATTTTAACAGAGGAAACGCTTCTTATGGTAGAGGGAATCAACAACAAAACTTTACTAGACCCAGACCTAATGCATACCAATTTCAAAGGCCGAATACAGAACCAAACCGGTCTAGTATTCCACAAAACCAAAATCAGAACCCATTCAGAAATGATAATAGATTTCGAAATGGAAATCAAAACTCACAAAACCAAGTTGGAACAACCAACCAGCAAAACATTTTGTAGGTCTCTACTTTGTTTTGCGCAACCCACGTGCGTTTATTTTTGTAAACAAATAGTGTGGCACATAATGCACACACTTGGTAATGACCTTTATTTTGGTGTTTAACTTAAATGTAATGATAATGACATTGATTTCTGAAAGGTAGTTGGTTGGTATAGTTGGTATATGATTTATACACAACACCTCCCCCTTCCAAAAATGATCATATTTTTGATTAGAAGAGTCAAAAATTGATTGGGTTTGCTGACGTTGTTAGATGAAGGGTCCATAAATGCATTGGATTTTCATTGAATAATACTAATTTGTATACCTATAGATTACACAAAAAATGGCCGATGTATGGTGATGTATTTATAATATTATTTATGTACGTATGAATCTTCCTTTTTTTTTTATAACTAGTTACAAATTTAATTTTACACTATTAAATAATAAATATACACAAAAATATAAAGTATCCATAGGTGTCATCATCGTATTTCATATTATTCGGCTTTCATTTGGTTTTCTTCGTTTCTTGATGGATTATATTGTCTTCAAATCTGCAATTTATATCTTCTACCAGCATAACTTTATAGTCTCTCATTTTTGTGTGTTTTCAGGTATACTTCTTATTTATTTACTTTAATAATAATACAGAGTTTTACTTATCTAATTTTTAAATTACAATTAGGTAATAATTAAACATTTTAAAAGAAATTACAACTAGATAATGAAATTTTTGACTACAATTGAACAGTAATATAAACAACTTATTATTGATTACTGCAGCTATAAGACTAGGATAAAAGTAACAAACTATACTTTCAGTACAAATGGTTTCGATTTATTCTTCACAGATCTCAGTTTTTAATAGATTTACTTTTTCAAATTACAAACAATTAAAGTTTTATGTGTACTTAGGTTTATTAATTTACTTCTTCATTATGTGATTCTGTGTTTTTTTTTTTTTTTTTTGATACATCGAAAGAATAATAAGACTAAGATTTGGTGTTATTATTTAATAATTTTGTGAAATATTTTTTTCTTGTTGTTTATTTTTAAATTATTGAATTTTAATTTTAATTTACTAAGTTAAGTTCTAATTTATGGGGCTCACTATCTCCCTCTTTTAAGTTTTAATTAATGAAAATGAATGAACTTGGGGCTCTAGTCCCTCTTTTATTATTTAATGAATTTGGGGCACTCTATCTCCCTCTTTTATTATTTTTTGAATTCGGGAATCTGGATACCATCTCATTTCTTCATCTAATGCTTTTCGGAACTCCATCAGTTCTTCTGTAGATGATAGTAACTTCTTGTCGTGAGTTATGTGGCTTGTTATCATACAGGTCAATTCACCGTCATCAAAACCTCTCAGGTGTTTTGGTATGGTAACATTTTTAAACTCATATTTAGGTGCGGATGCTGTCTTTTGTCTTCTCGTCCATTCTCGTGTAAGAAACTGTTCTACCATCAACAATGTTTGAAGTCCTGATATGCCCAATTTGTTATAGCTTTTGATTGTTTGTGTTTTGTTGTTAACGACCAAAAGAGTCCAATGAAGTCCTATTACTTCGATGGGTATGAATATGTAATCATATTTGAAGATATCCGTATCCTCAACCCATTCGTCCGTGTTTCTGTTTGATGTTATGTGTGTAGATATCGCCTGTAAGCTGAATATATCAGGTAGATTTTTATTAAAGGATCTCTTTTTAAACTGTTGAAGGTTGTAAAGGAAGTGATGCATCTGAACCTTGTTAATATGTCCTGTACTCATTTTGGCTATGAAATTGTTGTTCTATAATGATAAGAACGTTTTATTTAGTATAATTGTAATTTTCGTGGTCTACGTATCGATTTGTTTTCATTTAATTGAAAGTTGGTTGGTTTTGGTACAACATTGGCGCAGCCGGTAGGATGGTGTTGTTTTTAGAGGAAAAATAAAACATTAAAACTGAAGAGTCCTCTTACTTCAGTGCTACCATTCACCGAACCAACAAATTTCATGATGTGTATTTTACCCATCCAAAGGGAATTGGCAAAACACAATTTGAAGTAAACAACTTCATTTTTTTTTATACCACCCCAATCTTCGATTATGTATGCTTCACCCAAAATTTCAGTTTTCTTTAGATAATTTCTACCATTTAACTTGAGTTTCCCAAATCCTCGTATAATCGGTTTATGGCGTCAGCATTATCTGAGTCCGAATTGCTCGAAGAAATCCAGCAATTAGAAAAAGAAAAAAGTGAACAATTTCAGGAGATAAAAAACTTCAATACTACTTTACTAAGTGAACTAAAAACACTAGTAGGAAAAGAAGTCTACCAACTGAAATTTGACCAGCTCAGCATCCAGTGGGGAGAATTTACCAGACTTGAAACCACTGATGCTATTCTTACGATTTACATTGACGCTGTCAAAAGTCAACAAGAAATACGGGAAAACCAAATTCTCGAACTAAGCAACGAGCTTAAAAATCACAACAAGATTCGAAATAAATTGTTTGAAAACCAACAAGAGGCAGAACAAACTAACCGCCAAGCTGAGGAAACTATTTTGAAACTTTCAAAACGATTAGACAATTTAGAGTCAAAAAAGAAAGAAAAATATCGTGAAATAGAAATTTTCAAAGCTAAAGAAGCTGAATTTATTTTCACCGTTGAAAAACTTAAAAATCAAGAAGCAACACACATTGACGCTGTCAAAAGTCAACAAGAAATACGGGAAAACCAAATTCTCGAACTAAGAAACGAGCTTAAAAATCACAACAAGATTCGAAATAAATTGTTTGAAAACCAACAAGAGGCAGAACAAACTAACCGCCAAGCTGAGGAAACTATTTTGAAACTTTCAAAACGATTAGACAATTTAGAGTCAAAAAAGAAAGAAAAATATCGTGAAATAGAAATTTTCAAAGCTAAAGAAGCTGAATTTATTTTCACCGTTGAAAAACTTAAAAATCATGAAGCAACACACATTAGCCAAATAAAATTCCTTCAAACAGAAATCAAAAAACTTAGAGAAAGAGTTAACACTCCATCAAAAAACATACCAATATTAATGCCATTATCCCAAGAACTAAAAAGGGCGGATACACCGTTACGAAAAACGGATACACCGTCGCGAACTTTAATACCTAAACCTCCAACTGAAATTAAACCCAGTCAAAACCCCAAAATGTCGTTAGGCTTCGAAAAATTACTTAAACTATCACATGGCATCCCTGAGTTTTCAGGTGGAAATGATCCTAAGGTAGCTCAAAAACTACAAACATTCCTTACACGCATCCGACCAATAATTGAGTTTATCGAAAAAGAAGACGAAAAACTCTTCATAAAGATTCTTAATACTAGGTTACGTGAGGATGCTCTTGATTTGGTAGAGACCACTAAACCTACAACATTTAAAGAATTTGAAGATCTGCTCAATCGAACTTACCTTCCAATCGAAGATTACAACGATCTGGTTAACAGCTTGATAACGAGTCGTCAAAGTCAATTCGAAACTTTAAATGCGTTTGTGAGTCGAATCAGACATTCCCTAACCCAATGTCGGGAAGCCGCTGATATTAAGTATGGGAACAGAGCTGATGTTGTTAAAACTCAACTAGAAGACTTTGCTAAGTCAGCATTGGCCTCCGGAGTATCTAATAAACAATTAGGACAATATCTGTTCACTCTAGGGACGCACAGTCTCGAAGAGCTTATAAGAACAGCTTTCAACATGGAAAAACATGTCCAGAGAGTCGAAACAATCCCACTATCCCAAACCTTTTGTAACTTTTCCCATGTAGGAAACCACAGTTGCAACGAACCACAACATGTAAGCCCTGTTACTCAGGTGCCTTCAGCGATCAACCCCCCAGTAGCTCATCTATCTGCAAAGATCACTTGTAGTTTTTGTAACATCAAAGGACATACTTACAGTGACTGCCTTAAGAGACTAAATACTCCAATTTGCCAACTTTGTAAAAATTATGGGCATGAGGCAGCAACCTGTAATAAACGCCTAAACGATAGTCAAAATACTTACAAAGGGAACCAACAAATGTTTAATAGGGAAAATACAAATCAGAATTTTAACAGAGGAAACGCTTCTTATGGTAGAGGGAATCAACAACAAAACTTTACTAGACCCAGACCTAATGCATACCAATTTCAAAGGCCGAATACAGAACCAAACCGGTCTAGTATTCCACAAAACCAAAATCAGAACCCATTCAGAAATGATAATAGATTTCGAAATGGAAATCAAAACTCACAAAACCAAGTTGGAACAACCAACGAAAGGAGAGTTTTTCATGTAGAAACAACATGTGATCGGTGCGGAAGAAACACCCACACCATCAATGAATGTTCTTTCAAGAATAAGTGGGAAAACACCCAATCGGGAAACTCCCACTAGTCGACCGAAAGCGCCCCGGCTCGACTCTAAATAGTAATAAGGAAAATATAGGGCAACCCCTGCAAAATATTAAAACAAAGCACCAAGTGCCAACCATTACCGAAAAATCGGAATCAAGTTTAAATAAAATAAAATTACCATCCATAGAAATTGGATTAAATATTGGAAAAAATAAGACAACCCGTTGTGTATAAATCATATACCAACCAACTACCTTTCAGAAATCAATATCATTATCATTACATTTAAGTTAAACACCAAAATTAAGGTCATTACCAAGTGTGTGCATTATGTGCCACACTATTTGTTTACAAAAATAAACGCACGTGGGTTGCGCAAAACAAAGTAGAGACCTACAAAATGTTTTGCTGCCCTGTTGCAATAAAATAAACAAATTAAAGAATGACCTAGTAAGGTGGTGATGACGAAAATGCATTGAAGCAATATGACACCTGACTCGGGGTTTTGTTTACGTTTGCGAGTAATGAACCAGGTTATTAAATGCATTGCGATGTTTGTGAATGAGGAAATAAACCAGGGCAACAAAAATAAACAAATATGTTGTCATGGTAAATCTGAGTTACAAAAGAATGCCGTATGAAAAATTATGCAATGTAGTATTTAAGAAGAAATTTCATTATATGCAATTAAGAAAAACTCAATGTTAGATTTAAGAATAGGAAGAAAGATAATTTGATATAAATAGTTTTAAGAAAACCCAAAAGCGACAATAAAACTTAAAGCGTGTTAAAACAACCACTTCGTTTTTTGATAAAACTTCTCAGCAGTCCCAGGACATCAAAAAGGAAAGAAACCAGTCCCAAGACATCAAAAAAAAGAAAGAAACGTAAGTATATTAAGGCATTTCCGCCTAAAAAGACCGGCCCACCACAGGGCTAAAAACTAAATGTGGAACCCATAATTTAGGCAGGATCAATCCCCCTAAACCCATCCGTCTCCCAATCCAGAAAGAATACCTTATTGACCATGCTTTTAGCATGCTTTTAGCATGACCAGTTCGTTTCAGAAAGATTTAAGGGAGGAGTTATCAAGTTGTCCCACCGCCGGTCCCCGTCCCATTTCATTGGAGGAGTACCGGTCCCGCCATCAACTCGCCACTCCTGTTAAAGCCATCGAGATACCAGAGACGCCCAAGGAGCCTTTTGGTCCCCTACCCAACAAGAAACACCGGGGAGGACGTCAAGTGAGGCTCCGCCGGCAACTTGCGGCCATATACCAATTGGCGGCCCTAAGTCGGGGTCTGGAGAAACGGCATCTCCTGGAGGATGCCAGGAAACTAAAAGACGGGGAGCAGGAATTTAAATGGGCTAAAATGCAGAAGATAGGGATCAATAAAAATAAAAAATAAATAAACTAAAACAGTAACTCAATTGCCTTCTTTATTGGTTGAGGGATATTTACACAACATTGGCGCAGCCGGTAGGATTCTTACTAACTTCCAATGTTGTGTAAATATCCCAGATGAGATGCGATCCAATCGACTGAGTGTCTTAAGTCCCGCCTCTTGACGTTGGTGCTAGCCCAAAATATACTAAAACCATATTCCAAATCCGTTCTAATTCAAATCAAAGAACTCTGGGCTCATGGTGGAGACCTCCGGTCATGCCGAGTGGGCATACGGATGCTCAGGTGGAGATCTCGCATCCAACCATGTATCTGGAAGACCCCCGAAGGAATCAAGTCAAACGAGTTATGGTATCAAAACGGCGCAATTCAGCGCAAATTGGGTACTGGGCGAGTGTTACGCCCGTGCCACCATTTCTACCTACCTACATAAGTATTTTGTTTTGCGTCAAATATTATAGAAGAATGATAAGAAAAATTTCGTGAAGATGCTTTAATATCAGTCAGATAAAAGGAAAAATATTCTTCCAGCGATTTCAATAAAATTGACAGAGGCGATAGCTGAGACAGAATTAAAAACAAAAAATATATTTTCAAAACAGGGTGCTCCAAAAATATGTCACCATATTGCAACTTCGTTGTTCCATGAGCGATTTCATTGAAATTGACATCGGTTGTAGCTGAGACAGAATTATGAAAAAAAACAATATTTTCAACAGGGTGTTCCAACAAAAATATGTCAACTTCTTTGTTCCTCGAGCGATTAGGTGATAGCTGAGACAGAATTAAAAGAAAAAAGATGTTTTCAAAATAGGGTGTTCCAAAATTTGTCACATTATCTCAGCGATTGCATTGAAATTGGTAACGTTGTTATAGTCGAGACGGAATTATAAAGAAAAAGATATTTTTAATAGGGTGTTCCTCCTCTATGCTTAGTTCTTTCACTATATCTATGAAGTCGAAAGTATTCATAGCACTAGCTTTTTCAAACTTGTCGTTCGGGTATACCCATCCCGTATTTGAGAGTACAGTCGTACTCGGAAAGTTAGTGATGAAAACGAATAAGTCTTGAAGTCGGGTCCCTTGTCCTAAAATTGCCAGTTAAAGGTTCGTGGTCTGTATAAATAGTGAACTTTCGTCCCAATAGGTAACATCTGCAATTTTTAGTCGCCCATACTATGACTAACATTTCTTTTTCACCTGTGGAATAATTGCGTTCAGCTTTGTTAAATGTACGACTTGTGTACGCATTCGGTCTATCCTTACCTACTTCTCCTTGTGAAAGGACAGCTCCTTTTGCTTCATCACAGGCATCAGTTGTAAATATAAAAGGTTCGTTAAAATCGGGGTAAATTAATAGTGGAGGAGATACCAAAAGATCTTTAATTTTTTGGAACGCTTCTTGACACTTGTCAGTCCATTTAAATTTGACATCTTATCTGGTTTGGTTCGTAATTGGTCTGTTTTTTTTTTTTGAAATTGTAGTATACATTTTCTGTAATAATTTGCTAGTTCTAGAAAAGATTGTGTCTGTTTGAGAGATCGAGGTACAGGAAAATTTTGCACACAACTAGTTTTGCCAGGGTCAGGAGCAGGATGTGCTTCTTCTGTAGAACACTTGTGTCCTTAATATACTACTCCTCTGCGGAGGAATTGACATTTTTCTACGTTTAGTTTTGGGTTATGTAAACTCAGTCTATCGGAAACTGGATGTAGTTTCCTTTTATGGTGCACCGTAAAGTAGAACTGGTAAAATTAGCTTTTCGTAAACCGTGCATTTTGTCTTTCGGGAAGGAGTTTTGAACCCATTTGTTCGTGGTCATACCGAAGTAGCAGCGGTTCGCTAGGGTAATTATTCGTCGGATTTCCACTAAAGTGTCATTCGTGGGGTTGATGTTAGTTCCGAGGTAGGTGAACTCCTTGACTACCTCGAAATTACTGCTACCAACAATGACGTGGGTGGGTCTCGACTTGAAACTCGTTGGTCTTTTCCAGGATTTGCCTCAATGCGAAGATTTTGTCTATCGTTGCTGTGCATGGCCTGAAGCCACACTGGTACGTGCCGATCATAGTGTTGCAGAAAGGTTTAAGGCGCTCACATAGTACGTTGGATAGGTTCTTGTATGTAACATTAAGCAGGGATATACCTCTGTAGTTTCAGCAGTACATAGGATCGCCTTTTTTGTAGATTGGACATATGGAGTTAATTGGCCAGTCGTCGGGCCTACTTTTCTCCTCCCACAATTGGTTGATGAGCTGGTGCATACACCCTACCAAGACATCTCCTCCATACTTGAAGAGTTCCGCAGGCAGGCCATCCGAGCCGGCGGATTTGTTGTTCTTAAGCTTGTGGATGCCTTTCTTAATCTCTGGGAGCTGGGGCTGGATCTTCATTGACTGGTCTCATGCTTCTTTGTTCTCCTGTTGCTTCCTCTTCAGAATGTCCGTTGTGCAGTTGCTGAAAATGCTGCTTAAACACGTCTACAATTCCCTGTGCTTCGGTGACTAGGTTCCCTTCGCTGTTTCGAAGAGCTTGCGTGCCGGTTTTATATCCACATGCCAGTTGGTTGGCTGTTTTTTAGAACCGGCGAGTGTTGGTGGTGGTGCTAGACTCCCCGAGATATCTGAGCTGAGAGGCTGCGGATGCTCTTTTCTTTCAACGCACGATTTTTCTCTTTCCTTCTCTTTTCACGGTACTCCTTTCTTCCTGCTCTTGTTTTCCGTTGCAGCATCTGCATTCGTGCATTTTTCGTCTCCTGCTTCAATACCGCGCATTTCTCATCATACCACGGGTTCTTTTTTCTGGATGGTTGATAGCCTATGGTGGTCTCGGCTGTCTCCTTAATCATGTCGCGATTCAGGCTCCAATGGTTGTTGACGTTAGTGGGTGGGGGTACGGCAGAGTTTTCCGGTCAATTGTTCACTGTAGTCTCTGGCTTTCACAGATGTGCTAAGGCAAGCTATCTTGAATTTCTTCCTTTGGGCGGTCTTTGCTTTCTTTTCGTTGTACAGTCGGGCTCTGAACTTTGTCACAGTAAGAAAGTGGTCAGAGTCCACATTTGCACCTCGGAAAGTTCGCACGTCCATCTTTCGCATAGGGAACTTAGTGCTACTTATCACCGTATTACGATCTCCAGCAAAGTCGATTGGTCGAAAGCCGTTGTCTGTTGTCGTTTCGTGGAAACTGTGCTTTCCAACTAATCCGCCAAAGCTATTTTCCTTCCCGATTTTAGCATTGAAGTCTCCGAGCACGACTTTGACATCGTACTCCGGACAGGCTCCGTAGGCTTTGTCCAGGAAGTCGTAAAACTGCTCCTTGTTAGACTCCTCAGCTTCATCGGTAGGGGCGTGTGCAAATATTAGGCTGATGTTTTGGAATCGGATCACTGATCGGCATAAAATCGATGACTCTCGATCTGAGTCGATTCCCCACGACGAATCCGCATCCTATCATGTGTAATCTTTGATAACAGTTGTAATAAATGTCGCAATCTTTTCTGTTCATAATCCCTGATCCCATCCATCGTATCTCCTGGATCGCGGTAATATCTGCCTTGTACCGCTTGAGGACAGATTCAAGTTTTTGAGTAGCATCTGGCGTATAGTGTCCTAACATTCCATGTGCATGCTCGTAGGTCGTAGTTTATTTTCGTTCCGGGTCGGGTTGCCATTTGAGAGGGGTCGTTATCCGAGGCTTCTCGCTTCTCTTTCATAACGATTGTTTTTTACTGTGGCCAGGTCACTAGCCCAACGTACTAACCTCCAATCTGTAGGGCCACGGGTTTGGTGTTGCAATTTTTTCCTTGATCAACACTCGCACTTACAATTTTAGCAAGTCATGACATAAAGCCAAGACCAGTATCCTGCGGTTACCAACTTGAAGGTAATTCGTGAATTCTGTCATTTCGTGTTTCATGGTAACATAATACTTAATCGTTTTTGGTTTTTTGTCGGTCGTCGGTGTTAATTATTTTAAAGTTATTTAAATTTTCAACTTATGTTGACGTTTTTCATTATTATTATGTCATGTTCATGCATTATACATAGGTACCTTAATATTAGTTTCGTTACTTGATAGTAAACAAATTCCTAAAAATAATCCATTTTCTATCTCCTTAAAACTCCAAGGTGAAGGGTACGGCTCCCACGTTGAATTTAAATATGAGAGCACACGTGATTTTAAATTTTAAGATCAATATAACACCTAAATTTCAAAAAACATCTTGATAAAGCAAATCGATAAATTTGTTTTGGACACTTCATACTTTATGTTATCCGAGTTGATAGATAAACAATGTAAACAAAAAAAAGGAAAAGAAACAACACTCATCATCGCTGCAAATAATATCACTATCACTATTTCTGTTAAGTAAGTTTATTTAAACTTCATATTTTTTTCTATAATTTTGTTTTGTTTCACTCTCTTGAATTACTTCACTATTTATGAATGCACAGCTTATTCAACTATTTGTGAAACAGACACTTATTTGCAGCAACACAGCAAGATATGGATTCCTCTTGGTTTAAAGGATGTTGCAGGATTTTATTTTATATTTCATACTTTTTTTATTTAGGCTAAAACACTTTTTTTAAGGATTAAAAAAAATAGATTTGGTAGGTTGTTTGAAGCTATAGGTATGTATATGCTCGCACTTAATGATTTACCGCCGAAAACCCAACAATTTAGGGACGAATGTTTTCAGGTTATTCGGAACAGGTCTCCGCGCTTTGTGGGCTCGTATGCATGTTTAAGATATGGTAATATCTGAAAAAAGCATATCCCCGTTACGGTTTCCGAAAATATTCGAAAATTATTTATTTACACTAATGTAATGTTAAATACTCAACAAGCACGGCTATTAACGACCCGATCTGTTGACACACGCTTAAATTAACATTCGGTTTCTGGACCAACAAATACAAACTTGGCAGCAAGCTTGGCAGCAAACTTGGCAGCAAGCTTGCAGGAAAGTGAAGAAGAAAGAGACAGGCTTATATTTTAAATTAAATAGTTTGTTTATTTTATTTCAGTCTTTGCAGACTAAATAAATAAAAAGAAGAAAGAAAAGAACAAAACTAGACTAGAGCAAGTTTATCCAATGCTGTATAAAGGGAAAACGAATAAACATACATTTTAAATAGGAGAATTCATAGGGTTAATGAACTCTAATTGAAACTCACCAGGGAGGAGAAATTTAGCTGTTGCTAGACAATAACAAAAGAAATTAGTATTGCAACTTACAGTAGGTAGGAACAGTGCATTGATTAACCGACAGTATACCGTGATAGTTGTAAAGAGATTTCTTTTAATAGCAAAGTCATTAGAAATAAAATCTTAAAACACGCAATAAAGCACAATATCTCGGTGTGATATTCTTTCATAATTTGAAGGGGAAAATCAAAATTTCTAATAAGGAACAAAAAAAAAACGAAGGTTGATTTTATCAGCGAAACTATACAAGGTTTCAATTCTAAATAGAAAAGGTTATTTTATTGCAATCCAAAAGGAAAGTAGATTGAGTTTTAACTGTAACCATTAAACTTTCTTTTATAGCTACCTTCGAAAAAAAATCTTAAATTATTTGGCGGCTACGTCATAAGGGCCGCCTGATTTTTTTTCAATCTATATCCAAAGGAAAGAATTTGTAGAGATTTCGATCTTAAACTCTCGAATCCAGGATATCGACGGAGACAAGAAGTTCCGGGAACTTAATACAATTTTCTTTGGGTCCTAAACAATGCCGAAAACTTAGAATCTAATAACACGCTGACCGTTATCGTTTGAAAGCGACCATTTTTTTAAATTCTTTTTTTAAACCATTTTTTTTTAAAGGAAAGTCTGTTTAAAGCCATAGACATCTGCGAAACGCATTTAAATAAGAAACTAGTGAAATTCAAATAAACAATTATATAAATTTAAAGTGAACTCCAAAGTGAAAAGTGACAGGTTTCTCTTCGGATCCAGATGCTGTGGCCACCCCATCAAAGGATACGTTGGTAAGTTTTTATGTATAAGTTTAAATCCTGATCACATATCAAAATTCTTTTAAATTTATATATATTTGGATTTCGGGGGATTTGATTGGGGGAACATTGTCTTAACGAAAACTTTTTTAAAAGACAAAGGAGGAAGACAACTCCATTTTGAAATAAGTCGAACGCGCGTGATTTAGAATTTGAAATAGATTTTCTTTAATTTCTTTTAACGTAAATCTAAATTATGCCATTTAATCTATAGTAAAAAGAAAATAAACTTCTTTTTAAAAAATGAATTTTTAATTATTATAGAAACAAATAAGCATGAATAAACAAAGATACTTTTGAAATTTTAATGTTAATGTTAACAATGGAGTGTTAAATTTTATTTGAAAGGAGTGAATGAGGGGAAGTGTCAAGGGATAATGAAGTGATAAGGATAGGAAGATGCCAGTTTAAGGGGTTGCTCTAGCGAGGGAAGCAACCAAGGTAGGGAGGGTTGAGGCCACATTTCTCGCACATCAATATCAACTTTGGTGATAAGACTGGCATGAATAATTTTTGTAATGAGTTAATGGGTCAAAGAACCACCCCCACCGACGAGCTAAGGAAGGGTTCCAGCATGCCAGCAAAGACCCTTAATAGACAAAGCAAATCGATAAATTTGTTTTGGACACTTCATACTTTATGTTATCCGAGTTGATAGATAAACAATGTAAACAAAAAAAAAAGGAAAAGAAACAACCCTCATCATCGCTGCAAATAATAGATATCACTATCTCTGTTAAGTAAGTTTATTTAATCTTCATATTTTGTCTATAATTTTGTTTTGTTTCACTCTCTCGAATTACTTCACCATTTATGAATGCACAGCTTATTCAACTATTTGTGAAACAGATACTTATTTGCAGCAACACAGCAAGATATGGATTCCTCTTGGTTTCCTCTTGGTTTAAAAGATGTTGCAGGATTTTATTTTATATTTCATACTTTTTTCTATTTAGACTAAAGCACTTTTTTTGAGGATTAAAAAAAATAGATTTGATAGGTTGTTTGAAGCTATAGGTATGCTTGCTTGGCAGCAAGCTTGCAGGATAGTGAAGAAGAAAAAGGCTTATATTTTAAATTAAATAGTTTGTTTGTTTTATTTCAGTCTTTGCAGACTAAATAAATAAAAAGAAAAAAGAAAAGAACAAAACTAGACTAGAGCGACTAGAGCGGAAAACGAATAAACATACATTTTAAATAGGAGAATTCATAGGGTTAATGAACTCTAATTGAAACTCACCAGGGAGGAGAAATTTAGCTGTTGCTAGACAATAAAAAAAGAAATAAGTATTGCGACTTACAGTAGGTAGGAACAGTGCATTGATTAACCGACAGTACACCGTGATAGTTGTAAAAAGATTTCTTTTAATAGCAAAGTCATTAGAAATTAAATCTTAAAACACGCTATAAAGCACAATATCTCGGTGTGATATTCTTTCATAATTTGAAAAGGAAAATTGCTGGCAATTCGACCCCTAGCTCAGCGGTGGTCATGGTTCTTGGACCTTTAGCTCACTACAAAAAAATTTATTTATTTTTGCCCGATGTCAGCGATACGCGAGAAATTTGCTCTTCACCCTCCCTACCTGGTTGCATCCCTCGCTAGAGCAACCCCTTAAAATGGCTTCTTCTCGCCACCCCCCCCCCCCCGCTTTACGTCATTTCCTTCATTCTTTCACTCTCATCCCAAAAATTTACTTACTCAAACTTCATTTTGAATAAGTTCAAAATTCATATCCGAAATTAAAAATCATACTCTTTTCGTTTTACTTCAAATGAATGCATAAATAGTTTATTTCATTTTGTAATTAAACTTTAAAATAATATTTAAAAAAAAAATTCAAAAATTCAAACTGATTAGAAAATTTAAATTAACACAATATTAAACGAAAGGTTAATTCACCCAACGGCAACCCTGCCGCTGATTAAAGAAAATATATTTTTATCCGATTAAAACGTCTTCGATTTATTATTAACTTGGGCTTTCAAATCCTCTTTAATCTTTTTTTTTTGTATATTTGCTTTTAATTTAAATTTAACATTAATCCCCCTTTTAAAACCCCCCCTCGATCTGCGTACTATTTTCCTTTTTTTTATATATATATTTGCAATAAAAAGTGTTTAGCAATATATTTTTATATACAAAAAACTCACCCCTAAAATCCTGATGAAGTGGCCACTGCAACGGTTTGTATTTAGCGATGGATACCTCCTTGTTTTTATTGTTGCACTCTGTTGCAACGATATCTCACTTTTAAATATATATATATATAATACGCGGACTGAGACTAAAAATTACGTTTCGCGATTTAATAAGTAAAAATAAACTTTTTTTATAACGACGCGAGAAAACCGTTTAATGAAATTAACACTTTGTATAAAAAAAATCGAATTTTAAATAAATAAAAAAAAATGTACGTTAAATAAAAAATTATAAAAAAAAACTATTTAATCTTGGTTTTTGGTTTTGGTGTTTCCTGGGATCGAACCTTCGAACCCTCCGCTAGGAATCGACTTTTTTTTTTTTTTTTAAATTCATTTTTATTTTCCATTTTCTTAAAACTATCTTAAAGCTAGACAAAAATTCATAAAAACTAGCCTACTTATCAATATTTTAAAACTAACTTACTGGCCCCAGTCGGGCGCTCTAAGTTAAACTATAATAACTTAATGCTAATGCCTTTCGGCCTAAGAACTATCTTAATACTAAATCCAGGTCGGTTTTATTTTTTACCGAGAAGAATTTACAAAAAACTCGGTATCTATGTCTTTATTTTTTTGGTTTTATATAAAACTTACAAGCTACATAAAACTAAATTAAAGCTAATTAAAACTAATTAAAACTAACTAAAACTAATTAAACTAATTAAAGCTACTTAAAACTATTTACAACTAATTATAAACTAATTACAACCTACTTATAAGCTACTTACAAACTAGAACAGCCACAGCAGGCATTTGCGGTTTTATATATATATATTATTATTTTTTTTTTGTATTTTTGTTGATTTTTTTTTTGGTGCCACCCTGACTGTCCCTACTTAAAACTAACTACCTAAACCTATGTAAGTCGGCCATACAAAAGAAAACAGCAAGGTCAACTATTTAATGTCTGAAGGAACTTCATGTTCGTTTTTCAACCACCAGAACTGGTTCTCCTTCTTTACCCTATCTCTTCGGTCCCGTTCGGACACAGTCCTACTGAACCGAAGGTGCTCAGCTCCGTCTTGTGCGAGGATGTCTCGACTGTGAAGGAGCCGCCGATCTACAGTTCTACGGCCGACGTGGTAGATTAGCGGAACCGCCGCTCTATCCTGGATCAGCCCTCGACTGTCTAGATAAAGGAATGCATCGGGCGGGATAAAGCCGCTTAGACGCACACTCTCATAGTATTCGTTGTTGGGGTAATAAGCCCCGAAAATTAAGCTGTTAGTCGAGGACATCGCTCTTGCAATGTGACCTCGAATAAGCTTCAGCAAGAAATTATCTATCCTGTTTATGTTGGCCCCGTTGTATAGAGCCAGGTTGGAATAGTAGTGTTTGTACTCCGACTCTGGTGTTCTGTGCAATCCAAGGCAGCGTCGAAGACACTGCCTCTCAAACACCCGAATCTTTTCCTTTTGAGATGGGGCAACGTTGAACCAAACCGGGCATCCATAGGCAATCATCGGCCGGATAAGGGCCATGTAGCAAATCACCTTCACCCTGCTGTCAAGCCGGCTGCTTTAAAACAAGCTTTTCGTCAGGGCAAAAGCTCCACTAGCACTGGCCAGAGTAGCATTTATATGTCTGTCGAAATACAAATACTGATCCATCCAGATGCCAAGGTACTTTACTACACTTTTACTCGCAAGTGGATGTCCATTTGGCCCTACGATCACCAGCTTGCGCCAGTTCTTTCTCGTATCCCTTGTGGCTCTAAGCAACGGAGTCCTAAACAAGATAGTATCTGATTTCTGAAAGTTGATTTTCAACTTCCAGTCATCGCAATATTGCAGGAATCGACTTTGCTACCCTCTGGGCTAAGCTCGATATATAAATTTGAAGGGCAAACGGTCATATGATGACCATATAAGTGTTGTTGTACGGTTTTACGTACTTGAGAACTGGATTCTCATATATGATTATATATGATATATGTGATTTTCAACCGCCTTATGTTTTCTATTAAAAAAAAAAACAATTTTCTTAAATAAAAAAGTCTTCACAACTTTACCTTAGTAATTTGCTTTCGCAAATTTAAATATTTCCGACCCCACGGAATAAACTAATTTTCCTTGAAAATTTCACCACTTGGAACTTTTATTCTATTATAATTAATTAATTTATTTTATAGGTAAAATGCACATTAAATATATGTATGTTAATATATATACCTATAGTATATGCAACTTGACTTTAGGACCTTCAAGGTTAAAAATAGTCAACTGTTTAGCACAAGTGAAAGTTGTTCTTTGATTCGGGGATTCTTTTCATTTTCTATCACCAACCGGCATTGGAAAATCTGCAGAAGTTAAAGCTTCTTTATTTGTTTCCCTATTTTCCAAGATCATTGACATCATTAGGCGAGCACTTTTACTCTCGAGTCAAAGTTCCCAGCATTGTTACATAGTTGATTTTCTCTTCAACGTTGTGCCGAGAAAATCTGCACGAGTGTTTTCTCGCTTTGCAACTTTTGGAACGCATTCCGAACCTATATCGTAAAAATTCTTCTACCACCTACATTTTACGATGTTTAACACTTTCTAAGCCTATCCTGAAACCTGACATTTTACTTTTCCTATTCTCCCATTTCCCATATGTTTGTTTTCGTTTTCTTATGGCTATCGTCGTGTTGATATTTTGTTTGCGTCCGCGAATAAAAATTGTTCTTTTTTTTTTTTTTTAATGATCGTGGTTAGTTTATTTTAAAAAAATATCGAACTCGGTATCAGAGCTTTGCTTTTTTCAGATATACCGATATCTGAAACATGCAAATGAACCCACGAATATACACATCGGTCGGAGTGCAAAAAAAGTGAAGACAAAAAAAAACTTCAGTGCCTTGAGAAAAATGGTGTCAGTGTCGCCACCAAAATAAAAGAATCAAAACCTTCATAGATCTCTAGAGGTTTGTGCAAAAAAAAGATTCGATATTGAAGTAAACAAAAATTAATAATCAAAATTAAAAAGGTAAAGAAAATAATATAAAAAAAAAACAAAACGTTGACAATATTTTACCGTCGGTCGTGAAAGAGAAGGGTATATGGTTATTTAACTGCCGAGTGCGATAGTGCGAGATATTCAATACTTCTTTAAAACTGTGACGGTGCTGTTAGTTAATTTGTGTCGAAGACAAAAAGTGAAAATCAAAACAAAACAAAATATTAAACGGAATGGTAAAAAAAAATGTAAACAAAATTTCCCTTGCCAAAACCCCTACGGTATTAATTTGCTTAAGCCACCGGTAAAACCGAAATTATTTGATGAAGTGGTTTTACCGTCGGCAAAACAAAATCGGAAATTGGTTAAAGCTGAAATAAAATAAATCAAGATGACGTTTTGCCGACGGCAAAACGAAATCGGAAAATGTTTGTTAGTTTGTTTTTATTTTTTTTTTGTTCAACGCGTTCTTAATTGAAAAATCGTTCGAAGTGTAAAACAAAATTACTAATTAAAATTGAATTGCCAGCATCGTTTTTTTTTAAATTAAATTAAAAGCCTTCGCTTCCATCTCCAAACGTGGGTCGCGAACCCATTTAACTAGGCGGCCAGTTAACACTATCAGATAAGTTAAAATTAATACTTTTCAATTAAAAATCGATTTTTTGTGGTTTCTTTTTTTTTTCGTTGTAGAGTACTTACTGCCGTATGTCCTTGGCGTGGAATATGCCTATGGGTTTACCAGCTCTAGTTTCCAGTTCATACATGCAGTTGCCTATGACTTTTCGCACGCGAGATTTTACAAATTTTGGAAGTAGTTTTGCATTCACACCTTGAACAAAACTACTTTGTGCAAAGTTTCGGTGGAAAACTTCTTGGCCTTCCCGATAAACCACAGGTTTGGACCGTGAATTGTAAGTGTTTTTTGACTTAACGTGTGCCCTGAATAAATTTTCCGACAACTTCTGTCTAGCCAACGTTGTTCTAGGTGCTTTTGGCAGAGCTAACATTTCCGGGTCCTCGAGGGCTTTTAATTCGCGTAGTAACCGATAGGTAGAGCCATGCGCTATCATGTTTTGCCCGAAAAGAGCATAATAGGGTTGACAACCTATAGAATCGTGCACATCTGATCGCAAGGCGCATGCTATACTTGATAGATGTACATCCCAGTCGTTTTGCTCTTTTGATATTAAGACTCTAAGCTTACTCAAGACACCTCGATTGACCCGCTCGGAATTGTTAGCCTGCGGTGAATACAAGGCCGTTCGCACATGTCGTATGCCATATTTCGCCATGAAGTTTTGAAAATCATGGGACACGAACTGACGTCCGTTGTCGGAGTGAATTAATTCAGGGGTGCCGAAAGTATGAAAAATTTCAGTTTCTAAAAAGTGCACTATTTTTGAAGACGTATCTTTGGACATAGCCTTTAAGAAAACAAATTTGGTGAAGTGGTCCAATACAATAAAAACATACACATTTCCTCGCTTCGTACGCGGATATGGTCCCAAAAAGTCGATATATATTCGTTGAATAGGCCTTTCAGTCACAATCTGCTTGGTGATAGGAGGTCGAAGAATCGCGTTCGGGGCTTTTACCATTTTACACGTTTCACACTCACTTACAAATGCCTTGATGTCTGTTACCATTTTAGGCCAATAATATTTGTCTCGAATTCGAGCATACGTCTTAGCAAAACCACTATGACAACTCAACTTTGTGTTATGAGACAATTCAATGCATTTGTAGGTGAGTGCTTCTGGCAACCATAGACGCCAAAGCGAATCCTCTTCACTCACATCACCCGTCCTGAACCTAACTCTTTTGTAGATGAATTTTCCCGATACAACTAGGTCAGGAAGCGCAGACTGATTAGAATCGATGCTCTTTCTCAATTGGGTATATTGCTCCGAGTCGAATTCAACGGAGTCGAGATCAATCTCATTACATGTCAATGCCGAAGAAAACTCTACGAGCTCGTGATCTCCCACGATTACTTTCGCAGAAATCTCTTCCATATCCATACGAGATAGGGTATCCGGCACTACGTTGAGAGATCCCTTTCTATGTTCAATCGAAAAATCATAACCTTGGAGTTCCAAACTCCATCGAGCGAGTCTTCCACTCAGCTCTTTCATCGACATCAACCATTTTAAGCTTGAATGATCCGTTATGACCTTGAAGGGTAATCCATCAACGTAGGGCCTAAATTTTCGTATACTCAGGACTGCTGCAAGACATTCCTGTTCAGTAACCGTGTAGTTTTTCTGAGCTTTGTTGAGCTTCTTTGACATGTACGCTAACGGTCTCTCGTTGTTGTTCTCATCCAATTGAAAAAGAACACCACCTACTCCTTCCGAAGACGCATCACACTGGATAGTAAACGGTTTAGTGAAATCGGGTTGCGACAACACAGGCGCCGAGGAAAGTGCAGTCTTCAGCCTATTGAACCCCTCCAGAGCCTCCGGTGTTAGCTCGAACTTTTTTTTCTTTTTGAGGTAATCCGTTAAAGGAGCTGCCAGGTCCGAATAGTTCCTGATGAACCTACGATACCAACCAGTTAAGCCCAGAGATCTCCTAACCTGTCTTAGGGTCCTAGGGACAGGAAAATTAACCATTGCCTCGATTTGGTCAGGGTTAGTTTTTAAAGTACCTTGGCCGACAATGTACCCGAGATACTTTATCTCCCGCATGCAGAACTTGCTTTTATCAAGGTTAATAGTTAGATTTGCCCTGCGAAGACAAGCAGCCACTTCAATAAGGATCCGAATATGAGATTCGAAATCAGCCATACAAATTAACAAATCGTGCAGGTAGACAAACACGTTTTCTCGAAGTGAACTTGGAACGACTTGATCAATGACCCTACTCATCGTTTGATCAGCATTGCTCAAACCAAACGGCATAACTTTAAATTGGTAGAGAGGTCTACCGGGTACAGCAAAGGCTGTTTTATCTCGCGATTTCTTTTCGAGGGGTATTTGCCAATACGCATCTTTCAAGTCGATCCCAGTAATAAAATGAGTGTCCTTGATCCGGCTGAGTAAGCCCTCAATATGCGGCAATGGATACGCATCCTTAACGGTGACTGCATTAACTTTTCGGAAATCCAAACATAGGCGAACCTTGCCTGGTTTTCGCACTAAAACCACAGGGCAACTCCAAGGTGAGTTACTAACCTCGATAACCCCAAGCTCTAGCATTCGGTCCAATTCCTTGTAAACTTCTTCCTGACGAACCGGAGACAATGGATAATGCCGGGATTTGATCGGAACCGCGTTTCCCGTGTCGATCACATGACAACCAAGCGGAGTCTTACCCAGCCCTAGCACGACATAGTTAGGAAATAACCTTTTGTTTTCGAGTTGGGATCTTTGTTCGGGAGAGAGTTTAATTAACTCAGCCTCATCCTTAAAATTGACTTCTTCTTCACTAAAGCCGTCGGCTTGGATTTCACTTATTTGTGGCATAAGGTTGAAGTCTCGCCAAAAGTTCATCCCCAAATACAGTTTTTGAGTGAGATTGGGAATCAGGTAAAAAGAAAGGCGTTTCGTAATGCCATTGTACTTCGTGTCGATATCACAAAATCCTACGATGTCGTGAGACTTGCCATCAGCGGTCCGTACGACGTTGTTATATGGCTTTATTTTCACGTCAATTCTTTTCACTAATTCCCAACACTCCCTGCCTAGCACAGATATGGATGCCCCGCTATCTTACAAGCCGAGAACTGACTCATTATTTAGAAGGACATCCGTATACATTCTACCATCTGTATTTGAGGAGATAATGGATTCCACAATCTGCTTTTGAAATTTTTTTCGATTACGAAACCTACTTCGACATTTTTTTAAGTGAGCGCTAGCAAAACCACTATTATTCCCGAAAATTCGAGATCGAGCCTTGTAGTAGTTTTGCTTTCGCTCGTGAAGAGACTTTAGCGCATAGGTTTCAACAGGATGAGACTGAGGACTTAGAGAATTGATAGGAGTCTCCCGTTCCAAGATCTTAATTTGAACTTTTTCGTCCTGGCCTTCTGAGCTAGAGTCTGAGTTTGGCTTAACTTCTAATTCTGTGGGTGCTCTGAATTCTTCTTGGTGGGACGAATTTCCCCACTCTTCTTTTCGTCCCTCGACAAGTTTTCCGAGTGCTTACCGCACTGAATTGTGTTCACACCTTTTGCACCACACAGAAAACAAAATAAACTTCTAGTTTGTGATGGACAAAAATGGTAGGCGTGCCCCTTTTCGTCGCAATTCCAACAGACATAGTTGGCTGTCGAGAAGGGCTTTCGTTTTGCTGATATAGCCGCAATTTCCTCACTATCTTCCATCGGGATCTCATGAACTGTCTTTTGGGAAGAAGTTCGTTTCGCTAAAAACCTTTCGGCTTCTCTGGCTTTATTTCTCAGCTGTTCCAGAGTTTTTACGTCAGCTGCTAACAACATCTCACCAATTTTGTCCTTTGCGTTATTGCGAATTACATCAACAATTTTGCGCTCATCGAAAGGTTCTTTCAATCGGTCGTTCAGAAAAACGATCGAACTGTAAAAGTTGAAACAACCTAACCTGATTTTCCAACATACCCCTCTCGATCCTAGCGGCTAATTCTTCCGTTGGATCATTTCCAGGGGAATTTGCAGGAATTCCACTTCCTAAATCACCCCTATCTTGCAAACCATTTAGCAATTCTTCACACTCGTTTGGTGAATTACTCCCGTTCGACATGATCGTAGTTGAGTTCGAAACTATGGAATTCAAATTTCGGAAAAACTGAAGGAATTGTCTAGGTCGAAACGATCGATGGTACTCCGAAATCTCTGGTAAAATTCCTCGAATCTAGCCTCAGAATGCGCGTAAATAACACTTAACTCGTCGTGTAGCGAGATTCGACGCCTACTCATACCTCTTTAAAAACAACCCGTCTCAAATTTTCCCCACTTAAGATCAATTACGATAAAATATCAACCTTCACTCGAAAGCAAAAATTTCCACCCAAAAACAAAATCAATGTCCAAAAAAAAAACAATAACTCCGAGTTCCCAATGCTAGTTGTAAACCGAAAAAGAGAAAAATCCGGAAACAGAACAAAAGTCCACCAAAACAATTGCAAATTGCAGTAAAAACTTTTTCTTTTGGTGAGCTGAAATCACAAAGTAGAAATCCTTTTTCAAATCCAAAACCTTGATTCCAAAACAACCAAAAACCAATAATAAAAAATAAAACTTTGATAAAAATAATAAAAGATTTTTCAAAATATGGATTTCAAAAAAATTACAAAAACCAAATAAAAGGATTTTAAAATTTTCAAAACAAATTTCAAAATTTTCAAAATTTTCAAAAAAATATATCATAAAATCATGATGGGATGAGAATTCGATTATCGAAGGACGACCAAATGATGAAGGAGAAGAAGCCGTAGTACTGCGAGCCCAAAAAAAAATTTGCGAAAAAAAATAAAATATACTAGGTGAATGAATTTAACTATTGAAACTAGTGATTTACAAAAATGAACTTTTCCGTTCATCTGCAGGGCAACTACCGACGAACAATTCATCGGTGAAGGCATCTGCAAACTCCCGAGAAATAATAAAATACTTTATGGAAGGATCTCCACAGACGCCTCTCGCATCTACGGGTCTCTTCCTATGATTAGTAAATGCTTAAAATGTGGGTTACGGTATCCTGCTATTTGGGTATCTGTAATACCGATATCCAAGGACTCGAACTTTTTATCCCACACTTTGTATATTTATATTTAGGTTATATGGTTTCATCTTTCCTGTGGCAACGCGGTACCAAGTGCTTTTCACCCAGTCACCGGGACTCACAAGAAAGATGTGGCCCAAATCGATCTATTAAAATCGATACAAAAAATATATAAAAAGAAATGAATTCAAAATTGTTGAAAAGTTATTGGAATAAAGATTTGAAAAAAAAACTATTGAAAAACTAATTAAATGAAAACTGAATTGGCTCAAAAAAAATCTTTAGCCGCACTATCTTTAGATAGCGGGCTCCACGTTGCGGGCGCCATTTTGTAGCGGGCTGTTTTGCCTAATAGTCCTTGCTGGCAATTCGAACCCCTAGCTCAGCGGTGGTCATGGTTCTTGGACCTTTAGCTCACTACAAAAAAATTTATTTATTTTTGCCAGACTGTATCCCAATGTCAGCGATACGCGAGAAATTTGCTCTTCACCCTCCCTACCTGGTTGCATCCCTCGCTAGAGCAACCCCTTAAAATGGCTTCTTCTCCCCCCCCCCTCTACGTCATTTCCTTCATTCCTTCACTCTCATCCCCAAAAATTTACTTACTCCAACTTCATTTTGAATAAGTTCAAAATTCATATCCAAAATTAAATATCATACTCTTTTCGTTTTACTTCAAATGAATGCATAAATAGTTTATTTCATTTTGTAATTAAACTTTAAAATAATATTTAAAAAAAAAATTCAAAAATTCAAACTGATTAGAAAATTTAAATTAACACAATATTAAACGAAAGGTTAATCCAACGGCAACCCTGCCGCTGATTAAAGAAAATATATTTTTTATCCGATTAAAACGTCTTCGATTTATTATTAACTTGGGCTTTCAAATCCTCTTTAATCTTTTTTTTTGTATATTTGCTTTTAATTTAAATTTAACATTAATCCCCCTTTTAAAACCCCCCCTCGATCTGCGTACTATTTTCCTTTTTTTTTATATAATTTGCAATAAAAAGTGTTTAGCAATATAGTGGTATATACAAAAAACTCACCCCTAAAATCCTGATGAAGTGGCCACTGCAACGGTTTGTATTTAGCGATGGATACCTCTTTTTTTTTATTGTTGCACTTTGTTGCAACGATATCTCACTTTTAAATATATACAAATATACAAATATGATGCGATGTATACAAATACCTTAAAATTGCATGTCAGCACCTCTTTGCCTTCAGCAACTTGTGCAAGAGATTTATTTCACAATAAGAATTATGATATCATCGCATCATCCGCAGTCAAACCAAGATTTGCTGCATAGACATTTAAATATTATAAAAGGGATCATTCGATCCCATACAGTTCAGTTCATAGCTCAGTTCTAAAGTATCATCTTCGTATAGCCTAAGATTTCCCCCCACTAGTGGTAAGGAATCTGAAGCTTTAATTAATCAATAAAGTATTCTTTATTCAATAATAAAAAAGTGTTTTATTTTTTGTTGAAGTTCTCTGACGAGAACAGTAAAATCTATTTTTTTGATTGAAGGTGAAGTCTTTAATAAAAATGGCGCAGTCGGTAGGATACCAGTCAGAAATATAAGTGAAAATTATAAGAGGCATGGTAATCCAGTGATCGAATCTCGTTTTTCGCGAAACATCATAACAACTCGTAACTCGTGATTGTGTGAAAAAAAAATTATATTTGTGAAAATCAATACTAAGCTCAAAAGTTTGATGTACAAAATAAAGACAAACAAAAAATAAATAATTATAAGCAACTCGTAACTCGTGATTGTGGACAATTTTTTTTTGTGTGAAAAGCGAAAAATTTAAGATCGATTTAAACGAAGGAATTCAAACGAATATTGAATCTCTTTCGAAAGAATTATTTTAGTAGCTCAGGTAAGTGAATATGTCCTATACTACGAAATACATAGAGGAAAAATAATTCGAAAAAAAAAAAAATTTTAAAGTAGAAAATAAAAATAAAAATTCAAGAAGTGAAAAAAAAAAATTAAATTATTCAAAAAAAAAAAAAAAAATAATAATAATAAAACAAAAGTGAAGTAAAAAACAAAATCAAAGAAAAAGTATATAAAGAAATAAAATAAACCTTAAGGAAGAACATCTTTTCGAGGCAAATATTATCCATGTCGAAAGCCCCAACGTGTTCTGAATGAAGGAAATCGAAACTTAGAAGACATAAAATCCACAACCAACAAAGAAACATCCACATGGAGCCCGCAGCAGCAGCACAACAGCAACAACCACAACAACAGCAACAACAACAACATCAACAACAGCAACAACAACAACAACAAGCAGGTAATAGAGTTTTAGAAATAAACCCTATTAATTACATAGAAAAATTACAAAATTTTGATGGAAGAACAGAAGATCTTCCGATTTTTATTCAAAATGTAGATGATATAATACCTACATTGCAAACATATAATGATCAGGGCCAAAGAATGTGTGTAAATTTATTAAAAAGCAAATTTATAGGTAGGGCAAGACAGGCTATAGAGATACACACTCATCTCTCGCACTGGACAGAAATTAAAGAAATGCTAATAGAAAATTTTGGGGGATTTAAGAATGTAGGCCAATTATATGAAGAATTGCGCAGTGCTCAGTTAAGAGGAGATGTAATAAAATTTTATAATTATATCCAAAAATCATTGTCTTTATTGAACCAAAGGTGTGTTCAAGAAAATAATTTTATAGATATACCTAGAAATACCATAACCGCTTTACAAATTTTCAAAGAAAAACTTCCCGTTCCCATGAGAACAATTCTACCACAATGGAACAAGCTCTCCATGAACTTAGTAGCGCAGGATTTCTTACTTTCCAATCAGGAAATACTGATGGAAAAATAAAAGAAAAATATAAACACAATGTTCAAAAAGAACGTTATAATCCACATAATCCTTTTAGGGAAAATCAGGGAAACTGGCAACCAAAACCATATTTTCCAAAGCCAAATTTTGGCAATAATAACTATAATAATTATCAACAAAATAACAGAAATTATAATCAAAATAATAATCAAAACTATAATAAAAATCATAATCCAAATCAAAATCAAAATTATAATAGAAACTATAATCCGAATAATTATCGACAACTATATCAAAGATTTGAACCTATGGAAGAAGATCCTAGATCATCTCAAATTAAAAGACTAGCAAAAACTACAAACTATGTAGAAGAAGCGGATAACAAAAATGTAAATTTTCGTGTCTCAGCTTTGGATCAAAAACAGGATTACCCTTTATTAAATTAAGTAAAGGTCAAACAACAATTCGTTTACTTATTGATACTGGAGCTACAAATAGCCTTCTCAGAGAAGAAGATGCTCCCAAAGACTTGATTAAATTTAGAAAAACCCCTTCAAATATAAAAACCGTCGGAAATAACATTATAATTAATAAAGATGTCATCATACCTAAAGATAAATTTATTTTTCCTGTAATTGAAGACTGTGAATTTCAGGTATATAACTTTAACGAAGAATATAACGGAATAATAGGAAATAATATACTTATTCCCAATAATGGAGAAATATATTATGCGAATAGGATACTTAAGTTAAATGGAACACATATACCTCTGTTTCTCAACGCAAATGAGGAACGTGAGTATGAAGAATCTATTAACTGTTTTACTAAAATTATTACACAAATTTCAATTCTGGATTCAATAATTGAAAAAGACTTAAGGACTACTCATTTAAATAAGGAAGAAAAAATTAAATTGTTTCAAATAATAAAGGATTATAAAAAAGGAGATGATTTGACGTTCACAAATCATGTTAAACACAAAATTCCAACAGAAGATAATTCTCCAATTTATACAAGAATCTATCGTTACCCAGAAGTACATAAGTCTGAGGTTAATAGACAGATCAAAGAAATGTTGGAATCCAAAGTGATTCAACATTCCACATCGCCATACAATGCACCAATCTGGGTGGTGCCGAAAAAGGAAGACAATACGGGTAACAAGGAATGGCGTATTGTAATTGATTACAGAAAACTTAATTTAAAAACAAAGGAGGATTAATACCCTATACCAAACATAGAGTCAATTCTAGATAAACTAGGGCATTGTAACTACTTTACAACTCTAGATTTAACCAAAGGTTTTCATCAAATCGAAGTAGATGAAAATGATAGAGAGAAAACCACATTTTCTACTCTTTCAGGACATTACGAGTTCATTCGAATGCCCTTTGGGTTGAAAAACGCCCCATTAACGTTTCAGCGTTTGATGAATGAAGTTTTAAAAGAATATATAGACAAAATCTGTCACGTTTATCTTGACGACATAATAATTTTTAGTACTTCTCTCGAAGAACATGTCTGTTCAATTAGGAAAATTTTAGGAGCTTTACGAAACGCAAATTTGAAAGTCTCACTGAATAAATCAGAATTTATGAGAAAGGAAAAGGAATTTTTAGGTCATGTAATAACGCCTGAAGGGGTTAAACCAAGCCCGAAAAAGATTGAAGCTATTCAAAAATTTCCCATTCCTAGCATAGTAAAGGAAATTCAATCCTTTCTAGGACTTACCGGTTACTACCGCAAATTTATTTATGACTATGCTGGAATAATAAAACCCATGACATTATGGTTAAAAAAAGACGTTAAAATTAATATCAAAGATGAAAAATATATAGAATCATTTAAAAAACTTAAAAATTTAATGGCAAATGACCTAATAAATAGGCATCCTGATTTCCAAAAAGATTTCATACTTACTACCGATGCTTCAAACTTCGCAATTGGAGCAGTACTGAGTCAATCTCATGGTCCACTTTGTTTTGCTTCACGCACTTTAAACAAACATGAATGTCATTATAGTACTATAGAAAAAGAGTTATTGGCTATCGTATGGGCTACAGCTCAATTTCGACACTATTTGTAAGGTAGAAAGTTCGTCATTAAGACTGACCACAGGCCATTAGTATGGCTTAGCAATTTAAAAGAACCAAACAGCAAATTACAACGCTGGAAAATTAAACTTGAAGAATACGATTTCGAGATACAATATATTCAAGGAAAAGAGAATAAAGTGGCTGACGCCTTATCTCGAGTTAAAATAAATATGCTACAACAGGATGACTTAGCAACCATCCATAGTGCTGAATCAGATAATTCAAAACTTATTCCTATTAGTGAAAAACCGGTTAATTTGTTTAATCGACAAATAATACTTGAAGTCAATGAAAATGATCATCAAGAAATTTTGTACCCACATGTTGGAAAAAGAAGAATAATATTCAGTAGAAGAGAATACAAAGAAGAAGATTTTATAAATATAATTAAAGGAGTAGATACTACAATGCTTAATTGCATATACATCAAAGAAGATGAAATATTTAAAAAATTCCAAGATATATGGAAAAAAGAAAATTCATTAAGTAATAAAATTTTACAAAGAAGCATGATTTTATTAAAAGATATAAAAGAATTAGAAGCAAGAGAAATAATATTGTTAAATCATAAGAATCATAATCATACTGGTATTGAAAAAATATACTTAGAAATAAAACGTGAATATTATATACCTAACCTAAAAAATTTAATTAATAAAATAATAAACAATTGCTCAACATGCATGGCAAAGGCAGAAAGAAATCCAATTAAGTTGCCTTATGAGAAAACTGAAACTCCAAAAAACCCAAATGATCATTATCATATCGATATATGGTTTGTAGGTAGGTAGGTAGAGATGGCAGTCGCTAGCCCTGGCCTCGCGACTCAATAAGCACTGGAGTGCGCCGTTTTGATACCAATTACTTGTGTTAACCTAGTAGGGATTTAATACGGAATTATATGGCTTTATAGACTTTAACGGACTATTGTTAGAGCCATTTAGTCGCATTCAGAAAGATAATCAGATCTTTGATTTTCTTCTCAGAAAGCTCTTTTGGGTCATCGAGGAAGGCCTTTCCAAAAGATGACAATCTAGAATTGGCTAAAGCAGGGCAGTTGCAAAGAAAATGAACTACAGTTTCTTTTTCTTGAGGGTCTCCACAGCTACGACAGTGGGAGTTGCAGGGGATTCCCAGCCTCCTTGCATGCTCCCCTATGGGCCAGTGTCCGGTGCATATTGCTGTGATCCTGGCTATATCGCGCCTGGGTCTGCATATAAGATCGTTAGAACGAGTTTTGTTATAGGATGGCCATATCATTCTTGATATGACACAGTTTGTAAGACTGCTCCATCTGAGGTTAGATTCATCGAGAAAATATTTCTCTTCATAGCACCAATAGGTATATTTACATTTACCGCTAGTGAGCTATGAAGGGCCGAGCCTTGTCGAGCTAAGACGTCAGCCCGTTCATTACCCTCTATGTCACTGTGACCTGGAACCCAAATGAGAGTGACCTGGAGGTTAATGTTCAGACTTGATAGTTCATCTCGACATTGCTGGACAAGTACAGAGGTGGATGTAGCCGATTTAATAGCCTTAATGGCAGCCTGGCTGTCGGAGCAAATTGCTGTGTTCCTGAATTGATTATGGTTTGATTTGAGTAACTTGCATGCTTCCCTGATTGCTAGTAGTTCAGCTTGAAATACGCTAGCAAAGTCTGGTAGTCTGAGGGACTTGGATATATTAAGGGTCTTAGAAAAAATTCCAGAACCAACACCGCACTCCATCTTAGACCCATCAGTGAAGATTATAGTGTCGTAGTTGACTTTGAATCGATCTTACCACGGGTGGGGGATCGAAGCAAAGAGTGAGAATACGCGTTTTTGGTTATAAAACTTATTCTGATTTATTGTCTGCAACTTAGGTCTGTTTATACTAGAATTAATGCTTACTTTTGCTTTATTATAACTCCAATATATACATTTCTTATAACTATTTTAAAACCCAATTTATTACAACATATTGCTTATATGAATAATTTTTGGTTGACCTATTAAGCGATTAAATTATAAATACACGGAAAGCAAATCAAAACATAAATAATACAATTATTGATGACACTGCGCTTTAATGCAACACATTATACAGTTAAGGTATATTGCTGTGAGTCAGTATACTGCGCCTGCTGTTGCTGCCGTGGGAATTTGGTGTTATGTTTAATGTTGTTATTGATTACTGTTGATAGGTACTTTCAACATTTTCCCCCCTGTCTTCTAGTCCGAAGTTCTTGGTGTTGGCACCGGGAGTTGAATTTGCTTACGAGTTTGCTGGTGTCGTCTTACAAATACAATGATTAATATTATTATGAGTATGGTGTAACTGGAGTAGTGAACGATATGGTGAGCGCTGTAGGAGATATTAGGTCTGGACTTTTCTGCTTCTTTTAATTGTTTTATGGAGTGTTCTAGGTTCCTTACTTGCTCGTCTGGATAATGAAAAACATTTAGTATGCTTGAATGGTGGGCGACTGGTTCACTAGTGAGGTTCGGTATGATTGTGCTTAAGTTGAGCTGTGGTGTAAATGATGCATTTAATCGTGTTGTATAAGATGCTTGAGCTGTGATGACCATAGTATCCAAACTTAGTTGACATCCTGGCTCTAACGTTAGTATTCCGTCATTAATTAGGGTAATGGAAGATGTCTCTCCCCTGCAAATCAAGTTGAACGTAGTTTCTTTATCCATTACATATAACCAACTGTTTTGATCCCGCAGTAATATCCACACTTTTCTGGGTTTCATTCGTACTACTTCACACTTTCTTTCAATTTCCTTGTTGTGATTTAGAAGATTGATTTCGCATTGGGATGTATCGGATTGTAGGTTGTGTAATGGGTGGAGTTTTGAACAGTAATGTAGATCTTCTTCCATCGGTATACATTTATCAAATTCGCTCTGCTGCATTGGATAGAATTTGTCTCGGCCTAGGTTGGTTATAATATAATTTGATGATGGTGCAATGAAGGTAAATTGTTCTTGATAAGGTGTTGGAACGGGTATTATCCTATACACTTGGTAAATTTCCGAGTCTAGTATGGGAATTTTACATTCGAAGATAATATAACTCGTAGTTATTCTCCCGTGAACATTCATTAGTTTGTATAGCTGAAGTAATTGATCTGGGCGTTCACTGGCTGGTAATGTCATTGTTGCAGGTATGTGTTGACGAATATCAGTTAAATGTTTTCTCAATTGTTCGGGAGTTATTATCAGATGATGAGTTGTTCCATGCTGAGTGTTAAGTACAACGTCTAGCAATGAATCTTGAATTTTTTCGATGTTGGTGACATACATATGGGTGGTGAGACCTAGAACTGTTAACAGTTGGGTTTGTTGAACCTTGTCTATGGTAATTTTCATTGTGGAAGTTATATTAGTAACTCTTTCTTGTAGTAATATAAATTGACTTGTCGTTTGTTGACCTGTAGTTTTTAAGATGTTCAGAGTAGTTTCGACTATTGAGGTCTGATTTCTCAGGAGTCTTCGGGTATATTCATCATTTTGTTTAGTTTTCTCTATCTGGCCTTCAATGTCACGAGCATAGTCCTGGTCTAGTACTCCGAATAGTTGATTTGATAGTTTCCCAACAATGTCAAAAGGTGATCTTTTGACTCTTCCCCCTCTCTCATAAAGGATTTTATTTCTTTCTTCGATGTTCACTACATGTGTCGTTAAGATTGATAATATGTTGAAACACTCTGAAGAGTTCAAAATCTTGCATCCTTGGCCTATCTCGTATACCATATTATGTAATCCCACTAATTGACTCTTGTATGAAGCTAAATTGTAATATGTCAACATTTGCCATTTAGATGAGATAAGATTTACATTGCCATTATTTTCAAAGTAGAGTCCTGGATGGCTTGTGAACGGTACATTAGAAACTTGGGCATGTGTTGGCAATGGCCATATGATTGAAGAGAGTGCAATTGACACAATCAGCGAGGGAATTGTGGTGCGTGCCTTTTTTGTTTCAGTTCCGAGTGTTGTTTCGTTTCTTCGTTTTCTGGCTTGATGTCTTTCGATAAGTTCCTCTATTGGTGGTCTGACGGGGATTGAAGTTGGTCGTATTTTAACCCTTTTAATGGGTTTTCTTGGTTTTAATATTGTTGACTGGAGATGGTGACACGTTAGTTGTTTTTTGTGTTTTTTGGGTTGCGGCTGGATTCTTCTCGATTGTACATTCAATTTCTGGATTCTCGATTATACTTTTAGTTTCTGGATTTTGCTCTATTGCATCTTTGTTTGGTTTAGTTCTTACTGGTTCATCTGTAGCTAATTTGGATATTTTAGTTATCGGACGAGTTAAATATCCAGACGGCGTTTTAATTGTAGCAACTCGGACATATCCATCTTTTCCAGGGTATGCTGTTTGAACTCTTCCCATACACCAATTTGCGGGAGCAACGTTATCTTCTCGTATGAGAACCAGGTCCCCTTCTGCAATGTTATCTGATGTTTTCGTCCATTTGGGTCGTTTTTGTAGTCTTGTGAGATATTCCGATGACCATCTCTTCCAGAACTGTTGGTTTAGTTTGTTAAGATATTCCCATCGTGTCAGCCGGTTTTCCTTTGTATTAAGGACGTTGTCTGTATCTCTGCAGAACATGTTTGAGCCGATCAGGAAATGTGCTGGGGTTAGAGATTCTAAATCTTCTTGGGTCCCACTCATTGGACATAATGGTCTGGAGTTGAGACAGGCCTCAATTTTTGTAAGTAACGTTGAAAATTCTTCATACGTAAGATGAGTGTCGCCAATTGTCTTTTTTAGGTGAAGTTTTACTGATTTCACTCCAGCTTCCCAGAGTCCGCCGAAATGTGGGGATGCTGGTGGTATAAAGTGCCATGTTACTCCTTGGTTTTCTATGGCCTCATTGAACTTTTCGTTTTGTTTCTTATATTGATTTATGATTTTGGTACTGGCTCCTACAAAGTTTGTGGCGTTGTCACTGTACAGGTGACTTACCAGTCCTCGTCTTGAACTCATTCTATCGAATGCGGCTAAAAATGTGTCTGTTGATAGATCAGATACTGCTTCAAGGTGAAACGCTTTTGTTGCTAAACATACGAAAACAGCGATATATCCCTTTGTTAGTTTTGCGTTCCGAAGTTTGTTTGTCTTCATCATAAACGGGCCTGCATAGTCTACTCCAGTGTGTGTGAAAGGTCTTGATATAGATACTCGTGGTGCAGGAAGATTTCCCATTAATTGTGTCTGGCTTCGTATGTTAAATCGTTGGCATTTGATACATTTCTTAATGAAGTTGTTCACATCACCTCTTCCTTTTACGATCCAATATCGAGTTAGAATGCACGCCATGGTTAGATCATTTCCACCATGGAGTGTTGCCTTGTGCGCCCAGTCTATGATTAACTTTGCCAAATGTGATTTATGTGGGATTATTACTGGATGTTTTGCATCTGAAGACAGTTGTGAGTTGTGTAGTCTTCCTCCAACCCGTAGTATACCATCTCGAATGAATGGATTTAGGTTAGTTATGTTGCTTCTAATCGGAAGTGAGCCTTCTTCTTCTAGAACCTTGTATTCTTCGTGTAAGGCCTTTTGTGCTATTTTTATGATGTTGATATGAGCGTTCCTCAGCTCAGCCGTGTTAAGTTTTGAAAGATGTGTTATTTTAATCTTCAATGGTAATAGATTTCGCTTTTGTAAAGCTCTTTTTTCTTCTTGTATTTCTCTGTCCGACATTTTTGAATTTTTTAGCGCTTCTATTCTTGCCTTTATGACGTGGATGTATCTGATGCAGAATGCTATCACCCTTATTGATCGGGTGAGCGATGAAAATCTTGTAGTGATATCGTCTTGTGGATAGAATTCTTCCTTGGTAGTACTCGTATGATGTGACGTGATCTTAAGTTCCAGTTCTGTTCTCAGGTTAGAAATTGGTTGGATTTTCAAAGTTTGTTTTGAGTGCAGCCATACTGGTCCCTTCCACCAAATTGATGCTTCTTTTAGGGAACCTGGGGATGTTCCTCTTGATGCTAGGTCTGCAGGATTATCTTCTGATTTAACATGTCTCCATGAGTATCCTGAATTTAATCTCTGGATTTCTTGTACTCTGTGCGAAACAAAAGCTTTCCATTTATTTGGAGTTGCGCTTATCCAAGCTAAAGCCACTGTTGAGTCACACCATGCATATGTCTCTATATTCTCGATATCCAGATCTTTTTTTACTTTCCATAGCAAGTTTGCAAGTAGAACCGCTCCACATAATTCTAGTTTGGGTATGGTTAGAGTTTTCTTGCCCTTTTGTTTCTTTTGGTTTGGTGCCACTTTTGATTTAGAGGTTAATAAGGTTGTTGTAATCTTGTCATTCTTATCTATTGTTCGGATGTATATAGTGGCCCCATAAGCTCTTTCAGATGCATCGCAAAATCCATGAATTTCAATCTTGTTTACAGTACGTGAATATTTTGTCCATCTTTCTATTTGGATATTTGTTATACTGTTGAGATCGCTTCGATAATCTTCCCATTTCGTTTTCAGTGTGGTGGGGAGTGGATCATCCCAGTCAAGTTTTTCTTCCATCCAAATGTCTTGCATCAACAATTTTGCTCGTAGAACAATTGGTGCTAGCCAGCCTAATGGGTCGAATATGCGGGCGATTTCTGATAGCACATTCCTCTTTGTCCAGGTAGTTTTTGCTTCATATGGTTTGACTTCGAACGAAAAGTAGTCTTTCAATGGATGCCACTGAATGCCAAGTGTTTTAACGTATTCTTCTTTGTCTAATTCGAGACTCTTCATGGAATGGACATCTTTTCCCAGTAATCTATTGACATTGCTATTCCACTTATGCAGATGGAATCCACCAGTTTTAAGGAGATTGGTGAGTTGTTTTTTCTGTTCTCTTACTTCTTCAATTGAGTCTCCACCTGACATGACATCATCCACATAGAAGTCTGTTTGTAGAATTTGAGCGGCTTGTGGATAATTCTTTCCTTCATCTTCTGCTAGTTGTTTCAGTGTTCTTATTGCCAGATATGGTGCTGATGCTGTTCCATAGGTGACAGTGTTTAGTTCATACTCCATGATTTCTTCTTGTGGGGAGTTTCTCCATAAGATCCGTTGGTATTTACGATCTGGGAGGTCGATTAAGATTTGTCGGTACATCTTTTGTATGTCAGCTGAGAACACAATTTTGTGTTTTCGCCATCGTATGAGGATTGAAGTGAGGTCTTCTTGTATTTTGGGTCCTGTATGCATTAGTTGGTTAAGACTGTTTTCTGTAGAAGATTTCGCTGAGGCATCAAATACTACTCTTAATTTTGTAGTTGAGCTGTTTGGATTGCTAACAGCGTGGTGTGGTAGGTAGTATGCTCCTTGCTCATTGCTTGTTCTGCATTTGCTCATGTGTCCTAACTCGATATACTCTTTCATAAAGGTTCGGTAATCTTCTGCTAGTTTCTGGTTTTTTGCAAAGCTTCTTTCCATGTGTAATAATCTTGCTATTGCTCTCTTCTTTGATTGATTGTTTGCAATTTCGTGTTCGGGTTGAACTTCGAAAGGTATCCTTACAATATACCTTCCTTCTTTGTTACGTGCTACTGTTTTCTTGTAGTATTCTTCGCATGTTGATTCATTGTTTTGGTCCTCTTGTGTTTCCGTTGCAAGTTCTTCAGATTCCCAGAACTTGCGTACTTGACTGTCCAAATCAGTCAGTGTTATATGACATGACAATGATAGTTGTTGAGTGTTGTTACCAGTATTTCCAGATATAATCCATCCAAATATTGTCTGTTGGGCTATAGGTGAGCCTGGCTTTCCCTTGATGACTCCTTCCTGGAGTATTTCGGCAATAATTTCTGCACCCACAATCATGTCGATTTTGCCTGGGACGTTGTATGTAGGATCAGCTAGTAATAATTTTTGCAAGTGCTCCCATTCGGTTGTTATACGTGTGGATGGGAGTGTTTTTGTTACATTTTTTAGGACATATGCCGTGGTACAAATGTTTGGATTGCTGCTTAGTGTGATATTCACCTTGTACTTTACTATTGATACCTCGTTCGAGCCAAGTCCGGATACCGTTGCATCCACTTTTGTTTTTGGTAGCTGTAGTTTGTTTGCCACATCTTCGGTGATAAAAGATGCCTGCGAACCTTGGTCGATCAATGCTCTGACACATTGTTCGTTGTTGTTAGGTCCACTTATTTTGATAAGTGCAGTTGCAAGGAGGACATTATTGTCCGTTGTGCAGTCGTGGGATTGCAGTCTACCTGACTGCGTTGGTTTTTCGAGAGCCATTGCACGCCTCGGTATTTCGGAAATTCGTTCAAGGTGCACAGACGTGTGGTGCTTCCTATGACATCTTTGACAACGTTTCCTTGATAAGCAATTGGAGGTAAAATGTCCTGGTTTCAAGCAATTTATGCACAGCTTCTTGTCTCTGGCAAACTCATTTCTCTGGTGTACTCCTTTTTGCAAGAAAGCTCTGCAGTTGTATATCGGATGATCTCCTCTGCATGCCTCGCATTTGGTGGGATGTATGGTTGTATGGTACGTCTTTGGTTGGTATTGCTTCTTGAATTCTTTTCGAAATGGGTTTTCATTAGTTGTTTCCATTGATTGGAATCTCTTTTCGATGAACTGCAGCAATGGTTCCAATTCTTGAATATCCCTGGGTTTTGTTAGTGACTGTTCGTATAATATTTGTGATTCTTTGTCTAATTTTTGTAGAATCATGTAAGCCACTAATGTCCCCCAGTTGGTTGTTTCTATGCCCAAGTTTTTGATGGCAGCCATACATTCCTGGGTTGTGTCCAGTAATTTCTTCAGTGAGGTTGCTGAGTCTGTTGTGGCACATGGTTGGTTCATCAGCTTTTGCACATATGTTGTATATATAAGCCGCTTGTTGTTGAACCTTTGTTCTATAAGTTGCCATGCAGTTGAGTAGTTTTCTGATGTGACTTGCAGATGTTGGATTATGTTTCTTGGCTCATCTGTCAAGTGTGTCTTTAGATATTGCATTTTTTGGATAGGGTTTAAAGATTTGTTGTTGTGTACCAGAGTCTTGAATAGATCATGGAACGATGGCCACGAGTCATAACGACCATTGTATATTGGTATGTTTATTCGCTCAAGTTTGATTTCATTGCTGCTTTCCTGCTGGTTTTTCTTATTAGTTTTTTCCTTGGTTGCGACTGTTATTTCCTGGTACAAGGTTTCTATTTCTGCATATTTATCTTCCTGAAGGTAGTTGGACTCGTCTGGAATCATCGCGTTTTCGATGATGTCATCGTGATTCGCCATGATGTCTCTCCAATAATGCTCTAATGTTTTAAGATATTGCTCGTATGCAACATTTGAGAGCGACTGTGTGAGGCCTTCTTTCATTTTGTTGTAGAGGCGTACAAATACGGCTATTTTATTTTCCTGCCGTTTGTATCGTTGTTGTTGTTGTGGATTTATTTCGGTTTTGTTTTTGCTTGCTTTATCTTCCATTTTTGCTGATTTCGCTTGATGCTGTAGTAAGATTGTTGGTGCTTCGGTTTTTATTTTTCAATTGTTGTAACGCCTTTGTCGGTTGGTTGATTTCTTAGTGTTAGCCCTAAGAACGCTTTTTTTTTTTTTTTTTTTTTTGTATGGATGTCAAAGCATACGATTTAGACAATGTCATTTTTCCAATCCTCTCTGGTTGGAAAAACGGCTTTGAAGTCCCCGCCTAGGCCAAGAGGGGGAATACAGTAGTCGGTGTTCGTTAGAAAAATATCCTGAGGAATCAATTTTGTTATATCTCCATGACCATAGGGTTTTGAAAACCAACAATTAGATTCTTTTAGTCTTACAGCACTGCATGCCGCTAGATATTTTATATAAAGGTCGAGTGGTAGAAGGTGCAGGATAACGCTAAGGGCATCTGTTGGACAAGTTCGAAGGGCTCCTGTAGTGCCGACGCTAGCCGTTCTTTGTACCTTCTTAAGTTTTCCAATATTATATTGTTTGCTAAGTGCAGGCCACCACACAATCGATCCGTATGATAAAATCGGTCGAACCACGGCAGTGTACGTCTACAAGATCATCTTCGACTGTAGGCCCCACATCTTACCAAATGTTTTCTGCAGGCATAGAAAGCTATGCAGGCTTTCTTAACCCGTTCTTCAATATTTACCTTCCAATTCAATTTGGGGTCAAGAATAACTCCGAGGTATTTTGCCTTAGAAGATAAGGATAGAGTTTGTCCGTTAAGTCGAGGTGGGGTGAAGGTAGGTATTTTAGTTTTGGTAGTAAAGAGCATCAGTTCCGTTTTACTCTGATTAACCCCTAGTCCACTACTTGTGGCCCAGTTACTAACTTTTTTCAGAGCCGACTCAGTGATTTCGCTAATCACTGTGGTAAACTTTCCTGAGACCAATAAAACCAAATCATCAGCATACGCTACTGCTTTCACACCACTACATCTTAGCTTGACAAGAATTTTGTCCATGACTAAAAGCCATAGAAGAGGGGAGAGGACCCCACCTTGGGGTGTTCCTCTACTAACATATTTAGTAGCTGTAGTGTTTCCCAACGATGCTTGAATCCTTCTGTCACTGAGCATAGAAACAATCCATTCAGATATGAAGCCTTCTATCCCGAAGTGAGCAAGTGATTCGCGAATGGATTCAGTGAGGACATTATTGAAGGCACCTTCCACGTCTAGGAAGGTTGCGAGGGTATATTCTTTATAGTGAATTGTCTTCTCGATTGTACGAACCACTTCATGCAGGGCAGTCTCCGTAGACTTGCCTTTGAGGTATGCATGTTGTGATTCATCAAGAGGACGACCAACTAGTATAACTCTAATGTGAGTGTCAAGAATGCGCTCTAGTGTCTTAAGTACAAAAGATGTCAGGCTAATTGGTCTGAAGTCCTTCGCGGATTCATGACCTCTCTTACCGACTTTCGGAATGAAGACCACTCTTACATGTCTCCATGACTCAGGTACATGATTGAGATAGAGGCAACCTTTGAAAATCATTTCAAGCCATGGCACTGCCAAATCTTGCAGTTTCTGTAGCAAAATAGGTATTATGCCATCAAGGCCTGGTGATTTATAAGAGGAGAAAGTATTAATGGCCCATGAAATACCATCTCCAGTTATAACGGAATTGATTTGCTCTCTATGAGCTAAATTGGTGTTCGTATTACTAAGCGTTTCAGGGTTGCTGTTCACGCAACCCGGGAAATGCGTTGTCATCAGCAGTTCGAAGGACTCAGCTGGAGAGGCTGTCCAGAGATCGTCAGTTTTTTTCAAGAACGAAGGATTGCAATGTTCCTTCGATAACACTTTACTAAGCCTGGCAGAATCTTTAATATTTTCTATGGAGTGACAGTATTCTCTCCATCCCAGTTTCTTGGATGCTGCTATGGCTCGCTTGTATTCTTTGAGAATGTCTTTATACGGTTGGAAGAACTTCTCCTTCTGACAGATATTGAAGATTTTTCTGGTCATTTTTCTTAGCGCAGATAGATCTTCATTCCACCAAGGAGGGAATTTTTTACGGCTATGCTTAACCGGACAAGAGACTTTGAAGGCAGTGTTAATAGCTGCCTCGAAAGTCTTTACCTTAGATTCAAGAACTTCAACAGATTCTACACTAATTAATGGTAAATTGCCTAGTTTGGATTTTGCGATCTGACTGAATTTCTTCCAGTCAGTTCTTTTAGGGTTTCTATATGGGGGAGGGGTTTCTACCTTGAAACCTATGTTGAAGAGGATCCATCTGTGATCCGAAAAGGAATTTTTAAGGGACACTCTCCAATTTTCCACCACCAGATTACAGTTGTTTGTAACAGTGATATCAAGTACATCTTCCCAACCGTCGTAATTTTCCGAGCTTGGAAAAACGAAAGTGGGTGTGTCACCTCTGTTACAAACAATTAGGTTATTAACAATAATAAAATCAAAAAGAGACTCACCTCGTTCGTTGATTTCGGAACTACCCCAGAGAGAATGCCGTGCGTTCGCATCGCATCCAATCAGAAGGTTCGCTTTTTTTAGTTTCGCTGCTTCAATCAGTATCTTCACCTCCTCAGGCGGTGATTTTCGGTTGTGGTCGCAGTAGCCAGATGCTACAAGTAGTCCATTTGTCTCTTTGTCTTCCAGCCTGACAACTGTCAAATCGGGAGTGCTAAAATTGGGACACAAAAAAGCTTTTAAGTGTTTTTTAGCTAAGATACAAGTTCTAGGATTACCTTGTTCTGGATTAACTGGTTTGTATATAAGGTCGTATTGGGTGTCTTGGAGGCCTCTCACTCTGAGGCCATTAACCCATGGTTCTTGGATAATGCCAATGTCAATGTTTTCCTCACTGAGGAAAACTCTCAGATTATCCGAAGCACATTTAGAGTGCTTCAGATTAATCTGTATGACCTTCAGCGCGTTTTTAATTTGGTGAAGGGCCTGCATCTTCAGGGACTGCTGATCCGTCGACAACAGCGCTGAACTCAGCGTTATCATCTACTTTATCAGCATCTGGTCCCTGACTCTGCAGGATTTTAATTTTGGCATGCTTGATGCCAAAACGTCCGCTTGAAGTCCGCTTTAATGAGGGCCCCTCTGCTTTCCTCGCTGATCTTCAAGAGGTATGAGGTGCTGGTCTTTTGCGGCTCCTCCGCCTTTATTACCATCCAGTCATGCATGGGGACCAGTGGGTTCAACCTTTGAAGACCCCGAATCAGCTCCTGTCCGCTCGGTTTAATGCCCATGAGGGGCAACCAAATGCGAGCCTTAGGTTGCCTAGGGATCTCCTTTGCTGGGATAAGCTTGAGCTTCAAACCCTCCCAGTCATTGCTGACCTTAGCAATGCTGTCCCTAAGGAAATCCCTTGAAAACGCGTCTTCGCATTTGATCACCCTGTATCCCCTGAGCAATTCACCAGAGTCGAAACTAGGGTAGGGTCCCTCACTTGCGGATATGGTATATTGGAAAACCATCTCGGAGAGCTTGGCTTCGATAGAGTTCCACACCGATAGCAGACCTTTGCTATTGGCGGAGAGCTCATCAACAACTGCTACTTGGAGGTCATCTCTGACAACCTCGCTTAGAGTAGGCGGATGCACCGCTCTGGAAGATTTGGTCTTCTCCTTTTCCGACCTTCCATCAAGCCTGCTCTTCTTTTGGGAGGGTAAGGTCTCTTCTTGAGATCTGTTACGCTTGACAGCCTTTTCTTTGTTTGCCAGAAGATTATTGTATTCTTCAACAATCTTCTGGTATTTGATTTTATCTGAGGCATCCCTCACATGACCAGTTCCCGCAGCCTCATTCTTAGCAATCTTGTCAAGAATAAACGAGGCGTGGAGGAATTGGTTCTTTCGAAGAACGCCAGAAGATTTTCTTTTGCCACGGACAGCAATGCTATGGCTGGCATTGCTACCCGATGGCTTGGTATTTGTCGGTTTAGGGAGCACAGGAGTACTATGGCTGGTACTCGCTATGCTCCCTGAAGGTTTGGAAGGCATCTCGGCATCTGTGCCGAGAAAGCTTCCCGTCAGTGTTTCCTGGCTGGAGGCCAGGAGTTCATCCTCATTGTCCGTTGTAAGATCAGTATTTGTCATTAGTTTGTCCATGTTTTTATAGGTTTAAATTTGGTTCCCACGAGTAGGTCGGAAAAAGAGGTCAGCCCCGGCAGAGCCGATATACCGGGGTAAGGCAAAGGTTTAAGACGGACCCGGCCAGGACGTCCGAATGAGCTCGTTATCGACTGGTTTTCCCCCCAGCCTTCCATTTCTTCGGCACGGATTATGAAAAATCGCTCACTCCACCACTGAAAATTAGGGACCTGTATTTATGGTATTGCTTTAGGGTTGAACTATTAAGGAGTAAAGGAACCCTAAAGCATTGCGACCTTACCTTAGCTGATCCCCATCTTGACATCGTACAAGATTTCTGTGGTGATCATTACCGCCCGGCACCCACTAGGAGGGTTTAATACAAGGATTTCTGCCAGGCATATATGGTTTGTAAGTAAAAAAGAAAAATATTTATCATGTATTGACAAATTTTCCAAATTTGCAGCAATTGAACCGATAAAATCAAAAACTTATATAGACGTAATAAACGCTCTTACTAAAATATTCTCATACATGAAAAAACCAAATAAAATAACTTGACAACGAAAACGCATTCGTTTCAGAAACACTAAGGAACTTTTTAGAAAATAACAAAATAACCACACATTATTGTACAGCAAATAGACACACCGGAAACTCCGATGTAGAAAGACTGCATGGTAGTTTAAATGAACATATGAGAATCTTACAACAACTGCAAATATCCAATGAAGAAGATTTACCAATCAAACATGCTACTAAAGCCGTTGAATCATATAATAACGTGATTCATCTTACTACTAAAGAAAAACCAATTGATGTGCATTTCAATAAAATAGACAACAAAATAATATACGAAAGAATAGAAAAAAAATAAAATACAAAATCTAAATAAAATAAATATAGGTCGAAAAGACAGAGAAATAGATGAAAATTATATCAAAATAACTCAGCCTGAGCAAATTAAAAATAAGGTTGCACCTAAACATAAAAAGGTAAAAGTAACTAATAAAAATAATAAGAAATACAAGTTAGACATAGGTAATAAATTTAAAAAGATAAGAAATAGGATAGCTCATAGAGATCAATTTCCCGTAAGAAAGAAATTTACACAAAATATCATTGATTCTAGATCCAATGAAGATAATGCATCTAATATGGCGACATGTGATCCAAGTTCACATCCTAATGAAATTACACTAACCATACTCAACCAAGTACAAGCTGAATTAGAAATAATTGATTTAAACAAAGGAAATGGCTTTACTTTAATCCAACTAGAAGAATATCCATTAATAGAAAATTATGTTTCTATTCTTCATATTATAAATTTAACCGAATATGAAAAGAATATAGAAATTATGGAAAGAAACGTTAAAAGAATGCCTGAAGATAATGAAAGTATAGTTAGAAAAATGTCAAAAATTCGTAATGAGTTTGAAGTTCTTTTAGCCCATCCAAAACAAAATAGACAAAAGAGAGGTTTATTTAACATTTTAGGAACAGGTATGAAATTTTTATACGGAACCATGGACGAAAACGATCGTCAAGATATTGAGGAACATTTAAAAATAATAGAAACAAATAGCCATAGTGAAATTACAAATTTAAATAACCAAATAATAATCAATGATAAATTTAATAAACAAATTAAAATATTAACTGAAACTCTGAATAATGAAACTAATAACATTATAAAAAGAATTAACGCATTTATAGGAACTTATGATTACCAACAAGATATAGATAAAATACTGTATGAAATAAAGTTAAGAGAAAACCTTGATTATTTACACGAGGATATAGAAAAAATCAAAGAAATAATAATGACATCAAGGCTAGGAATACTAAGTAGAGACATTTTAACTATAGAAGAAATAAATAAATTTGGCATTAATATAAATAACTTAGAAGATCTAAATCTCAGCTTAGCGATATACAAAACCAATATTATATTTATTATTAAAGTCCCCAAATTTACGGACGAATTATATAAGAAAATATACGTCCAACCTATTCCTAACAAAGAGGAAGATTACAATTAAAAATTGATAAAAATTTATATTTAATGAAAGACAAGGAAATTTTCAATTATACTAAACATACAAAATATTTAAATAAGATCGAAGATGAATGTATAGAAAACCTCTTCAAGGAAAAAATGCAATGTAAATTAACAAAAAATGTAAATGAAGAAGTAGTTGAAATAGGAAATAATAATGTAATCCTAATAAACGTAAAACTACAAAATTTGAAACAAAATTGTAACAAACAAAACATTGCAATAAAAGGAAACTATATAATAAAATTTGAAAATTGTAAAATTGAAGTTGATCAAAAAACATATTCAAGAAATCAATATTTGCATGAAATAATTTTGCCAAATACTATTATGAATATTAATTACACAAAAATTGAAAATCTAACCTTCACAGACTTGCATTATCAAAATATAATAAATTTGAAAGAAATACAAGAATTAAAGTACAATCATAAAAATACCAAATTAACTATGTATATTATAATCATTGTAATCTTTATAACTATTTTAGTTTATGTAATTCTGAAATATAAAAATGGAAGTCATAAATGTAAATCTTCCAACGGTTGCTTTCCAACCATTAGAAGAATCTAAGGGGAGAGGGGTTATATCAGAGCCAGCTTATGCGCCCCCACGACTCGATTTTAAATTCAATAAATTGTAAACAAATATGATGCGATGTATACAAATACCTTAAAATTGCATGTCAGCACCTCTTTGCCTTCAGCAACTTGTGCAAGAGATTTATTTCACAATAAGAATTATGATATCATCGCATCATCCGCAGTCAAACCAAGATTTGCTGCATAGACATTCCCCCCACCAGTGGTAAAGAATCTGAAGCTTTAATTAATCAATAAAGTATTCTTTATTCAATAATAAAAAAGTGTTTTATTTTTTGTTGAAGTTCTCTGACGAGAACAGTATAATCTATTTTTTTGATTGAAGGTGAACTCTTTAATAAAAATTATATATATAATACGCGGACTGAGACTAAAAATTACGTTTCGCGATTTAATAAGTAAAAATAAACTTTTTTTTTATAGCGATGCGAGAAAACCGTTTAATGAAATTAACACTTTGTATAAAAAAAAATCGAATTTTAAATAAATAAAAAAAAATTTACGTTAAATAAAAAATTATAAAAAAACTATTTAATCTTGGTTTTTGGTTTTGGTGTTTCCTGGGATCGAACCTTCGAACCCTCGGCTAGGAATCGACTTTATTTATTTTTGTATTTATAAATTCATTTTTATTTTTCAATTATCTTAGAACTATCTTAAAGCTAGACAAAAATTCATAAAAACTAGCCTACTTATCAATATCTTAAAACTAACTTACTGGCCCCAGTCGGGCGCTCTAAGTTAAACTAGAGTAACTTAATGCTAATGCCTTTCGGCCTAAGAACTATCTTAATACTAAATCCAGGTCGGTTTTATTTTTGACCGAGAAGAATTTCACAAAAAAAACTCGGTATCTATGTCTTTATTTTTTGGTTTTATATAAAACTTACAAACTACATAAAACTAAATTAAAGCTAATTAAAACTACTTAAAACTACTTACAACTAATTTTAAACTAATTACAACCTACTTATAAGCTTAACTTACTTACAAACTAGAACAGCCACAGCAAGCATTTTCCGGTTTTTATAATTTTGTTGATTTTATAATTTTTTTTTTTTTTTTTTTTTTTTTTTTTTTTTTTTTTTTTTTTTTTTTTGTGCCACCCTGACTGTCCCTACTTAAAACTAACTACCTAAACCTATGTAAGTCGGCCAGAGAAAATAGCAAGGTCAACTATTAAATGTCTGAAGGAACTTCATCTTCGTTTTTCAACAACCAGAACTGGTTCTCCTGCTTTACCCTATCTCTTCGGTCCCGTTCGGACACAGTCCTATTGAACCGAAGGTGCTCAGCTCCGTCTTGTGCGAGGACGTCTCGACTGTAAAGGAGCCGCCGATCTACAGTTCTACGGCCGACGTGGTAGATTAGCGGAACCGCCGCTCTATCCTGGATCAGCCCTCGACTGTCTAGGTGGAGGAATGCATCGGGCGGAATAAAGCCGCTTAGACGCACACTCTCATAGTATTCGTTGTTGGGGTAATAAGCCCCGAAAATTAAGCTGTTAGACGAGGACATCGCTCTTGCAATGTGACCTCGAATAAGCTTCAGCAAGAAATTATCTATCCTGTTTATGTTGGCCCCGTTGTATAGAGCCAGGTTGGAATAGTAGTGTTTGTACTCCGACTCTGGTGTTCTGTGCAATCCAAGGCAGCGTCGAAGACACTGCCTCTCAAACACCCGAATCTTTTCCATTTGAGATGGGGCAACGTTGAACCAAACCGGGCACCCATAGGCAATCATCGGCCGGATAAGGGCCATGTAGCAAATCACCTTCACCCTACTGTCAAGCCGGCTGCTGTAGAACAACCGTTTCGTCAGGGCAAAGGCTCCCCTAGCCCTGGCCAGAGCAGCATTTATATGTCTGTCGAAATACAAATACTGATCCATCCAGATGCCAAGGTACTTTACTACACTTTTACTCGCCAGTGGATGTCCATTTGGCCCTACGATCACCAGCTTGCGCCAGTTCTTTCTCGTATCCCTTGTGGCTCTAAGCAACGGAGTCCTAAACAAGATAGTTTCTGATTTCTGGAAGTTGATTTTCAACTTCCAGTCATCGCAATATCGCTGAATCTTCACGCTGCAAAAGAATCCTGATGACCTCGACTTTTGGAGCTGTTCTGTACGCGATTAGATCGTCGGCATACGCAATTGCCTGAGTTAGACTACTTATCAGATCGCTGGTGTAAATGCTGAATAGAATCGGCGAGTTGACCGCTCCCTGCTGAAGACCATTTTTAATATTAAAGGTTGTGGCAGAAGTTACATTGCCACTTTTGACAACAAACTTTCTGCCATTGAGCATATCATAAAGCATATATAACAGTGGTTTACTAATGCCAAGTCTGGTCAGCTTTAGATAAAGACCCTCTAACCATACGGTGTCGAAGGCCTTCTCCAAATCAACCAGACAGGCACCCGTACACTGCTTCTTAGATTTGTTCCATTGGACATCAGAAACGAGTCTCGACGCGGCATGAATAGTGTCATGTCCCGGCTTAAAACCGAACTGATTGTCCGGTATGATATTATTGTCCTCTGCCCACTTAGACAGAGCTCTATTGATAACTTTTTCGAATACCTTGCTGATACTCGGAAGAAGACTTATCGACCGGAGATTCGCCGGATTGGAGTTGTCCTTTCCCTTTTTCGGAAGAGGATGCACCACAGCTGTCTTCCACCGCACTGGATAATATGCATTATTCAGAGCGTTGTTAAACAGAGTGGTATAAATGTCTACTGCTTCTTGAGGTAAATGTCGAAGTACAACGTTGGATATGCCATCGACTCCTGCTGACTTCTTCTTCTTTAATGAATCGAAGATGAGCTGGAGCTCCACCTTTGTAATTAACAGGGAACTGGGCCCATTTCGCTCGGCGATTATGGCGTTTGCCAAATGATCTTCATTGAACCCGGTGAAACCAAGGTTCTCTGATCGCCATTGCGTGATGTCATTCCGAAGGTAGAAGTGATGGAGCAAGGCTCTGTTTTCCAGGTCGTGATTCGGGCGAATGCACGCATTCACCTTGTACACTTGCTGGAAAGCAGCCCCCACAGCCTCCACTTTCTCCTGCGGATCTTCGACAATAAAGAGGTCATCGTCCAAGACGGCGTCCTCTGGATTAATTCCTGCTGTCAGAAGTACGTCTCTGTTGTCTGTCGTTCTCTGAAGCTTGAGACACGGAAGATCGTTCTGATCATTCCTTCTAAATATCTTGTTAATTTGCGGAAACATGCTCGGGTCGCTAGCATTAACGGCCCGAATTTTGTTGTCCCAATACAAATTAATTGACAACCGATAGTTTTCTTTAATTAGTTGGTTGATGTTTTTGATCGACGACTTCAGTGTCCTAATCTCCAGATGGTGAGGGTCAGTAAACCGTCGGTACAAGAGTTTTAGTCTTGTCAGCAGTCCACTTTTTTGTCTGTGTAGTGCGTCAATGGTTGCGTTTCGATACATGTCGGTTGCGTCCCGTTGCTTGTATTTCGGTATTGTTCTGTTCATTGTTCGTTTGATTGTATCATCCATTTGTTCTAGGTATTGGTCTATTTCGTTATTTGTCAAATTCCTGTCATTTGGTGGGGATAAGTTATTCGAACTGATTTCGCTCGATAAGGCGTTGGTAAAGCGTGCCCAGCGCACCTTACTGTAATTGTAAGTATGCACAGGTACATACTCATCCAACTCCACGAGCTCGTTCGGAAGCTGTATTACGGCGGCGAGTCCGCAGTGGTCACTGTCGTACTCGATCGTTCGTAAGCAGTTTCTTGGTCTTTGACCCACAGTGTCAGTAATTGTCAGTCTTGCGTCTATTAGCAATAGATCCAGATAGGCACCGCTTCTTGGAAACGATGGCCGATCCGTAGCCAGCAGGTCGACACCATACTCAGTGTTGTATCGACTCATCCAATTGAAAAGATGAATACCTCTTTGATTTTGAATTTGATTTCCCCAATCTTGGTTTTTGGCATTCAAATCACCGGCCATGAGAAAGTAATTTTCTTCCAAGCTCAAGTGTAGACATTCGAAAAGTTTTTCAAGCTCTGTCATAAAATCAGTTGGCTGATGTGATGCCGGTGCATAAGCCGCGATCACATACATTCGCTTCCCCTGTTGGAGAGGAATGCATACGATGCACGCCTCTAACAGCCGAAATCTGCGCAGATCACTATTATATATAACTTTATGATTAATGCCTTTTCGTATGAAGATTGCGACGCCCCCCCCTTGAGTGGAATTGGGTCGATCTCTTCTAACGATATTGTAATTGTTGTTAGTCAATTTATGTTTCTGGTTCAGCTTAGTTTCGCTGGCCATAAACACATCTGGACTTTGGTCTTTCAACAATTGGAAAAGATTTGCTCTACGTTCGGTCCTAATCAGTGAATTTACATTCACAGCCAGGATCCTAAGAGGCCTCTCCGACAGCGCGCCTTTAACCTCTAATTTGCGTTAAGCTAGGCAAAACAGAGTAGAGATAGTCTACCCTAATCGCCTGCTCCTTTATCTGGTTGTGAAGTCCTGTTAACTGGCCTTGAATTGCCAGCAACATGCTTCTTATTTCGGCCTGAGCGTCCGGCGCCTTTGGCACTAGGGCCGGTTGGGCTGCCTTAGCTGCAGGCTGTACCGTTTTTCCCCTTCCTGCCGCCATTTGGGCGTAGGAAATTTGGGGATTTACGGGCGTTGCTGTAGGAGCACGCGTTGATGGGCGTATCTCTACCGCTGTCTGCTTAGCCGCTTTGTTGTTTCTTATTTGCTGAAAAGCTGAGCAACCCCGATAATTAGCAGGGTGCCCCTCTTTTCCGCAAAGTGCACATTTAAGCTGGGTCATGTCTTCGACCCGTTCTTCACCGAGCTTGCACTCCCCCTTAATGTGGTCCTCACCACACTTAACGCAGCGTGACTGCATTTCGCAGTTTGCTGCAGCGTGGCCAAACCTTTGGCATGCATTGAAGCATGTCGCCGCCTCTCTTTAATTTATCCCAAGTTACAACCTGGTAGTTGAGAACGGAGATACTTCTCAACCTATCCAGTTTGCTGCTGGGCGATAGCTGGACTAGGAAGAACGGCAAAGACCGCTTCTCCCGTCTGGCTCTGACTGTAGCGAACGGCTTGACCCCGATAAAGTCGAGATCGTCGCTCGCTTTTTGACGGAGCTCATTTAAGAGCACCTGTGGTTCCGTGCAGGAATCTATGCCCTTCAAGAGGACCGTTTGGTATTTATCCACTTTGGGGGTAAAACTGAAGAACTCAGTCGTGGATTTCTTAAGTAATTCTTTTATTATTTTGTGCTGCTCCACTGTGGAGCAGTGGATAGCATGTCTATCTTTGCTTAATCTTTTAATAAAAAAGTTTTGGCCTATGGCCGACTTACACAGGTCTATGGTTTCCTGTAGCTCCATTTTATAGGTATTTATTGGTGGCACCTTTTCTTTTTTATTTTGGGGCGGCTGTGGCTGCTGCTGGTGTACTCCCTGCTGCTGCTGCTGCTGCTGCTGCTGACTCCGCTCCTGTGGTTTTTGCTGCTGTTGCTGTTGTGTTTGTTTTCTCGTTCGTTGCTCCTTCGGCTGCTGCTGTTGTTGTTCTTTTGGCATTTGTTGTTGTTGCTGCTGCTCTTGAGCATTAATGTCTGGCTGCTTGTTTTTAGGTGGCAGCTCTTGCTGTGGCTTTGCTTTTTGCGGCGCCTGTACCGCTTTTTTTTTGCTCGCGCTCCTGTCTCTCTCTTTCACGACGAGCCTCTTGCTTGATCTTAAGAGCTTGGATCAGCGGGGTCACGATGGAATTAAGGCGTTCCATCTCCCCCCGAATTTCATCGATTTTTTTGCTGATAGCCTTTTCTTCAAGTGCGTCTTGCACCTCATTTTCCTCTTCGGAGGACGCCTCTTGTGATGTGAGGTCAACAAGCAGATTGCTGTTGCTGTCCCCCGTTGTATACAATCCCTCGCCACCCTCTGACATATATTCGATGTCATCGTCGGATGGCGAGGTATCCAGTTGCTCTTGTATTTTTGCTGCTGCTGTGGTTTTGGCTGTGCGCGCCGTCTCCTTCACCCCAGCTGGCAGCTGGGCTGAGGTGTTGGTGGAGCGGCGCTTCACGAGGTTCGGCGCACAGCTAATCCTCTTCCTCCTCTTATTTTTAGTGTCGGCTGTTGTTGCCGTTGGTGGGTGTGCCGTTGTTGCTACGGCACTTGTTGATGGCGTGGCTGGTGGTGCCATCGCTTGCTTGGTTGTTGTTGTTGCTGCTACGGCTTTTGCTGGTGGTGCCATAGCTGGCTTTATTGTTGTTGCTGGGACACCTTTCGATGTCCCCGCCGTGTTGTTCGATGTCATTTGCTGTTTTTCCCACTCGATGAAGTTTTCGACTTCTCGATTATGGAAAAAAGCAGCTAAATAATTTTTCCCCGACTGGGACTCGAACCCGTGATCCTCAGGTTGTGGGTCTGCCACCTCTTCCTTTGTGCTATTGGCACTATTAAAAATAGCTTCACTGAATGTAAACTTCAACAAGTCACTACGAAATATTTAATTTAAATGAACTGGGGAAGCCGAAAACGTCTAATCACTTCCACAGTACGAGATCGACTGAGGAATCGACTTTGCTACCCTCTGGGCTAAGCTCGATATAAAAATTTGAAGGGCAAACGGTCATATGATGACCATATAAGTGCTGTTGTACGGTTTAACGTACTTGAGAACTGGATTCTCATATATCTCCGCAATCGAACAATAGATGAGATTATTTTCCTGATGATAAAACGCCTGGTGATAAAACGATTTTATGAACCAGAAATATTGGATGGAAAATTTCCCAATTAATTTTTCTTGGCGGTTTGGTTCAAATTAATGGCGGCTGTGATTTTCAACCGCCTTATGTTTTCAATTAAAAAAAAAAAAATTTTCTTAAATAAAAAAATTTTCACAACTTTACCTTAGTAATTTGCTTTCGCAAATTTAAATATTTCCGACCCCACGGAATAAACTAATTTTCCTTGAAAATTTCACCACTTGTAACTTTTATTCTATTATAATTAATTAATTTATTTTATAGGTAAAATGCACATTAAATATATGTATGTTAATATATATACCTATAGTATATGCAACTTGACTTTAGGACCTTCAAGGTTAAAAATAGTCAACTGTTTAGCACAAGTGAAAGTTGTTCTTTGATTCGGGGATTCTTTTCATTTTCTATCACCAACCGGCATTGGAAAATCTGCAGAAGTTAAAGCTTCTTTATTTGTTTCCCTATTTTCCAAGATCATTGACATCATTAGGCGACAACTTTTACTCCCGAGTCAAAGTTCCCAACATTGTTACATACTTGATTTTCTCTTCAACGTTGTGCCGAGAAAATCTGCACGAGTGTTTTCTCGCTTTGCAACTTTTGGAACGCATTCCGAACCTATATCGTAAAAATTCTACTACCACCTACATTTTACGATGTTTAACACTTTCTAAGCCTATCCTGAAACCTGACATTTTACTTTTCCTATTCTCCCATTTCCCATATGTTTGTTTTCGTTTACCTATGGCTATCGTCGTGTTGATATTTTGTTTGCGTCCGCGAATGAAAATTGTTCTTTCTTTTTTTTTTTTAAATGATCGTGGTTAGTTTATTTTAAAAAAATATCGAATTCGGTATCAAAATCAAAATTTCTAATAGGGAACAAAAAAAAAACGAAGGTTGATTTTATCAGCGAAACTATACAAGGTTTCAATTCTAAATAGAAAAGGTTATTTTATTGCAATTCAAAAGGAAAGTAGATTGAGTTTTAACTGTAGCCATTAAACTTTCTTTTATAGCTACCTTTGAAAAAAAATCTTAAATTATTTGGCGGCTACGTCATAAGGGCCACCTGATTTTTTTTTCAATCTATATCCAGATTTGACACCTAAATAGCTGTTCCAAGAAAGGAAAGAATTTGTAAAGATTTCGATCTTAAACTCTCGAATCCAGGATATCGACGGAGACAAGAAGTTCTGGGAACTTAATACAATTTTCTTTGGGTCCTAAACAATGCCGAAAACTTTGAATCTAATAACACGCCGACCGTTATCGTTTGAAAGCGACTATTTTTTTAATTCTTTTTTTAAACCATTTTTTGTAAAGGAAAAGTCTGTTCAAAGGCATAGACATCTGCGAAACGCATTTAAATAAGAAACTAGTGAAATTCAAATAAACAATTATATAAATTTAAAGTGAACTCCAAAGTGAAAAGTGACAGGTTTCTCTTCGGATCCAGATGCTGTGGCCACCCCATCAAAGGATACGTTGGTAAGTTTTTATGTATAAGTTTAAATCCTGATCACATATCAAAATTCTTTTAAATTTATATATATTTGGATTTCGGGGGATTTGATTGGGGGAACATTGTCTTAACGAAAACTTTTTTAAATGACAAAGGAGGAAGACAACTCCATTTTGAAATAAGTCGAACGCGCGTGATTTAGAATTTGAATAGATTTTCTTTAATTTCTTTTAACGTAAATCTAAATTATGCCAATTAATCTATAGTAAAAAGAAAATAAACTTCTTTTAAAGAAATGAATTTTTAATTATTATAGAAAAAAATAAGCATGAATAAACAAAGATACTTTTGAAACTTTAATGTTAATGTTAATGTTAACAATGGAGTGTTAAATTTTATTTGAAAGGAGTGAATGAGGGGAAGTGTCAAGGGATGATGAAGTGATAAGGATAGAAAGATGTCAGTTTAAGGGGTTGCTCTAGCGAGGGAAGCAACCAATGTAGGGAGGTTTGAGGCCACATTTCTCGCACATCAATATCAACTTTGGTGATAAGACTGGCATGAATAATTTTTGTAATGAGTTAATGGGTCAGAGAACCACCCGCACCGACGAGCTAAGGAAGGGTTCCAGCATGCCAGCAAAGACCCTTAATAGACAAAACCACTCGTTACAAAATGGCGCCCAACGTGTTTTCCGCTATTAAAAAATAGCGAGGTATATTTTTATGAGCCACTTACTTTCGAATTTACAATATTTTTGATTTGTTAACAGTTTCACATATTTTTTGTTAACATTTTTTTTTTTTTTTGATTTTGGTTTCATCTTTCTTGTGAGTCCCGGCCACTGAGTTGGAAGCATTCGGTACCGAGTTGCCACAGTATAGTTGAAGCCAAGCATATACTTTTTCAACCATACTAAAATGTAGGTAGTAGTCCGAGTCTGAGTGTATTTGAGTAACAGGTACCTACATGGCCGGACACCTTGGGGCAATCTTAGAAACAAATTGGAAGAGACTTGAACGCGATTTCAAAGTTTTCAGAGATCCTTCCGAATTATTTTTCTGCAGTTCTCAGAGCCTTCAATGCTAATAGAATTGGCAGATGTCGTCCTGAAACAATTTTATTATATTTTTTTTTATTTCATAAAACAATAGAGTAGATAAACACATACATAATTACCAAATTTTTACCATCAATTTTTGTTTTGGCTCACAGAAGTACGGCATCTTCCTTGACTTCGGTCGTCGTCTCCTTTGATCTTGATCCTCATCCATTCTTTCAACAGTTTATGATTTTTATTTTTTAAGTTTTATCAACATTTTGGAACATATTTTAGCATTTTGAATATTATTTGGTTTTTTTTATTAGTTTTATTCATTTATCGGTCTTTTTTTTTGCGAATCACAACGAAATCAGTAAAAGAAAACAAAAGATAATTTTGTAGTTCTGGATTTGAGAGTATAAGTTTGGAATTTCATATAGATTTTAGATCGATAGGGAGCATAAGTTTGGAATTTCATATAGATTTTAGATCGGGAATATTATTTTAGATATAGCATGTATTCATTTTTGGCTTTCTGCCGTGTATCTCTTTGATTTATAGGTTTCCGGTTGAAGTTTTATTTTTTATTTAAATAGGGTTTTCTTTTCCTTAAAGAGATTGGTTAAAATCCGGAAATAGGCTAGGGTTAGAAGACTATGACCGACAATAACAACCAGAGAATCTCTTTATTTGGCAGCTGGGGAAACATTCGTTCAACTTCAGAAGCGAGATTTGAAAGTTTTGTCCGTAGGTTTAATACCACAATTGATAGGTTCAATTTAGATAACTCAATTAATTTTTCAAGAGAACTAGAATCGATAGTGTCCGATTCCAGCACGAATATGTCTCACAATCAGAGAAACCAAATATCTAATCTGCCTAGGGAAGTCCATCCTATAGATGAGATACCACCTCCTCAAGGCGCACCACCACTTCAAGAGGTCAGGAGTGAAAATTTAGACTCCTCACGATCTTACCAAACACCTGGGGGAGGGAACAAGAAGATTTAGTTGATGGAATCGAAAGAAGTCCTTTCATTAATCAAATGCGAGTTTTTGAACAAATGGAAGCGTTCATGAATAAAGTTGTAGGCGAATTGGATAATCTTAATAAACCTAGCGATGTTCAGGCTGCTCCTACTACTGCGAGTACAGATCCGCAAATGTCTCCTGGCGAACAGTCCAGGCAGGCCGTCATTCCTCTTGTTAACAGTAGTAGAAGTTTCGTGTCGAATAGTAGCAATTGGGAAGTATGTCGGTTAGACAGATAGAATATAAAGTACGATGGCAAAGAAAATATAGGTGATTTCCTATTCAAGGTTGATCGTCTGCAAATTTCATCAGGGTACACAGATGAGCAATTGACTTCTCATTTGCATACATTGCTCAGTGGCAAAGCAAATGAATGGTTTTGGAGGTTTTTGCGCAAGAAACCTAGTGCTAAATTTGCAGAGGTGAAAACCGAAATGCGGAAAGAATTTGGACGTCTGGCAAGTGATGTTGACATTTATATGCGATTGCTCACTCGTAGACAAGGATATAAAGAGTCGAGTTTGACGAGTTTTATAATTCAGTTGTTACTTTGATTGACCGCTTAAAAGAACCATTTGACAACAAGAAGGTGGTAGATATCATTCGTAATAATGCTAAAGAGAAATTGGGGGAAATTTTACTTTCATCCGATGTAAATCATTGGAGCAGCTCCGAAGCAAGGCTAGGGAAGCAGAGAAATTTTTGGCAAAGAGGGTTCCTTCAACAAAAGTCGTACACGAAATAGCAGCAGAAAACGAAGAAGATCCACTTGAAGTGAATGATGAAGAAATCGCGGCTATTTCGAAGTTTAATAGAACAGGCACTCCATCAAGCTTTGTTTGTTGGAACTGCGAGGAAAGGGGGCATTTGTTCTACCAGTGTCCTTCGCATACACCAAATTTGTTTTGCTTCCTATGCGGTGCAAAGGAAGTAAGCACGCCAGAGTGTACTAAACATTCGGAAAACTGTCGGAGGGACGAGAAGAAGGGCCGAGAGAGTCGTCCCCCTCAAGGCAATCATGGCTCCTTAAAACAATAAACAATAACACAGCAGAAAAGCGTGTCTACGGTGCGTCTTGCTCCCAACGTCATCTGGAGGCAAAACAAAATGAAATGAGCGAAGACCTGAATAGAGATGATAGGTTTAAGTTGAAAAGCGTTCCTACAAAAATAATGCCCCGTGAAGAACTTGAAAGCTCCCCCAGTCATCCGATTTCTACTTATGCACTCCAATCTCTGCATGACCGTAAAATGAATTAATATAAAGTTCGCTCTCGGATAATGGAAAGAAATAGTAAAGCCACCAGTGGAAAAGTTCAGAAATTTAGCATAGGTTTAGGAACTGGAAAAAATTTCGAAGACTGATCATGGAATCTATCATTTCATCCAACACAGATGGTAGAATGTACGCTAATGTACAACTCAACGGAGAGTCCTCTTTTGGGTTCATAGATAGTGGTGCATCTATCTCTGTGCTAGGTAATGGATTTTGGAATTTGGAAAAGAGAGTTAGAATTGATGTAAAGACATATAAAAACATTATCCGTACTGCAGATGGTAAGGCTCACAACATCGTAGGTTATTGTGATATTTCCACTACTTACAATGGCTTTACCAAAACCATATGCTTTTATCTAATCCCAAACCTAACGCAAGAGTTATATCTAGGGATGAAATTTTGGAGAGAGTTTAATCTCTTACCTCAAGTTAACGACATCCAAGCCAATGTTGGCGAACAGGAAATAGAAGAGAAAATGAAAATAAAGCGGAAATGATAGAACTTCCACCCAAACAAAAAGTTAGGTTGGAAGCTGCAAAAAAACTATTCCCGAATTTTGTTGAGCTAGGTTTGGGAAAAACGCACGTTGGTATTCACGAGATTGACACTGGTAACGCAGTGCCAATCAAATCTCGTCACTACCCATTGTCTCCGGTCCGTCAGGAGGAAATTTATAAGGAGTTGGACCGTATGATAGGACTTGGTGTTATCGAGGAGAGCAACTCTCCATGGTGTTGCCCATTGGTTCTGGTTAGAAAATCGGGTAAGGTTCGTTTATGTTTAGACTTTAGGAAAGTTAACGCGGTGACGGTGAAAGATGCTTATTCTATGCCACATATCGAAGGTCTTCTGAGTAGAATAAAAGACACTCATTTTATATCCGGCATTGATCTTAAAGACGCGTATTGGCAAATCCCTTTGGAAGAAATTTCAAGGAAGAAGACAGCTTTTACTGTTCCCGGTAGACCGCTTTACCAATTTAAAGTTATGCCTTTCGGTTTGAGCGATCCGGCACAAACCATGTGTCGTACATTGAACCAGATTCTTCCTTCAAGTCTTCGGGACAGTGTGTTTGTATATTTAGATTTATTTATTTATTTATTTATTTATTTATTTCGAAAGGCTATACACATTAAGATATATATCTTATAAACTAGTGTTAACCTATAAATTTAACAATGAGAGCAATGAAAAAGGAAAAAAAATAAACAACATTTTTGGCAAAAACTTATTCAATAAGAATAGAAAAGTAACAAAGGAAGAGATAGAAAAAAAAAGAAGATGGAAAGGAAAGAGATAACAAGAGGAAAAAAAAGAATAAGTAAATAAAGAAAATGCTGAAATGAAGACAGTTTGGGAATTTTTAAGGTACTGACAAAAATTGTCTCAAATGAGTCTTAAAACGTGTATTACTGTTGATTCTCTTGATATGACGAGGCAAAGAACTCCACAGACGTGAGGCGTTAATGAAAAATTGGCGCTCAGATGTAAGGGAGGCGTAGCGGGGTTGAATCAGTTGGTCAGACCTGGTTGAAAAGGCCCTTGTTATTCTCTCAAAAAGATAGGGTGGTTGAGTTGTGAACAGGATATCGGAGAGCAAGGATAAGGTGCGAAATTGAAAGTAAGTCTCGAGTGGCATGTTAAGTAAACGATTCGAAAGATTCGATACTCTGTCGTACCTACGAAGTCCAAAGATGTATCTAATTATGTTATTGAAGACGACATTGAGCTTTCTTTTGCAGGCATAATTACAACAAGAGAAAATTTCGCAACCATAGACTAAAATGGGAAGAATTAAACTTTTTGCAAGCATTGCACGCGTCTTCATCGGCGTATATGACTGGGAGACCCATAGCGTGCGTAACGTTCCGTATGCCTTGCCGATTGCGCCATTAATGTGCTTATCCCATGTTAGATCGCGAGTAAAGGTTATTCCGAGATTTCGAGCAGAATTCACATATTCAACAGTTGCATTATTTAATGTTATATTAGGAAAATAGGTTAAATCCAGGATTCTTTTAGATATAACCAAGCACTTAGATTTTGATGGGTTTAAGGCCAGTCCATTAGTTATAGCCCAAAGTGCTAGTTTTTCTAGGTCCTCATTCACTCGGCAAGCACCATCTTCAATAAGTCCAAGACCGCAGCTTAGGTAAATTTGTACGTCGTCAGCATACATATGTAATGAGCAGTTATCAATGACGGAGGGAATATCATTGACGTAAAGGGAAAAAAGTAATGGGCCAAGAATGGATCCTTGTGGAACACCACTAGTCGTAGGGAGAAAATCTGATAAATTGTTACCGATTTCCACGGCTTGCATTCTGTCGGATAAATATGAAGATATAAGTTTTACAGCATCAGATGAAAAATTATAAAGCTGGCAAAGTTTATCTGCAAGTTTTCCGTGCACAACCGTGTCGAATGCCTTTGAAAAATCTAAGAGAACTAAAAAATTTACTTTATCCTCATCCAAGGCTTGACGAAGGTCCTCGATTACATTTAGCAAAGCGGTGACACAGCTGTGTTTCTCTCGAAAACCACTCTGACTTGCATTAAGAAGATTATGCGTCTTAAGAAAATTACCAATTTGTTTTTTCAAGACCCTTTCAAAAACTTTTGAAAGGAAAGCTAAAATTGAAATCGGCCTAAATTCATTACATTTAGCATTTTTGGGTAGATGACCTTCTGATATGCACTGAAGACTTTGAATCCCATATTCGAATATTAAATGAAGTCGCGACCTGCTTACGCCGCGCGAATCTAACCATAAACCTCGATAAGAGTAAGTTCTGTATGCGAGAGATCAAGTATCTCGGCTATATAGTCGGCCAAGGAACTTTGAAGACTAACCCTGACAAGATCGAGGCAATGGTGAATTTTCCCATTCCTAGCACTCGAGAGACAAGTAAGGAGGTTTTTGGGGACTTACAGGTTGGTATCGAAGGTTCATTAAGAATTATTCGGATTTGGCTACTCCGTTAACAGACTGCTTAAAAAAGAAAAAAAAAGTTTGAAATGACACCAGAAACACTAGTGGGGTTTGAAAAACTTAAAACGGCACTTTCAACAGCCCCTGTCTTATCCCAACCGGATTTCAAACAGCCTTTAACGATACAATGTGATGCGTCATGAGAGGGTGTAGGTGGCGTTCTCTTCCAGCTTGATGAGAATGAATTGCCAATTGCCAATATGTCAAAGAAGCTCAACAAAGCTCAGAAAAAACTATATAGTGACCGAGTTGGAATGTCTTGTTGCGGTCTTGAGCATAAGAAAGTTTCGGGCGTATGTGGAAGGTTAAACTTTTCGAGTGATAACTGATCACTCAAGTCTGAAGTGGCTTATTTCATTGAAGGACTTGAGTGGGAGACTGGCTAGATGGAGCTTGGAACTGCAAGGTTTCGATTTCAGTATTGAACACCGAAAAGGATCTCTTAACATAGTGCCCGATACCCTTTCTCGAGTAGACATGGAAGTGATTTCAATGAGCATAGCTGTTATAGACGAAGACTGCGAGCAGATTTCGGAAGCATCAATTGACATGGATGTAGACTTAACGTCAACACAGTTCGATTCTGAACAATATTCCAAGCTGAGAGAAAGCGTGATCTCAGACCAATCGGAACTTATCGATCTTGTAGTATCTGGAGAATATGTGTGTAAATGGGTACAGTTTAGGAATGGTGAGAATGTGAGATTTGTAAAATCATAAAAGCACCTAATATTACTCTGCGCGCACCGATCGTACATCAGATAGTATCGGAAAGACCGATGCAACGTCTGTATATAGATTTTTAGGGACCATATCCTCGAACAAAAAAGGGAAATGTATACATATTTATAGTAGTTGATCATTTTACAATATTCACGTTTTTGAAAGTAATGAGTAAGGCGAATTCTTTTAAAATAATTCAGTATTTAGAAGAAGAAGTTTTTCATTTATTTGGTACACCGGAATATTTACACTCAGATAATGGCAGACAATTTATCTGAAAAGAGTTTCAAAATTTCTTGAAGAAGTATGGTGTAACACATCAAAAGACTGCTTTATACTCCCCCCAGGCCAACAATTCAGAAAAAGTCAATCGAAGTATGTTAAGTAAATTAAGAGTTTTAGTCTCAAAAGAACAAAATGACTGGGATTTGTATTTTTCGAGCATATCTTGTGCACTGAGATCCGATGTTCACGAGGAAATAGGCTGCCAACCATATTTTGCACTTTTTGGGCAGAATATCGTTGTACATGGTTCTACATATCCTATATTGAGAAATTTGAAAGTCCTCTCTGACCTAGAGATATTAGCAATACCAAATTCTGCAAAAATTATATTAAATCGACAAAAGATAGGTGTCAATTCAAATAAGGCTTACTTAATATCTAAGAATACTTATAACTTACGCGCTAGGCATGTAAAATATACGGTAGGCCAAGAAGTATTTCACCGCAATTTTGGCCAAAGTAACAATAAATTCAAAATTGATGCCGAAGTTTTTAAAATCCAGGGTAAGAAGAATCGTCGGCAACTGTATGTATGAGTTAGAGACTCGGGATGGTAAACTCATAGGAGTTTTTCACTCTAAAGACATCCGGCAATGATCTGAAAAGAAACGAAAAATTTCACAAAGCATTACGTTATACAAAATTTATTGATTAAGAAGACCTATCTGACAAGTAGAGTTGCCCGGCATAAAACTCCAAGGTGAAGGGTACGGCTCCCACGTTGAATTTAAATATGAGAGCACACGAGATTTTAGATTTTAAGATCAAAATAACACCAAAATTTCAAAAAACATCTTGATAAAGCAAATCGATAAATTTGTTTTGGACACTTCATACTTTATGTTATCCGAGTTGATAGATAAACAATGTAAACAAAAAAAAAGGAAAAGAAACAACACTCATCATCGCTGCAAATAATAGACATCACTATCTCTGTTAAGTAAGTTTATTTAAACTTCATATTTTTTCTATAATTTTGTTTTGTTTCACTCTCTCGAATTACTTCACCATTTATGAATGCACAGCTTATTCAACTATTTGTGAAACAAACACTTATTTGCAGCAACACAGCAAGATATGGTTTCCTCTTGGTTTAAAAGATGTTGCAGGATTTTATTTTATATTTCATACTTTTTTTATTTAGGCTAAAGCACTTTTTTTGAGTATTAAAAAAAAATAGATTTGGTAGGTTGTTTGAAGCTATAGGTATGTATATGCTCGCACTTAATGATTTACCGCCGAAACCCCAACAAGTTTAGGGATGAATGTTTTCAGGTTATTCGGAACAGGTCTCCGCGTTTTGAGGGCTCGTATGCATGTTTAAGATATGGTAATATCTGAAAAAAGCATATCCCCGTTACGGTTTCCGAAAATATTCGAAAATTATTTATTTACACTAATTTAATGTTAAGTCTTTGCAGACTAAATAAATAAAAAGAAGAAAGAAAAGAACAAAACTAGGCTAGAGCAAGTTTATCCAATGCTGTATAAGGGGAAAACGAATAAACATACATTTTAAATAGGAGAATTCATAGGGTTGATGAACTCTAATTGAATCTCACCAGGGAGGAGAAATTTAGCTGTTGCTAGACAATAAAAAAAGAAATAAGTATTGCGACTTACAGTAGGTAGGAACAGTGCATTGATTAACCGACAGTACACCGTGATAGTTGTAAAGAGATTTCTTTTAATAGCAAAGTCATTAGAAATAAAATCTTAAAACACGCTATAAGCACAATATTTCGGTGTGATATTCTTCCATAATTTGAATAGGAAAATCAAAATTTCAAATAAGGAACAAAAACAATTTTAAATAGAAAAGGTTATTTTATTGCAATTCAAAAGGAAAGTAGATTGAGTTTTATTTGGTCTACGTCATAAGGGCCGCCTGATTTTTTTTCAATCTATATCCAGATTTGACACCTAAATAGCTGTTCCAAGAAAGGAAAGAATTTGTAGAGATTTCGATCTTAAACTCTCGAATCCAGGATATCGACGGAGACAAGAAGTTCCGGGAACTTAATACAATTTTCTTTGGGTCCTAAACAATGCCGAAAACTTAGAATCTAATAACACGTTGACCGTTATCGTTTGAAATAGACCATTTTTGTTTATTCATTTTTGAACCATTTTTTTTTAAAGGAAAGTCTGTTCAAAGGCATAGACATCTGCGAAACGCATTTAAATAAGAAACTAGTGAAATTCAAATAAACAATTATATAAATTTAAAGTGAACTCCAAAGTGAAAAGTGACAGGTTTCTCTTCGGATCCAGATGCTGTGGCCACCCCATCAAAGGATACGTTGGTAAGTTTTTATGTATAAGTTTAAATCCTGATCACATATCAAAATTCTTTTAAATTTATATATATTTGGATTTCGGGGGATTTGATTGGTGGAACATTGTCTTAACGAAAACTTTTTTAAAAGACAAAGGAGGAAGACAACTCCATTTTAAAATAAGTCGAACGCGCGTGATTTAGAATTTGAAATAGATTTTCTTTAATTTCTTTTAACGTAAATCTAAATTATGCCAATTAATCTATAGTAAAAAGAAAATAAATTTCTTTAAAAAAAATGAACTTTTAATTATTATAGAAACAAATAAGCATGAATAAACAAAGATACTTTTGAAACTTTAATGTTAATGTTAACAATGGAGTGTTAAATTTTATTTGAAAGGAGTGAATGAGGGGAAGTGTCAAGGGATAAAGTGATAAGGATAGGAAGATGCCAGTTTAAGGGGTTGCTCTAGCGAGGGAAGCAACCAAGGTAGGGAGGGTTGAGGCCACATTTCTCGCACATCAATATCAACTTTGGTGATAAGACTGGCATGAATAATTTTTGTAATGAGTTAATGGGTCAAAGAACCACCCCCACCGACGAGCTAAGGAAGGGTTCCAGCATGCCAGCAAAGACCCTTAATAGACAAACCACTCGTTACAATTTACATATTTGTGGAGGAGTGTTGAGGCAATAACTTTGTAAACATAACTTTTCAAAAATGTGAAATTTTTCATTCATATCTGTATTTTGAAAAGGGAAAATTAAAGCGATGTGGGACTCAATCTGCTCTCTAGTATTAAGAAAAGAAAATGTTATAAACAAAAATTATATAGGAATGTAGATTGGCATTTATCCTTTCCATGAAGACCTTAACTTTGAAGATCAGACGGTTAAAACCGAAATTATAAGCTTTTCCAATCGATCTACTTGAATGCTGCTTGTGCATAACGGAACTTTTCTCCACTGAATCTAGTTATCGGTCGACGAACAACCACTTATTGCTGCGACCCTGCGCAGCAATTTTAGGAATAGAGACATCGTGCTGCTCTGGGCTGTATGCACCTCTTGAGTTTTTCGGCTCCCATAAAAACCTGTGTTATTTTATTTCGCTGCATAAAAAGGTTGCACGTGTGTTTTAGCCATTATTCTTACTTTTTCAGCAAAACATAGGCTCAATTTTCAGTAATTTGCCTCATCTGTCTTAAAAGGGTGAAAAAACTTAACCTCTCATTCAATTTTTTCTCTGTCCTAAGCCTCACTAAACCTATACTTAGATTGTGGTATCGAATAAAAAAATCTGGCAGGCTTTTCTCCCAGTTTTTGGATGATGCGGGGGTTAAAAAGAGCAATTTCCTTTTTTTTATTATCAGGGTTATAACAACTTTAATTTATTTAAAGCAAACTGGATACGATATTTTGTCATTTTTTCTAAGCATAATCACCTCAATTATAATAGTTCGATACATAAAACTCAAGACATAACCATTTTATGTGAACTTTACCAGCCGTTTCTTGTAGATATCAAACAAACAAAAATCAACAAAATAAAACTATAGGGTTTTCATAAAAAGCTAATATAATGGATCCTTTTGATTGGATCATCAAGATAAAAGTCTTCAGACTAAGGGAAAATGACAGAGCGTCATTTCCTCCTTTTTTAAGCGAATTAAAGAATTAATGGATCAAACACTTAAATAGGAAACCAAGATGTTTTTAAACTTCCACCCCCACCAAAAGTTGAGAAAAAAAATCTGCCAGACTTTAGTGTTCGATATCACCATACATGTACCTATAAACTCTCATACTCAGATTTTGGTAATACATCCACTCCCAAAATTTGCTGTGGGCTCTTAGACTATTTTGTTTGTTATTCATATAAAATTGTATGTACTGAAATGAATTTTTCTAGCAATATCGTTGTGGCATCGGTAAAAATTTAGTTTAGAGTCAAATAGATATAAAAACACCTTTTTTTATTTTTTTTTTTCAGTAAAATGCAGTGGTGTTACAATTTTTTGCATTTTCCAAAAAATTTAAATAATTTATCAACACTTATTGAAATTTACTTGTTACTTGTTACAAAATTATTTTTTTGCTTTTTCGCTTTTGACCGTGGTTAGGATATGTTGTCATTATTTTATACGAAAGATGTAAATACAAAACAAATGATTCCCAAGTGGACTCTGTACGATGAGTTTCTGAAGTACATTTTTCATTTGAAAAAAAAGTATTTTTTATCAAAATAAATTGAGTATCTCAAAAACTACTCTATAGTTTTACTTGAACAAAATTGTGGTAATTAAGAATACAACAAGATATATTTTCACAAAGTTTCATTGAACTTTTTTTGAGGAAATGAAAAATAATAAACCAAAGCAAAAGACGGGTTTTGACCACTATCTCGAAAATTTTAAGGTTATGTCAAAAAATGATTGATGTAAAAGTTGTAGATTTTTGCGTCAACTTTAATCAGAAAACGAAAGAATACAATTTTCCCCCCTTTATTCACCCTTCAAAAATTCCTTCCAACTCCGCTCCTGGGAAATAGATTAATTTTACATTCCTTATAACCCTCTTCACCATTTTCAGTCATCAAACTGCTGTTAACAATTTTTTTTTTATAAATGTGTAATTAGCCTGTACTATAAGCCATTTATTAAATTTTTCGTGACAGACGTATTTCACCAACCTATTTAAGAAAAAATTTGAACTTAACTGCAATGGAAAGTAAGTTAAGTAAATTTCTATTTAATGTCCTCACTACACACTACAAAGTTCACTTGCACTCAGTGTACTCAGTGTATTCAGTGTACTCAGCGTACTTAGAATAGTTTAGACTAGATCTAATTGCGTACAGAACAGCTCCGAAAGTCGAGGTCATCAGGATTCTTTTGCAGCGTGACTTCGAGAAGATTCAGCGATATTGCGATGACTGGAAGTTGAAAATCATCTTTCAGAAATCAGAAACTATCTTGTTTATGACTCCGTTGCTTAGAGCCACAAGGGATACGAGAAAGAACTGGCGTAAGCTGGCGAGTAAAAGTGTAGTAAAGTACCTTGGCATCTGGATGGATCAGTATTTGTATTTCGACAGACATATAAATGCTGCTCTGGCCAGGGCTAGGGGAGCTTTTGCCCTGACGAAACGGTTGTTTTATAGCAGCCGGCTTGACAGGGTGAAGGTGATTTGCTACATGGCTCTTATCCGGCCGATGATTGCCTATGGATGCCCGGTTTGGTTCAACGTTGCCCCATCTCAAATGGAAAAGATTCGGGTGTTTGAGAGGCAGTGTCTTCGACGCTGCCTTGGATTGCTCAGAACACCAGAGTCGGAGTACAAACACTACTATTCCAACCTGGCTCTATACAACGGGGCCAACATAAACAGGATAGATAATTTCTTGCTGAAGCTTATTCGAGGTCACATTGCAAGAGCGATGTCCTCGTCTAACAGCTGAATTTTCGGGGCTTATTACCCTAAATACGAATACTACGAGTGTGCGTCTAAGCGGCTTTATTCCGCCCGATGCATTCCTCCACCTAGACAGTCGAGGGCTGATCCAGGATAGAGCGGCGGTTCCGCTAATCTACCACGTTGGCCGTAGAACTGTGGATCGGCGGCTCCTTTATAGTCGGGACATCCTCGCACAAGACGGAGCTGAGCGAACGGGACCGAAGAGATAGGGTAAAGCAGGAGAACCAGTTCTGGTGGTTGAAAAACGAAGATTAAGTTCCTTCAGTCATTTAATAGTTGACCCTGCTATTTTCTTTTGTATGGCCGACTAAACATAGGTTTAGGTAGTTAGTTTTAAGTAGGGACAGTCAGGGTGGCACAAAAAAAAATACATATATAAAACATACAAAAAAACACAAAAAAAAAAAATTATAAAATCAACAAAACACAAAAAAAAAAAAATATAAAACCGGAAAATGCTTGCTGTGGCTGTTCTAGTTTGTAAGTAGTCTGTAAGTAGCTTATAAGTAGGTTGTAATTAAATAGTTTATAATTAGTTGTAAATAGTTATAAGTAGCTTTTAGTAGTTTTAAATAGTTTTAATTAGTTTTAATTAGCTTTAATTTATTTTTATGTAGTTTCTTGTTTGTTTTATATAAAACCAAAAAAAATAAAGATAATGATACCGATTTTTTTTGTAAATTCTTCTCGGGGAAAAATAAAAACCGATATAGAATTTTAGTATTAAGATAGTTCTTAGGCCGAAAGGCATTAGCATTAAGTTATTATAGTTTAACTTAGAGCGCCCGATTGGGGCCAGTAAGTTAATTTAAGATATAGATAAGTAGGCTAGTTTTTATGAATTTTTGTCTAGCTTTAAAATAGTTTTAAGAAAATTGAAAAATAAAAATGAATAAAAAAAAAAAAAAAAATAGTTTACACTAGTTTTGTGGGTACAACTATTTAAAAAACTCATTCTTATAGGTGTACACTACACTAAATGCTTGTTATAAAATGAATGAATGAGTTGAATGCCTATCGTTTTAGAATTGATTCATTCATTATCATATTTGCAAGTAGTGTGTACAGTAGTGTTGATTGCTTTGTGGATGTACCTCTTTCTCCTGTGTCGGTTTTGGCCCATTGTTTGACGGGCATCGACGTTCGGAGAAGGCAGCCTTCACGGTCCTATAGGACCCTGGGTCATCCGCGCAGACTTCGGTTGATTCACTTGCACCAGACCCTTTATAGGGAGTCGAGGTAGTCTTGGCACCCGGCCGCGCTAGGATTTTGGCCATAGACTCGCCTTGAGGGGGGTACGTGACTCTTACCTTTCGCAGGGTTCTCTGCCACAGTGATATCTGTGTCCGAGCTGTCCGAACTGGCGAAGGATTGATAGTCGTCTTCTTTGAGGACACGGTTCTTCTCATCAGACGCCATCTCTCTATCATCAGTTCCAGCAGCATCTTCCTCAGAGTCATCAAAATCCATGAGGTATTCAGAAAACACCTCATGGATCTTGCGGGCACTAGCGCCGCAGGCAAAACTGCAATCTTCTGCTTCTATTATTGTTTGTTTTGGGTTTGTTTCGTTTAATTGTGTCAACTGAGGACTTTGCTTCTTTCGAATCCAAGCCCTCGCCGGCAGCCGTGACTTCTGCCGACACTTGAGTGCATATCCTCACTCGATTTTTTTCTTCTTCTATAACTTTATCCATATTCATAATATGCTTTTTAAATAGACATCTTTGTTTTGGTTCTCTTGGTTGTTCGATCCTGCAGCTGGGTTGCTGAAGGGTCGAACGTTAGCCCCCCACCACATCAAGGTGAAAACCATGGGAAGGACTTGGTTAGGTACTTGTAGGCGTATTATTTAGGTAGGTAGGTTAGGTACTTGTAAGCGTTTAATTTTATTAAACAAATTGTAAAAGTAACTTCCAAATTTACATTAATTTTCTGTCAAAGAGTGCCTTTTAAGAATTAAACAAATTAATATCAAATGATACAATTATGATTTTATAATATATGAAAAGGAAATTATTAAACAAATACCGTAAGGTATATAAAATTGTATGTCAAAAATGCATCAGAAATTTTCTTCAATAGTGCCCTAATAAAAATATGGAATTTTATGTTACTAAATATTTTTTTTTTGCAAAAAATGCTATAGTGTAAGGTACATTCTCTGTGAAGAACAGCCATTTTCGTCATCACTTTTACCAAATAATAGAGCACAATTTTTTGTTTCAATAATGTCATAGAAAACAAGTTGTTTGGTCCATAGACACCTTAATCGTTTTGATCGGACAAGTACACGCTTCATAATCTTTTTCACAAAATCACCATTTCAGTCCGGAATACTCATAATGCTCTACAATGGTTAACTATTAGTCAAAGAACTGTGATGAATGTACTTATATTATTTTAGTATTATTTAAAAAAAAGTTAATAACAAGGGTATTAATGCAACGTCGTATGTTTAGAAATTGTGTGAAATGATAAGTTTATGCAAAGTTTGCATGAACGACCTTTTTTAAACATTTGATAGAATGCTACGTAATTCAATCAGAGTAAGAGTCACAATGACATTTGGATAAGTTTAACCAGATTGGTTAATTTTACGCAACAAAATCCTTTGATAAGTTTAACCAAATTGTGTAAATCATTTCCCATACAAAATTTGATAGTTCATTAACCAAATGATAAACTTAACCAATTTGTAAACTTATCTAGGGTTTTACGAAGTTGCATGAATACCCTTATTATATGTAAAATCTCAGTATTAATAATTTATCTTTAAGTTTATTGTAAACTGGTCTTAAAGTTTTTTTTCTTTTTTATTAGTTTTAATACTAATAATGTAATTAATTAATCTAAATCTAGAGCATCAAGCTGACTTACGTAAAAACGAACATCAACTGCTTAAGCACAACACATAGTGTACCATCGACGCACAGCTGACTTTGACAACGTACGAATAATCGACAAAGAAAAAAGAGAAAACAAACGACATACGTTGGAGAGCTTACGCATTCAGCACAAGCCTAGCTTTACTATGAACACCAAAGAAGATTAAGGACAAGCTTAGCGCCCCGTGCACTCATGCGAGTGTTTTTCTGTTTGGTAAAAATTAAAAATATAAGAAGAAAAATAATAACACTATAAATTTAAAATTAAAAAAAAAAAAAACAACTTTGATACAAATCTAATGAAATTATGTATTGTCTTTTTAAAAGTTTCAATAAATTCTGACCCCTGAAGAAGTTGAGAATTTTCAACGAAACTTAAGGTGTAAATATGGAATTGTTTGAATTTACATATAAAGGAGAAGATCAAAAAAGGCCAATTTTTATATCAAAATAAATATTAATAATATAGCAAATCAAAATTTTGGATTTAAAAAAATATAACATAATGTGTTTTGAAAAGTCAATATTTCATTCATTCATCAATTTTTTTTTTAATTTCAATTAATATAGTACAATCTTGGAAATAAATACAAAAACTAACAAGCATGGCTCATAGGCCGTCTGCCGGTTAGTTTTCTACTCTTAAAATTTTAAGAGAAAATACAATAATGGTATTAATATAAAAGTATAACTAAAAGTAATCAAAAACAAAAGATCAACTGTTTATATAAACAAAAATTATTTCAGCAAAGAAAAAGAAAATGCCAGAATGTAACTTTGCATGATAATGAAACCAAGATTCTTTAGATAATTAGAAAAAGAAGTTTTATGTTTAACAAAATAAATAAAATAAAATTTGAAAATATTTATTGGTTAACAAAGCTTTTAGCTTAGCTGAAACAAAAATAATAATGTAGTTGAAGTAAACAAGATAGACAAATATAACATAATAATCTATATATAATAATAAATTATATAAATTTAAAAAAAAAATCGAAAAGAAAAAATCGAGTTTAGTGGTAAGGATAAAAATAGAATATAATACTTTTAAACAGTGTTATACAATACTAGGGCTTTTAGTTTGGCTAAAACTGAGGCGTTTCTGCCGTGCTTCCTTGTAGTAAGGGAAGAGCAGATGACGGAGGGTTGAAAATAAAATAATAAAGATTTAAATTATTTTATCTATCCAATCCTAGTGAGTAAGTGCTATGTCCTAAAACCCATATGCTATTTGATATAGTAAGAACTATTTCACTTAACAAGAGTGTGGATTATTATTCATGGTCAAGGTAATTTTGTTTCATGCGCCTATGGATTATATGACATGTAGTGTAGGAAAGAGGTTTTTATATGGGATTTAGCTTGGTTGGGACTCACCTCTTAAAAAAAAGAAAATTCTTAGCCTAAACGAGGTTAAGAATTTTCGCAAAAGTAATGCGTATGAACCAAATGCGAGGAGGTTAGAGTTTTACAAGAGGTCTGAGTTATGTATATATATTACTTATTTCTAAATAAAATCAATAATTTGCAACAAAAATACAATTCATAAAAAAAAATATTATTTTTTTTACATGATATAGAAAAAAAAAAAATTATTATTTTCTTTACATGATATAGAAATAAAAATTATCTTCTTTTTGTTTTGTCATCGAATTTGTACATGTGAATACATGTGTTCAGGTTTTGTTATCCATTTTTTTCTTTTTTTTTCTTATATTGTTATTGAATGCTATAGATACATTTTTTGTAATTTTTTTAAATAGGTCACTTTAATTTTTTTAATTTACTTAATACAAAAATTGGTTTTTCGTTGCTATCTTGGGTTACCTGTACAATTTTCTTCTTCTTTAACTCTTTCTCATACTTCTGTTTTACTGTATAAGTTTAATATCTCTTGTAACAAATAGAGATTATAAGAATTATAAAGATGAAGTATATTAACGTATAATGGTGTAGTTCGTGTTTATTAATTGATAGAAATGGTGTTTGTTCTTTAGTTTTTTGGAAATTAAGTTGTTTAGAGAGGAAATTCAGTTCATCTCGGCTAGAATACTTAACGAATGTTATTTTGTTTTCGGGTTTGATTATATTTTTCGGAAAATTGTCTTCTACATCGGAAATATTTAAAGGTGGGATAAAGGAATTATAAATAAAAGTAGCTTTTTCGTTCTTAGCCCAGATCTTTGATCTGAAGGTCTTAGATCGTGAGATCTTTGGATTTAAGCAAATTTAAGCAAATCCCTGTTAATTCAAGAGAAGGTGTTCCTTCCAGTGTGTGTGTGATTACAGAATCTTGACATATTTTTTCAACTATATATTTATTTACATAGAGAATAACCATGTGTTTGGTTTGGAAGTTTGTATCCACATTGTGGAAATATTTGATTTTTTGATTTCAGAGGAGGTGTGAAACGATTGTACTCTTTGCAGAAGTTGGATTTCGCATTGGGGTTTTTTTCTATTTGTGTTAAAAATAGGATTTGTCATTTCACATAAGTAATTGTTATCAATGGTTTTGCAGTGACTCAGATCTTCGGACTCTAAGTTGTAATAATGTTGCTTTTTGTAATCTATGAGGAGGTATTTAGAAGTAGGTTGAATAAATATAAGATTGTTGTGAAAACGTGTTGGAAGGGGTATGATTTTAAATAATTGGAAATTTTCCCTAAAAGGAAGAGGTATTTTGAACTCGTATATTACCTTTTCTTTCTTTATCACTGCACTCATAGTACATATTTCATAAAGTGGTAAAATATTGTTTTCATTTATTATCGATGGTTACTGAAAATCAACAGGAAGTTCCTGTTTGATTTTTTGTAGGACCCTTCTCAGTTGTTCCGGTGTAATTATAGTCGGATGAGGTGCACCATTTTTCGCGTTTATGACGATATCTAATAGATCGGAAATTGTATTTTGGTAGCTTATGATGAGTAGTGTTAGAAGTGAAGTAAGGTATTCTATTTTCAGGATAGTGGATTGGTCGGAGGTTTGGTTGATAAGTTTTTCAACCGCCTCTTTAACATCTCCTATCTTGGAAACGATAGATTTGTACTGAGCTTCTATGGTGGTTTCTGACTTGTTGAAGATATTACTTGTCGTTTCTATAATGAAGGTTTGGTTTTTCACTAAATCTAAAAGGTAGTTTCCGTTGTACTTTAGTTTCTCGTTTTGTTTATTGTAGTATTTAGCCCTTTTAGTTCTTGGCTTACAGTTGGGTTGTAATAAGTTAAACTTCAGTTTTATGTCATCTATTAAACGAGATACTTCGGCTACTGCGCTCTTACAAAGAATGTCGAAATTCGAAATACCTACTAATTGCTTACACAGTTTGGTAATCTCGTTTACAAAGTAGTCTGCATGTGTGAGAGCTCTATTGAATAGTGTAAGGTCGTAGTATGCTTAAAGTTTTCATTCGGTCGTATACAGTTCGACTTTGCCTATCTCTTCAAGGTAGATGGCCGGATTTTGTACAATTAGGCTTATCTTAAGAGTAGCGCTGGTCGATACTGGCAGTAGAATGAATATTAAGAGACCCATGACCTAAAATACCAAAGAAAATGGATGGTTTCCTATAGTTACGTTTATGTATGTATATGATTTATGTGTGTGTGGATGTTGTTGAGGTTGCTGATCTTGGTGTAGGTACTGCCAGGCAAGCTTCACGCCCTGAAGGTGATTATTACGGCCTGGTCTTTAACACTATTATCTCTCTTCACTATTATTAACTTCTTTTTTCACTATCCTTTTTTTCGATATGTTTTTTTTTTTCTTCACTATTTTTCACCCTCTTTTTCAAATTTTTTTTTTTTCCTCTGGTGTATAGCCCCATAGACGCCTCAAGACTCAGATAGCTCTTGTTTTTGGTAGAGGGATTTTTAATTGGATAGATCCCACCGCTGCCACCAATGTTGCGTTTCTGCCGTGCTTCCTTGTAGTTAGGGAAGAGCAGATGACGGAGGGTTGAAAATAAAATAATAAAGATTTAAATTTTTAAACTTATTTTTTATTTAGTTAATATCTTTTGTCAGAAAAGGCCCGCTGTATCTATGCTTGGCTGCGACCTTAGCTGTTTGTATTCTATTCTCAACTCTGCCCCTCCTCACATTTGGTTCTTCTTTTATACAATTTTATTTATCCAATCATAGTGATAGCCCTAGTGTCATAGTCGATCGCAGTTTGCAGTTGGAAGGTGTCATGTTTCACAATGCACTTGAAGAGGGGCATTGTTTTGTTCATTTTATGTGGATAACCAAATGTTCTATAATTAGAACAGAGTATGAAGAATTATGACGAGTGTGGATTATTATTCATGGTCAATTTAATTTGGTTTCTGGGTGGTTTCATGCGCCTATAGATTATATGATATGTAGTGTAGGAAAGAGGTTTTTATATGGGATTTAGTTTGGTTGGGACTCACGGGTCACAACAAAACAAAAAAAGGAGCAAATTAAACACTTGAAATATCGTAATGTGTTGGGCTTTTAGTTTAGCTAAAACAAAATTATATTAGATTTATTCTTACGTTGGTCTAAAGAAGATTGGCGTTTGTAGTTATTTCGATACAAGATTGCATGTGAGGAAAACCACATTCTCCATTCAGAACACTTAGACATTCTTCCAATGATAAAAAAACTTTTATTAAAATACAATCGTATTTCCTGCAGAATTGGGCATTCCTGCAGGATTGGGCATAAAGCTTGGAAATGAAAGATGTTTTCAGTTTCATTGAGGTTGCACAGTGAACAACTGGGATCAGTATCAGCCCGAACTCATCTCACTTACAGTGAATTCATCTCGGAAGTAATTTGCTGTCCTCAATCTAAGGTTGAGTTTGCTGTATATTGTACTTGACACAGACTCCTTCGCCCTACCGAGACAGCGCTGGAACATTTGATCATCAATGATAGAAATGCACTCGTAGAGAGCAGGCCTCCAAAGGTCTGGGCTATCAATTGAATGAGTCAAGGGAAAATCGTGCGCCGAAGCCAACTCATACCAGTCCCTAAAAAGAAGTATACTGACACCTTAATAAGACCAAAGGAATCCTCTTTTGCATATTGTTGTTCGATCTTTACATTACCTTGATGATATAATCTGCATTTGCCTTTAAACTCCTTACAAAAATTGGAGGCAATCCACATTCTACGTGTATTGCATAGGCCTACTTATGCAATACATGAAGAATCTGGATTGCCTCCAGATGCCTTTGGTGGTAGCCTAAAGATACGCTTGAAAAAATATCTTTGAGCAGCTTCAAATTTATCTAGCTGCTTGTATCCATACACTTCAATGCCGTAGCAAAGACAGCTCTTGATGGTTGCATCAAACACTTTGAACTTGGAAGCTGAATCTAAATGTTTGTTACTAAAGAAATTTTACCATATACAGTCAGAAGCTGAAGTGTGGTTGCATTATCAGATAAGATTACAAGATCATCCGCGTAAAGCAAAACTTTAATAAATATATAACCAAAAGTAACGGCACCAGGGATATGGTCTTCAATATCATTTATAAAGAGTGACAACATTAAAGGGCTTAGAACACAGCCCTGTGGCCCACCCGCATCAGATCTAAACTGTTAAGATTTTTCACTGCCATTTGAAACCACAGCAGTCATGTTTCGGGAGGAGCTGTCTATAAATTAGTAGAAATTTGGTTGAAAGTGGTTTAGTTTAGTTTATTTGTCAATCAGAGTTTTCTTACAGACTAGCATAACAATTTTTGGATAGAAATTTAAAATTAAAAAAAAAAAAAAAAAAAAAAAGGAAAATACATAGAGTAATTTCAAAAAAAAACCAAAAATAATGTAAAACAAGATAAATAATAAAGAAATCATAATTAATGCAAAGCGGGACTAGAAATATTTAAAGATTTGATAATATAATCAAAACTTTATTTTTAAAGGTTTCTCTAGAACAATTTTCGAAAAAATCTATGGAATTACATATTGAATTTACCTCTTTGATGCATCGTGATATTGGTTCATTGCAACCATAATTTGTTCGATGAAAGCGCACGAAAAACAATACGGTAATACGAGTACCTCTTGGGGGGATATGGAAGCCTAATTGCTCTAAAAGAAGTGAACATTTTATGCGAAAAGTTAGCATGTCACGAACAAACATAATTGCAAAATATTTTCTGCTCAGCGCAAGCGTATGAATTCCCATTAACAAGCACCTAGCATTGTAACAGGGAATCTCACAATTCCAATTAAGTTTTCTGATAGCATACCTTGAAAATCGCCGTTGCACTCTTTCAATTCTTTCAGATGCAGTTATATAATATGGGTTCCAGACTACAGAGCAATACTCCAAGACAGACCGAACTAATGAGAAATAAAGTGATTTGAGCGTAAAAATATCTGAGAACTCACGAGCATTTCTTTTAATAAAGCCTAACATTGAATTTGCTTTACTTATAATTAGATCTATATGAGGGCTAAACGATAATTTTTCATCAAGCATAATGCCTAAGTCTTTCTTTTGTGAAACTCTCTCTAAGATAACATCTTTCAAATTGTAATTATAATTTATCGAAACTTTTTTTCTAGAACATGTAAGTACATGACACTTAGCTACATTTAGATGAAGAGAGTTTGATTCGCACCATTTTGAGAGCCTTACAAGATCATCCTGAAGAAGTAAGCAATCAAGATTGGAACCAATTTTTCTATAAAGCTTTAAATCGTCAGCATAAAGAAGGCATTGCGAATTAATGAAAATTTCTGATATATCATTAATGAATAAAAGGAATAGCAATGGTCCAATATGGCTACCCTGAGGGACTCCAGATGGAACATGAATAGGGTCAGAAAAAATTCCATCAATTTTAACTATCTGTACCCGGCCTGTCAAATAAGATTCAATCCACTTGAGTATATTAGAATGAAAACCAAGGCAAGCCAGTTTATGGAGTAGAATCTTGTGGTTAACCCTATCAAACGCTTTGGCAAAGTCTGTAAAAATTATGTCTGTTTGAAGATTATTTTCAAAATTCGATATAACATAATTAACAAAAATAGATAAATTGGTAGCCGTTGATCTGCCAGGTATAAAGCCGTGTTGAAAAATCGATATATGCTCCCGAACAACAAAGTGAATTTTATCACAAATAATTTTTTCAAATATCTTTGGGATAGCCGAGATTTTGCAAATTGGTCTGTAATTTGATATATTTTGTCTTGATCCCGCCTTAAATATAGGTGTTAGAAATGAAATTTTCCATTCACTTAAGAAAAAACCATTTTCCAGCGAAAGATTAAATATTATTGTGAGTGGTTTGGCTAGGGAATCAGCTGCATTTTTAAGAAATAATGGTGAAAAACCATCTGGCCCCGTGGATTTTGAAGCATCAATTTGCTTCAAAGCAACTAAGACTTCTGCTGAATTTACCCGAAGGCAACCTAAGCTAAACTTTTCAGACACACTAGGGAGATTTTGAGAATGTAAATGATGAGTATAAACAGATTCAAAATATTTAGCAAAAAGATTACAAATCTCTGAAATGTCGCTTGTAGTTGCGCCTGAGTAGCTCATACAACTTGGAAAACCTGTAGTCTTACGTTTAGAATTTAAAAATTTCCAGAACTGCCCACTATCACTTTTAATTTTCATTTCTGTTGAAGATATGTAATTATTATATAGTAAAAGATTAAGCGAATTGAATTCACGTTGCAAAGCTAAATACGTACTACGCAGTTCATGATCATTTTTTCTACACTTGTATTTTTTATAAGCTTTATTTTTCTGATTTTTAAGTTGCGAAAGCCTTTTATTAAACCAAATAGGATTGGAATTGCATGAAATTTTTTTTGTTGGAACAAATCTTTCGATTGAATTTTTTATGACACACTTTAATGTATTGTAAGCCACGTTTAAATCAGGCTGATTCAACATATCACCCCAAGATAATGAGTTCAAATACGAGTTAATTGCATCAAAATCAGCATTATTAAAACAATGTACATATTTTGAATTTTCTAAATTACTTTTCTTTAAATAATTATAAAAACTTAAATCGGCCTCTAGGCCGCAGTGATGTATTGAGTTCTGAAGCATTGGTAGCACACACTTATCAACTGTAACATTAAATTGCTTATCCACAAAAACAAGATCAAGTATACGATCTAGATCATTACAACAACTATTAGTTTGAATAATATCGAATTGGCTGAAAAAATCAACTACCAATGCTTCGATCTCACTTGTTATATTAAAAGGAACTAAATATTTCTCATCTGGATCATATATCCAATTAATTTCACCTAGGTTAAAATCACCAGCGTAAAACACATGTTGTGAATCAGAAAGATTTTCAAGAATATTTTTACAATTATTCAGATGCATATCATATAAACTGAGAGAACTCTTAGGCGGAATATAACTACAAATTATAAAAAGTTCTATTTTATTACAGAATAAAACATTAATTATTAATTGGTCAACATCAAAACCAGATTGGCTGGGTACGGAGTCAGATACCAAATCGACAAGCTTACAATTTAAACTAGATCGAATAGCTATCAGGACACCTCCTCCACGTTTCAGTCCAGTTTTCTGAGAACATCTATCTTTTCTAAATATTGTATAAGATGAGTTACAAATTTCTGTAGTTAGAAAGTTTTCTGCTAGCCATGTTTCAGTTAATATAACAATATCGTAAACTTCACTAGAGAGAGCTAAAAATACCTGTTTAATTTTTGTTCTTAAGCCCCCAACGTTTTGATAATAAATGGATAGATAATATTTATTTGATTTTATCTGCGCAGCAGCTACATCCTGATTTCTGGTTATCGATTCTGGCAACTCAACATCATTCAACGTTATGTATCTACTAACGTTTTCGAGGCAGTTTTGTCGTTTTTTGGATAATCTAGGAAGTGTTTAACCTTCACTGCATAAGGCCATATAGATGAATCGTTCAAAAGATTATCGAAGTTTTCCGCAGGCACACACAATTTAAAATTGACAAATTTGACATCAGTTAAAGGCATGCCTTTTTTAATTAGTTTGAAGCATTTCAAAACATTTGCAGGAATACCCGTCTTAGAAACTAAATATTGAATGATATCATTGGGCTCGGTATTAGGATGAAATTTTGAGATATGGATCCATTTCGATGCGTATAACACATTCAATGAAGAATTAAAATTGGTACCCACCAAGATAGGATGATTGTTACGATAAGATTTGGATTTATGCTGGTCTAAATTCGTTTTAGACCCAGCATCCATAAGAGCTAATTTTGAGGCAGCTAATCTAGCCGCAGCTAACTGAGCAGCAGCAGCATGAGAATTTGAAGGATGGTCGCTTTCATAATCAAAACATAAATCCGCAAGATCTTCAGGATTAGTCACAACAATCGAAGCAATATCTTTATCCGCAAGGTTAGCACCAGCAACAAGATTTGCATCAAGAGGTGCAGTCACAGCAACATCAGCAATTACAGCACCAGCAACCATACCAACAGAATCATCAGCAACAATCGCAGCAACACCCACACCAGCACCGTCACGATCGGCACTATCAGTATCAGCAACACCAACATCAGCAGCATCCGCAACACCAGCACCTTCATGATCGGCGCTATCAGCATCCGCAGCACCAACATCGGCAGCAGCCGCAACAACAGAACCTTCACAATCGGCGCCAACAGCATCCACAACTTCATCAACATCCGCAGCATCCACAACACCAACATCATGTACATCCACGATTTCCTTATCATCATTGTTATCATCTACTGCGGGTGCAGCCACAAAAACACCAATGTCAACCATCGATTTAGGATTAAGAGCATCGTCCCCACTTAACTTCAAATCAGTAATATCTGATCCAGCAGATAGAGAATGAGAGCATGAGGTAGACGTTTTGCCAGGAAAACTTTTAACAACTTCTCTACTCTGTTCAGAAGAGCAGGAATTATTTATAGTGTTTGTTTTTGTACAAGTTTTATTTGGTCGATTGTTGAGAGATTAGCTCGGAATCCAACCTCGAAGAAGCTTATTTTGTTGTTTCTTTCAACCCAACTCACAAGTCTAAAGTAGAGAATTTGAGTGAAAAGTTTTCGAAAAGAACTAAGAACAGAAATGCCTCTATAGTTTTCACAGAGATTAGGATCACCCTTTTTAAAAACTGTTGAAATGGACGAAGAATGAAAACAATCTGGAAAATTCTCTTCAATATACATTTGGTTGAAGAGCACCAAAATGTATTCCAAGAACTGTGGATATGCGTTTTTGTAAAACTCAGCTGGTATACCATCAGATCCAGAGGCTTTATTATTTTTCATATTTTTGAGTGCAGCAAGCAGTTCTAACATTGATATTGGAGTATCTAATTCTTCAATATATGTAAACGGAAGTGCATAACTAATAGACATTGTGATTGGGTCTGCTAAAAGAAGTTTTTCGAAATGTAATGCAAGAATATCAATTTCAATGGGTGATACAACTGACTAATTACGGTCACTTAAAACGCGCACATTGGCCCAAAAGGCTCTAGAATCAAGGCTTTTAAAGAGATTAGTAGCAGATTTTTTTTTTAAATATTTTTTTCTTTTGCTTGCATATATTTTTAAAAGCAAAAGTAGACTGCAGATATAGCGTCTTAAAAACTGCATCATTTGTTTTAAAAACTTGAAAGATTCCTCTCTACTTTTCCTGCAATCGTTATCATACCATCTGATCTTAAAAAAGTCTTCTATTGTTATTTGGGTAGGTGATCATTGATTGTCGTATAGTTTGAAAAAACTAAGTCTGTAGCCTCATTTATTGTGATTTGATCTGAGAGATTAGTTGTATTTCGGGAAAGATTTCTTTTGTACAAGTCAGATTTTTTTTCATTCCAACGAAGCTTGTTTCTGTTTATATTTTCATCGTGATGCCCAATACCACTTTTTTGGGTAATAAACTAACAAGAAACAAAGATTGGTAGATGCATTGAATAGTTAGCAGGTAAAACTTCAAAGTCTTTGACAACGTAAAGCCGTTCTCCTTTAACAAGACAATAGTCAATAATAGAGCAACCGTGCGCGGATATTAACATGAAATTACAACTAATATCACCCGTGGAGATACCATTGAGAATAAGAAACACAAAATCTTCAACCAGATCCATAAGTCGATTTCCGTTTGTATTTACACACTGGTCTAAAGAATTTCTCTGAAAAGAAAAATGTCAATTGTTCATAAATCAATTGTCAATTGTTCTGTAAGTTTGCTATTCGGCTATTTAAATCCCCAATTATTAAAATATTCTCGTTATTTTGACTTTAAAGGAAATTTTGGAGTTCCTCGAAATAAGAATTCCATTGGCTTAAGTTAAGGTAAATAGGAACTATTAAAAAATGTTTCGAATTAATAATCAAATCTATTACAATTTTGTTTTTGCTTAATTTAAAGGTAATATGATTGCGTGAGATATTTTTTCTAATGCCACATAACATGCCACCGCTGGCTCAACCAAGTCTATAATTTCTAATAGCCGGTATCCACTTTAAGTTAAAGCTTTCAAAATACTTCAGATATTGCAACTCTTTACCCTCTTTCACAAAAGTTTCTAATAGTATAAAAATATGATAATTTAAAACTAATTTAAAAAACTCTGGCATCAATAGTTTGTTTTTTAGTAACGTTATAGCAAAAAATATTAAAATTAAAATTTAATGATGGTGGTAAAAGCTAGGGTCCAAACCTCGTTTTGGGTTTGCACACTGACTCGTAGAGGGCGCTATTAGGGATTGAGTGTTGTTCTGGTTCGCCCTGATGACGTTATCAAAAAAGCACATTGCCTCATCTCCAAAAGTCATTTTGACAAATGACAGTTCGTCACTTGTTTTTATTTTTAGTCCTCGTAGCGTGTCGTGTGTTTTCTTCTAATTTAAAAAAGCGTCGTCCTCTTATTTCGGTACAGTAAAGATTGCTCGCCATGTATAACAATTCACGAGTTTTTCAGTTTTGGTGCGGCCTCTATGATTTTTTTGTGCGGTGTTCTTGTTGTTGAATTTTAACACCATAGTGGTTTTGTTGTTGTGTCGATTTATAAACTATTGTTCTTATCTAAAGAAAACTGCATTTTCATTTAGATTGAGAAGGCCAAGACAAGTTTGTTTTGCAAGATTATTCATGTCTGTCTTCTCGTCTGAGGGTAAATGCATTACAACCGACTTTTCATGTAAATTTTGGTGTAAAATTTCAAGTTGCTTTTCTAGCATTTCGCAGTAGTTCTCAACGACAGCTAAGCGTTTCTTAAAATGCTCGTTTTGAGACCGCAAGAGCTATATTTCAGTGGAGACAGCTAAACGTCGTCCTTTGTTATTTTTAAAATGCTCAACCAGGCAACCGTCAACAATGGATTTTAAATCATTGGATTGTAAAATGTTGGTGCAAAATCGCATCGTCACCTCCAAGTGGTGCCCGCTGGATAGTCAATTAGGTGAACTAACGACGACCGTTGGATCTATTGGATCCAAGAGCTGAGACACCTGAGTTACCTTCTCAGGAACTAGGAACATAAGATAAGATAAGATATCGCTCTGAAGAACCAGCTCTCCATGAAACCCAAGAGCGTCTGACACATAATGTGCAGCTCATTGGTCAGCGTCTGATCCCATAGGGGCGGCTGTTCTTAAGACCTTGAATAGAAGTAGTAACTAAGCTATTTCTGGGTAACAAACAAAACTTACAAAAAACAAACATGGCAATGAGTAAAACAAACAGATACATTACCACAAGTGGCAATCCAGATAAACTGGTAAATCCACTCTCTTCGGAGACCGGTCCTACGGATTTTGGACCAATTCAATTTTTTGCTACCAGGAAATAGACGGAGTTCTAAAACACTGAGGACTTCGCCAAAAATATTTCCAAGGGTTACTACATCGAAAACCCTTACCGAAAAACCAAATGACAAAGAAGACATTAACGAAAAAGGAACCAAAATCTATGAAAAGATCGAAATAAAAGATCCGCAGTGTTCAAAAAAAAGCAACGAGATCCACCAAGTTGAATCCGAAAATTATTTCGAGGAATGGCAAAAAGAAATAATAGCCAGAAAAAAACTTGAAGACCTGGTTGAAAGTCTTCAGCAACAAGTTAAGAGACTTGAAAAAAAAGTCAGCTCGCTAGACAAGAAAACTTCAAATAATGACAGCAAGACTAATCCAAAAATACTTGTAGTGAAAAGCCCACCAAAAAAAAAATGAGTTTCATACTGATGAGGAAGAGCTTCTTCTTGAAACAGAAGGTAACAGAAATAAACGTAAATCCAAGAAACGGAAAGCAGAGGTAGCCCAGAGACTGTTCAAAAAATTATGCAAACGCGGATATTCCTGCAACAGTGAAAACATCAAACAATGAAATAAAAGATGTATCCCAAAAGAAGTCTTTTGCTAAAGGTACTAAGCAAACTACACCACCTCCAATCATAATTTCCGGATTGACAATGTTTGGTGAGCTTAATAACATAGTAGAAAAATGCAATAATAAGGCATGTAAATATACATCATACAATAAAGACAGTTGGAAAGTCATTGTTGAAGACGCCGATGCGTATAGATCTATCATTGAAGAATTGAACAAAAAGTGAATTCAGTGGCACTCGTACGAAAATAAAGCTACAAGGTCGATAAAGGTAGTAGCAAGAGGCCTCCACTCTCATGTGTTGCCAAAGATATTGTCGAAGACCTTATTCTCGATGCGAATAAACTTATTAACATGAGGTAATCAAAGACTCCACTGGGGTAGCAACGACGACAAAGAGATCTCTATCTTTGTTTATGCTCACCTTTGAAAATAAATAAAGTCTCGATAAGATTTACAGTATAAAATCAATTATGGGCATAGTTGTCAAAATTGAACCACTACAAAAGTCAAAAATTGTTCCACAATGTAAACGCTGTCAGGCTTTTGGGCACACACAAATATACTGCAATCCTGAGTTTGATTGTGTTAAATGCGAAGGCAAGCATGCAACTAAAAACGTTCCCATGGGCAGAGAACAGAAAGCGAAATGTGTTAACTGTCAAGGCAACCATCCTGCAAGTTACAGGGGATATCCAGTTGCCAAAAAATTCCAAGACACAAAAAGAAAAAACAAAACTGGGAACAAGCTAAAAAACCAAACAAACACAAAAGCAATAGTTGAAAGCAAAAAAGCAGCCGTTGAAAACAAAACTAAAAATCAACCGCCAAAAGCAATTGCACTAAGCAAAAGTGATGAAAATAAATCCTATTCCCAGATTGTTAAAAATGTGCGGAAGAAGGAAGAAACATCTATTAAAGAAATGCTTGAACTTATCCTGAAAAGGATTGACAAACAAGATTTAAACATAAAACAGCTAAGTGAAGAAGTTGCTCTTAAAAAACAATGATGGACAGAACACTCAAAATCGCAACATGGAATGCAAACGGTCTTTTACAACATGTATCGGAACTTAACATCTTTTTAGACATATAGCATAGCATATAGACATTTGTTTGGTGTCCGAAACTCACCTCGCTATAGAACAAAATCTTGATAATAAATTACCTAACTATACGTGTTATCACGCGCTGCACCCACCCAAAGCTAGGGGAGGATCAGCAATACTAATAAAAAAGTGCTTAACACACTATGAAGAGCCTAAGTTTACTAATGAAAACATGCAAGTAACAACACTTAGTATTGGTATAAAAAAGAAAGAGTTTAAGATAGGAGCTATATACTGCCCTCCGAGGCGCTCTCCAACTGAAGAAGACTATGCGGAACTCCTAAATATGTTAGGACATAACTTCCTTGTTGGTGGCGACTTCAATGCAAAACACACCCAATGGGGATCTAGGCTCATAACAACGAAAGGCAAACGGCTATATCAAGCAGGCCGCAAAAACAACTGCGAATTTTATTCTTCTAGCTCGCCAACATATTGGCCATCTGATTCTAACAAAATACCAGACCTAATAGTATTGAACGAAACCATATAAGTGTCGAAGGTAATTACGATTTATCGTCAGATCATACTCCAGTAAAGTTGAAAGTTTTGTAAACCTAAGATCACCTATGCAAAATATTGAACAGATTGATCATGAAGTAGAACAATTTATTGCTGATGTGCAACAGGCTGCAGAAGAAAGTACTCCAACAATTTCAAACTCAAGAGAAAAAGAAATAAAATATCCTGTCGAAATAAAGGAGCTGAACTTGGAGAAAAGAAGAGCTCGAAGAAAATGGCAAGCTACGAGATTACCAGGTGATAAGGCAGTTTTTAACCGTCTTAAAAATGAACTAAAGAAAAGAATCTGTGAATTATAAAGTGATTCACTTAGTAGATTCCTGAATAGCCCGACGGCGGATGCTTCTACGGAATACTACTTATGGAAAGTAGCCAAGAGCTTTTAAAGACCACAAGCACAAAACCCGCCAGTAAAATCTCAAGATGGTAAATGGATCGGAAACCGAAAACAAAAGGCTGATCTCTTCGCTGAACATCTCGCAAATGTTTTTAAGCCATTTCCAGCAAGCACAACTACAGATCCCTTACAGTTTGTTGATAGAAACGACGAATGTGAAATTCCTTCTGTCACGCTCAAAGAAGTAAGAAGTATGTGTCAACATAAGTTGTCTAGCAAAAAATCACCAGGGTACGATCTAATAACTGCTCAGGTTTTGAAAGAAATGCCTTCAATAGCCTTCAAAAAACTCCTATTTATAATAAATGAATGCCTTAAACTAAGATATGTGCCACATCATTGGAAAATTGCAGAAGTCATTGTTATACCTAAACAAAGTAAGCCACCAACAGAAGTAACATCTTACAGACCTATATCGCTTATACCAATCACGGCAAAAGTTTTCGAAAAACTGCTTCTGAAAAGACCAAGCAAAATAATAGAAGAAAGAAGACTAATTCCGAGCCATCAGTTTGGATTTAGAAATAAACATAAACGGATGTTGTGGAAAAGGCACTTGAAGAAAAACAAGTATGCTCGGCTATATTCTTAGATGTTGCTCCAGCCTTTGACAAGGTTTTGCACTTGGGACTTGAGTACAAACTGCATGGGGATCTTCCCAGGCAGTACTACGAAATACTGAAATCCTACGTTACGAACCGACTCTTTAGAGTACGGTACGACCAAAACTACTCGGAACTAAAGAAAATTGAAGCCGGTGTACAACAAGGAAGTGTCTTAGGACCAACCCTGTATCTGTTATATACAAGGGATATTCCAGTGGACATCAACGCTATCAAGGCCACCTTTGCTGATGATACTGCCATATTGGTGTCAGATAAATCCGTTACGAAAGCTACACAAAAACTGCAAAATGCAGTCGATAAAGTTAGTGATTGGCCGCAAAAATGGCGAATCAAACTAAACGAAACAAAATCGACGCATATAAACCTTACACACAAAAAAATAAACAATGTTTCAATTCTTATAAACAGTACAGCATTACCTTACTCCAATACTGCCAAATACCTTGGAATGACTTTGGATGCAAAGCTTAAATGGAAAGAGTACATCAAAAAGAAAAGAGACAAACTAAACTTGAAGTACAGAAAAATGTACTGGTTACTAGGAAAAAACTCTGACCTATCTATCCAGAACAAACAAATGTTATATAAGCAAGTACTGAAACCCGTTTGGACATATGGCATCCAACTATGGGGCTGTACAAAGAAAACAAATGCTGAACCCATCCAAAAATTCCAAAGCAAGGTCCTTTGCGGAATAATAAATGTCCCTTGGTATATAAGAAATAACGATCTACATACATCGTGGCCTTCAAATTGAAATGGTTACAGAAGTGGTTAAAAAACACGCTGTATCACAAAATCAGCGACTGCAAAGTCATACCAACTCCGAAATGGAGACCGTCTTAAATGTACGAGACAATGTTCGGGGATTACGAAGAACCAAGCCTCATGAGCTGATGGTCTAAAAGCTATGGGAAAGTGTTATAACTTAAACTTCCCACAATGCGATTTATAAAATAAAAAAATTTAAAAAAATCATTTGTTGATCTTTCATAGAAAGTGGTCCTGATTCACCGGTGGTTTTATTGCGGTAAGAGTCCCACACTACTCGGTACCGCTTCTTACCGAGTGTCTTTTGAAGATTTCCATCGGATAATAAAAAAAAAAATGGGTTGATGAATTTTTTGAAGCTTATGTAATAAATGTATATTAATAAATACTCAAAATTGGCATACCAAAATAAAATAAAATGCACGACTAGATCGCACGTACTTGCTCTTATGTTCAAGTTGCTTGGAATTAGGAACGTTCAAAATATGAAAGTAATTAAAAAAAAAAAATATAAAAATATAAAAAAAAAAACATTTTAATTGTTCTTTTAATTGTATAAAAAACCAGTTAAAACATTTACAACTCAAAAACAAGTATGCCATTTGATTACTTGAAAAATATGAATGTTTACAAATAAGAAATTAAAAATCATCGGAGCGATTTTCTTAAAAATTAATTTTGTATATACAAAATTTTAATAACATTTTTAAAAAAAAGTTTTGGTATGCCAATTTTGAGTATGTATTTAAAAACAGATCTAGTTTAAAAAAAATTTATCAATTTATTTTTGAAATATTGAATTTTAATAATAGTTTTCTTATCAAAAAGTACACTCTTCCTACATTAATACACTGATTTATTTTCATGAAAATCGTTAGAGCCGTTTTTGAGACAAAGCTTTTCATTTACTTTTGAAGTGTATGTCGCTAGTAAAAAAAAAATTCACTAAATTTGTATATGTTCATAAAAATTGAATTTTAAAGAAACCCGCTCCAAGGATTTTAAAGTTTTTTTTCCATATAGTCCTTTTTGTTCAAGTAATCAAATGGCATGCTTTTTTTTGAGCTCTAATGTTGAATTCCTTTAAACCAAAAAATTTGATTTATTTAGAAAAAAATGGATTTGCTTAAAAAAAAATCGATTTGTTTAGAAAAAATTCCATTTTTCTAAACAAAACCAAATCTGGGATTTGAAGCAAGATTAACACGGGCTTAGACACACACTAGGAAGATTTGACATTTCTCTGGAGTTGAAAGTAGTTTGCCACAGGTTTAACAAATATTCCAAAGTGTCCGACGTTTTTTTGAGTGGCTTCAAAACAAATATATTAATAAAAATGTTCTCTTTGATCAAAAAGTTGTGAATATCCAATAAGAAGATATCAAGATATAAATAAACTCTGATTCCAAGTGCCCAAACTCGAAACTCGTTCGCCGATGTGTTCCTTGATTGATGTGTTTATTGATGGCTTTTGGAATGTTTTTTTTTTTTACTTTCTTGGAAGTTTGCAACTTTTCTCAGAAATATATTTGTTTTTAATCGTACAAATCGAAGCGAGTAACTTATGAATTTGTATGCACATTGATTTGTTTACTTTTTGCTTCAAAACTACTGTCAATTGACCCACATACAATCACAAAATTAAAAATTCGACTTCTTAAAAAATTCCTTCTAACCAAAAAAATATTCGAGGAATTCGACATAAGTGATTTTGTCAGTTGCTTATAAAGTAAAATGAACGATTTTAATGTTTTTTTAAATATATTTTACATATGTATATTTTAATGTAATTTACATATTTTTTTTTTTTTTTTTTTAATTACTTTCATATTTTAAGTTTAAGCAAGTTCGTGCGATCTAGTCGTGCATTTTATTTTTTTGTAATATTGCTGTTGTTACTAAACCAAGTGAGATGGGTTTTTTTAAATTTTTCCCAGTATAGGTATGACCTACCTCCTTCCCTATTACCCGGTACCCGCCTGACGTTAAAATTCGTGTCACCCTTCATGTATATGGTTTATAGTATGCAAACAGTATTGAAACAAAATCGTATTTCCATTTTATAATTTTCGCCTTTACGTCGACTCATGCTTGAGCCTAAACGGGTGAACGGATTTTCTTCAAATTTGAAATATAATTTTTCAAACAAAGTTATCTTAAATATTCCAAAGTGGACGTAAACACGCAAATTATAAAATGGAGTGAGCATGTTTGAACCAAACACTAAAGATACATACACTGCCCGCCATTTTAAAAGGTTCAGTCATTTTGCCCTACCATCCACCTTCTCCCTTAACATTTATTGGACGTACACCCCTTTGTTTTACATATACTGGAAGGCCATTTGGAACACTCAGTTTGAGAAATAAAACGAACTTGTAAAATGCACTGTTATTTTGATATGCTACTTTTATCATATAAATTTAAAAAAATCCGATTTTTGCGCCACTGGAATAGGTATATGTTTACGTCAAACTGAGTTGGCTAATCGTTCTTTTTTGTGTGCCAATCGATAGTTGGAAATGTTTTTTGGTTTTTTTAAAACGGGTTGCGGAAAGCTTCTGATTGAGGAAAAAAAATGGTAACTAAAAGTATACGGCGAATTGTTTCTAAAAGACCGGGATATCGTAGTAACACATAACATAAGCAATTATATATGTATATGTTTTTTGTGACCTTTATTATTAATCTAATATCATAGTTGGTTTGGGGTTTAGGTCAATTATATTTCAATAATTAAATGAAACACATAATTTCGTTTTTGTATTACGACGTTTTGTCCATGATTATTGACATCATCAGGTTATTTATTTTGATACTTCTCTTTATCAATAGTCAAACATCAGATGAATCTTAAAAAATGACAAACTAAACATAACTATATATTTATATTGCACTTTGAAACATTTATATTGACATTTTTATTGCACTTTTTAATAAATAGACAATTTTTACACAGTGCTTTATTATATGCATTTTAGACCAAGACAGTCTTGGTCTAAAATGCATAAAGTAAAATCCTGTGTCTAAAATGCATAAAGTTAAGTACTGTGTAAAAATTGTCTATCTATTAAAAAGTGCAATATAAATGTCAATATGAATGTTTCAAAGTGCAATATATGATGATGATGTCCATAATCATGGACGAAACGTCGTAATACAAAACCGAAATTATGTGTTTCATTTAATTATTGAAATATAATTTACCTAAAACCCAAAACCAACTATCATATAAGCAATTATTTGCAAAATGAGGTTGGCTTTGGAAAATAATAAAATAAATTCTATTGAAATAATTTGCAGTCAAAAATCTTATCACAACATCAGAGGGAACATGTTGGTATAATTTCTTCTTTAAGTTTAGAAGTTATACCCACCTGCCTCATCTGGGTCCGAAACAATTATTTTTAATTCGACAAAACGAAACGTTGTTATTAGATTTTTCACTACAAATTATTTCATCATTAATTTACTGTATACTTTTAGCTACCATTTTTCTTCCTCAATCAGGGGCTTTCGGCAACCCATTGTTAAAAATATTCCCAACTATCGATTAGTAAACAAAATAGAACGATTTGTCAACTCAGTTTGATGTAAATATAAATTATTGTCGGAAAAAAAATCGAATTTTGTACCAAATAGCCCTCCAATATTTATGTCAAACAAAGGGGGGTACGTCCAGTAAATATTAAGGGAGAAGAAAAATTGTGCTTGAAATGACTGAACGTATTCAGATGACCGGCAGTTTATATATATAATGCTCGTACGTGTAATTTGGTGAATATGTATATGTATTGCTAAATCAAGTTAACGTTATTATATCCTATTAATGTACGTATTTTAAACACAGGTATGAGTATAGCAGTGAATCGTCAGTAAACTCTATTTCCTGGGCACCACATGAATTTGGCATGATTCTAGCCTGTGCAAGCTCTGATGGGTCAATTTCATTCCTGACTTTTAATACGGAACACAGTACTTGGGACTCTGAAAAGATTCCAAACGCACATGCAATTGGCTGCAACAGCGTATCATGGTATCCATCTTCCGCCTCTGTTTCATTAGGAAATCTTCTAAAGCATAACACAAAGCGTCTTGCTAGTGGAGGTTGTGACAACTATGTTAAGATTTGGATGGAAAAGAATGGGCGTTGGTTAGAAGAAACTCGCTTGGAAGCGCACTCTGATTGGGTAAGGCACGTTGAATGGGCTCCTAGTTATGGAGGATGCAAAACGCAAATAGCTTCTGCTTCCCAAGACCGTCACGTTATAATTTGGGGAAGCGATAATATGATTACATGGACATCAAAAACTTTGAATGTTTTCGATGATGTTGTTTGGAGCGTCAGTTGGTCTTTGACTGGCAAAATGTTGGCTGTCACCGGTGCTGATAGCAAAATATCTGTATGGAAAGAAAACAATGATCACCACTGGACTTCGATAACTGATTGAACTACAATAACTTGTAAGTTAACAATGTCCGTGTTTAACCATCGTTAATGATCTTATATAGATCTTAAAAATATATACAAATAAAACGATACATGTCAGTGTGACACCAGTTCGATATGCTCGTTTCTTTTTTTCTTTTGGTAATTTTTCAAACATTTTTTTTTCTTTTATCACAACAAGGTAACTAAAGGTCATGGCATAAAAATACAAGGTATGTTGTATATGAGATAAAGGTTTGCCATATTTGTTTTCATGTGACGTCATAGCGAATTTTCCACAACACTTACATTAAAGAATAAATTATTTATTGTTTAACTTTTAATGTCAACAATACATAACTTCAAAACATAAATAATTTATTGTTTAACTTTGAATTTTAACAAAAATAACTTAATATTTTACAGAGGTGCTTGTCTATCAGACCAACCAGCCAAAGGTTATCAAATATTGATTAAAATTTTCAAAAATGGAAAAAATAGTAATTGCGAAGTGCCCGCGATCTACATAGGCTTAAAAGTTATTAAATTAATAAGAGTTTAAATTAATAAATTTTCAAAAAAGTCAAAATTTGCACTACTTTAAAAAACGGGGTTTAGACTTGAAACTTATTAAATTACATTTAAAAACACCTCCAACACTTTTTATTTTTTGTTTTTAATTGCTTAAATAAAAAAAAAATCGTTCAATTTCATTCATTATTAAAGAATTTATGTGCAATTAACCAAAAAAAGAGAGATTTTTTGAAAATTCATTATATTTTGAACGGGCCATAAAAAAAAATCCCAAAACTTACCAGAAACTGTTTATCGATTAATACTAAAAAAATATCAAAAATAAAAATTTATCAAACTGTCATAGTTGTTTTTTTATTTTTTGATGATTAAAGGTACTATTATAGTAGAAGTCGATTGATATTTCTACTGTCAAAGTTGTAGTGCGTAAATTTATAAGCTCTTACAATTTTAAAGTTTTTCGTAAATTTTCTTATTTATTCTGAATTTTGTCTGAACAATAACATCACCAAACATTTGTACTTTATCTAGCCAAAGAAGCTTGCTTTATTTAACAACAAGGTAGGCACTTCTTATTTATTACAAAATTGGAAAAAAGGGGCTTTCGTCTGGCGAACACCGGTACTTCCTATGTACATATAAGTAACGGGGGCTAGCAGAGACTTCAACAGACTCAGACACCAGCAGTAACAAAATTTCTCAAGCTATGACGGTGGGAAATCTATCGATTAACCAATTATAAAAAATTATCGACGATTCCCTCATAGAAAACTTGAAAAACCTAGCTAGGAAATCCGATATTGCGGCACTATCGTCAGAAATCAATTCTCTAAAACTAGTTAATTCTGAGCTAAAAAATAAGTTGACGCTGATGACCGAGAGATGACAGCTATTAGAAACTCAATTAGAAATTATTTCACGAAAATCCACCGTGAACTCAATTGTTGTACACAAAAGGAAAATGAAAATATTCACTTTAAGAAATCCCGAGAAATCTTGAACACTCATACACAAAGAGGTACTGTAATTCTGGAGCTTAATTCTGCCGAAGTTGCAGATCAAATTCTGGATGTAACCACTCAATTAAAGGGTACTGGGATCAGTGTAAACCGTGAGCAATGTCTCATGTATAGGAAAAAGCGGCAGACATTTAATGCAATTACAATCAAACTTCTTGAGTTAAACCCGTCAGCTAAAATAATTCAGAAGGGTGACCAAATGGAGATGAACCAGAAAATGTTTGTTCACAAACTCCCACGCGGATTAATTTTCAAATCATCGCACGAACTGCTATTTATCAAACAATTGTTTGGAGAAATCGCAATAGATTTACTTTGACTGCAGCGGGTGTTGAGATGTCAAGTTCACTTGTCATTGCTGATCATGTAGGTATTTTCACACTACGTTTTCCACAAGAAATGAAACGCAAGTACTATTTAGTTTAATGTATTTACTTTCATATGCTTTTAAGTTAATTTACAACAAAGAATTTTAAGAAGAAAATGGGTTTAATATCGCACGAAAGCAACTAACTTTTTTATTTGTCTTCTTTTTTGGTTCGTCTTCCAACACTCGTTAATTTGAATTTCTTCTCTCTCGCTCGCTTTCAGATTTCTACAAGAGTAAGTGTAAATGACAGATGGATCCCACAGTACACCCCCCCCCCCCCTAAGAATTTGAAATATTCGATTAAATATTTTTCAGGAGATAAACAAAACTTAACAGTCGAAACTAGATCAGTCGAAACTAGATCGAAACAGAGCAGAACCGCACAAGAACCGCACTGTCAGAACAACAAAGAACAGAAAAGTACAGCTATGTGTTAAGGGAATTGACAGTTGCATATCAGCTGTGAAATTTCAAATTTAAAACTGTTTCTGTTGTTATTTTTGTTTGCATTAATTTTCAAATCAAATTTAATATGAATTCACACTTTTTATATTCTTTAATGTCTTTTCTTCATGTAAGTCCAAAAATACGAAAAAAGTTGGCCAGTTTATATTTCTTGAGCACTCAGTATTTTTCCTCAATTTCTTGACAGACCAGTGCGCCTATTCTGGTTCTATGAAAAGAGCTGTGAAAAGACTTTTCACTGAAAAATGCTGGTTTGCGATTCTGGTTGCATTTAGTGGTGGAAACTTCTGTCAAAAAGTTTTCATATAATAACTTATTTATTATTATTAAATTATTGAGTAGCCAAGTTAGTACTTACATTTGCATAATGGAAAATTCAAAGGTAAATCGGGGAAAAAGGGCAACAGATAACAAAAAAAATTTTAATTGACTATTTAGAGAATAATGTGGATTTAGCTCACGATAGGTAAGTATTTTATTTAAATTTTTTAACACAAAGCTAAAGTGACAACAGAAAGAACGATACCGCTTTGAATGCGTACGGGTAGGCTCACGGAACTTTATTGCTCCGTATGCCGCCCGTAGCAGTCGTACACATAAGGCTTCCTAGGTATATGGAGCCGTATCGTTAATTTTTTCGTCCCCTTACACACTTACAAAATATTTTTAGGTTGGAATGTGCAAATGGTAGCAGAAATAGGGATGCCATGTGGAAGTCCTTGGGAGACCAGTTAAATGCCTTGGGTGGGGCTAGAAAAGATGGCCAGAAGTGGAGGAAATGTTGGCAGAATTTAAAGTAAGTTTCCTTTTAAATAAATTGGAAGTTTGTTGCGGGCTCCGTTAGTGCCGTCTGGATCAGTGCTGGCATGCTTGACCGGCCTCACGCTCGTCGGAGGGTGTTGGTTCTTGACCCCTATCGAAATCGCGCATACAAATCTTGCCAGGCTTAACGTCGAAGGGACAGGACGTTGCGAGAATATTTACTTAAATGCCTTGGTTACCTATCTCGCCCAAGTAACCACTTAAGCCATCCTCCACTTCCTCATCCCACCCTTTCCATAATCATCAATTCTCATCCTTTATCCTTTTAAATAAAATACCCATGCTTATAAATATATGTGTTCAATCATTATAATTTATTTTTGTTAAGTCCATTTTAGTACAAAATAAAAATTAATTAAACGAAATCAAAATTAATATAAAAACAATGATACAAATTTAACCAAAATAAAACTTGTTATGGTCCACTGTTGTTAGACCAAAAACAAAACAATCAACAAGACAAATAAAAAAAAAAAAATTTCAAATTAAAACGTAAGTAACGACACAATTTGTTCTTGTGTATACGCGTATTTATATCTATATATCTATAAACATAGATTATGTGCGTTTGAATGCACGGCACTTGCTACTACTGAAAGTTGCATTAACCCCCCTCCCCTTGAATTCTTTTCTATATTTGCAAACTTAGATTAATAAAGAGCAGGTACATAGTGACTCATCCTTTTTGGTGTATTTAAAAGAATTCAATTAAATTTACCCTTATAAAAGTGCTAAGACAAGTGCACTCAAGTAGCTAGGCATATAAATGTATAAATATACATACCTACTGCACTACAAGAAGCTTATTCCTTTTTCTTTATAAATTACGTTAAAGTTTAAAATTATTTGCAAAAGAAAATTAGGGTAAATTTAATTGAAATCATTAGATTTTAAAAACAATAATAACAATTATTTTACTCGTTAAGTTGTTTATTATTTTTTTGTGTTGTAAATTTATTTTCCTTACTGTTAAATATTTAGGTAATAATAATGAAATTTCTATACAAGTTGGATAGGTTGGTACTTAAAAGGGAAAACTTTCGCACTTATGTGTGAGGATTCTCTTTTGGACATCTCCAACTATGATTGTTCCCCTGTTGACGGGAAAAGTGCCACCACCTATCAACGGTGACAATTTACGGCCACACACATATACACTTTTCTCCTATTTTTGCCAAATTGTAGGGGAGTAGTGGCTTGTGCACATTTAAAAAAAAATTTATTGAACTATTAAAATGCATTTCGTTACAAAGGGATTTGAGTTTTGTTTACATTCCCGAAGTGAACAAAATTGCTAATTGAACCCACAAACAACTTTTAATGAATAAGCAACCCAACGTGGGAGCCGTACCCATAATATAGCCGGGCAAAAGACAACATCGCAAAAAAAATTTAGTAACAGAATTCGTGCTCGACGCTGCCCTGTCAGCGTCCCGTGAAATACTCTCCTTACTCCATATCACTCGAATATCCTTGGCATGGTAAACTCCTATCATTTTGCCAGCCAAAGTCTCAAGCTCATACATGCAGTTCCCTACTACACGATGGATACGAGCATTAATAAACTTTTGAAGCAATTTAGAATTTTGCCCTTGAGCAAAATTGCTTAGAGCAACATTTCGATAGAAGATTTCCCGACCAACCCTGAACGAAGTTGGCCTTGAACTAGTATTGTAAGTAACCTTCGACCGTTCATGTGCGTTATGTAAATTTTCAGACAACTTCTGTCGTGCAAGTGCAATCTTAGCTTCACGTGGCACAACATCTAGTTCGGGATCATAAAGTGCTCTTAAATTTCTGAGAATTTTGTACGCTTATCCATGATTAACCATATTCTGCCCGAACATTGCATAATAAGGCTGACAACCGAGAGAGTCATGGTTGTCTGACCTCAAAGCACAAGCTATGCTTGAGAGGTAAGAGTCCCAATTATCTTGCTCGTCTCTTACAAACACTCTCAGCTTATTTAAATTACTCCGGCTCACCCTCTCTGATATATTTGTCTGTGGAGAATAAAATGCTGTCCGGAGATGTGGAACGCCATAGTTCTACAAAAACTTTGCAAGCTTAGACGATGTAAATTTCTTTCCATTTTCTTAGTGCACAAACTCCGGTGTTCCAAAAGCATGGAATATTTCCGGTTCCAAGAATCGAGTAATGTTCGTTGATGTTGCATTCGGCAATGCTTGAAAAGTATACTTGGAGAAGTGATCAACAGCGATGAAAATACAAATATTGCCGCGTTTTGTAAGTGGGTAAGGTCGTAACAAATCCACGTACAAACGCTGCATCGGTCGCTCAGAGACGATCTGATTCGTAATCGGAGGCCGAAGGCTTCTATTTGGCGCTTTTGTTGTTTTGCACACCTCATATTGACTCACGCCTGACTTGACCTCCGTGGCCATCTTAGGCCAATAGTATTTCTCTCTAACTCAAGTATAAGTCTTTGAAAAACAACTATGCAACTTAGCCTCACTCGAGCTCCGTCACCGTATATTTTTTCTGTGCCTTATTTACCTTTTTGACAGAATCAAATCACATCAAAACCGGAGCGTAGATTAACGCTTCTTTCGAAAGCTTCCTTGGTAGCAGATGTCAATTCGAAAGTCCTTTGCTTTTTAAGGCAATCAGTAAGTGGAGCTGCGAGGTCGGCATAGTTCTTGATAAAACGCCTGTACCAACCTGTCATACTAATAATCCTCCTCACTTGTCTCGCCGATTTAGGAAGAGGAAAGTTAACCATCGCGTCTATCTTTTCAGGATTCCTTTTTAATGTTCCCTGACCGACAATGTAACGAAGAAACTTTATCTCACGCATGCAGAACTTAGATTTATTGAGGTTGGTGGTTAAAACTCTTCATCTAAGATTAGTCGCGCACATGCAACTGCTACCGCAACAAAGTAGTTTAGTCACAAGTTTACTACTGAGCGCGCACATGAGCAACTCCACAAGCAATCGCAACGAACCTAACCAACACACGACAATGCTTATTCAGTTTTTCTATCTCATGCATTCAAAAAAAAATATTATCGCCTTCGTCCTATTCTTTTGCTCAGCAAATTAAAGAAAAGACACATTTGTTCTCTTTCGCACACAGAACAAAATTCGACGATGTGGTTAAATATCTGCAACTATTTGGTTGAATGTCCGCGCAGTTACATATTATTCCATATGACACAAACTGAAATCTGATTTCGGGCAATCGTCCAGTTTGTGCCAAAACACAAACTGAAAAGTTGCTCGAATCGACGACAGAATAGTTTCTGTATGTGCGCGGAGTCTTATACCAGTCCATAGGACTCAATTTTGCAACCAAACAGTTTCGTAACTGAAAATTGCATGTGCACGACTAGCCCAACGGTATCTGCCAAAATGCATCTTTAAGGTCTAGCCCCGTTATGAAATGAGTGTCTTTTAATCTACTGATTCAATATGTGACAGCGGATATGCATCATTAAATGTTTTGCTGTTAAGCTTACGGCTATCCAAGCACCGGCAAACCTTTCCTGGTTTCTTTACCATCACTATTGGCGAGCACCAAGGAGAATTACTCTCCTCAATAACTCCAAATCCTAACATCTTTCGAGTTCTTTATAAACCTCTTCTTGCTTCACCGGCGAAACTGGATAGTGTCTAGATTTTATTGGTACAGCGTCACCTGTCTCGATTGTGTGGGTTTTGACGTGCGTTCTACCAAGAGCTAGCTCAGCAAAGTTCAGAAAAAGGCGCCTTACCGAATCTAACTTGATTCGTTGAATCGTCGTCAGATCGCTAAAAGCCGCCTCCTAAGCAACTTCGCGACTTTCCTCAAACATGTTGTTACTGTCGATCTGGCTCACTTATTGTGGGGTCAGGTGAAATTCGTTCCAGAAACTTATACCGTCAAGTTAGGAATTACATAGAACGTAATGGTCTTCGTTATACCATCAAGCGTTAACGGAATTTTACAATACCCAACAATATCATGGGATTTTCCGTCAGCCGTTGTTACAACATTCTTGTATGGTATCATTTGAACTCCATTCCATTCTAGGAATTCAAAGCAAGATTATCCTAAAACAGAAATAGATGCGCCACTATCCAACAGACCTGAAACAAGCTTGTCTTTCAGCTTTAACTGTGCATTACCATCTGTTTTGGAATTCAAGATTGCCAAATGATCAAATGGTTCATTTAACCGATCATTTAGACGAACAACAACTCCATAAAAATCATCAAAAGATTCCTTAAATCCCTGCTTTCGAGTGAGCAGCTCAACATCATTTTCCTTGCGTCGGAATTCCCTCTTCAAGGAGTTTTGATCAGCGGTTGAAGAGGAAATGCGAGACACGGTTGGTACCGTCATATTTAATGTTCCACCTCTATAAACGGCAACCAATTGGTGGACTTGCGATACTTTGTGGTTGTGACACCACAGAAAAAGCACCGCTTGCCGTAACCGGAACTTGAGGTGGAAACATATCAGTCATAACAATGCCCGCATCATTCGAAACCTGAGGATTACTAGGATGCCTTAAATCCGAACGATGCTGTTCCGAACGGAGATCACCAATACTCTCCAGCTTTCCCATAATACCTATCATGAAATAGTCCATCTGGTCAAAGAATCGGATTTGATTTGCTAGCAATGATTGATCAATCCTGTTAGCCAAAGCCTCGAAAATCGATTCTCTACCAATCTCATCATGAAATCCCGGATTTCCCGTGGTGTCATTGACTGAACGATTATTTTGGCTAAGCAGGTTGTTGGCATCCGCTGGCTCCATAGCCCTGGCTACAGCATGTTCTACCTCACCTTCTTCGTGAATTATATGTATATCCTCGGTCGACATGTCAGAGGAAAGCCTAGCCACTAAGCTACTCGTATAATAGTGATCCAAAATAACTGATCGATGAAACCTTTCAGAATCCTCCAATGAAATTCCTTCGCTCAAAAATCTATGATTCCGACTAGTGCTATGATAATTGTCTGTATTATGACTCATAACCAAAACAGGTGGGGATAGTCCACTGACGATTAACTCAAAAGATAAGCCAACTTAAAATTTTTGACAGCTAACTAACGAACATTTTTCTATCAACAAAATACAAGAAAAGGAATAGAAACAGAAATGCCCCAAAACCACCAGTTTGAAAATAAAAATTATTAAATAACATAAAACACCTAATATGTCCTACTATCTTAATAAACTAATTTAAGTCTTAGGCTCAACTAAATTGAACTAAAACTTCAAACAAAAACTTTTTATCGCATTCGGATTTGGATGAGGATCAACCACTTTGGAAGAATGAGATAAGAAAATGAAAGATGGCGAAGCACTGCGAGCCGAGAAAAAAAATAAACTAAGTTAAATAACTGAAACTACTGTGCTTAATTTCCTAGGGCGGTTTGCAACTAAAACTTAATCACAAACCGGCTCTAGAAATTGTGCTATTGTATATGAAAGGTATATTATGAGACTCAATATGAATCCTCTTAGTCTTCGCGAATCTGGGCATTGATGCCAGCAAATACTGCCAGCTTTATGTCTCAGACCACTTAATCAGGTTAATAGTCATCGCAACGCAGCATCACGGTCACACATCTCGGATACTGGGACTTATGACGGAAAGTTCTTTCCTCACTGAAAAGAATTATCGGAAACAAAATGAAAATCAAAACTAAAATTAAATGAAAATTAGGAAAAAAGCAAAAAGCTGAAAGCAATTGAAAAAATAAAAAAAAACTAAATGAAACATAAATTAAATTGAAAAGAAATAAAAAAAAAACAGAAGAAAACTATTGAAACTATAATGAAATGCAAAAAAATGAACTACAAAAACAAAATTTGGCTCGAAAAAAATCTCTACATTCGCTACTGTACAGTAGCGAAGCCTTCACGTTATGGGCGCCATTGTTGTGGGCTCCGTTAGTGCCGTCGGGGTCAGTGCTGGCATGCTTGACCGGCCTCACGCTCGTCGAAGGGTGTTGGTTCTTGACCCCTATCGAAACCGCTCATACAAATCATACCAGGCTTAACGTCGAGGTGAAATGACGTTGCGAGAATATTTTCTTAACCCACCCTGCCCTGGTTACCTATCTCGCCTAAGTAACCCCTTAAGGCCCACCCTTTCCACCATCATCAATTCTCATCCTTTATCCTTTTAAATCAAATACCCATCTTCATAAATATATGTGTTCAATCATTATAATTTATTTTTGTTAAGCCCATTTTAGTACAAAATAAAAATTAATTAGACAAAATCAAAATTAATATAAAAACAATGATACAAATTTAACCAAAATAAAACTTGTTATGGTCCACTGTTGTTAGACCAAAAAAAAACAATCAACAAGACAAATAAAGAAAATATATCAAATTAAAACGTAAGTAACGACACAATTAGTTCTTGTGTATACGCGTATTTTTATCTATATATCTATATATCTATATATGCATAGATAATGTGCGTTTGAATGCACGGCACTTGCTACTACTGAAAGTTGCATTAACCCCCCTCCCCTTGAATCCTTTTCTATATTTGCAGCTTAGATTAATAAAGAGGAGGTAAATAGTGACTCACCCTTTTTGGAGTATTTGCATCGAGCTGACGATGATGTGGCCACAGCATCCAGGCTGATGAGATACTTGTTAAATCTTCTCTAAAATCGCTATTGTAAATATTTAAAAGAATTCAATTGAATTTACCCTTATAAAAGTGCTAAAACAAGTGCACTCACGTAGCCAGGCATATAAATGTATAAATATACGTACATACTGCACTACAAGAAGCTAATTACTTTTTCTTAATAAATTACGTTAAAGTTTAAAATTATTTACAAAAGAAAATTAGGGTAAATTTAATTGAAATCATTAGATTTTAAAAACACTAATAAAAATAATTTTATTCGTTGTTGTTTATTATTTTTTTTTTTGTGTTTTACTGTTAAATATTTAGATTATAATGAAATTTTGATACAAGTTGGATAGGTAGGTACTTAAAAGGGAAAACTTTCGCACTTATGTGTAAGGATTCTATTTTGGACATCTCCAACTATGATCGTTCCCCTGTTGACGGGAAAAGTGCCACCACTCATCAACGGAGACAATTTACGGCCTCACACATATACACTTTTCTCCTATTTTCGCCAAATTGTAGGGGAGTAGTGGCTTGTGCATATTTAAAAAAAATTAAATTGAACTATTAAAATGCATTTCGTTACAAAGGGCTTTGAGTTTTGTTTACATTCCCGAAGTGAACAAAATTGCTAATTGAACCCACAAACAACTTTTAATGAATAAGCAACCCAACGTGGGAGCCGTACCCATAATATAGCCGGGCAAAAGACAACATCGCAAAAAAAATTTAGTAACAGAATTCGTGCTCGACGCTGCCCTGTCAGCGTCCCGTGAAATACTCTCCTTACTCCATATCACTCGAATATCCTTGGCATGGTAAACTTCTATCATTTTGCCAGCCAAAGTGTCAAGCTCATACATGCAGTTCCCTACTATACGGTGGATACGAGCCTTGATAAACTGGAAGCTATTCAGAATTTTGCCCTAGATCAAAATTGCTTAGAGCAAAATTCCGATAGAAGATTTCCTGACCTACCCTGAACGAAGTTGGCCTTGACCTGGTATTGTAAGTAACCTTCAAACGTTCAATTGCGTTTTGTAAATTTTCAGATAACTTCTGTCGTGCAAGTGCAATCTTAGCTTCACGTGGCACAACATCTTGTTCGGGATCATAAAGTGCTCTTAAATTTCTGAGAATTTTGTACGCTGATCCATGATTAACCATATTCTGCCCGAACATTGCATAATAAGGCTGACAACCGAGAGAGTCATGGTTATCTGACCTCAAAGCACAAGCTATGCTTGAGAGGTAAGAGTCCCAATTACTCGTATCTTGCTCGTCTCGTACAAACACTCTCAGCTTATTTAAAATACTCCGGTTCACCCTCTCTGATATATTTGCCTGTGGAGAATAAAATGCTGTCCGGAGATGTGGCACGCCATAGTTCTCCAAAAACTTTGCAAGCTTAGACGATGTAAATTTCTTTCCATTGTCTTAGTGCACAAACTCCGGCGTTCCAAAAGCATGGAAGACTTCCGGTTCCAAGTATCGAATAATGTTCGTTGATGTTGCTTTCGGCAACGCTTTATACTCGGAGAAGTGATTAACAGCGATGAAAATAAAAGTATTGCCGCGTTTTGTACGTGGGTAAGGTCCTAACAAATCCACCTACAAACGCTGCATCGGTCGCTCAGAGACGATCTGCTTCGTAATCGGAGGCCGAAGGCTTCTATTTGGCGCTTTTGTTGTTTTGCACACCTCATATTGACTCACGCCTGACTTGACCTCCGTGGCCACCTTAGGCCAATAGTATTTCTCTCTAACTCAAGTATAAGTCTTTGAAAAACAACTATGACAACTTAGCCTGGTCCCGTGGCCAATCACTTAGTGAGTCAAAGTGCTTGGTATCCACAATCGCCACAAAGAATCTTCGCTTTCAAGTTCTTCACTCCTGAATCTAACTGTTGTGTATATATACTTGTCAGATACAACTAGATCCGGAAGTGAAGCTTGATTTTTCAATATTTCCTCTCTTTTTGATCTGTATTCAGCAGAGTCGAACTCTGGTGAGTCGATATCTACTTCTTCTCTTATCGTCGTGATCAAAATTTCTTTCACATCCCCTCTCGAAAGCACATCCGGAACAACATTACGATGTTCGATCTTGATATGAAAACCTTGAAGCTCCAAACTCCATCTTGCGAGCCGTCCACTCAAACCCTTCAGTGACATAAGCCACTTCAGGCTTGAATGGTCAGTAATAACACGTAAATGCAAGCCCTCGACGTACGCACGAAACTTTCTAATGCTGAGCACCGCTGCCAAACACTCGAGCTCCGTCACCGTATATTTTTTCTGTGCCTTATTTAACTTTTTTGACAGAATCAAATCACATCAAAACCGGAGCGTAGATTAACGCTTCTTTCAATTTTTCGAACGCTTCCTTGGTAGCAGATGTCAATTTGAAAGTCCTTTGCTTTTTAAGGCAATCAGTAAGTGGAGCTGCGAGGTCGGCATAGTTCTTGATAAAACGCCTGTACCAACCTGTCATACTAATAATCCTCCTCACTTGTCTCGCCGATTTAGGAAGATTAAAGTTAACCATCGCGTCTATCTTTTCAGGATTCCTTTTTAATGTTCTCTGACCGACAATGTAACGAAGAAACTTTATCTCACGCATGCAGAACTTAGATTTATTGAGGTTGGTGGTTAAAACTCTTCATCTAAGATTAGTCGCGCACATGCAACTGCTACCGCAACAAAGTAGTTTAGTCACAAGTTTACTACTGAGCGCGCACATGAGCAACTCCACAAGCAATCGCAACGAACCTAACCAACACACGACAATGTTTATTCAGTTTTTCTATCTCATGCATTAAAAAAAAAATATTATCGCCTTCGTCCTATTCTTTTGCTCAGTAAATTAAAAAAAAGACACATTTGTTCTCTTTCGCACACAGAACAAAATTCGACGATGTGGTTAAATATCTGCAACTATTTGGTTGAATGTCCGCGCAGTTACATATTATTCCATATGACATAAACTGAAATCTGATATCGGGCAATCGTCCAGTTTGTGCCAAAACACAAACTGAAAAGTTGCTCGAATCGACGACAGAATAGTTTCTGTATGTGCGCGGAGTCTTATACCAGTCCATAGGACTCAATTTTGCAACCAAACAGTTTCGAAACTGAAAATTGCATGTGCACGACTAGCCCAACGGTATCTGCCAAAATGCATCTTTACCCTGAGGCCACACGAGCCAATACTGGCTTGCCAGTCGCAATACACTCACACTTTTTTACCGACACATACAAACATGAGCAACTGGCTCGTCAACTGGCTTGCTTTTTTTGTAGCCAGTTGGGAAGCCAGTAGAGCAGCAAGTTACAGGGTTCGGCAGTACTTTTCGGAGCAGATTTGGAAAAAAGGTCTTAAAACTAAAATTGACTCGCATTTTATTTCACAAAATATTAATAAAATAAGAATCGGGGAGTCAAAGTTTTATTAATTTGCTAATGCCCATTTCATTCACTCATTTAATGCAATTGGATTTAAACTGCTTTCCGGAGGTCAGTTTAAGTTATTAAATCCAGATAAATACTGAATTTTATATTATTCACTTTTCTTGACATTTTTATTTCAAGAAGTGATATCAAACCTAAGATTTTTCAACAGAGTTTAACCAAAAATTTGTTATAATTTTCATGCATAGTTTTGGAAAACGAATTGGCTTACTCAAGATTCACATGTTTCGCCGTGGTCTTCGAAACCTACTTACCAGTATCATGGTCATTAAGCTCGTCTCGCTATGTTCTCGCCATGCCCATTTACACGAGAATCTATGTCATGGTTTTCTCGCTATGGTCTCGCCATCACATTTACACGCTGTCCTTTGCATTGAGCATGTTTTGCCATCATCTCGCTTGGGTCTCACCATAGTCTCCCCAAAGTTTTTTTAAATTGCGTTGGTTTGAGAGAGCTTTTACAGAAACAAGTAAAGGCTCTCCAGAGCCAAAGCAAAACATTCGTAACGTTCTGTTCTTTTACTATAGTTTTGTCGCATAGCATTAGTGTGTTTTTAGTTCATTTAATTTTGAAAGAATGGAATATCATAGTACTTCTATTTTTTTCACTGAAATCGGAGTAGGTTTATTCCATTTGGATTAACATCCGAACCCTGGCAGGAAAGAAGCCAGTACAGCATGCCGCCTACGTCACAGCCAATACACGAATAGGAACTTGACAGTCAATGTATGTAACCAATTGGCTAGCCAGTACTGGCTCGTGTGGCCTCAGGGTTAAGGTCTAGCCCCGTTATGAAATGAGTGTCTTCTAATCACTGATTCAATATGTGACAGCGGATATGCATCATTAAATGTTTTGCTGTTAAGCTTACGGCTATCCAAGCAACGGCAAACCTTTCCTGGTTTCTTTACCATCACTATTGGCGAGCACCAAGGAGAATTACTCTCCTCAATAACTCCAAATCCTAACATCTTTCGAGTTCTTTATAAACCTCTTCTTGCTTCACCGGCGAAACTGGATAGTGTCTAGATTTTATTGGTACAGCGTCACCTGTCTCGATTGTGTGGGTTTTGACGTGCGTTCTACCAAGAGCTAGCTCAGCAAAGTTCAGAAAAAGGCGCCTTACCGAATCTAACTTGATTCGTTGAATCGTCGTCAGATCGCTAAAAGCCGCCTCCTAAGCAACTTCGCGACTTTCCTCAAACATGTTGTTACTGTCGATCTGGCTCACTTATTGTGGGGTCAGGTGAAATTCGTTCCAGAAACTTATACCGTCAAGTTAGGAATTACATAGAACGTAATGGTCTTCGTTATACCATCAAGCGTTAACGGAATTTTACAATACCCAACAATATCATGGGATTTTCCGTCAGCCGTTGTTACAACATTCTTGTATGGTATCATTTGAACTCCATTCCATTCTAGGAATTCAAAGCAAGATTATCCTAAAACAGAAATAGATGCGCCACTATCCAACAGACCTGAAACAAGCTTGTCTTTCAGCTTTAACTGTGCATTACCATCTGTTTTGGAATTCAAGATTGCCAAATGATCAAATGGTTCATTTAACCGATCATTTAGACGAACAACAACTCCATAAAAATCATCAAAAGATTCCTTAAATCCCTGCTTTCGAGTGAGCAGCTCAACATCATTTTCCTTGCGTCGGAATTCCCTCTTCAAGGAGTTTTGATCAGCGGTTGAAGAGGAAATGCGAGACACGGTTGGTACCGTCATATTTAATGTTCCACCTCTCCAAACGGCAACCAATTGGTGGACTTGCAATACTTTGTGGTTGTGACACCACAGAAAAAGCACCGCTTGCCGTAACCGGAACTTGAGGTGGAAACATATCAGTCATAACAATGCCCGCATCATTCGAAACCTGAGGATTACTAGGATGCCTTAAATCCGAACGATGCTGTTCCGAACGGAGATCACCAATACTCTCCAGCTTTCCCATAATACCTATCATGAAATAGTCCATCTGGTCAAAGAATCGGATTTGATTTGCTAGCAATGATTGATCAATCCTGTTAGCCAAAGCCTCGAAAATCGATTCTCTACCAATCTCATCATGAAATCCCGGATTTCCCGTGGTGTTATTGACTGAACGATTATTTTGGCTAAGCAGGTTGTTGGCATCCGCTGGCTCCATAGCCCTGGCTACAGCATGTTCTACCTCACCTTCTTCGTGAATTATATGTATATCCTCGGTCGACATGTCAGAGGAAAGCCTAGCCACTAAGCTACTCGTATAATAGTGATCCAAAATAACTGATCGATGAAACCTTTCAGAATCCTCCAATGAAATTCCTTCGCTCAAAAATCTAAGATTCCGACTAGTGCTATGATAATTGTCTGTATTATGACTCATAACCAAAACAGGTGGGGATAGTCCACTGACGATTAACTCAAAAGATAAGCCAACTTAAAATTTTTGACAGCTAACTAACGAACATTTTTCTATCAACAAAATACAAGAAAAGGAATAGAAACAGAAATGCCCCAAAACCACCAGTTTGAAAATAAAAATTATTAAATAACATAAAACACCTAATATGTCCTACTATCTTAATAAACTAATTTAAGTCTTAGGCTCAACTAAATTGAACTAAAACTTCAAACAAAAACTTTTTATCGCATTCGGATTTGGATGAGGATCAACCACTTTGGAAGAATGAGATAAGAAAATGAAAGATGGCGAAGCACTGCGAGCCGAGAAAAAAAATAAACTAAGTTAAATAACTGAAACTACTGTGCTTAATTTCCTAGGGCGGTTTGCAACTAAAACTTAATCACAAACCGGCTCTAGAAATTGTGCTATTGTATATGAAAGGTATATTATGAGACTCAATATGAATCCTCTTAGTCTTCGCGAATCTGGGCATTGATGCCAGCAAATACTGCCAGCTTTATGTCTCAGACCACTTAATCAGGTTAATAGTCATCGCAACGCAGCATCACGGTCACACATCTCGGATACTGGGACTTATGACGGAAAGTTCTTTCCTCACTGAAAAGAATTATCGGAAACAAAATGAAAATCAAAACTAAAATTAAATGAAAATTAGGAAAAAAGCAAAAAGCTGAAAGCAATTGAAAAAATAAAAAAAAAATAAATGAAACATAAATTAAATTGAAAAGAAATAAAAAAAAAACTGAAGAAAACTATTGAAACTATAATGAAATGCAAAAAAATGAACTACAAAAACAAAATTTGGCTCGAAAAAAATCTCTACATTCGCTACTGTACAGTAGCGAAGCCTTCACGTTATGGGCGCCATTGTTGTGGGCTCCGTTAGTGCCGTCGGGGTCAGTGCTGGCATGCTTGACCGGCCTCACGCTCGTCGAAGGGTGTTGGTTCTTGACCCCTATCGAAACCGCTCATACAAATCATACCAGGCTTAACGTCGAGGTGAAATGACGTTGCGAGAATATTTTCTTAACCCACCCTGCCCTGGTTACCTATCTCGCCTAAGTAACCCCTTAAGGCCCACCCTTTCCACCATCATCAATTCTCATCCTTTATCCTTTTAAATCAAATACCCATCTTCATAAATATATGTGTTCAATCATTATAATTTATTTTTGTTAAGCCCATTTTAGTACAAAATAAAAATTAATTAGACAAAATCAAAATTAATATAAAAACAATGATACAAATTTAACCAAAATAAAACTTGTTATGGTCCACTGTTGTTAGACCAAAAAAAAACAATCAACAAGACAAATAAAAAAAATATATCAAATTAAAACGTAAGTAACGACACAATTAGTTCTTGTGTATACGCGTATTTTTATCTATATATCTATATATGCATAGATTATGTGCGTTTGAATGCACGGCACTTGCTACTACTGAAAGTTGCATTAACCCCCCTCCCCTTGAATCCTTTTCTATATTTGCAGCTTAGATTAATAAAGAGGAGGTAAATAGTGACTCACCCTTTTTGGAGTATTTGCATCGAGCTGACGATGATGTGGCCACAGCATCCAGGCTGATGAGATACTTGTTAAATCTTCTCTAAAATCGCTATTGTAAATATTTAAAAGAATTCAATTGAATTTACCCTTATAAAAGTGCTAAAACAAGTGCACTCACGTAGCCAGGCATATAAATGTATAAATATACGTACATACTGCACTACAAGAAGCTAATTACTTTTTCTTAATAAATTACGTTAAAGTTTAAAATTATTTACAAAAGAAAATTAGGGTAAATTTAATTGAAATCATTAGATTTTAAAAACACTAATAAAAATAATTTTACTCGTTGTTGTTTATTATTTTTTTTTTTGTGTTTTACTGTTAAATATTTAGATTATAATGAAATTTTGATACAAGTTGGATAGGTAGGTACTTAAAAGGGAAAACTTTCGCACTTATGTGTAAGGATTCTATTTTGGACATCTCCAACTATGATCGTTCCCCTGTTGACGGGAAAAGTGCCACCACTCATCAACGGAGACAATTTACGGCCTCACACATATACACTTTTCTCCTATTTTCGCCAAATTGTAGGGGAGTAGTGGCTTGTGCATATTTAAAAAAAATTAAATTGAACTATTAAAATGCATTTCGTTACAAAGGGCTTTGAGTTTTGTTTACATTCCCGAAGTGAACAAAATTGCTAATTGAACCCACAAACAACTTTTAATGAATAAGCAACCCAACGTGGGAGCCGTACCCATAATATAGCCGGGCAAAAGACAACATCGCAAAAAAAATTTAGTAACAGAATTCGTGCTCGACGCTGCCCTGTCAGCGTCCCGTGAAATACTCTCCTTACTCCATATCACTCGAATATCCTTGGCATGGTAAACTTCTATCATTTTGCCAGCCAAAGTGTCAAGCTCATACATGCAGTTCCCTACTATACGGTGGATACGAGCCTTGATAAACTGGAAGCTATTCAGAATTTTGCCCTAGATCAAAATTGCTTAGAGCAAAATTCCGATAGAAGATTTCCTGACCTACCCTGAACGAAGTTGGCCTTGACCTGGTATTGTAAGTAAACTTCAAACGTTCAATTGCGTTTTGTAAATTTTCAGATAACTTCTGTCGTGCAAGTGCAATCTTAGCTTCACGTGGCACAACATCTTGTTCGGGATCATAAAGTGCTCTTAAATTTCTGAGAATTTTGTACGCTGATCCATGATTAACCATATTCTGCCCGAACATTGCATAATAAGGCTGACAACCGAGAGAGTCATGGTTATCTGACCTCAAAGCACAAGCTATGCTTGAGAGGTAAGAGTCCCAATTACTCGTATCTTGCTCGTCTCGTACAAACACTCTCAGCTTATTTAAAATACTCCGGTTCACCCTCTCTGATATATTTGCCTGTGGAGAATAAAATGCTGTCCGGAGATGTGGCACGCCATAGTTCTCCAAAAACTTTGCAAGCTTAGACGATGTAAATTTCTTTCCATTGTCTTAGTGCACAAACTCCGGCGTTCCAAAAGCATGGAAGACTTCCGGTTCCAAGTATCGAATAATGTTCGTTGATGTTGCTTTCGGCAACGCTTTATACTCGGAGAAGTGATTAACAGCGATGAAAATAAAAGTATTGCCGCGTTTTGTACGTGGGTAAGGTCCTAACAAATCCACCTACAAACGCTGCATCGGTCGCTCAGAGACGATCTGCTTCGTAATCGGAGGCCGAAGGCTTCTATTTGGCGCTTTTGTTGTTTTGCACACCTCATATTGACTCACGCCTGACTTGACCTCCGTGGCCACCTTAGGCCAATAGTATTTCTCTCTAACTCAAGTATAAGTCTTTGAAAAACAACTATGACAACTTAGCCTGGTCCCGTGGCCAATCACTTAGTGAGTCAAAGTGCTTGGTATCCACAATCGCCACAAAGAATCTTCGCTTTCAAGTTCTTCACTCCTGAATCTAACTGTTGTGTATATATACTTGTCAGATACAACTAGATCCGGAAGTGAAGCTTGATTTTTCAATATTTCCTCTCTTTTTGATCTGTATTCAGCAGAGTCGAACTCTGGTGAGTCGATATCTACTTCTTCTCTTATCGTCGTGATCAAAATTTCTTTCACATCCCCTCTCGAAAGCACATCCGGAACAACATTACGATGTTCGATCTTGATATGAAAACCTTGAAGCTCCAAACTCCATCTTGCGAGCCGTCCACTCAAACCCTTCAGTGACATAAGCCACTTCAGGCTTGAATGGTCAGTAATAACACGTAAATGCAAGCCCTCGACGTACGCACGAAACTTTCTAATGCTGAGCACCGCTGCCAAACACTCGAGCTCCGTCACCGTATATTTTTTCTGTGCCTTATTTAACTTTTTTGACAGAATCAAATCACATCAAAACCGGAGCGTAGATTAACGCTTCTTTCAATTTTTCGAACGCTTCCTTGGTAGCAGATGTCAATTTGAAAGTCCTTTGCTTTTTAAGGCAATCAGTAAGTGGAGCTGCGAGGTCGGCATAGTTCTTGATAAAACGCCTGTACCAACCTGTCATACTAATAATCCTCCTCACTTGTCTCGCCGATTTAGGAAGAGGAAAGTTAACCATCGCGTCTATCTTTTCAGGATTCCTTTTTAATGTTCCCTGACCGACAATGTAACGAAGAAACTTTATCTCACGCATGCAGAACTTAGATTTATTGAGGTTGGTGGTTAAAACTCTTCATCTAAGATTAGTCGCGCACATGCAACTACTACCGCAACAAAGTAGTTTAGTCACAAGTTTACTACTGAGCGCGCACATGAGCAACTCCGCAAGCAATCGCAACGAACCTAACCAACACACGACAATGTTTATTCAGTTTTTCTATCTCATGCATTAAAAAAAAAATATTATCGCCTTCGTCCTATTCTTTTGCTCAGTAAATTAAAAAAAAGACACATTTGTTCTCTTTCGCACACAGAACAAAATTCGACGATGTGGTTAAATATCTGCAACTATTTGGTTGAATGTCCGCGCAGTTACATATTATTCCATATGACATAAACTGAAATCTGATTTCGGGCAATCGTCCAGTTTGTGCCAAAACACAAACTGAAAAGTTGCTCGAATCGACGACAGAATAGTTTCTGTATGTGCGCGGAGTCTTATACCAGTCCATAGGACTCAATTTTGCAACCAAACAGTTTCGAAACTGAAAATTGCATGTGCACGACTAGCCCAACGGTATCTGCCAAAATGCATCTTTACCCTGAGGCCACACGAGCCAATACTGGCTTGCCAGTCGCAATACACTCACACTTTTTTACCGACACATACAAACATGAGCAACTGGCTCGTCAACTGGCTTGCTTTTTTTGTAGCCAGTTTGGAAGCCAGTAGAGCAGCAAGTTACAGGGTTCGGCAGTACTTTTTCGGAGCAGATTTGGAAAAAAGGTCTTAAAACTAAAATTGACTCGCATTTTATTTCACAAAATATTAATAAAATAAGAATCGGGGAGTCAAAGTTTTATTAATTTGCTAATGCCCATTTTATTCACTCATTTAATGCAATTGGATTTAAACTGCTTTCCGGAGGTCAGTTTAAGTTATTAAATCCAGATAAATACTGAATTTTATATTATTCACTTTTCTTGACATTTTTATTTCAAGAAGTGATATCAAACCTAAGATTTTTCAACAGAGTTTAACCAAAAATTTGTTATAATTTTCATGCATTGTTTTGGAAAACGAATTGGCTTACTCAAGATTCACATGTCTCGCCGTGGTCTTCGAAACCTACTTACCAGTATCATGGTCATTAAGCTCGTCTCGCTATGTTCTCGCCATGCCCATTTACACGAGAATCTATGTCATGGTTTTCTCGCTATGGTCTCGCCATCACATTTACACGCTGTCCTTTGCATTGAGCATGTTTTGCCATCATCTCGCTTGGGTCTCACCATAGTCTCCCCAAAGTTTTTTTAAATTGAATTTTTCAAAGTGGTTGAAATAAGCTATAGGTCTCGTGTGGTGTGTTTTTTGGTCCTCTTACCATTCGGGAAGAGAACCAAAAAATTGGTGAGTAAATTGATTAAGCGGTGAGAAGGCTTTCCCAAACCAAAGTGAATCAATTTTCATCGCGTCAGTGTAGTTGCTCTCATTTAACGCCATGTAAGGAAATTCTGAGAAGTAAAATTTTAGTTTTCTTTCTGATGGTTTCGCGTTGGTTTGAGAGAGCTTTTACAGAAACAAGTAAAGGCTCTCCAGAGCCAAAGCAAAACATTCGTAACGTTCTGTTCTTTTACTATAGTTTTGTCGCATAGCATTAGTGTGTTTTTAGTTCATTTAATTTTGAAAGAATGGAATATCATAGTACTTCTATTTTTTTCACTGAAATCGGAGTAGGTTTATTCCATTTGGATTAACATCCGAACCCTGGCAGGAAAGAAGCCAGTACAGCATGCCGCCTACGTCACAGCCAATACACGAATAGGAACTTGACAGTCAATGTATGTAACCAATTGGCTAGCCAGTACTGGCTCGTGTGGCCTCAGGGTTAAGGTCTAGCCCCGTTATGAAATGAGTGTCTTCTAATCACTGATTCAATATGTGACAGCGGATATGCATCATTAAATGTTTTGCTGTTAAGCTTACGGCTATCCAAGCAACGGCAAACCTTTCCTGGTTTCTTTACCATCACTATTGGCGAGCACCAAGGAGAATTACTCTCCTCAATAACTCCAAATCCTAACATCTTTCGAGTTCTTTATAAACCTCTTCTTGCTTCACCGGCGAAACTGGATAGTGTCTAGATTTTATTGGTACAGCGTCACCTGTCTCGATTGTGTGGGTTTTGACGTGCGTTCTACCAAGAGCTAGCTCAGCAAAGTTCAGAAAAAGGCGCCTTACCGAATCTAACTTGATTCGTTGAATCGTCGTCAGATCGCTAAAAGCCGCCTCCTAAGCAACTTCGCGACTTTCCTCAAACATGTTGTTACTGTCGATCTGGCTCACTTATTGTGGGGTCAGGTGAAATTCGTTCCAGAAACTTATACCGTCAAGTTAGGAATTACATAGAACGTAATGGTCTTCGTTATACCATCAAGCGTTAACGGAATTTTACAATACCCAACAATATCATGGGATTTTCCGTCAGCCGTTGTTACAACATTCTTGTATGGTATCATTTGAACTCCATTCCATTCTAGGAATTCAAAGCAAGATTATCCTAAAACAGAAATAGATGCGCCACTATCCAACAGACCTGAAACAAGCTTGTCTTTCAGCTTTAACTGTGCATTACCATCTGTTTTGGAAGTCAAGATTGCCAAATGATCAAATGGTTCATTTAACCGATCATTTAGACGAACAACAACTCTATAAAAATCATCAAAAGATTCCTTAAATCCCTGCTTTCGAGTGAGCAACTCAACATCATTTTCCTTGCGTCCGAATTCCCTCTTCAAGGAGTTTTGATCAGCTGCAAGTTCGCGGTTGAAGAGGAAATTCGAGACACGGTTGGTACCGTCATATTTAATGTTCCACCTCTCCAAACGGCAACCAATTGGTGCACTTGCAATACTTTGTGGTTGTGACACCACAGAAAAAGCACCGCTTGCCGTAACCGGAACTTGAGGTGGAAACATATCAGTCATAACAATGCCCGCATCATTCGAAACCTGAGGATTACTAGGATGCCTTAAATCCGAACGATGCTGTTCCGAACGGAGATCACCAATACTCTCCAGCTTTCCCATAATACCTATCATGAAATAGTCCATCTGGTCAAAGAATCGGATTTGATTTGCTAGCAATGATTGATCAATCCTGTTAGCCAAAGCCTCGAAAATCGATTCTCTACCAATCTCATCATGAAATCCCGGATTTCCCGTGGTGTCATTGACTGAACGATTATTTTGGCTAAGCAGGTTGTTGGCATCCGCTGGCTCCATAGCCCTGGCTACAGCATGTTCTACCTCACCTTCTTCGTGAATTATATGTATATCCTCGGTCGACATGTCAGAGGAAAGCCTAGCCACTAAGCTACTCGTATAATAGTGATCCAAAATAACTGATCGATGAAACCTTTCAGAATCCTCCAATGAAATTCCTTCGCTCAAAAATCTAAGATTCCGACTAGTGCTATGATAATTGTCTGTATTATAACTCATAACCAAAACAGGTGGGGATAGTCCACTGACGATTAACTCAAAAGATAAGCCAACTTAAAATTTTTGACAGCTAACTAACGAACATTTTTCTATCAACAAAATACAAGAAAAGGAATAGAAACGGAAATGCTCCCAAAACCACCAGTTTGAAAATATATTAAATAACATAAAACACCTAATATGTCCTACTATCTCAATAAACTAAAAAATTTAAGTCTTAGGCTCAACTAAATTGAACTAAAACTTCAAACAAAACTTTTTATCGCATTCGGATTTGGATGAGGATCAACCACTTTGGAAGAATGAGATAAGAAAATGAAAGATGGCGAAGCACTGCGAGCCGAGAAAAAAAATAAACTACGTTAAATAACTGAAACTACTGTGCTTAATTTCCTAGGGCGGTTTGCAACTAAAACTTAATCACAAACCGGCTCTAGAAATTGTGCTATTGTATATGAAAGGTATATTATGAGACTCAATATGAATCCTCTTAGTCTTCGCGAATCTGGGCATTGATGCCAGCAAATACTGCCAGCTTTATGTCTCAGACCACTTAATCAGGTTAATAGTCATCGCAACGCAGCATCACGGTACATATCTCGGATACTGGGACTTATGACGGAAAGTTCTTTCCTCACTGAAAAGAATTATCGGAAACAAAATGAAAATCAAAACTAAAATTAAATGAAAATTAGGAAAAAAGCAAAAAGCTGAAAGCAATTGAAAAAATAAAAAAAAAATAAATGAAACATAAATTAAATTGAAAAGAAATAAAAAAAAAAACTGAAGAAAACTATTGAAACTATAATGAAATGCAAAAAAATGAACTACAAAAACAAAATTTGGCTCGAAAAAAATCTCTACATTCGCTACTGTACAGTAGCGAAGCCTTCACGTTATGGGCGCCATTGTTGTGGGCTCCGTTAGTGCCGTCGGGGTCAGTGCTGGCATGCTTGACCGGCCTCACGCTCGTCGAAGGGTGTTGGTTCTTGACCCCTATCGAAACCGCTCATACAAATCATACCAGGCTTAACGTCGAGGTGAAATGACGTTGCGAGAATATTTTCTTAACCCACCCTGCCCTGGTTACCTATCTCGCCTAAGTAACCCCTTAAGGCCCACCCTTTCCACCATCATCAATTCTCATCCTTTATCCTTTTAAATCAAATACCCATCTTCATAAATATATGTGTTCAATCATTATAATTTATTTTTGTTAAGCCCATTTTAGTACAAAATAAAAATTAATTAGACAAAATCAAAATTAATATAAAAACAATGATACAAATTTAACCAAAATAAAACTTGTTATGGTCCACTGTTGTTAGACCAAAAAAAACAATCAACAAGATAAATAAAAAAAAAATATCAAATTAAAACGTAAGTAACGACACAATTAGTTCTTGTGTAAATTAAATTTATTTTAATTTAAATTTATTAAAAAAAAACAAACTTTTTATTTTAGTGAGGATGAACCTCTTTATTTGAGTGCTACTTAAGAACTAACTTAACAAAATTTGTTTCCTAAAATCTAACTGAAAAAGTAACTTAATCTATCCAACCTGAGATTGCACTTTGCCGTTGCATGTGCTGTCTCCAGACACCTCGTCATCACATTCCTTCACGTAGTCACCTGGTGATTCCTATGAGTCGTGGGAAGCGAATCTGGATGTGGGACATTTACATACATATGTGCTGAGGTTAACATTTCTTGCGTTAACTCCTCCCTGCTTAAATTCGAACGCCCTCGTTCGACGTTGATGGCTTTATTAGATTTGGCAAGTCCTTAATTCCTATGGTAATGGATCCTTGCTCGTTTTTAGGTGAGAATTCTTGGTTGGTGTTTTTCTTTGTTTTACCATAAAGGAAAGTTGTTATTATTATGAGGAGTATTATTACCAGGAATACGTTAATCCCAATATTTAATGCATTTTTCCTTTCCAGTAGATCAATCTGTTCCGTGCCATTCATCTGTAATTCTTTTATCATTCCTAGGGAAAGTACCTCTTTGAACTCTTGCACTGATGATCTAGGTTGCAACAAAGCTGGTAAAGGTTGATGTTTAGTTATCTCGCTGGTTTTGAAAATCTTCCCATTCACAATGATTGTGGTGTTTGAGTGTTTTATGATATACGTTCCATCTAATCGAATAGCCTCATTGTTAATTATTACCGAGTCGTTGAATTGGTTAAGGAATAATATGCCGTCCGAGATTTCTTCAATGGATGGTGTGTTTCGGTTATCGATAGTAGTACAGGTGGGTATTTTGCTTTTCAACAGGTTGGGGATACACGTAGAGTTACTTATATCTACAATATTTCTACTATTACAAATAGAATGTTCGCTTATTACTAAACAATTTTGTTTTATACCATATGTTTTATTTTTACATTTTAAAATTTGTTTAAAAGGAATTTCGTTTATCTTTATTCCCATCTTTACTGCTTTTATTATAAGCATAGTACAAATATCTGGGTCTGTTGTTGGTATATCAATTATATAAATTAAATTCTTACCATTAGAGGCAATTTTAATATTACAAAAATCAAGTGCCTCGTCAATATTTATGAAAGGTGTATTTTGTTTTCTAAAAAATTCTTCTGTTAGCTTTATTTCAGAATTTGACAGTATAAAAGAATTCACTACATTAACTTTTGCCCAATGAATGGCGTATGCTATATTTATTAATTCTTCTTTTACTAAATCTAGTTCATATTTTAATTTTAATGTTTCAGTGTCTTTATTCTTTACTTCGTTTTTTACAATTTTAAATATTTCGTTTGTTACATTGGTGATTTCATTAATTTTTCCTATGGTCATACGGTTTATTATCATTTGCCTATTATTGTTTTCGAGTACGTTGTTCATTTTTTCTGTTAAAATTTCATAATCATGATGATCCGGACTACCGGCGATCCATTTCCAGGCGGTACCTAGGAAATCAAGTGATCTTTTCTTTTTCTTATTTTCAACTTTCAATCCTGCCAGGTAGGTTTTTATTTTATCTATTTCATGGGAAATGTAAGGATAAAGGGGGTGATTTCGTGTGGTTTCTATCAGGGTATTTTCTATATTCCTTGTCAGGTTTTCGTAATGTTCAATATCAATTATATGGATTATTTTGAAAGATCCTGTCTGTATTTTCGAGGTTCCAACATTTATCTTAACCAATTGAGACTTTGAGTAATCCAATATTTGTATATCCGCTGCGCATAGCGGTAATAACCTATAAAGAAGAATTTTGATTTTTAATTAGATTCTTATGGACAATTTTTCCAGACCTGGTTACTATTGTGGAATTTTTGTTTTCGGCTACTACTTCTTTTTTATATTTAGGAGTGAGTTTGTTGCCTAGTCTTTTGTTAATTTTTACATAAATGGTATCTCCTATTGCAAAATTTTTGAAAGCTTTCTTTTTCTTATTATGATAACTAAGATCAGCAGTTTGCTTATCTTTGATTGCTTGAGTGACAATTTGTCTCTCTTCTTGTAACTGTTCGGGGTTATTAATTTTATTTCGTGCAAAAAATACTTCGATAGGTTTTTTGTTTGTGGTGGTGTGAACGGATTTATTATATTCGTAAATGGACTTGTCGAGCATTTCGGAGAATGAACTAAAGTTTTGTTCGGCTTTCATACAACGTAATAGTTCAGAAAGTGTTGAATGAAATCTTTCAATTTGACCATTCACAGAACTTACGTATGGAGGGGCTTTAAACACTTTAATGTTGAAAAAATTTTCAACCATGAATAGAATGGAATTGGAGCTTAATGATTTCTCATTATCAACCACAATCCATTCTGGGACACCGAAAGATAATATAATCTCTCTTAAGGGTTGCTTGATATGTTCTGTAGCTCTAGACGTTACGATTCTTGCTAAAGCATACTTGGAAAATTTATCTATGGCAGTCAGTACAACTTTATTGTCAGTGAAATATAGATCAATATGTAAGATCTGTCCAGGATATAAGGGTATAGGGGTAGGTTGTAAGGGTATATTGTTGGGGTGTCGATCGTATTTTTGTTCCTTGCAAATTTGACATTTATCCGTAATGTTCTTTATTTTTTCCTGCATTTTTGGAAAATAAAACCTTTGTAGTAATTGAATTTTGTTTTCTCTGCTATTTCGGTGAGCGCGATTGTGCTCTTTAAGAATTTCGGTTTCTTGTAAATTTTCATCTGTTAGGTCTGTTACCATGTTTCTTGAGAATAGTACTTTATAGAGGCTAAAATGCGAAGGAAATATTTCTTGGATTTTTCCGAGAATCGCTTCCTCAGCTTTGATTCCATTTATTACAGAAGGGTTGAGATATTTTTTAAGAATTTCGGCAAGTTTTTCTGAGGTAAAATTTGGTTCAACAATAGTATGACGATGATATGTTGGGAAAATGATTTCGAATTTATATTCAGAAGTATTACCGACATTAAGAAAGATTTGGTTCTTGAACACGTTTATGGGTTGATTCGCCATTTGGATAAGGTTTTGATTCGAGCTTTCGTGGCTATGTAGAGTTGTTGTTAACACATTTATTTGACAGCATCTTGGTGGCCTAGATAGCGCATCAGCGACTATATTAGTTTTTCCGGGTTTATACTTGATCTCATAGTTGTACTCTTCCAAAATTGACTTCCATCGCTTCATCTTAGAATTGTGGTTCTTATTACTGAGAGCGAAAGTCAATGGCTGATGGTCTGTAAATATTTTGACACGAGCAGTACCGTATAGGTAGTTTCTTAGAGAAGTGAGTGCCCATATTATGGCAAGCATCTCCTTCTCGTTAGTTGCGTAATGCTCTTCGGTGGTATTTAGTGTTCTCGAAATGAATGTTATCGGTTTGTCACCTTGTGACAAAACTGCACCTATCGCGTAATTTGACGCGTCAGTAGTTAGCTCAAAATCTTTCGTAAAGTCTGGGTATGCGAGAATAATATCTTGCGAAGTTAAGGAGTTTTTTATTTTCAGGAAGGCATCTCTAGCATTATCGTCGAGATTAATTTTTATTTTATCGGAATTTACTTTGGACAAACGTCCTCCTTCCCCTCTTAAAAGGGATGTCAGGGGCTTAGCGAGCTTCGCATAGTCTTTAATGAAGCGACGGTAGTATCCTGACATGCCTAGAAATGAACGTAGCTCCTTAAGGGTATTTGGAGCTGGAAATTTTGAAATTGCATCCACTTTAGCCGGATTAGCTAAAATTCCTTTGGAGGAAATAATAAAACCTAGGAATTCAACCTTGTTCTTAAAAAAGTCACATTTCTCCAGATGAATTTTCATGTTCGCTTCAAATAACGTCTGAAAAATAATTTCCAAATGTTTTAAATGTTCTGATTCACTTTTACTAAACACTATAATATCGTCTATATAGACGAAGCAAATCTTTCCTATGTGTTCGCGGAGGATGTCGTCGAGTGCGCGTTGGAAAATTGACGGCGCGTTTTTTAGGCCAAATGGGAGCCTAACAAATTCAAACTTTCCATTGTTTATTGAGAAGGCGGTCTTCTCTATATCAGATTCCTTAAGAGGTATTTGATGAAATCCGTTTTTTAGATCGAGAACGGAAAACATTCGGTTTTTGCCTAGTTGTGCGAGTACTTCGTTAATGTCTTGGATTGGGTAACGATCTGCGATAGTATTAGCGTTCAGCTTCCTATAATCGATTACTAATCTATATTGTTTGTTACCTGCAGCATCAGGTTTCTTGGGCACAATCCAGACAGGCGAATTGTATGGTGACCGAGAAGGTCTAATAATTCCGTCTTCTAGAAGTTTCCTAAGCTGGTTTTCGATTTCTTCTTTAAGAGAAGTAGGATATGGGTAACACCTCGTATAAATCGGAGTGTCTGTGAAAGTACGAATTTCTCCAAGAACCTTTGTCGTGAAAGTTAATTTTTCGTCGGGATCGGCGAAAAGTGAGGGAAAATGTTTGATAGTTGTGATAAGAGCTTCTTTCTGAGTATCTGACATATGTTCGAACTTTGTATCAATAGAATTGATAGTCATAGAGTTTTGTTGTTTAATTTTTACCTTAGTCTTATTGAGGATTGTCATAAAATTCTCTTTTGTATGTATGACGGCTGATAATTCTTTTAAGCTGTCGTTGCCAAGTATACCATGGAACGATTTTAAATTTGGTAAGATGTAGAATTTTAAATGAATGTTCTGACGAATAAATTAATAAAGGTGTGTTGGGTTATTGAAACATCTCCTGCGATTGATTTTGCAAGAAAGTTTTGTTTATTATCTAGAGGAGTTGTAACGAGTTGGGGCTGAATGTAATTTCTGCTAGACCCGGTGTCTATCAGGAATTTTAAAATGTTCCCACTCTTCGTCTTACATTCAAAAAATGGAAGCGAAGAGTCTGCTAGCCTAAAAAATGGATATCTGCAAAGTCCGTAGAGTAATCATGTTCAAATGAAGTTCCATTTTCATCATATTGATTTAAAGTATTTATGTAACCTTGTAATTCCTCATCTGGATTTTCGATGAATCCACTCTGGTTTTGTTCATAAGGAGTATCTTCCGGAACAGATTCTATGTGAAAATGTGGTTGATTTTGTTTTGTAACCACGTTATTTACTTTCCTAGTGTTAAGACTGGGATTCGGTTCTGGTTTGATGTTAGCCATATTAGGCTGATTACCTTTTTGAAGATTCTGTTGTTGCGGACGCATGGGTCTTAATTGATTATTATATGTGCTCCAGTTCTGGTAGCCTAGGTTTGAATAATTTGGAGGTTGTCCATAATTTGGGGTTTGATTTAATACGTTTGACGTTGTCGGGTATCTGGAAGGATGAGGATTAGGGTATGTTGAGTATTGCTGCGGAACTGGTTTAGGTGCTACAGAGGAATAAGTTCTGCCAATCATATTTGGGTTTCTTCGGGGTATAAAGGGTTGTGGTTGTGGTTTTCTTGGTGCTATTTGGTGTTGAATATGATTAGATCTAGTGTTTTGATTCTCTAACTTTAAACATAAGTTCAGGGCATGAGGGAGATCAATTGGTTCTTTTATTGATAGTAATCTAGGTAAGTCTCCTCTTAACCCTCTTATAAAAGTATCAAGGGCTTTTGACCTATAAGTTTCCGTAAGAACCTTGGTTGCTTCAACGCCCATATCCCTACAAGATATTTTATTGAGAATAAGTGAGAGATGTGAGTGAACTAATTGATAAAACTCGTGGACCGTTTTGCTTCCTTGAACAAGAGAAGCCATTTGGAATTCCAACGTATTAATATCCCGTTTGTCTGCATAGTGCATAATCAAACATTGGGATATACTTTCCCAATTTAAAGGGATATTATAAGATTCTAAAGCGATATCCGCTTCTCCCACAATTTTATTGCGTATAACGCTTAAAATAGCAAAGTATTTGGGAGTACCTTTAAAAGGTTCATATATTCCGAGAATTCTCTCAACGCTTTTTCTCCAGGATCCAAATTCAGCTTTGTCACCTGAGAAAATTTTTAGGCACTTGACAATATCGGGGATTCTATCCATTTCCGATATGTCTGTTCCGAATTGTGCGTCAATACCTTGGTCTCTTTCGATATTTCGGGTGGGATTATTTTGAGTAGGCTGGCTTTGTTCCCTTAGGACTCGATTGACGATACTCGTGATGAGTATGTCCAATTCTGGTGTAGATTGGATACTCTGACTTGTGGATGCCGAGTATGGCGGGGAATTATTTGCACTTGTACTAGCATTTGTTGGAATAGGATTTTGCGGATTTTGTGAAGGGTTACCGGCAGAATTGGTTTCAGATGCAGTACTATCGGTATTTGATCTTGTAGTCACCATGATTATGTTTGAATATTTGAGATATTTAGTTTGAAAATTATTACAAATTTATTACACTATAAAACTTTTCGTAAAAATAAAAAAATTTAAAATTGATTCACAATTGAAATTTCTGACCCTTTTTCTGTTTTCTTTAAAATATTTTTCTTTCAAAAAAAAATTTAAAAATTTATTCAAAATTGAATTTTTTTCTTTTACCTATTACTCTTTTATTTTTTATTTTTTTAACTTAAGTCTAACTTACATAAAAATGAAGAACATGATCCCACGCTGGTGAGTTAAGTGTTGATCCTTTTCTTAGCTACAGCTGGTACTCGGGCACTTCCTTGTCTCACACTCCCTCGTGGTTTACTATGTCTACAGACTATAGCAAATTTATTCTTCTTGGGTTTGGCCGAAGAAGTGACACGAACACTGGTAATTTACTCTTCGAAACGTGGCGAGCTTCTTGAGGTCTATTTTCACGTTAGAGTTTTTGTTTGATTTTCTTTTTTTTCTTTACCACTTGAAGTGAACTAAGTCCTAAAACCCGACGAACTTCTTTAGGTCGATTTTAAGTTTTAAGTCAAATCACTTTCAATGTTCTAGGTCTTGGAACGCGACGAACTACTTTAGGTCGATTTCACGTTTCACTTTTTAACACTTTCTCAGGCCAACCACGTTGGGCGCCAATTAAATTTATTTTAATTTAAATTTATTAAAAAAAAACAAACTTTTTATTTTAGTGAGGATGAACCTCTTTATTTGAGTGCTACTTAAGAACTAACTTAACAAAATTTGTTTCCTAAAATCTAACTGAAAAAGTAACTTAATCTATCCAACCTGAGATTGCACTTTGCCGTTGCATGTGCTGTCTCCAGACACCTCGTCATCACATTCCTTCACGTAGTCACCTGGTGATTCCTATGAGTCGTGGGAAGCGAATCTGGATGTGGGACATTTACATACATATGTGCTGAGGTTAACATTTCTTGCGTTAACTTGTATACGCGTATTTTTATCTATATATCTATATATGCATAGATTATGTGCGTTTGAATGCACTGCACTTGCTACTACTGAAAGTTGCATTAACCCCCCTCCCCTTGAATCCTTTTCTATATTTGCAGCTTAGATTAATAAAGAGGAGGTAAATAGTGACTCACCCTTTTTGGAGTATTTGCATCTAGCTGACGATGATGTGGCCACAGCATCCAGGCTGATGAGATACTTGTTAAATCTTCTCTAAAATCTCTATTCTAAATATTTAAAAGAATTCAATTGAATTTACCCTTATAAAAGTGCTAAAACAAGTGCACTCACGTAGCCAGGCATATAAATGTATAAATATACGTACATACTGCACTACAAGAAGCTAATTACTTTTTCTTAATAAATTACGTTAAAGTTTAAAATTATTTACAAAAGAAAATTAGGGTAAATTTAATTGAAATCATTAGATTTTAAAAACACTAATAAAAATAATTTTACTCGTTGTTGTTTATTATTTTTTTTTTGTGTTTTGCTGTTAAATATTTAGGTTATAATGAAATTTTGATACAAGTTGGATAGGTAGGTACTTAAAAGGGAAAACTTTCGCACTTATGTGTAAGGATTCTATTTTGGACATCTCCAACTATGATCGTTCCCCTGTTGACGGGAAAAGTGCCACCACTCATCAACGGAGACAATTTACGGCCTCACACATATACACTTTTCTCCTATTTTCGCCAAATTGTAGGGGAGTAGTGGCTTGTGCATATTTAAAAAAAATTTTATTGAACTATTAAAATGCATTTCGTTACAAAGGGCTTTGAGTTTTGTTTACATTCCCGAAGTGAACAAAATTGCTAATTGAACCCACAAACAACTTTTAATGAATAAGCAACCCAACGTGGGAGCCGTACCCATAATATAGCCGGGCAAAAGACAACATCGCAAAAAAAATTTAGTAACAGAATTCGTGCTCGACGCTGCCCTGTCAGCGTCCCGTGAAATACCCTCCTTACTCCATATCACTCGAATATCCTTGGCATGGTAAACTACTATGTGAATCTGTTGCTGTTAAGCTTACGGCTATCCAAGCAACGGCAAACCTTTCCTGGTTTCTTTACCATCACTATTGGCGAGCACCAAGGAGAATTACTCTCCTCAATAACTCCAAATCCTAACATCTTTCGAGTTCTTTATAAACCTCTTCTTGCTTCACCGGCGAAACTGGATAGTGTCTAGATTTTATTGGTACAGCGTCACCTGTCTCGATTGTGTGGGTTTTGACGTGCGTTCTACCAAGAGCTAGCTCAGCAAAGTTCAGAAAAAGGCGCCTTACCGAATCTAACTTGATTCGTTGAATCGTCGTCAGATCGCTAAAAGCCGCCTCCTAAGCAACTTCGCGACTTTCCTCAAACATGTTGTTACTGTCGATCTGGCTCACTTATTGTGGGGTCAGGTGAAATTCGTTCCAGAAACTTATACCGTCAAGTTAGGAATTACATAGAACGTAATGGTCTTCGTTATACCATCAAGTGTTAACGGAATTTTACAATACCCAACAATATTATGGGATTTTCCGTCAGCCGTCGTTACAACATTCTTGTATGGTATCATTTGAACTCCATTCCATTCTAGGAATTCAAAGCAAGATTATCCTAAAACAGAAATAGATGCGCCACTATCCAACAGACCTGAAACAAGCTCGTCTTTCAGCTTTAACTGTGCATTACCATCTGTTTTGGAAGTCAAGATTGCCAAATGATCAAATGGTTTATTTAACCGATCATTTAGACGAACAACAACTCCATAAAAATCATCAAAAGATTCCTTAAATCCCTGCTTTCGAGTGAGCAACTCAACATCATTTTCCTTGCGTCCGAATTCCCTCTTCAAGGAGTTTTGATCAGCTGCAACTTCGCGGTTGAAGAGGAAATCCGAGACACGGTTGGTACCGTCATATTTAATGTTCCACCTCTCCAAACGGCAACCAATTGGTGCACTTGCAATACTTTGTGGTTGTGACACCACAGAAAAAGCACCGCTTGCCGTAACCGGAACTTGAGGTGGAAACATATCAGTCATAACAATGCCCGCATCATTCGAAACCTGAGGATTACTAGGATGCCTTAAATCCGAACGATGCTGTTCCGAACGGAGATCACCAATACTCTCCAGCTTTCCCATAATACCTATCATGAAATAGTCCATCTGGTCAAAGAATCGGATTTGATTTGCTAGCAATGATTGATCAATCCTGTTAGCCAAAGCCTCGAAAATCGATTCTCTACCAATCTCATCATGAAATCCCGGATTTCCCGTGGTGTCATTGACTGAACGATTATTTTGGCTAAGCAGGTTGTTGGCATCCGCTGGCTCCATAGCCCTGGCTACAGCATGTTCTACCTCACCTTCTTCGTGAATTATATGTATATCCTCGGTCGACATGTCAGAGGAAAGCCTAGCCACTAAGCTACTCGTATAATAGTGATCCAAAATAACTGATCGATGAAACCTTTCAGAATCCTCCAATGAAATTCCTTCGCTCAAAAATCTAAGATTCCGACTAGTGCTATGATAATTGTCTGTATTATAACTCATAACCAAAACAGGTGGGGATAGTCCACTGACGATTAACTCAAAAGATAAGCCAACTTAAAATTTTTGACAGCTAACTAACGAACATTTTTCTATCAACAAAATACAAGAAAAGGAATAGAAACGGAAATGCTCCCAAAACCACCAGTTTGAAAATAAAAATTATTAAATAACATAAAACACCTAATATGTCCTACTATCTCAATAAACTAAAAAATTTAAGTCTTAGGCTCAACTAAATTGAACTAAAACTTCAAACAAAAACTTTTTATCGCATTCGGATTTGGATGAGGATCAACCACTTTGGAAGAATGAGATAAGAAAATGAAAGATGGCGAAGCACTGCGAGCCGAGAAAAAAAATAAACTACGTTAAATAACTGAAACTACTGTGCTTAATTTCCTAGGGCGGTTTGCAACTAAAACTTAATCACAAACCGGCTCTAGAAATTGTGCTATTGTATATGAAAGGTATATTATGAGACTCAATATGAATCCTCTTAGTCTTCGCGAATCTGGGCATTGATGCCAGCAAATACTGCCAGCTTTATGTCTCAGACCACTTAATCAGGTTAATAGTCATCGCAACGCAGCATCACGGTACATATCTCGGATACTGGGACTTATGACGGAAAGTTCTTTCCTCACTGAAAAGAATTATCGGAAACAAAATGAAAATCAAAACTAAAATTAAATGAAAATTAGGAAAAAAGCAAAAAGCTGAAAGCAATTGAAAAAATAAAAAAAAATAAATGAAACATAAATTAAATTGAAAAGAAATAAAAAAAAAACTGAAGAAAACTATTGAAACTATAATGAAATGCAAAAAAATGAACTACAAAAACAAAATTTGGCTCGAAAAAAATCTCTACATTCGCTACTGTACAGTAGCGAAGCCTTCACGTTATGGGCGCCATTGTTGTGGGCTCCGTTACTGCCGTCGGGGTCAGTGCTGGCATGCTTGACCGGCCTCACGCTCGTCGAAGGGTGTTGGTTCTTGACCCCTATCGAAACCGCTCATACAAATCATACCAGGCTTAACGTCGAGGTAAAATGACGTTGCGAGAATATTTTCTTAACCCACCCTGCCCTGGTTACCTATCTTGCCTAAGTAACCCTTAAGGCCCACCCTTTCCACCATCATCAATTCTCATCCTTTATTCTTTTAAATCAAATACCCATGTTCATAAATATATGTGTTCAATCATTATAATTTATCTTTGTTAAGCCCATTTTAGTACAAAATAAAAATTAATTAGACAAAATCAAAATTAATATAAAAACAATGATACAAATTTAACCAAAATAAAACTTGTTATGGTCCACTGTTGTTAGACCAAAAAAAACAATCAACAAGATAAATAAAAAAAAAATATCAAATTAAAACGTAAGTAACGACACAATTAGTTCTTGTGTATACGCGTATTTTTATCTATATATCTATATATGCATAGATTATGTGCGTTTGAATGCACTGCACTTGCTACTACTGAAAGTTGCATTAACCCCCCTCCCCTTGAATCCTTTTCTATATTTGCAGCTTAGATTAATAAAGAGGAGGTAAATAGTGACTCACCCTTTTTGGAGTATTTGCATCTAGCTGACGATGATGTGGCCACAGCATCCAGGCTGATGAGATACTTGTTAAATCTTCTCTAAAATCTCTATTGTAAATATTTAAAAGAATTCAATTGAATTTACCCTTATAAAAGTGCTAAAACAAGTGCACTCACGTAGCCAGGCATATAAATGTATAAATATACGTACATACTGCACTACAAGAAGCTAATTACTTTTTCTTAATAAATTACTTTAAAGTTTAAAATTATTTACAAAAGAAAATTAGGGTAAATTTAATTGAAATCATTAGATTTTAAAAACACTAATAAAAATAATTTTACTCGTTGTTGTTTATTATTTTTTTTTGTGTTTTGCTGTTAAATATTTAGATTATAATGAAATTTTGATACAAGTTGGATAGGTAGGTACTTAAAAGGGAAAACTTTCGCACTTATGTGTAAGGATTCTATTTTGGACATCTCCAACTATGATCGTTCCCCTGTTGACGGGAAAAGTGCCACCACTCATCAACGGAGACAATTTACGGCCTCACACATATACACTTTTCTCCTATTTTCGCCAAATTGTAGGGGAGTAGTGGCTTGTGCATATTTAAAAAAAAATTTATTGAACTATTAAAATGCATTTCGTTACAAAGGGCTTTGAGTTTTGTTTACATTCCCGAAGTGAACAAAATTGCTAATTGAACCCACAAACAACTTTTAATGAATAAGCAACCCAACGTGGGAGCCGTACCCATAATATAGCCGGGCAAAAGACAACATCGCAAAAAAAATTTAGTAACAGAATTCGTGCTCGACGCTGCCCTGTCAGCGTCCCGTGAAATACCCTCCTTACTCCATATCACTCGAATATCCTTGGCATGGTAAACTACTATCATTTTGCCAGCCAAAGTGTCAAGCTCATACATGCAGTTCCCTACTATACGGTGGATACGAGCCTTGATAAACTGGAAGCTATTCAGAATTTTGCCCTAGATCAAAATTGCTTAGAGCAAAATTCCGATAGAAGATTTCCTGACCTACCCTGAACGAAGTTGGCCTTGACCTGGTATTGTAAGTAACCTTCAAACGTTCAATTGCGTTTTGTAAATTTTCAGATAACTTCTGTCGTGCAAGTGCAATCTTAGCTTCACGTGGCACAACATCTTGTTCGGGATCATAAAGTGCTCTTAAATTTCTGAGAATTTTGTACGCTGATCCATGATTAACCATATTCTGCCCGAACATTGCATAATAAGGCTGACAACCGAGAGAGTCATGGTTATCTGACCTCAAAGCACAAGCTATGCTTGAGAGGTAAGAGTCCCAATTACTCGTATCTTGCTCGTCTCGTACAAACACTCTCAGCTTTTTTAAAATACTCCGGTTCACCCTCTCTGATATATTTGCCTGTGGAGAATAAATAAATAAATTTGCTGTCCGGAGATGTGGCACGCCATAGTTCTCCAAAAACTTTGCAAGCTTAGACGATGTAAATTTCTTTCCATTGTCTTAGTGCACAAACTCCGGCGTTCCAAAAGCATGGAAGACTTCCGGTTCCAAGTATCGAATAATGTTCGTTGATGTTGCTTTCGACAACGCTTTATACTCGGAGAAGTGATTAACAGTAAAAATAAAAGTATTGCCGCGTTTTGTACGTGGGTAAGGTCCTAACAAATCCACGTACAAACGCTGCATCGGTCGCTCAGAGACGATCTGCTTCGTAATCGGAGGCCGAAGGCTTCTATTTGGCGCTTTTGTTGTTTTGCACACCTCATATTGACTCACGCCTGACTTGACCTCCGTGGCCACCTTAGGCCAATAGTATTTCTCTCTAACTCAAGTATAAGTCTTTGAAAAACAACTATGACAACTTAGCCTGGTCCCGTGGCCAATCACTTAGTGAGTCAAAGTGCTTGGTATCCACAATCGCCACAAAGAATCTTCGCTTTCAAGTTCTTCACTCCTGAATCTAACTGTTGTGTATATATACTTGTCAGATACAACTAGATCCGGAAGTGAAGCTTGATTTTTATCCTCTCTCTTTTTGATCTGTATTCAGCAGAGTCGAACTCTGGTGAGTCGATATCTACTTCTTCTTTTATCGTCGTGATCAAAATTTCTTTCATATCCCCTCTCGAAAGCACATCCGGAACAACATTACGATGTTCGATCTTGATATGAAAACCTTGAAGCTCCAAACTCTATCTTGCGAGCCGTCCACTCAAACCCTTCAGTGACATAAACCAGTTCAGGCTTGAATGGTCAGTAATAACACGAAAATGCAAGCCCTCGACGTACGCACGAAACTTTCTAATGCTGAGCACCGCTGCCAAACACTCGAGCTCCGTCACCGTATATTTTTTCTGTGCCTTATTTAACTTTTTTGACAGAATCAAATCACATCAAAACCGGAGCGTAGATTAACGCTTCTTTCAATTTTTCGAACGCTTCCTTGGTAGCAGATGTCAATTTGAAAGTCCTTTGCTTTTTAAGGCAATCAGTAAGTGGAGCTGCGAGGTCGGCACAGTTCTTGATAAAACGCCTGTACCAACCTGTCATACTAATAATCCTCCTCACTTGTCTCGCCGATTTAGGAAGAGGAAAGTTAACCATCGCGTCTATCTTTTCAGGATTCCTTTTTAATGTTCCCTGACCGACAATGTAACGAAGAAACTTTATCTCACGCATGCAGAACTTAGATTTATTGAGGTTGGTGGTTAAAACTCTTCATCTAAGATTAGTCGCGCACATGCAACTGCTACCGCAACAAAGTAGTTTAGTCACAAGTTTACTACTGAGCGCGCACATGAGCAACTCCACAAGCAATCGCAACGAACCTAACCAACACACGACAATGTTTATTCAGTTTTTCTATCTCATGCATTCAAAAAAAAATATTATCGCCTTCGTCCTATTCTTTTGCTCAGTAAATTAAAAAAAAGACACATTTGTTCTCTTTCGCACACAGAACAAAATTCGACGATGTGGTTAAATATCTGCAACTATTTGGTTGAATGTCCGCGCAGTTACATATTATTCCATATGACATAAACTGAAATCTGATTTCGGGCAATCGTCCAGTTTGTGCCAAAACACAAACTGAAAAGTTGCTCGAATCGACGACAGGATAGTCTCTGTATGTGCGCGGAGTCTTATACCAGTCCATAGGACTCAATTTTGCAACCAAACAGTTTCGAAACTGAAAATTGCATGTGCACGACTAGCCCAACGGTATCTGCCAAAATGCATCTTTACCCTGAGGCCACACGAGCCAATACTGGCTTGCCAGTCGCAATACACTCACACTTTTTTACCGACACATACAAACATGAGCAACTGGCTCGTCAACTGGCTTGCTTTTTTTGTAGCCAGTTGGGAAGCCAGTAGAGCAGCAAGTTACAGGGCTCGGCAGTACTTTTTCGGAGCAGATTTGGAAAAAAGGTCTTAAAACTAAAATTGACTCGCATTTTATTTCACAAAATATTAATAAAATAAGAATCGGGGAGTCAAAGTTTTATTAATTTGCTAATGCCCATTTTATTCACTCATTTAATGCAATTGGATTTAAACTGCTTTCCGGAGGTCAGTTTAAGTTATTAAATCCAGATAAATACTGAATTTTATATTATTCACTTTTCTTGACATTTTTATTTCAAGAAGTGATATCAAACCTAAGATTTTTCAACAGAGTTTAACCAAAAATTTGTTATAATTTTCATGCATTGTTTTGGAAAACGAATTGGCTTACTCAAGATTCACATGTCTCGCCGTGGTCTTCGAAACCTACTTACCAGTATCATGGTCATTAAGCTCGTCTCGCTATGTTCTCGCCATGCCCATTTATACGAGAATCTATGTCATGGTTTTCTCGCTATGGTCTCGCCATCACATTTACACGCTGTCCTTTGCATTGAGCATGTTTTGCCATCATCTCGCTTGGGTCTCACCATAGTCTCCCCAAAGTTTTTTTAAATTGAATTTTTCAAAGTGGTTGAAATAAGCTATAGGTCTCGTGTGGTGTGTTTTTTGGTCCTCTTACCATTCGGGAAGAGAACCAAAAAATTGGTGAATAAATTGATTAAGCGGTGAGAAGGCTTTCCCAAACCAAAGTGAATCAATTTTCCCATCGCGTCAGTGTAGTTGCTCTCATTTAACGCCATGTAAGGAAATTCTGAGAAGTAAAATTTTAGTTTTCTTTCTGATGGTTTCGCGTTGGTTTGAGAGAGCTTTTACAGAAACAAGTAAAGGCTCTCCAGAGCCAAAGCAAAACATTCGTAACGTTCTGTTCTTTTACTATAGTTTTGTCGCATAGCATTAGTGTGTTTTTAGTTCATTTAATTTTGAAAGAATGGAATATCATAGTACTTCTATTTTTTTCACTGAAATCGGAGTAGGTTTATTCCATTTGGATTAACATCCGAACCCTGGCAGGAAAGAAGCCAGTACAGCATGCCGCCTACGTCACAGCCAATACACGAATAGGAACTTGACAGTCAATGTATGTAACCAATTGGCTAGCCAGTACTAGCTCGTGTGGCCTCAGGGTTAAGGTCTAGCCCCGTTATGAAATGAGTGTCTTCTAATCACTGATTCAATATGTGACAGCGGATATGCATCATTAAATGTTTTGCTGTTAAGCTTACGGCTATCCAAGCAACGGCAAACCTTTCCTGGTTTCTTTACCATCACTATTGGCGAGCACCAAGGAGAATTACTCTCCTCAATAACTCCAAATCCTAACATCTTTCGAGTTCTTTATAAACCTCTTCTTGCTTCACCGGCGAAACTGGATAGTGTCTAGATTTTATTGGTACAGCGTCACCTGTCTCGATTGTGTGGGTTTTGACGTGCGTTCTACCAAGAGCTAGCTCAGCAAAGTTCAGAAAAAGGCGCCTTACCGAATCTAACTTGATTCGTTGAATCGTCGTCAGATCGCTAAAAGCCGCCTCCTAAGCAACTTCGCGACTTTCCTCAAACATGTTGTTACTGTCGATCTGGCTCACTTATTGTGGGGTCAGGTGAAATTCGTTCCAGAAACTTATACCGTCAAGTTAGGAATTACATAGAACGTAATGGTCTTCGTTATACCATCAAGCGTTAACGGAATTTTACAATACCCAACAATATCATGGGATTTTCCGTCAGCCGTTGTTACAACATTCTTGTATGGTATCATTTGAACTCCATTCCATTCTAGGAATTCAAAGCAAGATTATCCTAAAACAGAAATAGATGCGCCACTATCCAACAGACCTGAAACAAGCTTGTCTTTCAGCTTTAACTGTGCATTACCATCTGTTTTGGAAGTCAAGATTGCCAAATGATCAAATGGTTCATTTAACCGATCATTTAGACGAACAACAACTCCATAAAAATCATCAAAAGATTCCTTAAATCCCTGCTTTCGAGTGAGCAACTCAACATCATTTTCCTTGCGTCCGAATTCCCTCTTCAAGGAGTTTTGATCAGCTGCAAGTTCGCGGTTGAAGAGGAAATTCGAGACACGGTTGGTACCGTCATATTTAATGTTCCACCTCTCCAAACGGCAACCAATTGGTGCACTTGCAATACTTTGTGGTTGTGACACCACAGAAAAAGCACCGCTTGCCGTAACCGGAACTTGAGGTGGAAACATATCAGTCATAACAATGCCCGCATCATTCGAAACCTGAGGATTACTAGGATGCCTTAAATCCGAACGATGCTGTTCCGAACGGAGATCACCAATACTCTCCAGCTTTCCCATAATACCTATCATGAAATAGTCCATCTGGTCAAAGAATCGGATTTGATTTGCTAGCAATGATTGATCAATCCTGTTAGCCAAAGCCTCGAAAATCGATTCTCTACCAATCTCATCATGAAATCCCGGATTTCCCGTGGTGTCATTGACTGAACGATTATTTTGGCTAAGCAGGTTGTTGGCATCCGCTGGCTCCATAGCCCTGGCTACAGCATGTTCTACCTCACCTTCTTCGTGAATTATATGTATATCCTCGGTCGACATGTCAGAGGAAAGCCTAGCCACTAAGCTACTCGTATAATAGTGATCCAAAATAACTGATCGATGAAACCTTTCAGAATCCTCCAATGAAATTCCTTCGCTCAAAAATCTATGATTCCGACTAGTGCTATGATAATTGTCTGTATTATGACTCATAACCAAAACAGGTGGGGATAGTCCACTGACGATTAACTCAAAAGATAAGCCAACTTAAAATTTTTGACAGCTAACTAACGAACATTTTTCTATCAACAAAATACAAGAAAAGGAATAGAAACGGAAATGCTCCCAAAACCACCAGTTTGAAAATATATTAAATAACATAAAACACCTAATATGTCCTACTATCTCAATAAACTAAAAAATTTAAGTCTTAGGCTCAACTAAATTGAACTAAAACTTCAAACAAAACTTTTTATCGCATTCGGATTTGGATGAGGATCAACCACTTTGGAAGAATGAGATAAGAAAATGAAAGATGGCGAAGCACTGCGAGCCGAGAAAAAAAATAAACTACGTTAAATAACTGAAACTACTGTGCTTAATTTCCTAGGGCGGTTTGCAACTAAAACTTAATCACAAACCGGCTCTAGAAATTGTGCTATTGTATATGAAAGGTATATTATGAGACTCAATATGAATCCTCTTAGTCTTCGCGAATCTGGGCATTGATGCCAGCAAATACTGCCAGCTTTATGTTCAGACCACTTAATCAGGTTAAGCAACGCAGCATCACGGTCACACATCTCGGATACTGGGACTTATGACGGAAAGTTCTTTCCTCACTGAAAAGTTTTATCGGAAACAAAATGAAAATCAAAACTAAAATTAAATGAAAATTAGGAAAAAAGCAAAAAGCTGAAAGCAATTGAAAAAATAAAAAAAAAATAAATGAAACATAAATTAAATTGAAAAGAAATAAAAAAAAAACTGAAGAAAACTATTGAAACTATAATGAAATGCAAAAAAATGAACTACAAAAACAAAATTTGGCTCGAAAAAAATCTCTACATTCGCTACTGTACAGTAGCGAAGCCTTCACGTTATGGGCGCCATTGTTGTGGGCTCCGTTAGTGCCGTCGGGGTCAGTGCTGGCATGCTTGACCGGCCTCACGCTCGTCGAAGGGTGTTGGTTCTTGACCCCTATCGAAACCGCTCATACAAATCATACCAGGCTTAACGTCGAGGTGAAATGACGTTGCGAGAATATTTTCTTAACCCACCCTGCCCTGGTTACCTAACTCGCCTAAGTAACCCCTTAAGGCCCACCCTTTCCACCATCATCAATTCTCATCCTTTATCCTTTTAAATCAAATACCCATCTTCATAAATATATGTGTTCAATCATTATAATTTATTTTTGTTAAGCCCATTTTAGTACAAAATAAAAATTAATTAGACAAAATCAAAATTAATATAAAAACAATGATACAAATTTAACCAAAATAAAACTTGTTATGGTCCACTGTTGTTAGACCAAAAAAAACAATCAACAAGATAAATAAAAAAAAAATATCAAATTAAAACGTAAGTAACGACACAATTAGTTCTTGTGTATACGCGTATTTTTATCTATATATCTATATATGCATAGATTATGTGCGTTTGAATGCACTGCACTTGCTACTACTGAAAGTTGCATTAACCCCCCTCCCCTTGAATCCTTTTCTATATTTGCAGCTTAGATTAATAAAGAGGAGGTAAATAGTGACTCACCCTTTTTGGAGTATTTGCATCTAGCTGACGATGATGTGGCCACAGCATCCAGGCTGATGAGATACTTGTTAAATCTTCTCTAAAATCTCTATTGTAAATATTTAAAAGAATTCAATTGAATTTACCCTTATAAAAGTGCTAAAACAAGTGCACTCACGTAGCCAGGCATATAAATGTATAAATATACGTACATACTGCACTACAAGAAGCTAATTACTTTTTCTTAATAAATTACTTTAAAGTTTAAAATTATTTACAAAAGAAAATTAGGGTAAATTTAATTGAAATCATTAGATTTTAAAAACACTAATAAAAATAATTTTACTCGTTGTTGTTTATTATTTTTTTTTGTGTTTTGCTGTTAAATATTTAGATTATAATGAAATTTTGATACAAGTTGGATAGGTAGGTACTTAAAAGGGAAAACTTTCGCACTTATGTGTAAGGATTCTATTTTGGACATCTCCAACTATGATCGTTCCCCTGTTGACGGGAAAAGTGCCACCACTCATCAACGGAGACAATTTACGGCCTCACACATATACACTTTTCTCCTATTTTCGCCAAATTGTAGGGGAGTAGTGGCTTGTGCATATTTAAAAAAAAATTTATTGAACTATTAAAATGCATTTCGTTACAAAGGGCTTTGAGTTTTGTTTACATTCCCGAAGTGAACAAAATTGCTAATTGAACCCACAAACAACTTTTAATGAATAAGCAACCCAACGTGGGAGCCGTACCCATAATATAGCCGGGCAAAAGACAACATCGCAAAAAAAATTTAGTAACAGAATTCGTGCTCGACGCTGCCCTGTCAGCGTCCCGTGAAATACCCTCCTTACTCCATATCACTCGAATATCCTTGGCATGGTAAACTACTATCATTTTGCCAGCCAAAGTGTCAAGCTCATACATGCAGTTCCCTACTATACGGTGGATACGAGCCTTGATAAACTGGAAGCTATTCAGAATTTTGCCCTAGATCAAAATTGCTTAGAGCAAAATTCCGATAGAAGATTTCCTGACCTACCCTGAACGAAGTTGGCCTTGACCTGGTATTGTAAGTAACCTTCAAACGTTCAATTGCGTTTTGTAAATTTTCAGACAACTTCTGTCGTGCAAGTGCAATCTTAGCTTCACGTGGCACAACATCTTGTTCGGGATCATAAAGTGCTCTTAAATTTCTGAGAATTTTGTACGCTGATCCATGATTAACCATATTCTGCCCGAACATTGCATAATAAGGCTGACAACCGAGAGAGTCATGGTTATCTGACCTCAAAGCACAAGCTATGCTTGAGAGGTAAGAGTCCCAATTACTCGTATCTTGCTCGTCTCGTACAAACACTCTCAGCTTTTTTAAAATACTCCGGTTCACCCTCTCTGATATATTTGCCTGTGGAGAATAAAATGCTGTCCGGAGATGTGGCACGCCATAGTTCTCCAAAAACTTTGCAAGCTTAGACGATGTAAATTTCTTTCCATTGTCTTAGTGCACAAACTCCGGCGTTCCAAAAGCATGGAAGACTTCCGGTTCCAAGTATCGAATAATGTTCGTTGATGTTGCTTTCGACAACGCTTTATACTCGGAGAAGTGATTAACAGTAAAAATAAAAGTATTGCCGCGTTTTGTACGTGGGTAAGGTCCTAACAAATCCACGTACAAACGCTGCATCGGTCGCTCAGAGACGATCTGCTTCGTAATCGGAGGCCGAAGGCTTCTATTTGGCGCTTTTGTTGTTTTGCACACCTCATATTGACTCACGCCTGACTTGACCTCCGTGGCCGCCTTAGGCCAATAGTATTTCTCTCTAACTCAAGTATAAGTCTTTGAAAAACAACTATGACAACTTAGCCTGGTCCCGTGGCCAATCACTTAGTGAGTCAAAGTGCTTGGTATCCACAATCGCCACAAAGAAACTTCGCTTTCAAGTTCTTCACTCCTGAATCTAACTGTTGTGTATATATACTTGTCAGATACAACTAGATCCGGAAGTGAAGCTTGATTTTTATCCTCTCTCTTTTTGATCTGTATTCAGCAGAGTCGAACTCTGGTGAGTCGATATCTACTTCTTCTTTTATCGTCGTGATCAAAATTTCTTTCATATCCCCTCTCGAAAGCACATCCGGAACAACATTACGATGTTCGATCTTGATATGAAAACCTTGAAGCTCCAAACTCCATCTTGCGAGCCGTCCACTCAAACCCTTCAGTGACATAAGCCAGTTCAGGCTTGAATGGTCAGTAATAACACGAAAATGCAAGCCCTCGACGTACGCACGAAACTTTCTAATGCTGAGCACCGCTGCCAAACACTCGAGCTCCGTCACCGTATATTTTTTCTGTGCCTTATTTAACTTTTTTGACAGAATCAAATCACATCAAAACCGGAGCGTAGATTAACGCTTCTTTCAATTTTTCGAACGCTTCCTTGGTAGCAGATGTCAATTTGAAAGTCCTTTGCTTTTTAAGGCAATCAGTAAGTGGAGCTGCGAGGTCGGCATAGTTCTTGTTAAAACGCCTGTACCAACCTGTCATACTAATAATCCTCCTCACTTGTCTCGCCGATTTAGGAAGAGGAAAGTTAACCATCGCGTCTATCTTTTCAGGATTCCTTTTTAATGTTCCCTGACCGACAATGTAACGAAGAAACTTTATCTCACGCATGCAGAACTTAGATTTATTGAGGTTGGTGGTTAAAACTCTTCATCTAAGATTAGTCGCGCACATGCAACTGCTACCGCAACAAAGTAGTTTAGTCACAAGTTTACTACTGAGCGCGCACATGAGCAGCTCCACAAGCAATCGCAACGAACCTAACCAACACACGACAATGTTTATTCAGTTTTTCTATCTCATGCATTCAAAAAAAAATATTATCGCCTTCGTCCTATTCTTTTGCTCAGTTAATTAAAAAAAAGACACATTTGTTCTCTTTCGCACACAGAACAAAATTCGACGATGTGGTTAAATATCTGCAACTATTTGGTTGAATGTCCGCGCAGTTACATATTATTCCATATGACATAAACTGAAATCTGATTTCGGGCAATCGTCCAGTTTGTGCCAAAACACAAGTTACAGGGCTCGGCAGTACTTTTTCGGAGCAGATTTGGAAAAAAGGTCTTAAAACTAAAATTGACTCGCATTTTATTTCACAAAATATTAATAAAATAAGAATCGGGGAGTCAAAGTTTTATTAATTTGCTAATGCCCATTTTATTCACTCATTTAATGCAATGGGATTTAAACTGCTTTCCGGAGGTCAGTTTAAGTTATTAAATCCAGATAAATACTGAATTTTATATTATTCACTTTTCTTGACATTTTTATTTCAAGAAGTGATATCAAACCTAAGATTTTTCAACAGAGTTTAACCAAAAATTTGTTATAATTTTCAGGCATTGTTTTGGAAAACGAATTGGCTTACTCAAGATTCACATGTCTCGCCGTGGTCTTCGAAACCTACTTACCAGTATCATGGTCATTAAGCTCGTCTCGCTATGTTATCGCCATGCCCATTTATACGAGAATCTATGTCATGGTTTTCTCGCTATGGTCTCGCCATCACATTTACACGCTGTCCTTTGCATTGAGCATGTTTTGCCATCATCTCGCTTGGGTCTCACCATAGTCTCCCCAAAGTTTTTTTAAATTGAATTTTTCAAAGTGGTTGAAATAAGCTATAGGTCTCGTGTGGTGTGTTTTTTGGTCCTCTTACCATTCGGGAAGAGAACCAAAAAATTGGTGAATAAATTGATTAAGCGGTGAGAAGGCTTTCCCAAACCAAAGTGAATCAATTTTCCCATCGCGTCAGTGTAGTTGCTCTCATTTAACGCCATGTAAGGAAATTCTGAGAAGTAAAATTTTAGTTTTCTTTCTGATGGTTTCGCGTTGGTTTGAGAGAGCTTTTACAGAAACAAGTAAAGGCTCTCCAGAGCCAAAGCAAAACATTCGTAACGTTCTGTTCTTTTACCATAGTTTTGTCGCATAGCATTAGTGTGTTTTTAGTTCATTTAATTTTGAAAGAATGGAATATCATAGTACTTCTATTTTTTTCACTGAAATCGGAGTAGGTTTATTCCATTTGGATTAACATCCGAACCCTGGCAGGAAAGAAGCCAGTACAGCATGCCGCCTACGTCACAGCCAATACACGAATAGGAACTTGACAGTCAATGTATGTAACCAATTGGCTAGCCAGTACTAGCTCGTGTGGCCTCAGGGTTAAGGTCTAGCCCCGTTATGAAATGAGTGTCTTCTAATCACTGATTCAATATGTGAATCTGTTGCTGTTAAGCTTACGGCTATCCAAGCAACGGCAAACCTTTCCTGGTTTCTTTACCATCACTATTGGCGAGCACCAAGGAGAATTACTCTCCTCAATAACTCCAAATCCTAACATCTTTCGAGTTCTTTATAAACCTCTTCTTGCTTCACCGGCGAAACTGGATAGTGTCTAGATTTTATTGGTACAGCGTCACCTGTCTCGATTGTGTGGGTTTTGACGTGCGTTCTACCAAGAGCTAGCTCAGCAAAGTTCAGAAAAAGGCGCCTTACCGAATCTAACTTGATTCGTTGAATCGTCGTCAGATCGCTAAAAGCCGCCTCCTAAGCAACTTCGCGACTTTCCTCAAACATGTTGTTACTGTCGATCTGGCTCACTTATTGTGGGGTCAGGTGAAATTCGTTCCAGAAACTTATACCGTCAAGTTAGGAATTACATAGAACGTAATGGTCTTCGTTATACCATCAAGCGTTAACGGAATTTTACAATACCCAACAATATCATGGGATTTTCCGTCAGCCGTTGTTACAACATTCTTGTATGGTATCATTTGAACTCCATTCCATTCTAGGAATTCAAAGCAAGATTATCCTAAAACAGAAATAGATGCGCCACTATCCAACAGACCTGAAACAAGCTCGTCTTTCAGCTTTAACTGTGCATTACCATCTGTTTTGGAAGTCAAGATTGCCAAATGATCAAATGGTTTATTTAACCGATCATTTAGACGAACAACAACTCCATAAAAATCATCAAAAGATTCCTTAAATCCCTGTTTTCGAGTGAGCAACTCAACATCATTTTCCTTGCGTCCGAATTCCCTCTTCAAGGAGTTTTGATCAGCTGCAACTTCGCGGTTGAAGAGGAAATCCGAGACACGGTTGGTACCGTCATATTTAATGTTCCACCTCTCCAAACGGCAACCAATTGGTGCACTTGCAATACTTTGTGGTTGTGACACCACAGAAAAAGCACCGCTTGCCGTAACCGGAACTTGAGGTGGAAACATATCAGTCATAACAATGCCCGCATCATTCGAAACCTGAGGATTACTAGGATGCCTTAAATCCGAACGATGCTGTTCCGAACGGAGATCACCAATACTCTCCAGCTTTCCCATAATACCTATCATGAAATAGTCCATCTGGTCAAAGAATCGGATTTGATTTGCTAGCAATGATTGATCAATCCTGTTAGCCAAAGCCTCGAAAATCGATTCTCTACCAATCTCATCATGAAATCCCGGATTTCCCGTGGTGTCATTGACTGAACGATTATTTTGGCTAAGCAGGTTGTTGGCATCCGCTGGCTCCATAGCCCTGGCTACAGCATGTTCTACCTCACCTTCTTCGTGAATTATATGTATATCCTCGGTCGACATGTCAGAGGAAAGCCTAGCCACTAAGCTACTCGTATAATAGTGATCCAAAATAACTGATCGATGAAACCTTTCAGAATCCTCCAATGAAATTCTTTCGCTCAAAAATCTATGATTCCGACTAGTGCTATGATAATTGTCTGTATTATGACTCATAACCAAAACAGGTGGGGATAGTCCACTGACGATTAACTCAAAAGATAAGCCAACTTAAAATTTTTGACAGCTAACTAACGAACATTTTTCTATCAACAAAATACAAGAAAAGGAATAGAAACGGAAATGCTCCCAAAACCACCAGTTTGAAAATAAAAATTATTAAATAACATAAAACACCTAATATGTCCTACTATCTCAATACACTAAAAAATTTAAGTCTTAGGCTCAACTAAATTGAACTAAAACTTCAAACAAAAACTTTTTATCGCATTCGGATTTGGATGAGGATCAACCACTTTGGAAGAATGAGATAAGAAAATGAAAGATGGCGAAGCACTGCGAGCCGAGAAAAAAAATAAACTACGTTAAATAACTGAAACTACTGTGCTTAATTTCCTAGGGCGGTTTGCAACTAAAACTTAATCACAAACCGGCTCTAGAAATTGTGCTATTGTATATGAAAGGTATATTATGAGACTCAATATGAATCCTCTTAGTCTTCGCGAATCTGGGCATTGATGCCAGCAAATACTGCCAGCTTTATGTCTCAGACCACTTAATCAGGTTAATAGTCATCGCAACGCAGCATCACGGTACATATCTCGGATACTGGGACTTATGACGGAAAGTTCTTTCCTCACTGAAAAGAATTATCGGAAACAAAATGAAAATCAAAACTAAAATTAAATGAAAATTAGGAAAAAAGCAAAAAGCTGAAAGCAATTGAAAAAATAAAAAAAAAATAAATGAAACATAAATTAAATTGAAAAGAAATAAAAAAAAAACTGAAGAAAACTATTGAAACTATAATGAAATGCAAAAAAATGAACTACAAAAACAAAATTTGGCTCGAAAAAAATCTCTACATTCGCTACTGTACAGTAGCGAAGCCTTCACGTTATGGGCGCCATTGTTGTGGGCTCCGTTAGTGCCGTCGGGGTCAGTGCTGGCATGCTTGACCGGCCTCACGCTCGTCGAAGGGTGTTGGTTCTTGACCCCTATCGAAACCGCTCATACAAATCATACCAGGCTTAACGTCGAGGTAAAATGACGTTGCGAGAATATTTTCTTAACCCACCCTGCCCTGGTTACCTATCTTGCCTAAGTAACCCTTAAGGCCCACCCTTTCCACCATCATCAATTCTCATCCTTTATTCTTTTAAATCAAATACCCATGTTCATAAATATATGTGTTCAATCATTATAATTTATCTTTGTTAAGCCCATTTTAGTACAAAATAAAAATTAATTAGACAAAATCAAAATTAATATAAAAACAATGATACAAATTTAACCAAAATAAAACTTGTTGTGGTCCACTGTTGTTAGACCAAAAAAAAACAATCAACAATACAAATAAAAAAAAAATATCAAATTAAAACGTAAGTAACGACACAATTAGTTCTTGTGTATACGCGTATTTTTATCTATATATCTATATATCTATATATGCATAGATTATGTGCGTTTGAATGCACGGCACTTGCTACTACTGAAAGTTGCATTAACCCCCCTCCCCTTGAATCCTTTTCTATATTTGCAAGCTTAGATTAATAAAGAGGAGGTAAATAGTGACTCACCCTTTTTGGAGTATTTGCATCGAGCTGACGATGATGTGGCCACAGCATCCAGGCTGATGAGATACCTGTTAAATCTTCTCTAAAATCGCTATTGTAAATATTTAAAAGAATTCAATTGAATTTACCCTTATAAAAGTGCTAAAACAAGTGCACTCACGTAGCCAGGCATATAAACTACAAGAAGCTAATTACTTTTTTTTTATAAATTACGTAAAAGAAAATTAGGGTAAATTTAATTGAAATCATTAGATTTTAAAAACAATAATAAAAATTATTTTACTCGTTAAAGTGTTTATTATTTTTTTTTGTGTTTTACTGTTAAATATTTAGGTTATAATGAAATTTTGATACAAGTTGGATAGGTAGGTACTTAAAAGGGAAAACTTTCGCCCTTATGTGTAAGGATTCTATTTTGGACATCTCCAACTGTGATCGTTCCCCTGTTGACAGGAAAAGTGCCACCACTCATCAACGGTGACAATTTATGGCCTCACACATATACACTTTTCTCCTATTTTCGCCAAATTGTAGGGGAGTAGTGGCCTGTGCATATTTAAAAAAAATTAAATTGAACTATTAAAATGCATTTCGTTACAAAGGGCTTTGAGTTTTGTTTACATTCCCGAAGTGAACAAAATTGCTAATTGAACCCACAAACAACTTTTAATGAATAAGCAACCCAACGTGGGAGCCGTACCCATAATATAGCCAGGCAAAAGACAACATCGCAAAAAAAAATTAGTAACAGAATTCGTGCTCGACGCTGCCCTGTCAGCGTCCCGTGAAATACCCTCCTTACTCCATATCACTCGAATATCCTTGGCATGGTAAACTACTATCATTTTGCCAGCCAAAGTGTCAAGCTCATACATGCAGTTCCCTACTATACGGTGGATACGAGCCTTGATAAACTGGAAGCTATTCAGAATTTTGTAACCTTCAACCGTTCAATTGCGTTTTGTAAATTTTCAGACAACTTTTGTCGTGCAAGTGCAATCTTAGCTTCACGTGGCACAACATCTTGTTCGGGATCATAAAGTGCTCTTAAATTTCTGAGAATTTTGTACGCTGATCCATGATTAACCATATTCTGCCCGAACATTGCATAATAAGGCTGACAACCGAGAGAGTCATGGTTATCTGACCTCAAAGCACAAGCTATGCTTGAGAGGTAAGAGTCCCAATTACTCGTATCTTGCTCGTCTCGTACAAACACTCTCAGCTTTTTTAAAATACTCCGGTTCACCCTCTCTGATATATTTGCCTGTGGAGAATAAAATGCTGTCCGGAGATGTGGCACGCCATAGTTCTCCAAAAACTTTGCAAGCTTAGACGATGTAAATTTCTTTCCATTGTCTTAGTGCACAAACTCCGGCGTTCCAAAAGCATGGAAGACTTCCGGTTCCAAGTATCGAATAATGTTCGTTGATGTTGCTTTCGACAACGCTTTATACTCGGAGAAGTGATTAACAGTAAAAATAAAAGTATTGCCGCGTTTTGTACGTGGGTAAGGCCCTAACAAATCCACGTACAAACGCTGCATCGTTCGCTCAGAGACGATCTGCTTCGTAATCGGAGGCCGAAGGCTTCTATTTGGCGCTTTTGTTGTTTTGCACACCTCATATTGACTCACGCCTGACTTGACCTCCGTGGCCACCTTAGGCCAATAGTATTTCTCTCTAACTCAAGTATAAGTCTTTGAAAAACAACTATGACAACTTAGCCTGGTCCCGTGGCCAATCACTTAGTGAGTCAAAGTGCTTGGTATCCACAATCGCCACAAAGAATCTTCGCTTTCAAGTTCTTCACTCCTGAATCTAACTGTTGTGTATATATACTTGTCAGATACAACTAGATCCGGAAGTGAAGCTTGATTTTTCAATATTTCCTCTCTTTTTGATCTGTATTCAGCAGAGTCGAACTCTGGTGAGTCGATATCTACTTCTTCTCTTATCGTCGTGATCAAAATTTCTTTCATATCCCCTCTCGAAAGCACATCCGGAACAACATTACGATGTTCGATCTTGATATGAAAACCTTGAAGCTCCAAACTCCATCTTGCGAGCCGTCCACTCAAACCCTTCAGTGACATAAGCCAGTTCAGGCTTGAATGGTCAGTAATAAACCGAAAATGCAAGCCCTCGACGTACGCACGAAACTTTCTAATGCTGAGCACCGCTGCCAAACACTCGAGCTCCGTCACCGTATATTTTTTCTGTGCCTTATTTAACTTTTTTGACAGAATCAAATCACATCAAAACCGGAGCGTAGATTAACGCTTCTTTCAATTTTTCGAACGCTTCCTTGGTAGCAGATGTCAATTTGAAAGTCCTTTGCTTTTTAAGGCAATCAGTAAGTGGAGCTGCGAGGTCGGCATAGTTCTTGATAAAACGCCTGTACCAACCTGTCATACTAATAATCCTCCTCACTTGTCTCGCCGATTTAGGAAGAGGAAAGTTAACCATCGCGTCTATCTTTTCAGGATTCCTTTTTAATGTTCCCTGACCGACAATGTAACGAAGAAACTTTATCTCACGCATGCAGAACTTAGATTTATTGAGGTTGGTGGTTAAAACTCTTCATCTAAGATTAGTCGCGCACATGCAACTGCTACCGCAACAAAGTAGTTTAGTCACAAGTTTACTACTGAGCGCGCACATGAGCAACTCCACAAGCAATCGCAACGAACCTAACCAACACACGACAATGTTTATTCAGTTTTTCTATCTCATGCATTCAAAAAAAAAAATATTATCGCCTTCGTCCTATTCTTTTGCTCAGTAAATTAAAGAAAAGACACATTTGTTCTCTTTCGCACACAGAACAAAATTCGACGATGTGGTTAAATATCTGCAACTATTTGGTTGAATGTCCGCGCAGTTACATATTATTCCATATGACATAAACTGAAATCTGATTTCGGGCAATCGTCCAGTTTGTGCCAAAACACAAACTGAAAAGTTGCTCGAATCGACGACAGAATAGTTTCTGTATGTGCGCGGAGTCTTATACCAGTCCATAGGACTCAATTTTGCAACCAAACAGTTTCGAAACTGAAAATTGCATGTGCACGACTAGCCCAACGGTATCTGCCAAAATGCATCTTTACCCTGAGGCCACACGAGCCAGTACTGGCTTGCCAGTCGCAATACACTCACACTTTTTTACCGACACATACAAGCATGAGCAACTGGCTCGTCAACTGGCTTGCTTTTTTTGTAGCCAGTTGGGGAGCCAGTAGAGCAGCAAGTTACAGGGTTCGGCAGTACTTTTTCGGAGCAGATTTGGAAAAAAGGTCTTAAAACTAAAATTGACTCGCATTTTATTTCACAAAATATTAATAAAATAAGAATCGGGGAGTCAAAGTTTTATTAATTTGCTAATGCCCATTTTATTCACTCATTTAATGCAATTGGATTTAAACTGCTTTCCGGAGGTCAGTTTAAGTTATTAAATCCAGATAAATACTGAATTTTATATTATTCACTTTTCTTGACATTTTTATTTCAAGAAGTGATATCAAACCTAAGATTTTTCAACAGAGTTTAATCAAAAATTTGTTATAATTTTCATGCATTGTTTTGGAAAACGAATTGGCTTACTCAAGATTCACATGTCTCGCCGTGGTCTTCAAAACCTACTTACCAGTATCATGGTCATTAAGCTCGTCTCGCTATGTTCTCGCCATGCCCATTTATACGAGAATCTATGTCATGGTTTTCTCGCTATGGTCTCGCCATCACATTTACACGCTGTCCTTTGCATTGAGCATGTTTTGCCATCATCTCGCTTGGGTCTCACCATAGTCTCCCCAAAGTTTTTTTAAATTGAGTTTTTCAAAGTGGTTGAAATAAGCTATAGGTCTCGTGTGGTGTGTTTTTTGGTCCTCTTACCATTCGGGAAGAGAACCAAAAAATTGGTGAATAAATTGATTAAGCGGTGAGAAGGCTTTCCCAAACCAAAGTGAATCAATTTTCCCATCGCGTCAGTGTAGTTGCTCTCATTTAACGCCATGTAAGGAAATTCTGAGAAGTAAAATTTTAGTTTTCTTTCTGATGGTTTCGCGTTGGTTTGAGAGAGCTTTTACAGAAACAAGTAAAGGCTCTCCAGAGCCAAAGCAAAACATTCGTAACGTTCTGTTCTTTTACTATAGTTTTGTCGCATAGCATTAGTGTGTTTTTAGTTCATTTAATTTTGAAAGAATGGAATATCATAGTACTTCTATTTTTTTCACTGAAATCGGAGTAGGTTTATTCCATTTGGATTAACATCCGAACCCTGGCAGGAAAGAAGCCAGTACAGCATGCCGCCTACGTCACAGCCAATACACGAATAGGAACTTGACAGTCAATGTATGTAACCAATTGGCTAGCCAGTACTAGCTCGTGTGGCCTCAGGGTTAAGGTCTAGCCCCGTTATGAAATGAGTGTCTTCTAATCACTGATTCAATATGTGAATCTGTTGCTGTTAAGCTTACGGCTATCCAAGCAACGGCAAACCTTTCCTGGTTTCTTTACCATACTATTGGCGAGCACCAAGGAGAATTACTCTCCTCAATAACTCCAAATCATAACATCTTTCGAGTTCTTTATAAACCTCTTCTTGCTTCACCGGCGAAACTGGATAGTGTCTAGATTTTATTGGTACAGCGTCACCTGTCTCGATTGTGTGGGTTTTGACGTGCGTTCTACCAAGAGCTAGCTCAGCAAAGTTCAGAAAAAGGCGCCTTACCGAATCTAACTTGATTCGTTGAATCGTCGTCAGATCGCTAAAAGCCGCCTCCTAAGCAACTTCGCGACTTTCCTCAAACATGTTGTTACTGTCGATCTGGCTCACTTATTGTGGGGTCAGGTGAAATTCGTTCCAGAAACTTATACCGTCAAGTTAGGAATTACATAGAACGTAATGGTCTTCGTTATACCATCAAGCGTTAACGGAATTTTACAATACCCAACAATATCATGGGATTTTCCGTCAGCCGTCGTTACAACATTCTTGTATGGTATCATTTGAACTCCATTCCATTCTAGGAATTCAAAGCAAGATTATCCTAAAACAGAAATAGATGCGCCACTATCCAACAGACCTGAAACAAGCTCGTCTTTCAGCTTTAACTGTGCATTACCATCTGTTTTGGAAGTCAAGATTGCCAAATGATCAAATGGTTTATTTAACCGATCATTTAGACGAACAACAACTCCATAAAAATCATCAAAAGATTCCTTAAATCCCTGCTTTCGAGTGAGCAACTCAACATCATTTTCCTTGCGTCCGAATTCCCTCTTCAAGGAGTTTTGATCAGCTGCAACTTCCCGGTTGAAGAGGAAATGCGAGACACGGTTGGTACCGTCATATTTAATGTTCCACCTCTCCAAACGGCAACCAATTGGTGCACTTGCAATACTTTGTGGTTGTGACACCACAGAAAAAGCACCGCTTGCCGTAACCGGAACTTGAGGTGGAAACATATCAGTCATAACAATGCCCGCATCATTCGAAACCTGAGGATTACTAGGATGCCTTAAATCCGAACGATGCTGTTCCGAACGGAGATCACCAATACTCTCCAGCTTTCCCATAATACCTATCATGAAATAGTCCATCTGGTCAAAGAATCGGATTTGATTTGCTAGCAATGATTGATCAATCCTGTTAGCCAAAGCCTCGAAAATCGATTCTCTACCAATCTCATCATGAAATCCCGGATTTCCCGTGGTGTCATTGACTGAACGATTATTTTGGCTAAGCAGGTTGTTGGCATCCGCTGGCTCCATAGCCCTGGCTACAGCATGTTCTACCTCACCTTCTTCGTGAATTATATGTATATCCTCGGTCGACATGTCAGAGGAAAGCCTAGCCACTAAGCTACTCGTATAATAGTGATCCAAAATAACTGATCGATGAAACCTTTCAGAATCCTCCAATGAAATTCTTTCGCTCAAAAATCTATGATTCCGACTAGTGCTATGATAATTGTCTGTATTATGACTCATAACCAAAACAGGTGGGGATAGTCCACTGACGATTAACTCAAAAGATAAGCCAACTTAAAATTTTTGACAGCTAACTAACAAACATTTTTCTATCAACAAAATACAAGAAAAGGAATAGAAACGGAAATGCTCCCAAAACCACCAGTTTGAAAATAAAAATTATTAAATAACATAAAACACCTAATATGTCCTACTATCTCAATAAACTAAAAAATTTAAGTCTTAGGCTCAACTAAATTGAACTAAAACTTCAAACAAAAACTTTTTATCGCATTCGGATTTGGATGAGGATCAACCACTTTGGAAGAATGAGATAAGAAAATGAAAGATGGCGAAGCACTGCGAGCCGAGAAAAAAAATAAACTACGTTAAATAACTGAAACTACTGTGCTTAATTTCCTAGGGCGGTTTGCAACTAAAACTTAATCACAAACCGGCTCTAGAAATTGTGCTATTGTATATGAAAGGTATATTATGAGACTCAATATGAATCCTCTTAGTCTTCGCGAATCTGGGCATTGATGCCAGCAAATACTGCCAGCTTTATGTCTCAGACCACTTAATCAGGTTAATAGTCATCGCAACGCAGCATCACGGTCACATATCTCGGATACTGGGACTTATGACGGAAAGTTCTTTCCTCACTGAAAAGAATTATCGGAAGCAAAATGAAAATCAAAACTAAAATTAAATGAAAATTAGGAAAAAAGCAAAAAGCTGAAAGCAATTGAAAAAATAAAAAAAAAATAAATGAAACATAAATTAAATTGAAAAGAAATAAAAAAAAAAAACTGAAGAAAACTATTGAAACTATAATGAAATGCAAAAAAATGAACTACAAAAACAAAATTTGGCTCGAAAAAAATCTCTACATTCGCTACTGTACAGTAGCGAAGCCTTCACGTTATGGGCGCCATTGTTGTGGGCTCCGTTAGTGCCGTCGGGGTCAGTGCTGGCATGCTTGACCGGCCTCACGCTCGTCGAAGGGTGTTGGTTCTTGACCCCTATCGAAACCGCTCATACAAATCATACCAGGCTTAACGTCGAGGTGAAATGACGTTGCGAGAATATTTTCTTAACCCACCCTGCCCTGGTTACCTATCTTGCCTAAGTAACCCTTAAGGCCCACCCTTTCCACCATCATCAATTCTCATCCTTTATTCTTTTAAATCAAATACCCATGTTCATAAATATATGTGTTCAATCATTATAATTTATCTTTGTTAAGCCCATTTTAGTACAAAATAAAAATTAATTAGACAAAATCAAAATTAATATGAAAACAATGATACTAATTTAACCAAAATAAAACTTGTTGTGGTCCACTGTTGTTAGACCAAAAAAAAACAATCAACAATACAAATAAAAAAAAAATATCAAATTAAAACGTAAGTAACGACACAATTAGTTCTTGTGTATACGCGTATTTTTATCTATATATCTATATATCTATATATCTATATATGCATAGATTATGTGCGTTTGAATGCACGGCACTTGCTACTACTGAAAGTTGCATTAACCCCCCTCCCCTTGAATCCTTTTCTATATTTGCAAGCTTAGATTAATAAAGAGGAGGTAAATAGTGACTCACCCTTTTTGGAGTATTTGCATCGAGCTGACGATGATGTGGCCACAGCATCCAGGCTGATGAGATACCTGTTAAATCTTCTCTAAAATCGCTATTGTAAATATTTAAAAGAATTCAATTGAATTTACCCTTATAAAAGTGCTAAAACAAGTGCACTCACGTAGCCAGGCATATAAACTACAAGAAGCTAATTACTTTTTTTTTATAAATTACGTTAAAGTTTAAAATTATTTACAAAAGAAAATTAGGGTAAATTTAATTGAAATCATTAGATTTTAAAAACAATAATAAAAATTATTTTACTCGTTAAAGTGTTTATTATTTTTTTTTTGTGTTTTACTGTTAAATATTTAGGTTATAATGAAATTTTGATACAAGTTGGATAGGTAGGTACTTAAAAGGGAAAACTTTCGCCCTTATGTGTAAGGATTCTATTTTGGACATCTCCAACTGTGATCGTTCCCCTGTTGACAGGAAAAGTGCCACCACTCATCAACGGTGACAATTTATGGCCTCACACATATACACTTTTCTCCTATTTTCGCCAAATTGTAGGGGAGTAGTGGCTTGTGCATATTTAAAAAAAATTAAATTGAACTATTAAAATGCATTTCGTTACAAAGGGCTTTGAGTTTTGTTTACATTCCCGAAGTGAACAAAATTGCTAATTGAACCCACAAACAACTTTTAATGAATAAGCAACCCAACGTGGGAGCCGTACCCATAATATAGCCGGGCAAAAGACAACATCGCAAAAAAAATTTAGTAACAGAATTCGTGCTCGACGCTGCCCTGTCAGCGTCCCGTGAAATACCCTCCTTACTCCATATCACTCGAATATCCTTGGCATGGTAAACTACTATCATTTTGCCAGCCAAAGTGTCAAGCTCATACATGCAGTTCCCTACTATACGGTGGATACGAGCCTTGATAAACTGGAAACTATTCAGAATTTTGTAACCTTCAACCGTTCAATTGCGTTTTGTAAATTTTCAGACAACTTTTGTCGTGCAAGTGCAATCTTAGCTTCACGTGGCACAACATCTTGTTCGGGATCATAAAGTGCTCTTAAATTTCTGAGAATTTTGTACGCTGATCCATGATTAACCATATTCTGCCCGAACATTGCATAATAAGGCTGACAACCGAGAGAGTCATGGTTATCTGACCTCAAAGCACAAGCTATGCTTGAGAGGTAAGAGTCCCAATTACTCGTATCTTGCTCGTCTCGTACAAACACTCTCAGCTTTTTTAAAATACTCCGGTTCACCCTCTCTGATATATTTGCCTGTGGAGAATAAAATGCTGTCCGGAGATGTGGCACGCCATAGTTCTCCAAAAACTTTGCAAGCTTAGACGATGTAAATTTCTTTCCATTGTCTTAGTGCACAAACTCCGGCGTTCCAAAAGCATGGAAGACTTCCGGTTCCAAGTATCGAATAATGTTCGTTGATGTTGCTTTCGACAACGCTTTATACTCGGAGAAGTGATTAACAGTAAAAATAAAAGTATTGCCGCGTTTTGTACGTGGGTAAGGCCCTAACAAATCCACGTACAAACGCTGCATCGGTCGCTCAGAGACGATCTGCTTCGTAATCGGAGGCCGAAGGCTTCTATTTGGCGCTTTTGTTGTTTTGCACACCTCATATTGACTCACGCCTGACTTGACCTCCGTGGCCACCTTAGGCCAATAGTATTTCTCTCTAACTCAAGTATAAGTCTTTGAAAAACAACTATGACAACTTAGCCTGGTCCCGTGGCCAATCACTTAGTGAGTCAAAGTGCTTGGTATCCACAATCGCCACAAAGAATCTTCGCTTTCAAGTTCTTCACTCCTGAATCTAACTGTTGTGTATATATACTTGCCAGATACAACTAGATCCGGAAGTGAAGCTTGATTTTTCAATATTTCCTCTCTTTTTGATCTGTATTCAGCAGAGTCGAACTCTGGTGAGTCGATATCTACTTCTTCTCTTATCGTCGTGATCAAAATTTCTTTCATATCCCCTCTCGAAAGCACATCCGGAACAACATTACGATGTTCGATCTTGATATGAAAACCTTGAAGCTCCAAACTCCATCTTGCGAGCCGTCCACTCAAACCCTTCAGTGACATAAGCCAGTTCAGGCTTGAATGGTCAGTAATAAACCGAAAATGCAAGCCCTCGACGTACGCACGAAACTTTCTAATGCTGAGCACCGCTGCCAAACACTCGAGCTCCGTCACCGTATATTTTTTCTGTGCCTTATTTAACTTTTTTGACAGAATCAAATCACATCAAAACCGGAGCGTAGATTAACGCTTCTTTCAATTTTTCGAACGCTTCCTTGGTAGCAGATGTCAATTTGAAAGTCCTTTGCTTTTTAAGGCAATCAGTAAGTGGAGCTGCGAGGTCGGCATAGTTCTTGATAAAACGCCTGTACCAACCTGTCATACTAATAATCCTCCTCACTTGTCTCGCCGATTTAGGAAGAGGAAAGTTAACCATCGCGTCTATCTTTTCAGGATTCCTTTTTAATGTTCCCTGACCGACAATGTAACGAAGAAACTTTATCTCACGCATGCAGAACTTAGATTTATTGAGGTTGGTGGTTAAAACTCTTCATCTAAGATTAGTCGCGCACATGCAACTGCTACCGCAACAAAGTAGTTTAGTCACAAGTTTACTACTGAGCGCGCACATGAGCAACTCCACAAGCAATCGCAACGAACCTAACCAACACACGACAATGTTTATTCAGTTTTTCTATCTCATGCATTCAAAAAAAAAATATTATCGCCTTCGTCCTATTCTTTTGCTCAGTAAATTAAAGAAAAGACACATTTGTTCTCTTTCGCACACAGAACAAAATTCGACGATGTGGTTAAATATCTGCAACTATTTGGTTGAATGTCCGCGCAGTTACATATTATTCCATATGACATAAACTGAAATCTGATTTCGGGCAATCGTCCAGTTTGTGCCAAAACACAAACTGAAAAGTTGCTCGAATCGACGACAGAATAGTTTCTGTATGTGCGCGGAGTCTTATACCAGTCCATAGGACTCAATTTTGCAACCAAACAGTTTCGAAACTGAAAATTGCATGTGCACGACTAGCCCAACGGTATCTGCCAAAATGCATCTTTACCCTGAGGCCACACGAGCCAGTACTGGCTTGCCAGTCGCAATACACTCACACTTTTTTACCGACACATACAAGCATGAGCAACTGGCTCGTCAACTGGCTTGCTTTTTTTGTAGCCAGTTGGGGAGCCAGTAGAGCAGCAAGTTACAGGGTTCGGCAGTACTTTTTCGGAGCAGATTTGGAAAAAAGGTCTTAAAACTAAAATTGACTCGCATTTTATTTCACAAAATATTAATAAAATAAGAATCGGGGAGTCAAAGTTTTATTAATTTGCTAATGCCCATTTTATTCACTCATTTAATGCAATTGGATTTAAACTGCTTTCCGGAGGTCAGTTTAAGTTATTAAATCCAGATAAATACTGAATTTTATATTATTCACTTTTCTTGACATTTTTATTTCAAGAAGTGATATCAAACCTAAGATTTTTCAACAGAGTTTAATCAAAAATTTGTTATAATTTTCATGCATTGTTTTGGAAAACGAATTGGCTTACTCAAGATTCACATGTCTCGCCGTGGTCTTCAAAACCTACTTACCAGTATCATGGTCATTAAGCTCGTCTCGCTATGTTCTCGCCATGCCCATTTATACGAGAATCTATGTCATGGTTTTCTCGCTATGGTCTCGCCATCACATTTACACGCTGTCCTTTGCATTGAGCATGTTTTGCCATCATCTCGCTTGGGTCTCACCATAGTCTCCCCAAAGTTTTTTTAAATTGAGTTTTTCAAAGTGGTTGAAATAAGCTATAGGTCTCGTGTGGTGTGTTTTTTGGTCCTCTTACCATTCGGGAAGAGAACCAAAAAATTGGTGAATAAATTGATTAAGCGGTGAGAAGGCTTTCCCAAACCAAAGTGAATCAATTTTCCCATCGCGTCAGTGTAGTTGCTCTCATTTAACGCCATGTAAGGAAATTCTGAGAAGTAAAATTTTAGTTTTCTTTCTGATGGTTTCGCGTTGGTTTGAGAGAGCTTTTACAGAAACAAGTAAAGGCTCTCCAGAGCCAAAGCAAAACATTCGTAACGTTCTGTTCTTTTACTATAGTTTTGTCGCATAGCATTAGTGTGTTTTTAGTTCATTTAATTTTGAAAGAATGGAATATCATAGTACTTCTATTTTTTTCACTGAAATCGGAGTAGGTTTATTCCATTTGGATTAACATCCGAACCCTGGCAGGAAAGAAGCCAGTACAGCATGCCGCCTACGTCACAGCCAATACACGAATAGGAACTTGACAGTCAATGTATGTAACCAATTGGCTAGCCAGTACTAGCTCGTGTGGCCTCAGGGTTAAGGTCTAGCCCCGTTATGAAATGAGTGTCTTCTAATCACTGATTCAATATGTGAATCTGTTGCTGTTAAGCTTACGGCTATCCAAGCAACGGCAAACCTTTCCTGGTTTCTTTACCATCACTATTGGCGAGCACCAAGGAGAATTACTCTCCTCAATAACTCCAAATCATAACATCTTTCGAGTTCTTTATAAACCTCTTCTTGCTTCACCGGCGAAACTGGATAGTGTCTAGATTTTATTGGTACAGCGTCACCTGTCTCGATTGTGTGGGTTTTGACGTGCGTTCTACCAAGAGCTAGCTCAGCAAAGTTCAGAAAAAGGCGCCTTACCGAATCTAACTTGATTCGTTGAATCGTCGTCAGATCGCTAAAAGCCGCCTCCTAAGCAACTTCGCGACTTTCCTCAAACATGTTGTTACTGTCGATCTGGCTCACTTATTGTGGGGTCAGGTGAAATTCGTTCCAGAAACTTATACCGTCAAGTTAGGAATTACATAGAACGTAATGGTCTTCGTTATACCATCAAGCGTTAACGGAATTTTACAATACCCAACAATATCATGGGATTTTCCGTCAGCCGTCGTTACAACATTCTTGTATGGTATCATTTGAACTCCATTCCATTCTAGGAATTCAAAGCAAGATTATCCTAAAACAGAAATAGATGCGCCACTATCCAACAGACCTGAAACAAGCTCGTCTTTCAGCTTTAACTGTGCATTACCATCTGTTTTGGAAGTCAAGATTGCCAAATGATCAAATGGTTTATTTAACCGATCATTTAGACGAACAACAACTCCATAAAAATCATCAAAAGATTCCTTAAATCCCTGCTTTCGAGTGAGCAACTCAACATCATTTTCCTTGCGTCCGAATTCCCTCTTCAAGGAGTTTTGATCAGCTGCAACTTCCCGGTTGAAGAGGAAATGCGAGACACGGTTGGTACCGTCATATTTAATGTTCCACCTCTCCAAACGGCAACCAATTGGTGCACTTGCAATACTTTGTGGTTGTGACACCACAGAAAAAGCACCGCTTGCCGTAACCGGAACTTGAGGTGGAAACATATCAGTCATAACAATGCCCGCATCATTCGAAACCTGAGGATTACTAGGATGCCTTAAATCCGAACGATGCTGTTCCGAACGGAGATCACCAATACTCTCCAGCTTTCCCATAATACCTATCATGAAATAGTCCATCTGGTCAAAGAATCGGATTTGATTTGCTAGCAATGATTGATCAATCCTGTTAGCCAAAGCCTCGAAAATCGATTCTCTACCAATCTCATCATGAAATCCCGGATTTCCCGTGGTGTCATTGACTGAACGATTATTTTGGCTAAGCAGGTTGTTGGCATCCGCTGGCTCCATAGCCCTGGCTACAGCATGTTCTACCTCACCTTCTTCGTGAATTATATGTATATCCTCGGTCGACATGTCAGAGGAAAGCCTAGCCACTAAGCTACTCGTATAATAGTGATCCAAAATAACTGATCGATGAAACCTTTCAGAATCCTCCAATGAAATTCTTTCGCTCAAAAATCTATGATTCCGACTAGTGCTATGATAATTGTCTGTATTATGACTCATAACCAAAACAGGTGGGGATAGTCCACTGACGATTAACTCAAAAGATAAGCCAACTTAAAATTTTTGACAGCTAACTAACAAACATTTTTCTATCAACAAAATACAAGAAAAGGAATAGAAACGGAAATGCTCCCAAAACCACCAGTTTGAAAATAAAAATTATTAAATAACATAAAACACCTAATATGTCCTACTATCTCAATAAACTAAAAAATTTAAGTCTTAGGCTCAACTAAATTGAACTAAAACTTCAAACAAAAACTTTTTATCGCATTCGGATTTGGATGAGGATCAACCACTTTGGAAGAATGAGATAAGAAAATGAAAGATGGCGAAGCACTGCGAGCCGAGAAAAAAAATAAACTACGTTAAATAACTGAAACTACTGTGCTTAATTTCCTAGGGCGGTTTGCAACTAAAACTTAATCACAAACCGGCTCTAGAAATTGTGCTATTGTATATGAAAGGTATATTATGAGACTCAATATGAATCCTCTTAGTCTTCGCGAATCTGGGCATTGATGCCAGCAAATACTGCCAGCTTTATGTCTCAGACCACTTAATCAGGTTAATAGTCATCGCAACGCAGCATCACGGTCACATATCTCGGATACTGGGACTTATGACGGAAAGTTCTTTCCTCACTGAAAAGAATTATCGGAAACAAAATGAAAATCAAAACTAAAATTAAATGAAAATTAGGAAAAAAGCAAAAAGCTGAAAGCAATTGAAAAAATAAAAAAAAATAAATGAAACATAAATTAAATTGAAAAGAAATAAAAAAAAAAAAACTGAAGAAAACTATTGAAACTATAATGAAATGCAAAAAAATGAACTACAAAAACAAAATTTGGCTCGAAAAAAATCTCTACATTCGCTACTGTACAGTAGCGAAGCCTTCACGTTATGGGCGCCATTGTTGTGGGCTCCGTTAGTGCCGTCGGGGTCAGTGCTGGCATGCTTGACCGGCCTCACGCTCGTCGAAGGGTGTTGGTTCTTGACCCCTATCGAAACCGCTCATACAAATCATACCAGGCTTAACGTCGAGGTGAAATGACGTTGCGAGAATATTTTCTTAACCCACCCTGCCCTGGTTACCTATCTTGCCTAAGTAACCCTTAAGGCCCACCCTTTCCACCATCATCAATTCTCATCCTTTATTCTTTTAAATCAAATACCCATGTTCATAAATATATGTGTTCAATCATTATAATTTATCTTTGTTAAGCCCATTTTAGTACAAAATAAAAATTAATTAGACAAAATCAAAATTAATATGAAAACAATGATACAAATTTAACCAAAATAAAACTTGTTGTGGTCCACTGTTGTTAGACCAAAAAAAAACAATCAACAAGATAAATAAAAAAAAATATCAAATTAAAACGTAAGTAACGACACAATTAGTTCTTGTGTATACGCGTATTTTTATCTATATATCTATATATGCATAGATTATGTGCGTTTGAATGCACGGCACTTGCTACTACTGAAAGTTGCATTAACCCCCCTCCCCTTGAATCCTTTTCTATATTTGCAAGCTTAGATTAATAAAGAGGAGGTAAATAGTGACTCACCCTTTTTGGAGTATTTGCATCGAGCTGACGATGATGTGGCCACAGCATCCAGGCTGATGAGATACCTGTTAAATCTTCTCTAAAATCGCTATTGTAAATATTTAAAAGAATTCAATTGAATTTACCCTTATAAAAGTGCTAAAACAAGTGCACTCACGTAGCCAGGCATATAAACTACAAGAAGCTAATTACTTTTTCTTTATAAATTACGTTAAAGTTTAAAATTATTTACAAAAGAAAATTAGGGTAAATTTAATTGAAATCATTAGATTTTAAAAACAATAATAAAAATTATTTTACTCGTTAAAGTGTTTATTATTTTTTTTTGTGTTTTACTGTTAAATATTTAGGTTATAATGAAATTTTGATACAAGTTGGATAGGTAGGTACTTAAAAGGGAAAACTTTCGCCCTTATGTGTAAGGATTCTATTTTGGACATCTCCAACTGTGATCGTTCCCCTGTTGACAGGAAAAGTGCCACCACTCATCAACGGTGACAATTTATGGCCTCACACATATACACTTTTCTCCTATTTTCGCCAAATTGTAGGGGAGTAGTGGCCTGTGCATATTTAAAAAAAATTAAATTGAACTATTAAAATGCATTTCGTTACAAAGGGCTTTGAGTTTTGTTTACATTCCCGAAGTGAACAAAATTGCTAATTGAACCCACAAACAACTTTTAATGAATAAGCAACCCAACGTGGGAGCCGTACCCATAATATAGCCGGGCAAAAGACAACATCGCAAAAAAAAATTAGTAACAGAATTCGTGCTCGACGCTGCCCTGTCAGCGTCCCGTGAAATACCCTCCTTACTCCATATCACTCGAATATCCTTGGCATGGTAAACTACTATCATTTTGCCAGCCAAAGTGTCAAGCTCATACATGCAGTTCCCTACTATACGGTGGATACGAGCCTTGATAAACTGGAAGCTATTCAGAATTTTGTAACCTTCAACCGTTCAATTGCGTTTTGTAAATTTTCAGACAACTTCTGTCGTGCAAGTGCAATCTTAGCTTCACGTGGCACAACATCTTGTTCGGGATCATAAAGTGCTCTTAAATTTCTGAGAATTTTGTACGCTGATCCATGATTAACCATATTCTGCCCGAACATTGCATAATAAGGCTGACAGCCGAGAGAGTCATGGTTATCTGACCTCAAAGCACAAGCTATGCTTGAGAGGTAAGAGTCCCAATTACTCGTACCTTGCTCGTCTCGTACAAACACTCTCAGCTTTTTTAAAATACTCCGGTTCACCCTCTCTGATATATTTGCCTGTGGAGAATAAAATGCTGTCCGGAGATGTGGCACGCCATAGTTCTCCAAAAACTTTGCAAGCTTAGACGATGTAAATTTCTTTCCATTGTCTTAGTGCACAAACTCCGGCGTTCCAAAAGCATGGAAGACTTCCGGTTCCAAGTATCGAATAATGTTCGTTGATGTTGCTTTCGGCAACGCTTTATACTCGGAGAAGTGATTAACAGCGATGAAAATAAAAGTATTGCCGCGTTTTGTACGTGGGTAAGGTCCTAACAAATCCACGTACAAACGCTGCATCGGTCGCTCAGAGACGATCTGCTTCGTAATCGGAGGCCGAAGGCTTCTATTTGGCGCTTTTGTTGTTTTGCACACCTCATATTGACTCACGCCTGACTTGACCTCCGTGGCCACCTTAGGCCAATAGTATTTCTCTCTAACTCAAGTATAAGTCTTTGAAAAACAACTATGACAACTTAGCCTGGTCCCGTGGCCAATCACTTAGTGAGTCAAAGTGCTTGGTATCCACAATCGCCACAAAGAATCTTCGCTTTCAAGTTCTTCACTCCTGAATCTAACTGTTGTGTATATATACTTGTCAGATACAACTAGATCCGGAAGTGAAGCTTGATTTTTCAATATTTCCTCTCTTTTTGATCTGTATTCAGCAGAGTCGAACTCTGGTGAGTCGATATCTACTTCTTCTCTTATCGTCGTGATCAAAATTTCTTTCATATCCCCTCTCGAAAGCACATCCGGAACAACATTACGATGTTCGATCTTGATATGAAAACCTTGAAGCTCCAAACTCCATCTTGCGAGCCGTCCACTCAAACCCTTCAGTGACATAAGCCAGTTCAGGCTTGAATGGTCAGTAATAAACCGAAAATGCAAGCCCTCGACGTACGCACGAAACTTTCTAATGCTGAGCACCGCTGCCAAACACTCGAGCTCCGTCACCGTATATTTTTTCTGTGCCTTATTTAACTTTTTTGACAGAATCAAATCACATCAAAACCGGAGCGTAGATTAACGCTTCTTTCAATTTTTCGAACGCTTCCTTGGTAGCAGATGTCAATTTGAAAGTCCTTTGCTTTTTAAGGCAATCAGTAAGTGGAGCTGCGAGGTCGGCATAGTTCTTGATAAAACGCCTGTACCAACCTGTCATACTAATAATCCTCCTCACTTGTCTCGCCGATTTAGGAAGAGGAAAGTTAACCATCGCGTCTATCTTTTCAGGATTCCTTTTTAATGTTCCCTGACCGACAATGTAACGAAGAAACTTTATCTCACGCATGCAGAACTTAGATTTATTGAGGTTGGTGGTTAAAACTCTTCATCTAAGATTAGTCGCGCACATGCAACTGCTACCGCAACAAAGTAGTTTAGTCACAAGTTTACTACTGAGCGCGCACATGAGCAACTCCACAAGCAATCGCAACGAACCTAACCAACACACGACAATGTTTATTCAGTTTTTCTATCTCATGCATTCAAAAAAAAATATTATCGCCTTCGTCCTATTCTTTTGCTCAGTAAATTAAAGAAAAGACACATTTGTTCTCTTTCGCACACAGAACAAAATTCGACGATGTGGTTAAATATCTGCAACTATTTGGTTGAATGTCCGCGCAGTTACATATTATTCCATATGACACAAACTGAAATCTGATTTCGGGCAATCGTCCAGTTTGTGCCAAAACACAAACTGAAAAGTTGCTCGAATCGACGACAGAATAGTTTCTGTATGTGCGCGGAGTCTTATACCAGTCCATAGGACTCAATTTTGCAACCAAACAGTTTCGAAACTGAAAATTGCATGTGCACGACTAGCCCAACGGTATCTGCCAAAATGCATCTTTACCCTGAGGCCACACGAGCCAATACTGGCTTGCCAGTCGCAATACACTCACACTTTTTTACCGACACATACAAACATGAGCAACTGGCTCGTCAACTGGCTTGCTTTTTTTGTAGCCAGTTGGGAAGCCAGTAGAGCAGCAAGTTACAGGGTTCGGCAGTACTTTTTCGGAGCAGATTTGGAAAAAAGGTCTTAAAACTAAAATTGACTCGCATTTTATTTCACAAAATATTAATAAAATAAGAATCGGGGAGTCAAAGTTTTATTAATTTGCTAATGCCCATTTTATTCACTCATTTAATGCAATTGGATTTAAACTGCTTTCCGGAGGTCAGTTTAAGTTATTAAATCCAGATAAATACTGAATTTTATATTATTCACTTTTCTTGACATTTTTATTTCAAGAAGTGATATCAAACCTAAGATTTTTCAACAGAGTTTAACCAAAAATTTGTTATAATTTTCATGCATTGTTTTGGAAAACGAATTGGCTTACTCAAGATTCACATGTCTCGCCGTGGTCTTCAAAACCTACTTACCAGTATCATGGTCATTAAGCTCGTCTCGCTATGTTCTCGCCATGCCCATTTATACGAGAATCTATGTCATGGTTTTCTCGCTATGGTCTCGCCATCACATTTACACGCTGTCCTTTGCATTGAGCATGTTTTGCCATCATCTCGCTTGGGTCTCACCATAGTCTCCCCAAAGTTTTTTTAAATTGAATTTTTCAAAGTGGTTGAAATAAGCTATAGGTCTCGTGTGGTGTGTTTTTTGGTCCTCTTTCCATTCGGGAAGAGAACCAAAAAATTGGTGAATAAATTGATTAAGCGGTGAGAAGGCTTTCCCAAACCAAAGTGAATCAATTTTCCCATCGCGTCAGTGTAGTTGCTCTCATTTAACGCCATGTAAGGAAATTCTGAGAAGTAAAATTTTAGTTTTCTTTCTGATGGTTTCGCGTTGGTTTGAGAGAGCTTTTACAGAAACAAGTAAAGGCTCTCCAGAGCCAAAGCAAAACATTCGTAACGTTCTGTTCTTTTACTATAGTTTTGTCGCATAGCATTAGTGTGTTTTTAGTTCATTTAATTTTGAAAGAATGGAATATCATAGTACTTCTATTTTTTTCACTGAAATCGGAGTAGGTTTATTCCATTTGGATTAACATCCGAACCCTGGCAGGAAAGAAGCCAGTACAGCATGCCGCCTATGTCACAGCCAATACACGAATAGGAACTTGACAGTCAATGTATGTAACCAATTGGCTAGCCAGTACTAGCTCGTGTGGCCTCAGGGTTAAGGTCTAGCCCCGTTATGAAATGAGTGTCTTCTAATCACTGATTCAATATGTGAATCTGTTGCTGTTAAGCTTACGGCTATCCAAGCAACGGCAAACCTTTCCTGGTTTCTTTACCATCACTATTGGCGAGCACCAAGGAGAATTACTCTCCTCAATAACTCCAAATCATAACATCTTTCGAGTTCTTTATAAACCTCTTCTTGCTTCACCGGCGAAACTGGATAGTGTCTAGATTTTATTGGTACAGCGTCACCTGTCTCAATTGTGTGGGTTTTGACGTGCGTTCTACCAAGAGCTAGCTCAGCAAAGTTCAGAAAAAGGCGCCTTACCGAATCTAACTTGATTCGTTGAATCGTCGTCAGATCGCTAAAAGCCGCCTCCTAAGCAACTTCGCGACTTTCCTCAAACATGTTGTTACTGTCGATCTGGCTCACTTATTGTGGGGTCAGGTGAAATTCGTTCCAGAAACTTATACCGTCAAGTTAGGAATTACATAGAACGTAATGGTCTTCGTTATACCATCAAGCGTTAACGGAATTTTACAATACCCAACAATATCATGGGATTTTCCGTCAGCCGTCGTTACAACATTCTTGTATGGTATCATTTGAACTCCATTCCATTCTAGGAATTCAAAGCAAGATTATCCTAAAACAGAAATAGATGCGCCACTATCCAACAGACCTGAAACAAGCTCGTCTTTCAGCTTTAACTGTGCATTACCATCTGTTTTGGAAGTCAAGATTGCCAAATGATCAAATGGTTTATTTAACCGATCATTTAGACGAACAACAACTCCATAAAAATCATCAAAAGATTCCTTAAATCCCTGCTTTCGAGTGAGCAACTCAACATCATTTTCCTTGCGTCCGAATTCCCTCTTCAAGGAGTTTTGATCAGCTGCAACTTCCCGGTTGAAGAGGAAATCCGAGACACGGTTGGTACCGTCATATTTAATGTTCCACCTCTCCAAACGGCAACCAATTGGTGCACTTGCAATACTTTGTGGTTGTGACACCACAGAAAAAGCACCGCTTGCCGTAACCGGAACTTGAGGTGGAAACATATCAGTCATAACAATGCCCGCATCATTCGAAACCTGAGGATTACTAGGATGCCTTAAATCCGAACGATGCTGTTCCGAACGGAGATCACCAATACTCTCCAGCTTTCCCATAATACCTATCATGAAATAGTCCGTCTGGTCAAAGAATCGGATTTGATTTGCTAGCAATGATTGATCAATCCTGTTAGCCAAAGCCTCGAAAATCGATTCTCTACCAATCTCATCATGAAATCCCGGATTTCCCGTGGTGTCATTGACTGAACGATTATTTTGGCTAAGCAGGTTGTTGGCATCCGCTGGCTCCATAGCCCTGGCTACAGCATGTTCTACCTCACCTTCTTCGTGAATTATATGTATATCCTCGGTCGACATGTCAGAGGAAAGCCTAGCCACTAAGCTACTCGTATAATAGTGATCCAAAATAACTGATCGATGAAACCTTTCAGAATCCTCCAATGAAATTCTTTTGCTCAAAAATCTATGATTCCGACTAGTGCTATGATAATTGTCTGTATTATGACTCATAACCAAAACAGGTGGGGATAGTCCACTGACGATTAACTCAAAAGATAAGCCAACTTAAAATTTTTGACAGCTAACTAACAAACATTTTTCTATCAACAAAATACAAGAAAAGGAATAGAAACGGAAATGCTCCCAAAACCACCAGTTTGAAAATAAAAATTATTAAATAACATAAAACACCTAATATGTCCTACTATCTCAATAAACTAAAAAATTTAAGTCTTAGGCTCAACTAAATTGAACTAAAACTTCAAACAAAAACTTTTTATCGCATTCGGATTTGGATGAGGATCAACCACTTTGGAAGAATGAGATAAGAAAATGAAAGATGGCGAAGCACTGCGAGCCGAGAAAAAAAATAAACTACGTTAAATAACTGAAACTACTGTGCTTAATTTCCTAGGGCGGTTTGCAACTAAAACTTAATCACAAACCGGCTCTAGAAATTGTGCTATTGTATATGAAAGGTATATTATGAGACTCAATATGAATCCTCTTAGTCTTCGCGAATCTGGGCATTGATGCCAGCAAATACTGCCAGCTTTATGTCTCAGACCACTTAATCAGGTTAATAGTCATCGCAACGCAGCATCACGGTCACATATCTCGGATACTGGGACTTATGACGGAAAGTTCTTTCCTCACTGAAAAGAATTATCGGAAACAAAATGAAAATCAAAACTAAAATTGAATGAAAATTAGGAAAAAAGCAAAAAGCTGAAAGCAATTGAAAAAATAAAAAAAAAATAAATGAAACATAAATTAAATTGAAAAGAAATAAAAAAAAAAAACTGAAGAAAACTATTGAAACTATAATGAAATGCAAAAAAATGAACTACAAAAACAAAATTTGGCTCGAAAAAAATCTCTACATTCGCTACTGTACAGTAGCGAAGCCTTCACGTTATGAGCGCCATTGTTGTGGGCTCCGTTAGTGCCGTCGGGGTCAGTGCTGGCATGCTTGACCGGCCTCACGCTCGTCGAAGGGTGTTGGTTCTTGACCCCTATCGAAACCGCTCATACAAATCATACCAGGCTTAACGTCGAGGTGAAATGACGTTGCGAGAATATTTTCTTAACCCACCCTGCCCTGGTTACCTATCTTGCCTAAGTAACCCTTAAGGCCCACCCTTTCCACCATCATCAAGTCTCATCCTTTATTCTTTTAAATCAAATACCCATGTTCATAAATATATGTGTTCAATCATTATAATTTATCTTTGTTAAGCCCATTTTAGTACAAAATAAAAATTAATTAGACAAAATCAAAATTAATATGAAAACAATGATACAAATTTAACCAAAATAAAACTTGTTGTGGTCCACTGTTGTTAGACCAAAAAAAAACAATCAACAAGATAAATAAAAAAAAATATCAAATTAAAACGTAAGTAACGACACAATTAGTTCTTGTGTATACGCGTATTTTTATCTATATATCTATATATGCATAGATTATGTGCGTTTGAATGCACGGCACTTGCTACTACTGAAAGTTGCATTAACCCCCCTCCCCTTGAATCCTTTTCTATATTTGCAAGCTTAGATTAATAAAGAGGAGGTAAATAGTGACTCACCCTTTTTGGAGTATTTGCATCGAGCTGACGATGATGTGGCCACAGCATCCAGGCTGATGAGATACCTGTTAAATCTTCTCTAAAATCGCTATTGTAAATATTTAAAAGAATTCAATTGAATTTACCCTTATAAAGTGCTAAAACAAGTGCACTCACGTAGCCAGGCATATAAACTACAAGAAGCTAATTACTTTTTTTTTTATAAATTACGTTAAAGTTTAAAATTATTTACAAAAGAAAATTAGGGTAAATTTAATTGAAATCATTAGATTTTAAAAACAATAATAAAAATTATTTTACTCGTTAAAGTGTTTATTATTTTTTTTTGTGTTTTACTGTTAAATATTTAGGTTATAATGAAATTTTGATACAAGTTGGATAGGTAGGTACTTAAAAGGGAAAACTTTCGCCCTTATGTGTAAGGATTCTATTTTGGACATCTCCAACTGTGATCGTTCCCCTGTTGACAGGAAAAGTGCCACCACTCATCAACGGTGACAATTTATGGCCTCACACATATACACTTTTCTCCTATTTTCGCCAAATTGTAGGGGAGTAGTGGCTTGTGCATATTTAAAAAAAATTAAATTGAACTATTAAAATGCATTTCGTTACAAAGGGCTTTGAGTTTTGTTTACATTCCCGAAGTGAACAAAATTGCTAATTGAACCCACAAACAACTTTTAATGAATAAGCAACCCAACGTGGGAGCCGTACCCATAATATAGCCGGGCAAAAGACAACATCGCAAAAAAAATTTAGTAACAGAATTCGTGCTCGACGCTGCCCTGTCAGCGTCCCGTGAAATACCCTCCTTACTCCATATCACTCGAATATCCTTGGCATGGTAAACTACTATCATTTTGCCAGCCAAAGTGTCAAGCTCATACATGCAGTTCCCTACTATACGGTGGATACGAGCCTTGATAAACTGGAAGCTATTCAGAATTTTGTAACCTTCAACCGTTCAATTGCGTTTTGTAAATTTTCAGACAACTTTTGTCGTGCAAGTGCAATCTTAGCTTCACGTGGCACAACATCTTGTTCGGGATCATAAAGTGCTCTTAAATTTCTGAGAATTTTGTACGCTGATCCATGATTAACCATATTCTGCCCGAACATTGCATAATAAGGCTGACAACCGAGAGAGTCATGGTTATCTGACCTCAAAGCACAAGCTATGCTTGAGAGGTAAGAGTCCCAATTACTCGTATCTTGCTCGTCTCGTACAAACACTCTCAGCTTTTTTAAAATACTCCGGTTCACCCTCTCTGATATATTTGCCTGTGGAGAATAAAATGCTGTCCGGAGATGTGGCACGCCATAGTTCTCCAAAAACTTTGCAAGCTTAGACGATGTAAATTTCTTTCCATTGTCTTAGTGCACAAACTCCGGCGTTCCAAAAGCATGGAAGACTTCCGGTTCCAAGTATCGAATAATGTTCGTTGATGTTGCTTTCGACAACGCTTTATACTCGGAGAAGTGATTAACAGTAAAAATAAAAGTATTGCCGCGTTTTGTACGTGGGTAAGGTCCTAACAAATCCACGTACAAACGCTGCATCGGTCGCTCAGAGACGATCTGCTTCGTAATCGGAGGCCGAAGGCTTCTATTTGGCGCTTTTGTTGTTTTGCACACCTCATATTGACTCACGCCTGACTTGACCTCCGTGGCCACCTTAGGCCAATAGTATTTCTCTCTAACTCAAGTATAAGTCTTTGAAAAACAACTATGACAACTTAGCCTGGTCCCGTGGCCAATCACTTAGTGAGTCAAAGTGCTTGGTATCCACAATCGCCACAAAGAATCTTCGCTTTCAAGTTCTTCACTCCTGAATCTAACTGTTGTGTATATATACTTGTCAGATACAACTAGATCCGGAAGTGAAGCTTGATTTTTCAATATTTCCTCTCTTTTTGATCTGTATTCAGCAGAGTCGAACTCTGGTGAGTCGATATCTACTTCTTCTCTTATCGTCGTGATCAAAATTTCTTTCATATCCCCTCTCGAAAGCACATCCGGAACAACATTACGATGTTCGATCTTGATATGAAAACCTTGAAGCTCCAAACTCCATCTTGCGAGCCGTCCACTCAAACCCTTCAGTGACATAAGCCAGTTCAGGCTTGAATGGTCAGTAATAACACGAAAATGCAAGCCCTCGACGTACGCACGAAACTTTCTAATGCTGAGCACCGCTGCCAAACACTCGAGCTCCGTCACCGTATATTTTTTCTGTGCCTTATTTAACTTTTTTGACAGAATCAAATCACATCAAAACCGGAGCGTAGATTAACGCTTCTTTCAATTTTTCGAACGCTTCCTTGGTAGCAGATGTCAATTTGAAAGTCCTTTGCTTTTTAAGGCAATCAGTAAGTGGAGCTGCGAGGTCGGCATAGTTCTTGATAAAACGCCTGTACCAACCTGTCATACTAATAATCCTCCTCACTTGTCTCGCCGATTTAGGAAGAGGAAAGTTAACCATCGCGTCTATCTTTTCAGGATTCCTTTTTAATGTTCCCTGACCGACAATGTAACGAAGAAACTTTATCTCACGCATGCAGAACTTAGATTTATTGAGGTTGGTGGTTAAAACTCTTCATCTAAGATTAGTCGCGCACATGCAACTGCTACCGCAACAAAGTAGTTTAGTCACAAGTTTACTACTGAGCGCGCACATGAGCAACTCCACAAGCAATCGCAACGAACCTAACCAACACACGACAATGTTTATTCAGTTTTTCTATCTCATGCATTCAAAAAAAAAAATATTATCGCCTTCGTCCTATTCTTTTGCTCAGTAAATTAAAGAAAAGACACATTTGTTCTCTTTCGCACACAGAACAAAATTCGACGATGTGGTTAAATATCTGCAACTATTTGGTTGAATGTCCGCGCAGTTACATATTATTCCATATGACATAAACTGAAATCTGATTTCGGGCAATCGTCCAGTTTGTGCCAAAACACAAACTGAAAAGTTGCTCGAATCGACGACAGAATAGTTTCTGTATGTGCGCGGAGTCTTATACCAGTCCATAGGACTCAATTTTGCAACCAAACAGTTTCGAAACTGAAAATTGCATGTGCACGACTAGCCCAACGGTATCTGCCAAAATGCATCTTTACCCTGAGGCCACACGAGCCAGTACTGGCTTGCCAGTCGCAATACACTCACACTTTTTTACCGACACATACAAACATGAGCAACTGGCTCGTCAACTGGCTTGCTTTTTTTGTAGCCAGTTGGGAAGCCAGTAGAGCAGCAAGTTACAGGGTTCGGCAGTACTTTTTCGGAGCAGATTTGGAAAAAAGGTCTTAAAACTAAAATTGACTCGCATTTTATTTCACAAAATATTAATAAAATAAGAATCGGGGAGTCAAAGTTTTATTAATTTGCTAATGCCCATTTTATTCACTCATTTAATGCAATTGGATTTAAACTGCTTGCCGGAGGTCAGTTTAAGTTATTAAATCCAGATAAATACTGAATTTTATATTATTCACTTTTCTTGACATTTTTATTTCAAGAAGTGATATCAAACCTAAGATTTTTCAACAGAGTTTAACCAAAAATTTGTTATAATTTTCATGCATTGTTTTGGAAAACGAATTGGCTTACTCAAGATTCACATGTCTCGCCGTGGTCTTCAAAACCTACTTACCAGTATCATGGTCATTAAGCTCGTCTCGCTATGTTCTCGCCATGCCCATTTATACGAGAATCTATGTCATGGTTTTCTCGCTATGGTCTCGCCATCACATTTACACGCTGTCCTTTGCATTGAGCATGTTTTGCCATCATCTCGCTTGGGTCTCACCATAGTCTCCCCAAAGTTTTTTTAAATTGAATTTTTCAAAGTGGTTGAAATAAGCTATAGGTCTCGTGTGGTGTGTTTTTTGGTCCTCTTACCATTCGGGAAGAGAACCAAAAAATTGGTGAATAAATTGATTAAGCGGTGAGAAGGCTTTCCCAAACCAAAGTGAATCAATTTTCCCATCGCGTCAGTGTAGTTGCTCTCATTTAACGCCATGTAAGGAAATTCTGAGAAGTAAAATTTTAGTTTTCTTTCTGATGGTTTCGCGTTGGTTTGAGAGAGCTTTTACAGAAACAAGTAAAGGCTCTCCAGAGCCAAAGCAAAACATTCGTAACGTTCTGTTCTTTTACTATAGTTTTGTCGCATAGCATTAGTGTGTTTTTAGTTCATTTAATTTTGAAAGAATGGAATATCATAGTACTTCTATTTTTTTCACTGAAATCGGAGTAGGTTTATTCCATTTGGATTAACATCCGAACCCTGGCAGGAAAGAAGCCAGTACAGCATGCCGCCTACGTCACAGCCAATACACGAATAGGAACTTGACAGTCAATGTATGTAACCAATTGGCTAGCCAGTACTAGCTCGTGTGGCCTCAGGGTTAAGGTCTAGCCCCGTTATGAAATGAGTGTCTTCTAATCACTGATTCAATATGTGAATCTGTTGCTGTTAAGCTTACGGCTATCCAAGCAACGGCAAACCTTTCCTGGTTTCTTTACCATCACTATTGGCGAGCACCAAGGAGAATTACTCTCCTCAAATAACTCCAAATCCTAACATCTTTCGAGTTCTTTATAAACCTCTTCTTGCTTCACCGGCGAAACTGGATAGTGTCTAGATTTTATTGGTACAGCGTCACCTGTCTCGATTGTGTGGGTTTTGACGTGCGTTCTACCAAGAGCTAGCTCAGCAAAGTTCAGAAAAAGGCGCCTTACCGAATCTAACTTGATTCGTTGAATCGTCGTCAGATCGCTAAAAGCCGCCTCCTAAGCAACTTCGCGACTTTCCTCAAACATGTTGTTACTGTCGATCTGGCTCACTTATTGTGGGGTCAGGTGAAATTCGTTCCAGAAACTTATATCGTCAAGTTAGGAATTACATAGAACGTAATGGTCTTCGTTATACCATCAAGCGTTAACGGAATTTTACAATACCCAACAATATCATGGGATTTTCCGTCAGCCGTTGTTACAACATTCTTGTATGGTATCATTTGAACTCCATTCCATTCTAGGAATTCAAAGCAAGATTATCCTAAAACAGAAATAGATGCGCCACTATCCAACAGACCTGAAACAAGCTCGTCTTTCAGCTTTAACTGTGCATTACCATCTGTTTTGGAAGTCAAGATTGCCAAATGATCAAATGGTTTATTTAACCGATCATTTAGACGAACAACAACTCCATAAAAATCATCAAAAGATTCCTTAAATCCCTGCTTTCGAGTGAGCAACTCAACATCATTTTCCTTGCGTCCGAATTCCCTCTTCAAGGAGTTTTGATCAGCTGCAACTTCGCGGTTGAAGAGGAAATCCGAGACACGGTTGGTACCGTCATATTTAATGTTCCACCTCTCCAAACGGCAACCAATTGGTGCACTTGCAATACTTTGTGGTTGTGACACCACAGAAAAAGCACCGCTTGCCGTAACCGGAACTTGAGGTGGAAACATATCAGTCATAACAATGCCCGCATCATTCGAAACCTGAGGATTACTAGGATGCCTTAAATCCGAACGATGCTGTTCCGAACGGAGATCACCAATACTCTCCAGCTTTCCCATAATACCTATCATGAAATAGTCCGTCTGGTCAAAGAATCGGATTTGATTTGCTAGCAATGATTGATCAATCCTGTTAGCCAAAGCCTCGAAAATCGATTCTCTACCAATCTCATCATGAAATCCCGGATTTCCCGTGGTGTCATTGACTGAACGATTATTTTGGCTAAGCAGGTTGTTGGCATCCGCTGGCTCCATAGCCCTGGCTACAGCATGTTCTACCTCACCTTCTTCGTGAATTATATGTATATCCTCGGTCGACATGTCAGAGGAAAGCCTAGCCACTAAGCTACTCGTATAATAGTGATCCAAAATAACTGATCGATGAAACCTTTCAGAATCCTCCAATGAAATTCCTTCGCTCAAAAATCTATGATTCCGACTAGTGCTATGATAATTGTCTGTATTATGACTCATAACCAAAACAGGTGGGGATAGTCCACTGACGATTAACTCAAAAGATAAGCCAACTTAAAATTTTTGACAGCTAACTAACGAACATTTTTCTATCAACAAAATACAAGAAAAGGAATAGAAACAGAAATGCCCCAAAACCACCAGTTTGAAAATAAAAATTATTAAATAACATAAAACACCTAATATGTCCTACTATCTTAATAAACTAATTTAAGTCTTAGGCTCAACTAAATTGAACTAAAACTTCAAACAAAAACTTTTTATCGCATTCGGATTTGGATGAGGATCAACCACTTTGGAAGAATGAGATAAGAAAATGAAAGATGGCGAAGCACTGCGAGCCGAGAAAAAAAATAAACTAAGTTAAATAACTGAAACTACTGTGCTTAATTTCCTAGGGCGGTTTGCAACAAAAACTTAATCACAAACCGGCTCTAGAAATTGTGCTATTGTATATGAAAGGTATATTATGAGACTCAATATGAATCCTCTTAGTCTTCGCGAATCTGGGCATTGATGCCAGCAAATACTGCCAGCTTTATGTCTCAGACCACTTAATCAGGTTAATAGTCATCGCAACGCAGCATCACGGTCACACATCTCGGATACTGGGACTTATGACGGAAAGTTCTTTCCTCACTGAAAAGAATTATCGGAAACAAAATGAAAATCAAAACTAAAACTAAATGAAAATTAGGAAAAAAGCAAAAAGCTGAAAGCAATTGAAAAAATAAAAAAAAAATAAATGAAACATAAATTAAATTGAAAAGAAATAAAAAAAAAAAACTGAAGAAAACTATTGAAACTATAATGAAATGCAAAAAAATGAACTACAAAAACAAAATTTGGCTCGAAAAAAATCTCTACATTCGCTACTGTACAGTAGCGAAGCCTTCACGTTATGGGCGCCATTGTTGTGGGCTCCGTTAGTGCCGTCGGGGTCAGTGCTGGCATGCTTGACCGGCCTCACGCTCGTCGAAGGGTGTTGGTTCTTGACCCCTATCGAAACCGCTCATACAAATCATACCAGGCTTAACGTCGAGGTGAAATGACGTTGCGAGAATATTTTCTTAACCCACCCTGCCCTGGTTACCTATCTTGCCTAAGTAACCCTTAAGGCCCACCCTTTCCACCATCATCAATTCTCATCCTTTATTCTTTTAAATCAAATACCCATGTTCATAAATATATGTGTTCAATCATTATAATTTATCTTTGTTAAGCTCATTTTAGTACAAAATAAAAATTAATTAGACAAAATCAAAATTAATATGAAAACAATGATACAAATTTAACCAAAATAAAACTTGTTGTGGTCCACTGTTGTTAGACCAAAAAAAAACAATCAACAATACAAATAAAAAAAAAATATCAAATTAAAACGTAAGTAACGACACAATTAGTTCTTGTGTATACGCGTATTTTTATCTATATATCTATATATCTATATATGCATAGATAATGTGCGTTTGAATGCACGGCACTTGCTACTACTGAAAGTTGCATTAACCCCCCTCCCCTTGAATCCTTTTCTATATTTGCAAGCTTAGATTAATAAAGAGGAGGTAAATAGTGACTCACCCTTTTTGGAGTATTTGCATCGAGCTGACGATGATGTGGCCACAGCATCCAGGCTGATGAGATACCTGTTAAATCTTCTCTAAAATCGCTATTGTAAATATTTAAAAGAATTCAATTGAATTTACCCTTATAAAAGTGCTAAAACAAGTGCACTCACGTAGCCAGGCATATAAACTACAAGAAGCTAATTACTTTTTTTTTATAAATTACGTAAAAGAAAATTAGGGTAAATTTAATTGAAATCATTAGATTTTAAAAACAATAATAAAAATTATTTTACTCGTTAAAGTGTTTATTATTTTTTTTTGTGTTTTACTGTTAAATATTTAGGTTATAATGAAATTTTGATACAAGTTGGATAGGTAGGTACTTAAAAGGGAAAACTTTCGCCCTTATGTGTAAGGATTCTATTTTGGACATCTCCAACTGTGATCGTTCCCCTGTTGACAGGAAAAGTGCCACCACTCATCAACGGTGACAATTTATGGCCTCACACATATACACTTTTCTCCTATTTTCGCCAAATTGTAGGGGAGTAGTGGCTTGTGCATATTTAAAAAAAATTAAATTGAACTATTAAAATGCATTTCGTTACAAAGGGCTTTGAGTTTTGTTTACATTCCCGAAGTGAACAAAATTGCTAATTGAACCCACAAACAACTTTTAATGAATAAGCAACCCAACGTGGGAGCCGTACCCATAATATAGCCGGGCAAAAGACAACATCGCAAAAAAAATTTAGTAACAGAATTCGTGCTCGACGCTGCCCTGTCAGCGTCCCGTGAAATACCCTCCTTACTCCATATCACTCGAATATCCTTGGCATGGTAAACTACTATCATTTTGCCAGCCAAAGTGTCAAGCTCATACATGCAGTTCCCTACTATACGGTGGATACGAGCCTTGATAAACTGGAAACTATTCAGAATTTTGTAACCTTCAACCGTTCAATTGCGTTTTGTAAATTTTCAGACAACTTTTGTCGTGCAAGTGCAATCTTAGCTTCACGTGGCACAACATCTTGTTCGGGATCATAAAGTGCTCTTAAATTTCTGAGAATTTTGTACGCTGATCCATGATTAACCATATTCTGCCCGAACATTGCATAATAAGGCTGACAACCGAGAGAGTCATGGTTATCTGACCTCAAAGCACAAGCTATGCTTGAGAGGTAAGAGTCCCAATTACTCGTATCTTGCTCGTCTCGTACAAACACTCTCAGCTTTTTTAAAATACTCCGGTTCACCCTCTCTGATATATTTGCCTGTGGAGAATAAAATGCTGTCCGGAGATGTGGCACGCCATAGTTCTCCAAAAACTTTGCAAGCTTAGACGATGTAAATTTCTTTCCATTGTCTTAGTGCACAAACTCCGGCGTTCCAAAAGCATGGAAGACTTCCGGTTCCAAGTATCGAATAATGTTCGTTGATGTTGCTTTCGACAACGCTTTATACTCGGAGAAGTGATTAACAGTAAAAATAAAAGTATTGCCGCGTTTTGTACGTGGGTAAGGTCCTAACAAATCCACGTACAAACGCTGAATCGGTCGCTCAGAGACGATCTGCTTCGTAATCGGAGGCCGAAGGCTTCTATTTGGCGCTTTTGTTGTTTTGCACACCTCATATTGACTCACGCCTGACTTGACCTCCGTGGCCACCTTAGGCCAATAGTATTTCTCTCTAACTCAAGTATAAGTCTTTGAAAAACAACTATGACAACTTAGCCTGGTCCCGTGGCCAATCACTTAGTGAGTCAAAGTGCTTGGTATCCACAATCGCCACAAAGAATCTTCGCTTTCAAGTTCTTCACTCCTGAATCTAACTGTTGTGTATATATACTTGTCAGATACAACTAGATCCGGAAGTGAAGCTTGATTTTTATCCTCTCTCTTTTTGATCTGTATTCAGCAGAGTCGAACTCTGGTGAGTCGATATCTACTTCTTCTTTTATCGTCGTGATCAAAATTTCTTTCATATCCCCTCTCGAAAGCACATCCGGAACAACATTACGATGTTCGATCTTGATATGAAAACCTTGAAGCTCCAAACTCTATCTTGCGAGCCGTCCACTCAAACCCTTCAGTGACATAAACCAGTTCAGGCTTGAATGGTCAGTAATAACACGAAAATGCAAGCCCTCGACGTACGCACGAAACTTTCTAATGCTGAGCACCGCTGCCAAACACTCGAGCTCCGTCACCGTATATTTTTTCTGTGCCTTATTTAACTTTTTTGACAGAATCAAATCACATCAAAACCGGAGCGTAGATTAACGCTTCTTTCAATTTTTCGAACGCTTCCTTGGTAGCAGATGTCAATTTGAAAGTCCTTTGCTTTTTAAGGCAATCAGTAAGTGGAGCTGCGAGGTCGGCATAGTTCTTGATAAAACGCCTGTACCAACCTGTCATACTAATAATCCTCCTCACTTGTCTCGCCGATTTAGGAAGAGGAAAGTTAACCATCGCGTCTATCTTTTCAGGATTCCTTTTTAATGTTCCCTGACCGACAATGTAACGAAGAAACTTTATCTCACGCATGCAGAACTTAGATTTATTGAGGTTGGTGGTTAAAACTCTTCATCTAAGATTAGTCGCGCACATGCAACTGCTACCGCAACAAAGTAGTTTAGTCACAAGTTTACTACTGAGCGCGCACATGAGCAACTCCACAAGCAATCGCAACGAACCTAACCAACACACGACAATGTTTATTCAGTTTTTCTATCTCATGCATTCAAAAAAAAAAATATTATCGCCTTCGTCCTATTCTTTTGCTCAGTAAATTAAAGAAAAGACACATTTGTTCTCTTTCGCACACAGAACAAAATTCGACGATGTGGTTAAATATCTGCAACTATTTGGTTGAATGTCCGCGCAGTTACATATTATTCCATATGACATAAACTGAAATCTGATTTCGGGCAATCGTCCAGTTTGTGCCAAAACACAAACTGAAAAGTTGCTCGAATCGACGACAGAATAGTTTCTGTATGTGCGCGGAGTCTTATACCAGTCCATAGGACTCAATTTTGCAACCAAACAGTTTCGAAACTGAAAATTGCATGTGCACGACTAGCCCAACGGTATCTGCCAAAATGCATCTTTACCCTGAGGCCACACGAGCCAGTACTGGCTTGCCAGTCGCAATACACTCACACTTTTTTACCGACACATACAAACATGAGCAACTGGCTCGTCAACTGGCTTGATTTTTTTGTAGCCAGTTGGGAAGCCAGTAGAGCAGCAAGTTACAGGGTTCGGCAGTACTTTTTCGGAGCAGATTTGGAAAAAAGGTCTTAAAACTAAAATTGACTCGCATTTTATTTCACAAAATATTAATAAAATAAGAATCGGGGAGTCAAAGTTTTATTAATTTGCTAATGCCCATTTTATTCACTCATTTAATGCAATTGGATTTAAACTGCTTTCCGGAGGTCAGTTTAAGTTATTAAATCCAGATAAATACTGAATTTTATATTATTCACTTTTCTTGTCATTTTTATTTCAAGAAGTGATATCAAACCTAAGATTTTTCAACAGAGTTTAACCAAAAATTTGTTATAATTTTCATGCATTGTTTTGGAAAACGAATTGGCTTACTCAAGATTCACATGTCTCGCCGTGGTCTTCGAAACCTACTTACCAGTATCATGGTCATTAAGCTCGTCTCGCTATGTTCTCGCCATGCCCATTTACACGAGAATCTATGTCATGGTTTTCTCGCTATGGTCTCGCCATCACATTTACACGCTGTCCTTTGCATTGAGCATGTTTTGCCATCATCTCGCTTGGGTCTCACCATAGTCTCCCCAAAGTTTTTTTAAATTGAATTTTTCAAAGTGGTTGAAATAAGCTATAGGTCTCGTGTGGTGTGTTTTTTGGTCCTCTTACCATTCGGGAAGAGAACCAAAAAATTGGTGAATAAATTGATTAAGCGGTGAGAAGGCTTTCCCAAACCAAAGTGAATCAATTTTCCCATCGCGTCAGTGTAGTTGCTCTCATTTAACGCCATGTAAGGAAATTCTGAGAAGTAAAATTTTATTTTTCTTTCTGATGGTTTCGCGTTGGTTTGAGAGAGCTTTTACAGAAACAAGTAAAGGCTCTCCAGAGCCAAAGCAAAACATTCGTAACGTTCTGTTCTTTAACTATAGTTTTGTCGCATAGCATTAGTGTGTTTTTAGTTCATTTAATTTTGAAAGAATGGAATATCATAGTACTTCTATTTTTTTCACTGAAATGGAGTAGGTTTATTCCATTTGGATTAACATCCGAACCCTGGCAGGAAAGAAGCCAGTACAGGATGCCGCCTACGTCACAGCCAATACACGAATAGGAACTTGACAGTCAATGTATGTAACCAATTGCCTAGCCAGTACTGGCTCGTGTGGCCTCAGGGTTAAGGTCTAGCCCCGTTATGAAATGAGTGTCTTCTAATCACTGATTCAATATGTGACAGCGGATATGCATCATTAAATGTTTTGCTGTTAAGCTTACGGCTATCCAAGCATCGGCAAACCTTTCCTGGTTTCTTTACCATCACTATTGGCGAGCACCAAGGAGAATTACTCTCCAAATCCTAACATCTTTCGAGTTCTTTATAAACCTCTTCTTGCTTCACCGGCGAAACTGGATAGTGTCTAGATTTTATTGGTACAGCGTCACCTGTCTCGATTGTGTGGGTTTTGACGTGCGTTCTACCAAGAGCTAGCTCAGCAAAGTTCAGAAAAAGGCGCCTTACCGAATCTAACTTGATTCGTTGAATCGTCGTCAGATCGCTAAAAGCCGCCTCCTAAGCAACTTCGCGACTTTCCTCAAACATGTTGTTACTGTCGATCTGGCTCACTTATTGTGGGGTCAGGTGAAATTCGTTCCAGAAACTTATACCGTCAAGTTAGGAATTACATAGAACGTAATGGTCTTCGTTATACCATCAAGCGTTAACGGAATTTTACAATACCCAACAATATCATGGGATTTTCCGTCAGCCGTTGTTACAACATTCTTGTATGGTATCATTTGAACTCCATTCCATTCTAGGAATTCAAAGCAAGATTATCCTAAAACAGAAATAGATGCGCCACTATCCAACAGACCTGAAACAAGCTTGTCTTTCAGCTTTAACTGTGCATTACCATCTGTTTTGGAAGTCAAGATTGCCAAATGATCAAATGGTTCATTTAACCGATCATTTAGACGAACAACAACTCCATAAAAATCATCAAAAGATTCCTTAAATCCCTGCTTTCGAGTGAGCAACTCAACATCATTTTCCTTGCGTCCGAATTCCCTCTTCAAGGAGTTTTGATCAGCTGCAACTTCCCGGTTGAAGAGGAAATCCGAGACACGGTTGGTACCGTCATATTTAATGTTCCACCTCTCCAAACGGCAACCAATTGGTGCACTTGCAATACTTTGTGGTTGTGACACCACAGAAAAAGCACGCTTGCCGTAACCGGAACTTGAGGTGGAAACATATCAGTCATAACAATGCCCGCATCATTCGAAACCTGAGGATTACTAGGATGCCTTAAATCCGAACGATGCTGTTCCGAACGGAGATCACCAATACTCTCCAGCTTTCCCATAATACCTATCATGAAATAGTCCATCTGGTCAAAGAATCGGATTTGATTTGCTAGCAATGATTGATCAATCCTGTTAGCCAAAGCCTCGAAAATCGATTCTCTACCAATCTCATCATGAAATCCCGGATTTCCCGTGGTGTCATTGACTGAACGATTATTTTGGCTAAGCAGGTTGTTGGCATCCGCTGGCTCCATAGCCCTGGCTACAGCATGTTCTACCTCACCTTCTTCGTGAATTATATGTATATCCTCGGTCGACATGTCAGAGGAAAGCCTAGCCACTAAGCTACTCGTATAATAGTGATCCAAAATAACTGATCGATGAAACCTTTCAGAATCCTCCAATGAAATTCTTTCGCTCAAAAATCTATGATTCCGACTAGTGCTATGATAATTGTCTGTATTATGACTCATAACCAAAACAGGTGGGGATAGTCCACTGACGATTAACTCAAAAGATAAGCCAACTTAAAATTTTTGACAGCTAACTAACGAACATTTTTCTATCAACAAAATACAAGAAAAGGAATAGAAACGGAAATGCTCCCAAAACCACCAGTTTGAAAATAAAAATTATTAAATAACATAAAACACCTAATATGTCCTACTATCTCAATAAACTAAAAAATTTAAGTCTTAGGCTCAACTAAATTGAACTAAAACTTCAAACAAAAACTTTTTATCGCATTCGGATTTGGATGAGGATCAACCACTTTGGAAGAATGAGATAAGAAAATGAAAGATGGCGAAGCACTGCGAGCCGAGAAAAAAAATAAACTAAGTTAAATAACTGAAACTACTGTGCTTAATTTCCTAGGGCGGTTTGCAACTAAAACTTAATCACAAACCGGCTCTAGAAATTGTGCTATTGTATATGAAAGGTATATTATGAGACTCAATATGAATCCTCTTAGTCTTCGCGAATCTGGGCATTGATGCCAGCAAATACTGCCAGCTTTATGTCTCAGACCACTTAATTAGGTTAATAGTCATCGCAACGCAGCATCACGGTCACATATCTCGGATACTGGGACTTATGACGGAAAGTTCTTTCCTCACTGAAAAGAATTATCGGAAACAAAATGAAAATCAAAACTAAAACTAAATGAAAATTAGGAAAAAAGCAAAAAGCTGAAAGCAATTGAAAAAATAAAAAAAAAATAAATGAAACATAAATTAAATTGAAAAGAAATAAAAAAAAAAAACTGAAGAAAACTATTGAAACTATAATGAAATGCAAAAAAATGAACTACAAAAACAAAATTTGGCTCGAAAAAAATCTCTACATTCGCTACTGTACAGTAGCGAAGCCTTCACGTTATGGGCGCCATTGTTGTGGGCTCCGTTAGTGCCGTCGGGGTCAGTGCTGGCATGCTTGACCGGCCTCACGCTCGTCGAAGGGTGTTGGTTCTTGACCCCTATCGAAACCGCTCATACAAATCATACCAGGCTTAACGTCGAGGTGAAATGACGTTGCGAGAATATTTTCTTAACCCACCCTGCCCTGGTTACCTATCTTGCCTAAGTAACCCTTAAGGCCCACCCTTTCCACCATCATCAATTCTCATCCTTTATTCTTTTAAATCAAATACCCATGTTCATAAATATATGTGTTCAATCATTATAATTTATCTTTGTTAAGCCCATTTTAGTACAAAATAAAAATTAATTAGACAAAATCAAAATTAATATGAAAACAATGATACAAATTTAACCAAAATAAAACTTGTTGTGGTCCACTGTTGTTAGACCAAAAAAAAACAATCAACAAGATAAATAAAAAAAAATATCAAATTAAAACGTAAGTAACGACACAATTAGTTCTTGTGTATACGCGTATTTTTATCTATATATCTATATATGCATAGATTATGTGCGTTTGAATGCACGGCACTTGCTACTACTGAAAGTTGCATTAACCCCCCTCCCCTTGAATCCTTTTCTATATTTGCAAGCTTAGATTAATAAAGAGGAGGTAAATAGTGACTCACCCTTTTTGGAGTATTTGCATCGAGCTGACGATGATGTGGCCACAGCATCCAGGCTGATGAGATACCTGTTAAATCTTCTCTAAAATCGCTATTGTAACTATTTAAAAGAATTCAATTGAATTTACCCTTATAAAAGTGCTAAAACAAGTGCACTCACGTAGCCAGGCATATAAACTACAAGAAGCTAATTACTTTTTCTTTATAAATTACGTTAAAGTTTAAAATTATTTACAAAAGAAAATTAGGGTGAATTTAATTGAAATCATTAGATTTTAAAAACAATAATAAAAATTATTTTACTCGTTAAAGTGTTTATTATTTTTTTTTTGTGTTTTACTGTTAAATATTTAGGTTATAATGAAATTTTGATACAAGTTGGATAGGTAGGTACTTAAAAGGGAAAACTTTCGCCCTTATGTGTAAGGATTCTATTTTGGACATCTCCAACTATGATCGTTCCCCTGTTGACAGGAAAAGTGCCACCACTCATCAACGGTGACAATTTATGGCCTCACACATATACACTTTTCTCCTATTTTCGCCAAATTGTAGGGGAGTAGTGGCTTGTGCATATTAAAAAAAAATTAAATTGAACTATTAAAATGCATTTCGTTACAAAGGGCTTTGAGTTTTGTTTACATTCCCGAAGTGAACAAAATTGCTAATTGAACCCACAAACAACTTTTAATGAATAAGCAACCCAACGTGGGAGCCGTACCCATAATATAGCCGGGCAAAAGACAACATCGCAAAAAAAATTTAGTAACAGAATTCGTGCTCGACGCTGCCCTGTCAGCGTCCCGTGAAATACTCTCCTTACTCCATATCACTCGAATATCCTTGGCATGGTAAACTTCTATCATTTTGCCAGCCAAAGTGTCAAGCTCATACATGCAGTTCCCTACTATACGGTGGATACGAGCCTTGATAAACTGGAAGCTATTCAGAATTTTGCCCTAGATCAAAATTGCTTAGAGCAAAATTCCGATAGAAGATTTCCTGACCTACCCTGAACGAAGTTGGCCTTGACCTGGTATTGTAAGTAACCTTCAAACGTTCAATTGCGTTTTGTAAATTTTCAGACAACTTCTGTCGTGCAAGTGCAATCTTTGCTTCACATAGCACAACATCTTGTTCGGGATCATAAAGTGCTCTTAAATTTCTGAGAATTTTGTACGCTGATCCATGATTAACCATATTCTGCCCGAACATTGCATAATAAGGCTGACAACCGAGAGAGTCATGGTTATCTGACCTCAAAGCACAAGCTATGCTTGAGAGGTAAGAGTCCCAATTACTCGTATCTTGCTCGTCTCGTACAAACACTCTCAGCTTATTTAAAATACTCCGGTTCACCCTCTCTGATATATTTGCCTGTGGAGAATAAAATGCTGTCCGGAGATGTGGCACGCCATAGTTCTCCAAAAACTTTGCAAGCTTAGACGATGTAAAGTTCTTCACTCCTGAATCTTACTGTTTTGTATATATACTTGTCAAATACAACTAGATCCGGAAGTGAAGCTTGATTTTTCAATATTTCCTCTCTTTTTGATCATAAAGCTACTCTTCCGCATGAGTGAATAGACGTGTTTGATAGTACCGTCCGGCAAATTAGCTTCATTTATACGATTATTGTATCACTATCCATAAAAGTCCAAATGTGTAAAAGAAAAACGATATCGTTGCATTGAAACTGAATAAAATAGGCTTGAAATCTATGTGCGCTTAGTAAAAAAAAAGGAAAATTAAACAATTTCCTGAGTGTCACGCGCCTTTTGTTCGTAAATATTAATATCGAGAGCTCGTATTCTTTTTTTTTGTTTCCTCTCTTTGAAATAATGGCTGGTAGAACTCGTTCGGAAAAAGAGAACCCAAAAGTTGTCACCCCTGCAACCTCTAAAAGACTAGAGAACAAAAAGGTAGCTACTCCCGCAAACAAAAAGACCTCCCCCGCAAAAATAAAACAAAATCCAACCAAAACAATCATCACACCAAAATCAACAGCTTCCTTCGAACAACAAACCAACACTCCCACAACCCCTGCCAACATAGCCACCGCCGCCACCGATTCTTCTAATACCACACCACCTTCCATCAAAGAGAGCTATTCCACTCTACAGCCACTGGACAGCCTCATCAAAGACCTTTCTGATGATATCGTCAGTAAAATATCGAAAGAAATAAAAGATCTGCACTCGGAATTCATCCAACGTTTTGAAAAAATGGAAAAAAACCTTGCAACCTACATCAACAAAACAGACAAGACGATAGAGTCCCTTACAGAGCGAATTGCAAGAATGGAATCCCACCACTTGGACGTTGTCCATGAACTGAAGGAAGATTTAGCTGATCTACAACAACGATGTGACATATCTGAACGTAAGGAGGTTGCATCCGACGCTGTTCTCCTCGGAATACCTCAGCTACCAAATGAAGAAATTAAATCCATATTGAACAGCATCTGCTACACGGTGGATTGTGTACCTAGAATAGAATAGAATAGATTTATTAATTCATACAAAAATAGTGTTTACAAAAACAGTTGATTTTTAAACATAAATCCTTTAAGGCATGGCCGGAAGGGCCGTCAGCCAGATGATAGCCTTTATTACATTTTCAATTTTTGTAAATTAATGGTGCTTAGGTAACAATTTAAATTAAAAGTCTTCTCTTATTATTTGCTTTCTATATGTAAGTGCTATTTTTATATATTGCGATAATTTTTTCCAATCTGTCCCATTTAACATTGCTATGAGGTCCGTTTGTTCCAAATAATTCCGTTGCCATATTTGACGCCGTATCTCGGCTAGAATTGGACACCTTGCGATGAAATGTAGTACGTTTTCCCTTTCGTTGGTATTGCATAAAGAGCAGTTAAGTGGTAAGTCGTTGCGATGTGGTATGTAATGTAGAGGTAATAGTTCACCTCTTGCACGGAATATGAGTGATATCGTTTCACTATTAAGGTTGTCGTTGAAGTAATTGGATTCTCCTAAATTGTGCTGGAGTACAGGATAGAATTCTCTATGTTGTGAACTTTTAGCTCGCTCTATATTTTCTTCTCTTGTTTTGGAATGGAGGCTTTCAAGTAGGTTGTTTAGAAATGGCCTCCATTCTGCCAAATTATCCAAACTAAGATTGAAAGAGAGTTCACAGTAGTTTGCTAAATTCTTCCATTCCTCAAACCATGAGCTTTGCGACCTTATTATGGAGACTGCAATCTTTCTTGCAACTTTATTTTCGTGACTGTACATGAGTTTTATAATGTAATTGAAGTGAAGTTTTAGAGATGTAAGATACAGTGGTGATAGTCCAGTTTCGATGAGTAGCATGTAGTTTGGTGTTGTGTCTGGCAGTCGAAATTGTCGCTTTAGAAAGAACCTCAAAATTTTTCAGTGGTTTCAGATTGATTCCAACCCCATGATTCGACAGCATAAAGCATTATTGACTCGGACGTTGCCAGAAAAACTTTATACTTTGCGCTAAATGTTAGGTCTTTGTTTCCATAAACATTTTTCCACACCGTCCCAATCGCATTTTTGGCAGATGAAAGTTTTTTGACTAAGTGCTTTTCCAGGTTCAAGTTGCTTGTCACAGTGTAACCCAAGTATTGGTATTCCTTTACAGTTTCGATAGACTCTACTCCATAATACCATTTTTCTTTAGCAGCGAGTCGTCCTGTACCTCTCCGAAAGACCATTGTTTTTGATTTGTTGAGGTTAACAGTTAGGTTCCACTTCAAACAGTAATCTCGTAATTTGTTTATCATCAGTTGGAGGGACTCTGGTGATTCAGCTAAAAGCACTAGATCGTCTGCGTACATCAATACTTTGATCAGAAGCCCATCGATTGTTATACCACACGGCAATTCTTGAATTAGGTCTTCAATATAAAGGCAAAAGGCTGAAGGGCTGAGATTGCATCCTTGTTTCAATCCTACTAACGCAAGGAACCAATCTGATAGATTTTGCCCATCCCATACAGCATAACGTGTTTCACTATAGATGCCCTCAATCATTCTTCCAAACTTGAGAGACATTCCATCTCTAAAAAATTTGAAAATTAAAGCTTTTCTGTCGATAGAATCAAATGCGGCTCGGAAATCCACGAAAAAGGCGTATAACTTTCTTCGTCTACGCAGGTATATCTCTGCGATATTGGTCAAGCTAAATATGTGGTCTACTGTGGAATATCCTTATCTAAATCAATTTGGAATTCACTAAGAAGAAGTTTTCTTTCAATCCATGCTGTAAGGCGGCGTCTTAGGATTTCCATGAAGATTTTTAGCGATGTGTTGAGAAAAGCAATACCTCGATAGTTGGATGGGTCCATCCTATCTCCTTTTTTTAGTATGGGAAAAAGTATAGATTTTCTGAAAGCCTCCGGTGTTTCCCCTGTTGTAAAAATGTCATTATACACTTTTGTGAGATGGTGTAAGAGCCCTGTTGTTGCATATTTCCAAAATTCATTTGGGATCCGATCAACCCCTGGGGCCTTGTTGTCTTTTATTTTTGCTACAACTAACTCTACTTCAGAAATCGTTATTTCTCTATCCAAAATTTGATTTTCGACATTTGGTCTAGCGTATTGGATTGATGGAGCAAAAAGTTCTACGTTCAATTGTCCTTCAAAATGATGTCGTAGTGTTGCTGCAGGTAAGAGTGTTTTTGTGGCGAAATTTCTTCCTTTTATATTTTGTATTCCTTTCCAAAATTCCGAGGAATTTTTACAGTGTGTTAAACTTTCTGCTTGTTTTTTGGAGAAATTTACTCTTTTGCTTCTACATAAAACTTTATACGCTCGATTTGCTTCGAGATAATCTTTTTTCAAGGAATCGGCATTAAAATTTCGGTATAGGTGCAAAAGTGCAAAGGATCTTTTCCGGGCAGAATCACAATCCTTATCATACCAGGGTGATTTATTTTTACAGGGCCCAGGTTTTGGCTGATGTGAGTTCGCTGTTGATGTTATTACGCTCTGTAGAACCTTAATCGTTGTCGTTGGTGCATGTTCATGAAGTCCGTGTGCTGTTATACTCCGATTTAAATTAGCTTGATACATTTCCACTTGGTTTTTTTCCCATTTAAGTTTTGGAAGAAGTGCATTTTCTTTTTCGAGCTGTAATTGATTATCAGATACTGTAGAGATAAGAGTAGTAATCAATGGCATATGGTCGGAGTAAATTTGACTATCCACTTCAAAATCATATAAATTATAGACTATATCAGTGGAAATGAAGAGATAGTCGATAACAGATTGGCCTGGATTTCTGATGAAAGTAAGTTTACCTTCCTCATCAACTTTTTGTGTACCATTCATTATGTTCAAATCGAAAGAACTTCCCATTTCCAAGATGTTTTTCTCCCTTGCGTTGATTTCTGTGTCTTTAGACTTTCTTTCGAGGGAACAGTTTCCAAAAGATACGCATTGTTCTTGTCCGGTTCGCGCGTTAAAATCCCCTAAGAGAATGCAATGTTTTTCTCCCAACATTTGCATTGCGTCGAGCAGAATAGCGAAATCCGTTTGCCAATGTGAACAATTTAAATATACTGGAACTAAATTTACAGTCTTTTCATCTATCAATATTTCAAGGTATTTGAATTCTTCTATTTCTTTAAAAGTGCAATGTACTGTCGACAAAGATTTTTTAACGCCATAGAGTGCTCCATCCGATGCTCTTCCTCTCGACGCTCCATTCCGTTTTACAGCTCCAATCCAACAAAGTTCATAATCGTTAAAAAATTCTTCGAAGTATTTTTGGTTTTGCTGAATGGTGTGAGTTTCATATAGCAAACATAATTCAAAAGTATTTACATAATAAAAAAAATCGCAATATATTTTTTTGTTTGACAAACCATTAATATTGTAACTTAAAATTTTTATTTTCTTAAAACTAGCAACATTTTCTTTATTCTGGCTGACTGGTAATTCCTAGTGTGAACGTCCATCAGCTTGAACTGCATTACCGACGTAATTTCCCAAATTGTGTGCTAGTTGAGATGTAGATGGCGGTAGACAGTTTGTTGATGACATTTGCATGACGTTTACCGATGACATTGGCAGGTTATTGTTTTGGTTAGTAAGATTTTCTCGCTGCAAATTAATTTTAAATTTTGACGAAAGAACGCTTAAACCATCTAACTTTCCACATACTAATCCAGTTTCATCGTTCCAGAAGAAATGTTGGTCTTCAATGCGCAATTTGTCGTCCATCAAGCTAACCTTGAGATCTGGATTTTGCAATTTCACTTGCCTTTTTAGCCTCAACAATATGGTGCGTTTTCGGCGTTTCCCCACTGGGTAGTCCTTATGCATAGATATGCCACTATTTGCAAGCTGTTTTCCCTGGCTTAAAATATTTCGAGCCAACTGTCCAGTTGCTACCTTGACGCGGTAGGTTTTTCGGTTCGACGCCTTGGTGGTTAGCTCTTGGAAGTGCTCGAAAGCTATCGGAGTTGCACCATTTGTTATGCTAGTGCATGTGTTTTGTAGGCGCTCCTTTGGGTTTTCGCTATTTGAGATCGGAAGATGGAAGATAATATTACGATCTCTCATTTGCAGGTCAGAGACCTCAAAGCGCCGTTCGAGCTGATCGCATCTCGTTTCCAAAGTCTTAACTTGCGCTTGCAGGGTTTCGTTGCTCACTCGCAGTTGGACAAGTTCAGCGATTACGGGCTCGAGATCTTGTTTCGTTGCAAGGTTTTTAAATCGATCATCAAGCATTCGCGTAAAATTCTCTAGTGATAGATCTCCCACAGAGCTCATGATTGTTCTATTTTTTTTTTGTAATATTTACGTCTTTGTGATCAGGGGATGATTCGAACAAATTTCGCTTTTTAGAATTCATGCGGGTGCGATTGTTTAACGAAACTTTAAATTAAGTACTAGCACTTACGTAGTTTTGACTGTAAGAACTTAAATTGATGTGTTCTGAGTCCTTTGCACTGTTTTACAGATTTATTTGTGATTTTATTACTAGTTAAAACTTAATAAATTTCCACAGCACCAAAAAAATTTCAACTTATTTGACAGATCGTCGGCCATTAATTGTGTACCTCCTTCCTTGAAATCAGCTTTCCGACTTCAACGCAAAAATGACAACAACATCCACGACCCTCCCATCATACTTAAATTTCATTCTCCGCACGACAGGAATATAGTTTTAAAATCTGTCGCTCTCTTTCACAAAACAGACAAGAGACCATTGCATCTTGGTGACACGGGAATAAGTGTGCAAGGGAAAGAAGCACACAACGTCTACTTGCACGCAAACTTAACATCTAAGAACCGGTTTTTCCTTCAACAAGCAATGCGTCTCAAACACCGTGGTGCTCTAGTTAAAGTGTATACACACTGTGGTTCAGTTTATGTCAAAGAGAGTGAAGGAGGGGAGACAATACACATCAACAATGATGCAACACTGAAAACAATACACGCTGCTGCTGCTGCGACAGTCCATCAAGATTAAGAAGACGAAAGAAGAACTCACCAATACTCCACACGATGAACTACATTTTACTGTATGAAATATTATTATTATTATTACTACTACTATCATTATTATTTATTTTCTCTCTTGCTTTCTTTCATCTCAATATGATCTCTTTTATTTCTAATTTTCACTAACTTTTACTTCTCTTTACTATGATATTCAAACTTTGTTGTAAAAGTTGTTGCTTTGATTTCGTTCACATTGTGTGTATGTTACTCCGATCTCGCCAATTAATTACTCGTTTCAGAGTTGAGTGAGCGTATTGTGGGTTCCATTGGACACACCAGTGATGTTATACTGCGTTCTATGCTAAAAATTTTATGCCATCGACGTGAGGGCTTTAAAAAAGCTCATATCAATGCTCAGAGTTTATTGATGAAGATTGATGAATTTAGGTACCTCTTTGAAGATTCGAAAATCGACGCGATTTGTGTTTCCAAAACCTGGTTCTCTACATTTGTGAAGGATGCAACTTACTCTCTTAATGGCTATAATGTTTTTCGCTCAGATAGGTGCAACCGCGGAGGGGGTGTTGCTATTTATGTTAAAGAGAATCTAATATGTAAGAAAACATATTTCTCGTCACCGGGTTCTTCTTGCGAGTACTTGTTTCTAGAGGTTAAGGGCAGTGAAAATAATCTTCTCTTAGGAACAATCTATAGGCCTAATAGATATATTGATTTGGAGCAAATTTATCTAGTTGTAGAAGAAATTACGGTCAGTTCTTCAAACATAATTATTTGCGGTGACTTTAACTCTGACCTTTTAATTGATAAAAGATTAAGTGAAAATATGAGTTCTTTCGATCTGCACCCAGTCAATTATTCCCAACCAACCCATTTTACCCAAACTTCTTGTACGCTTTTAGATCATTACTATGTAAGTGAAATAGACCGAACACTTTTATACGACCAACTCGAAGCTCTAGTTTTCTCCAGACATGATCTTATTTTCCTGACCTATGATTTTAATACGAGTAACAGCCTAGTAAATTCTAGAATTCAGTTCAGAGATTTTAAGAACATAAATAGAATATCTCTTGAAAATTATATAAACGCAATAGCATGGAATGAAATCTTTTTAATGCCTTCACTAGATGATCAAGTCGATTTTATAAATGAAAATCTAAATTTACTATACAATCAACACGTTCCATTAAAAACACAAACTAGGACTCGCGAAAATAAACAATGGTTTACAAGTAGGATCACAAATCTAATAAAACAGCGTGACCTTAGCGTATCGACGCTGGAAACGGTTCCGTGTTTATGAACTTCATGAATCGTATAAAACATTACGGAATAAAGTTGTTCAAGAGGTAAAACGTGCAAAATTACTGTTCTTCTCCAACCATCTAGATGTGAAATCTGATGGTAAAAAATTATGGAACAACCTCCGCAAACTAGGAATCGGGAAACAAAGACCAAATCTGCCAGCCGATGTGAATACAAATGAGCTCAACCGTAAATTTGCGTCTTTACCTCTCTTACCTCCAAGAGAACACGTATCTCTCAATAGACTTCCTTCACCATCAACGGACACATTGTTCAGTTTTGCCTGTATGAACACCATAGATGTAGTTGAAAGTTGCATTAGTATAAAATCCAATGCCATTGGAGTTGATGATTTAAATCCCATCTTCATCAAAGCTATTCTCCCATTGCTTCTTCCGTACTTTACTCATGTTATTAATTCTATCCTTACCACTGGAATCTTCCCACACCAATGGAAAATTGCTAAAATAATCCCATTTCCCAAAAACTCACTCTGTGATGATTTCAGGCCTATTTCAATACTTTCTTTTCTATCCAAAGTCTGTGAACGCCTTATGCAAAAACAATTAAACAACTATATCACTCGCAACAACCTCTTAGTCGATATTCAATCAGGTTTTCGTTCCCACCATAGTTGTGTAACTGCACTAACTAAAATAATCGAAGATATAAGAGCAGAGCTCGATATAAATAACGTAACATTCTTAGTTTTACTAGATTTTTCAAAAGCGTTCGACTTAGTGGATCACACTGTACTTTTGAATAAACTGCGTCAAAGGTTCAACATATCACCAGAAGCTTCTAAACTGCTCTCCTCTTTTTTGAGTGATAGAAAGCAAGTCGTTTTTTTAAATGAAGATTTCTCAGATTTTCTTCCGGTGCAACAAGGAGTTCCCCAAGGATCAATTTTGTCCCCGCTTTTATTTTCTATGTATATCAATGAAATCGGGCACATTATCAATCAAGCATCAAAACACTTTTATGCCGATGACATACAAATTTACAAAAGCTGTCCTTTGGGTTTGATTGACGACTGCACTTTCAATTTAAATCAGGAACTGGAAAAGATGTCTAAATGGGCATCTTGCAATGGGTTGATTCTCAACCCAATAAAATGCAAATGCATGGTTATCTCGAGAAAAGAACTAGACCTGTCATACTTTCCTTCCATAAAACTTGACAATAACGACTTAGAATTTGTAAACACCTACGAAAATCTAGGTGTAATTTTCAATAGAACCTTGACTTGGAATGATCACATTAATTCACTGGTAGGAAAAACTTATGGAACACTCAGAGCGTTATGGACCGCCCAGGAATTCACGCTACTTCAAACTAGAGCCCTGTTGGCAAGAACCCTGGTGATACCCCTCCTTACATATGGATGCGAAATATTTTACAATTGCGACGCCATCAGTAAAAATAAACTTAAAGTTGCCTTTAATAGTACCATTCGATAAATCTTTGGGTTAAGAAGGTATGATCATGTTTCACATCTGCAGGAGAGCCTCCTTAATATGTCGTTTGATGCCTTCATGAGATTCCGAACATTGATACTATATTTTAAAATCTTAAAAACACGTCAACCAACATACCTCCACGAAAAACTTAGACTGTCAGTATCAAACAGATCAACAACGGTAATTCTGCCACGCTTTTCGTGTCTGACCTCGGAAAGGCAGTTTTTCATTGCTGCATGTCGCCTCTGGAACTCACTCCCTACCCACCTGCGAGATATTAATGACCCACACATATTTCAAAATAAACTTAAAATATTCTTCTCGAATCAAAGCAACTAACTTAACTTATCCTCTCTTTTCAACTCAATCTTAGCCTTTCGTTTCCTTTTCTTGTTTCACTTCTATCTATTTACTCTTGAAATTATTATAAAGTTTTCGAAAATCAAATAGTATATATTCTAATAGATTATCGCTTTTATTCTAGGCAGGTATATATTTTTTTAAATTATTTTTCCTTGCCTTTTCATTTTTCTATTATTCTACTTGCATTATTCTAAGAAATTGAAATTGTTATTCCAAAATTAAACTCATAGACTTTCACAAGATAATAAGATATCTATTATCTTACTGTGTAAGTTACATAAAGTAATAAATAAACTAAACTAAACTAAACTAAACTCAGCAGAGTCAAACTCTGGTGAGACGATATCTACTTCCTCTCCTATCGCCGTGATCGAAATCTCTTTCATATCTCCTCTCGAAAGCGCACCCGGAACAACATTCAACGAACCTTTACGATGTTCGAACTTGAAATGAAAACCTTGAAGCTCCAAACTCCTTCTCGCGAGCCGCCCACTCAAATCCTTCAGTGACATAAGCCACTTCAGGCTTGAATGGTCAGTAATAACACGAAAAGGCAAGCCCTCGACGTACGCACGAAACTTTCTAATGCTGAGCACCGCTGCCAAACACTCGAGCTCCGTCACCGTATATTTTTTCTGTGCCTTATTTAACTTTTTTGACATAAAAGCTGCATCTGCATCCAATTGTAAGTGGACACCTGCGACTCCCTCAGAAGATGTATCACATTGAATCAGATGTCAATTCGAAAGTCCTTTGCTTTTTAAGGCAATCAGTAAGTGGAGCTGCGGGGTAGGCATAGTTCTTGATAAAACGGCTGTACCAACCCGTCATACCAATACATCTCCTCACTTGTCTCGCCGATTTAGGAAGAGGAAAGTTTACCATCGCGTCTACCTTTTCAGGATTCTTTTTTAGTGTTCCCTGACCGACAATGTAACCAATAAACTTTATCTCACGCATGCAGAACTTACATAACAGAAATTACATAACCCAAACGGCAACACATTAAAGTGATACAGCGGCCGTTCAGGTAACACGAATGCCATTTTTTTTCATCTAAGGCTAGTCGCGCACATGCAACTGCTACCGCAACAAAATAGTTTAGTCACAAGTTTACTACTGAGCGCGCATATGAGCAACTCCACAAGCAATCGCAACGAACCTAACCAACACACGACAATGTTTATTCAGTTTTTTTATCTCATGCATTCAAAGAAAAATATTATCGCCTTCGTCCTATTCTTTTGGTCAGCAAATTAAAGAAAAGACACATTTGTTCTCTTTTGCACACAGAATAAAATTCGACGATGTGCTTAAATATCCGCAACTATTTAGTTGAATGTCCGCACAGTTACATATTATTCCATATGACACAAACTGAAATCTGATTTCGGGCAATCGTCCAGTTTGTGCCAAAACACAATCTGAAAAGTTGCTCAAATCGACGACAGAATAGTTTCTGTATGTGCGTGGATTCTTATGCCAGTCCATAGGACTCAATTTTGCAACCAAACAGTTTCGAAACTGAAAATTGCATGTGCACGACTAGCCCAACGGTATCTGCCAAAATGCATCTTTAAGGTCTAGCCCCGTTATGAAATGAGTGTCTTCTAATCTACTGATTCAATATGTGACAGCGGATATGCATCATTAAATATTTTGCTGTTAAGCTTACGGCTATCCAAGCACCGGCAAACCTTTCCTGGTTTCTTGACCATCACTATTGGCGAGCACCAAGGAGAATTACTCTCCTCAATAACTCCAAATCCTAACATCTTTCGAGTTCTTTATAAACCTCTTCTTGCTTCACCGGCCAAAGTGGATAGTGTCTAGATTTTATTGGTACAGCGTCACCTGTCTCGATTGTGTGGGATTTGACGTGCGTTCTACCAAGAGCTAGCTCAGCAAAGTTCAGAAAAAGCCGCCTTACCGAATCTAACTTGATTCGTTGAATCGTCGTCAGATCGCTAAAAGCCGCCTCCTCAGCAACTTCGCGACTTTCCTCAAACATGTTGTTACTGTCGATCTGGCTCACTTATTGTGGGGTCAGGTGAAATTCGTTCCAGAAACTTATACCGTCAAGTTAGGAATTACATAGAACGTAATGGTCTTCGTTATACCATCAAGCGTTATCGGAATTTTACAATACCCAACAATATCATGGTAACATTTGAACTCCATTCCATTCTAGGAATTCAAAGCAAGATTCTCCTAAAACAGAAATAGATGCGCCACTATCCAACAGACTGAAACAACCTCGTCTTTCAGCTTTAACTGTGCATTACCATCTGTTTTGGAAGTCAAGATTGTCTCGACTATGTTCTTCTGAAAGTCCTTTCGCTTCCTATATCTTTCCCTACACTTTTGGATCTGAGCACTTACAATTGGTTTGCCAACAATTTCGGAGCGTTTACTGTAGCAGTTGAGCTTCCTCTCGTGAAGAGACTTCAACCCAAAATATTTAACAGGATGACTCTCCGAAATCGGAACCTCGCGTTGAAGAATTCTGATAGGCCCACCAGACTCAGAATCCTTGTTAACTTGATCTTCCTCTTACCTATCAACCGACTTCTGCTCAACTACTCCAACACACACTAGATCACTCCCTGTATCAATTCCGTCTCCTGCTGCTGCTTTCCCTGATAGTAGTGGTTCTTTTGAAAACGGCTATCCCCGACTGTTTTGTCGTTCCCTTGGTGGCTTCCCTGGTATTTTTGACATTCTGGGGTAGTCACACCTTTTTCACCACAGAGAAAACAGATTAGTTTCCTTACGTGCGACGGACATTGGTAAAAGGAATGACAAAGTTTATCACAATTCCAGCAAACCAATGAAGAACTTGACTTCTGAGACTTAGCCGCCCTCTCTTCTCTCTTCCTGTAAAGGCTCTATTTCAGGATCTTCTTCCAACTGTACCTCACTGACAGTCTTATGAGAAGCTGTTCTCCTGGCTAAAAAAGTTTCAGCCTCTCTGGCCTTGTTCCGGAGATGTTCTAGGCTGGTAATCTCTGCGGCCAACAACACCTCTCCCAATTTATCTTTGTCACTACTTTTGATGATTTGAATGAGCTTTGTCGGATCAAATGGTTCATTTAACCGATCATTTAGACGAACAACAACTCCATAAAAATCATCAAAAGATTCCTTAAATCCCTGCTTTCGAGTTAGCAGCTCAACACCATTTTCCTTGCGTCCGAATTCCCTCTTCAAGGAGTTTTTGATCAGCTACAAGTTCGCGGTTGAAGAGGAAATCCGAGACACGGTTGGTACCGTCATATTTAATGTTCCACCTCTCCAAACGGCAACCAATTGGTGCACTTGCAATACTTTGTGGTTGTGACACCACAGAAAAAGCACCGCTTGCCGTAACCGGAACTTGAGGTGGAAACATATCAGTCATAACAATGCCCACATCATTCGAAACCTGAGGATTACTAGGATGCCTTAAATCCGAACGATGCTGTTCCGAACGGAGATCACCAATACTCTCCAGCTTTCCCATAATACCTCTCATGAAATAGTCTGGTCAAAGAATCGGATTTGATTTGCTAGCAATGATTGATCAATCCTGTTAGCCAAAGCCTCGAAAGTCGATTCTCTACCAATCTCATCATGAAATCCCGGATTTCCCGTGGTGTCATTGACTGAACGATTATTTTGGCTAAGCAGGTTATTGGCATCCGCTGGCTCCGTAGCCCTGGCTACAGCATGTTCTACCTCACCTCCTTCGTGAATTATATGTATATCCTCGGTCGACATGTCAGAGGAAAGCCTAGCCACTAAGCTATAATAGTGATCCAAAATAACTGATCGATGAAACCTTTCAGAATCCTCCAATGAAATTCCTTCGGTCAAAAATCTTAGATTCCGACTAGTGCTATGATAATTGTCTGTATTATGACTCATAACCAAAACAGGTTGGGATAGTCCACTGACGATTAACTCAAAAGATAAGCCAACTTTAAATGTCTGACAGCTAACCAATGAAAATTTTTGTACCAACAAAATACAAGAAAAGAAATAGAAACGGAAATACTCCCAAAACCACCAGTTTGAAAATAAAAATTATTAAATAACATATAACACCTAATATGTCCTACTATCTCAATAAACTAAAAAATTTAAGTCTTAAGCTCAACTAAATTGAACTAAAACTTCAAACAAAAACTTTTTATCGCATTCGGATTTGGATGAGGATCAACCACTTTGGAAGAATGAGATAAGAAAATGAAAGATGGCGAAGCGCTGCGAGCCGAGAAAAAAAATAAACTACGTTAAATAACTGAAACTACTGTGCTTAATTTCCTAGGGCGGTTTGCAACTAAAACTTAATCACAAACCGGCTCTAGAAATTGTGCTATTGTATATGAAAGGTATATTATGGAGACTCAATATGAATCCTCTTAGTCTCTTCCATCATTATTTATATGTATATGATGTCTTCGCGAATCTGGGCATTGATGCCAGCAAATACTGCCAGCTTTATGACTCAGACCACTAAACACCATGTCTTAAAAGTTTGGAAAAAAACTTGCGTCATCGCAACGCAGCATCAAGGTCACACACCTCAGATACTGGGACTTATGACGGAAAGCTCTTTCCTCACTGAAAAGAATTATCGGATAATCAAAAGTAAAATTAAATGAAAATTAAGAAAAAAGCAAAAAGTTGAAAGCAATTGAAAAAATAAAAAAACTAAATGAAACTGAAACATAAATTAAATTGAAAAGAAATTAAAAAAAAACTTTGAAGAAAACTATTGAAACTATAATAAAATGCAAAACAAATGAACTACAAAAACAAAATTGGCTCGAAAAAAATCTCTACATTCGCTACTGTACAGTACAGCCTTCACGTTATGGGCGCCATTGTTACGGGCTCCGTTAGTGCCGTCGGGGTCAGTGCTGGCATGCTTGACCGGCCTCACGCTCGTCGGAGGGTGTTGGTTCTTGACCCCTATCGAAACCGCTCATACAAATCATGCCAGGCTTAACGTCGAGGTGACATGACGTTGCGAGAATATTTACTTAGCCCACCCTGCCTTGGTTACCTATCTCGCCTAAGTAACCCCTTAAGGCCCACCCTTTCCATCATCATCAATTCTCATCCTTTATCCTTTTATATCAAATACCCATGTTCATAAATATATGTGTTCAATCATTATAATTTATTTTTGTAAAGTCCATTTTAGTACAAAATAAAAATTAATTAGACAAAATCAAAATTAATATAAAAACAATGATACAAATTTAACCAAAATAAAACTTGTTATGGTTGTTGTTATGTTGTTAGACCCAAAAAAAAAACAATCAACAAGACAAATAAAAAAAAATATCACATTAAAACTTAAATAACCACACAATTAGTTCTTGTGTATACGCGTATTTATATCTATATATCTATACCTATATGCATAGATTATGTGCGTTTGAGTGCATGGCACTTGTTACTACTGAAAGTTACATTAACCCCCCTCCCCTTGAATTCTTTTCTATATTTGCAAGCTTAGATTAATAAAGAGCAGGTAAATAGTGACTCACCCTTTTTGGTGTATTTAAAAGAATTCAATTAAATTTACCCTTATAAAAGTGCTAAGATAAGTGCACTCAAGGCATATAAATGTATAAATATACATACATACTGCACTAAAAGAAGCTTATTAATTTTTCTTTATAAATTACGTTAAAGTTTAAAATTATTTACAAAATAAAATTAGGACAAATATAATTGAAATCATTAGATTTTAAAAACAATACAAATTATTTTACTCGTTAAGTTGTTTATTATTTTTTTGTGTTGTAAATTTATTTTCCTTACTGTTAAATATTTAGGTAATATTAATGAAATTTTGATACAAGTTGGATAGGTTGGTACTTAAAAGGGAAAACTTTCGCACTTATGTGTGAGGATTCTCTTTTGGACATCTCCAATTATGATTGTTCCCCTGTTGACGGGAAAAGTGCCACCACTCATCAACGGTGACAATTTACGGCCTCACACATATACACTTTTCTCTTATTTTCGCCAAATTGTAGGGGAGTAGTGGCTTGTGCATATTTAAAAAAAATAAAATTAAACTATTAAAATGCATTTCGTTACAAAGGGCTTTGCGTTTTGTTTACATTTCCAAAGTCAACAAAATTGCAAATTGAACCCACAAACATCTTTTAATGAATAAGCAACCCAACGTGGGAGCCGTACCCATAATATAGCCGGGCAAGAGACAATTCGTGCTCGACTTTAAGTCATTCCCTGTCAGCGTCCCGTGAAATACTTTCCTAACTCCATATCATTGTCGAAAATCCTTGGCATGGTAAACTCCTATCATTTTGCCAGCCAAAGTGTCAAGCTCATACATGCAGTTCCCTTCTATACGGTGGATACGAGCTTGCCTTGAGCAAAATTGCTTAGAGCAACATTCCGATAGGAGATTTCCTGACCTACCCTGAACGACGTTGGCCTTGACCTAGTATTGTAAGTAACCTTCGACCGTTCATGTGCGTTTTGTAAATTTTCAGACAACTTCTGTCGTGCAAGGTACAAACACTCTCAGCTCATTTAAAATACTCCGGTTCACCCTCTCTGATATATTTGCCTGTGGAGAATAAAATGCTGTCCGGAGATGTGGCACGCCATAGTTCTCCAAAAACTTTGCAAGCTTAGACGATGTAAATTTCTTTCCATTGTCTTAGTGCACAAACTCCGGCGTTCCAAAAGCATGGAAGACTTCCGGTTCCAAGTATCGAATAATGTTCGTTGATGTTGCTTTCGGCAACGCTTTGAGAAAAGTATACTTGGAGAAGTGATCAACAGCGATGAAAATAAAAGTATTGCCGCGTTTTTTACGTGGGTAAGGTCCTAACAAATCCACGTACAAACGCTGCATCGGTCGCTCAGAGACGATCTGCTTCGTAATCGGAGGACGAAGGCGCTTTGTTGTTTTTCACACCTCATATTGACTCACGTATGACTTGACCTCCGTGGCAATCTTAGGCCAATAGTATTTCTCTCTAACTCAAGTATAAGTCTTTGAAAAACCACTATGACAACTAAGCCTGGTCCCGTGGGCCATTTCAATCACTTCGTGAGTCAAAGTGCTTGGTATCCACAATCGCCACAAAGAATCCTCGCTTTCACGTTCTTCACTCCTGAATCTAACTGTTTTGTATATATACTTGTCAGATACAACTAGATCCGGAAGTGAAGCTTGATTTTTCAATATTTCCTCTCTTTTTGATCAGTACTCAGCAGAGTCGAACTCTGGTGAATCGATATCTACTTCCTCTCCTATCGCCGTGATCGAAATCTCTTTCATATCTCCTCTCGAAAGCGCATCCGGAACAACATTCAACGAACCTTTACGATGTTCGAACTTGAAATGAAAACCTTGAAGCTCCAAACTCCATCTTGCGAGCCGCCCACTCAAATCCTTCAGTGACATAAGCCACTTCAGGCTTGAATGGTCAGTAATAACACGAAAAGGCAAGCCCTCGACGTAAGCACGAAACTTTCTAATGCTGAGCACCGCTGCCAAACACTCGAGCTCCGTCACCGTATAGTTTTTCTGTGCATTATTTAACTTTTTTGACATAAAAGCTGCATCTGCATCCAATTGGAAGAGGACACCTCCGACTCCCTCAGACGATGCATCACATTGAATCAGATGTCAATTCGAAAGTCCTTTGCTTTTTAAGGCAATTAGTAAGTGGAGCTGCGAGGTCGACATAGTTCTTTATAAAACGGCTGTACCAACCCGTCATACCAATAAACCTCCTCACTTGTCTCGCCGATTTAGGAAGAGGAAAGTTTACCATCGCGTGTAACCAAAAAACTTTATCTCACGCATGCAGAACTTAGACTTATTGAGGTTGATGGTTAAATTGGCTTTGCGAAGATAGGCTGCCACATCCGCCAATACTTGGATATGAGTTTCGAAATCCGCTGTGCATATCAAAAGATCATCTAAATAAACAAAAACATGTTGCCTAAGGCAAGCAGGAATTACATAACCCAAACGGCATCACATTAAAGTGATACAGCGGCCGTCCAAGTACATCGAATGTCATTTTTTTTCATCTAAGGCTAGTCGTGCACATGCAACTGCTACCGCAACAAAATAGCTTAGTCACAAGTTTACTACTGAGCGCGCACATGAGCAATTTCACAAGCAATCGCAACGAACCTTACCAACACACGACAATGTTTATTCAGTTTTTCGATCTCATGCATTCAAAAAAAATTATTATCGCCTTCGTCCTATTCGTTTGCTCAGCAAATTAAAGAAAAGACACATTTATTCTCTTTCGCACACAGAACAAAATTCGACGATGTGGTTAAATATCCGCAACTATTTGGTTGAATGTCCGCACAGTTACATATTATTCCATATGACACAAACTGAAATCTGATTTCGGGCAATCGTCCAGTTTGTGCCAAAACACAAACTGAAAAGTTGCTCGAATCGACGACAGAATAGTTTCTGTATGTGCGCGGAGTCTTATACCAGTCCATAGGACTCAATTTTGCAACCAAACAGTTTCGTAACTTAAAATTGCATGCGCACGACTAGCCCAACGGTATCTGCCAAAATGCATCTTTAAGGTCTAGCCCCGTTATGAAATGAGTGTCTTTTAATCTACTGATTCAATATGTGACAGCGGATATGCATCATTAAATGTTTTGCTGTTAAGCTTACGGCTATCCAAGCACCGCAAACCTTTCCTGGTTTCTTGACCATCACTATTGGCGAGCACCAAGGAGAATTACTCTCCCCAATAACTCCAAATCCTAACATCTTTCGAGTTCTTTATAAACCTCTTTTTGCTTCACCGGCCAAAGTGGATAGTGTCTAGCTTTTATTGGTACAGCGTCACCTGTCTCGATTGTGTGGGATTTGACGTGCGTTCTACCAAGAGCTAGCTCAGCAAAGTTCAGAAAAAGCCGCCTTACCGAATCTAACTTGATTCGTTGAATAGTCACCAGATCGCTAAAAGCCGCCTCCTCAGCAACTTCGCGACTTTCCTCAAACATGTTGTTTCTGTCGATCTGGCTCACTTATTGTGGGGTCAGGTGAAATTCGTTCCAGAAACTTAAAACGAGATAAACCTTTCGCATCAAGTTAGGAATTACATAGAACGTAATGGTCTTCGTTATACCATCAAGCGTTATCGGAATTTTACAATACCCAACTATATCATGGGATTTTCCATCAGCCGTTGTTACAACATTCTTGTATGGTAACATTTGAACTCCATTCCATTCTAGGAACTCAAAGCAAGATTCTCCTAAAACAGAAATAGATGCGCCACTATCCAACAGACCTGAAACAAGCTCGTCTTTCAGCTTTAACTGTGCATTACCATCTGTTTTGGAAGTCAAGATTGTCTCGACTATGTGCCTCTGAAAGTCCTTTCGCTTCCTATATCTTTCCCTACACTTTTGGATGTGAGCACTTACAATTGGTTTGCCAACAATTTCGGAGCGTTTACTGTAGCAGTTGAGCTTCCTCTCGTGAAGAGACTTCAACCCAAAATATTTAACAGGATGACTCTTCGAAATCGGAACCTCGCGTTGAAGAATTCTGATAGGCCCACCATACTCAGAATCTTTGTTAACTTGATCTTCCTCTGACCCATCAACCGACTTCTGCTCAACTACTCCAACACACACTAGATCACTCCCTGCATCAATTCCGTCTCCTACTGTGCTTTCCCTGATAGGAGTGGTTCTTTTGAAAACGACTCTCCCCGCCTGTTCTGTCGTTCCCTTGGTGGTTTCCCTGGTGTTTTTGACATTCTGGGGTGGTCACACCTTTTCACCACAGAGAAAACAGATTAGTTTCCTTACGTGCGACAGACATTGGTAAAAGGAATGACAAAGTTTATGACAATTCCAGCAATCCAATGAAGAAGTTGACTTCCGAGACTTAGCCGCCCTCTCTTTCCTCTTCCTGTAAGGGCTCTATTTCAGGATCTTCTTCCAACTGTACCTCACTAACAGTCTTATGAGAAGCTGTTCTCCTGGCTAAAAAAGTTTCAGCCTCTCTGGCCTTGTTCCGGAGATGTTCTAGGCTGGTAATCTCTGCGGCCAACAACACCTCTCCCAATTTATCTTTGGCACTACTTTTGATGATTTGAATGAGCTTTGTCGGATCAAATGGTTCATTTAACCGATCATTTAGACGAACAACAGCTCCATAAAAATCATCAAAAGATTCCTTAAATCCCTGCTTTCGAGTGAGCAGCTCAACATCATTTTCTTTGCGTCCGATTTCCCTCTTCAAGGAGTTTTTGATCAGCTGCAAGTTCGCGGTTGAAGAGGAAATCCGAGACACTGTTGCTACCGTCATATTTAATGTTCCACCTCTCCAAACGGCAACCAATTGGTGCACTTGCAATACTTTGTGGTTGTGACACCACAGAAAAAGCACAGCTTGCCGTAACCGGAACTTGAGGTGGAAACATGTCAGTCATAACAATGCCCGCATCATTCAAAACCTGAGGATTACTAGGATGCCTTAAATCCGAACGATGCTGTTCCGAACGGAGATCACCAATACTCTCCAGCTTTCCCATAATACCTCTCATGAAATAGTCTGGTCAAAGAATCAGATTTGATTTGCTAGCAATGATTGATCAATCCTGTTAGCCAAAGCCTCGAAAGTCGATTCTCTACCAATCTCATCATGAAATCCCGGATTTCCCGTGGTGTCATTGACTGAACGATTATTTTGGCTAAGCAGGTTGTTGGCATCCGCTGGCTCCATAGCCCTGGCTACAGCATGTTCTACCTCACCTCCTTCGTGAATTATATGTATATCCTCGGTCGACATGTCAGAGGAAAGCCTAGCCACTAAGCTATAATAGTGATCCAAAATAACTGATCGATGAAACCTTTCAGAATCCTCCAATGAAATTCCTTCGGTCAAAAATCTTAGATTCCGACTAGTGCTATGATAATTGTCTGTATTATGACTCATAACCAAAACAGGTTGGGATAGTCCACTGACGATTAACTCAAAAGATAAGCCAACTTAAAATGTCTGACAGCTAACCAACGAAAATTTTTGTACCAACAAAATACAAGAAAAGGAATAGAAACGGAAATACTCCCAAAACCACCAGTTTGAAAATAAAAATTATTAAATAACATATAACACCTAATATGTCCTACTATCTCAATAAACTAAAAAATTTAAGTCTTAGGCTCAACTAAATTGAACTAAAACTTAAAACAAAATCTTTTTATCACATTCGGATTTGGATGAGGATCAACCACTTTGGAAGAATGAGATAAGAAAATGAAAGATGGCGAAGCACTGCGAGCCGAGAAAAAAAAATAAACTACGTTAAATAACTGAAACTACTGTGCTTAATTTCCTTAGGCGGTTTGCAACTAAAACTTAATCACAAACCGGCTCTAGAAATTGTGCTATTGTATATGAAAGGTATATTATGGAGACTCAATATGAATCCTCTTAGTCTCTTCCATCATTATTTATATGTATATGATGTCTTCGCGAATCTGGGCATTGATGCCAGCAAATACTGCCAGCTTTATGACTCAGACCACTAAACACCATGTCTTAAAAGTTTGGAAAAAAACTTGCGTCATCGCAACGCAGCATCAAGGTCACACACCTCAGATACTGGGACTTATGACGGAAAGCTCTTTCCTCACTGAAAAGAATTATCGGATAATCAAAAGTAAAATTAAATGAAAATTAAGAAAAAAGCAAAAAGTTGAAAACTATTGAAAAACTAAATGAAACTGAAACATAAATTAAATTGAAAAGAAATTAAAAAAAAACTTTGAAGAAAACTATTGAAACTATAATAAAATGCAAAACAAATGAACTACAAAAACAAAATTGGCTCGAAAAAAATCTCTACATTCGCTACTGTACAGTACAGCCTTCACGTTATGGGCGCCATTGTTACGGGCTCCGTTAGTGCCGTCGGGGTCAGTGCTGGCATGCTTGACCGGCCTCACGCTCGTCGGAGGGTGTTGGTTCTTGACCCCTATCGAAACCGCTCATACAAATCATGCCAGGCTTAACGTCGAGGTGACATGACGTTGCGAGAATATTTACTTAGCCCACCCTGCCTTGGTTACCTATCTCGCCTAAGTAACCCCTTAAGGCCCACCCTTTCCATCATCATCAATTCTCATCCTTTATCCTTTTATATCAAATACCCATGTTCATAAATATATGTGTTCAATCATTATAATTTATTTTTGTAAAGTCCATTTTAGTACAAAATAAAAATTAATTAGACAAAATCAAAATTAATATAAAAACAATGATACAAATTTAACCAAAATAAAACTTGTTATGGTTGTTGTTATGTTGTTAGACCCAAAAAAAAAACAATCAACAAGACAAATAAAAAAAAATATCACATTAAAACTTAAATAACCACACAATTAGTTCTTGTGTATACGCGTATTTATATCTATATATCTATACCTATATGCATAGATTATGTGCGTTTGAGTGCATGGCACTTGTTACTACTGAAAGTTACATTAACCCCCCTCCCCTTGAATTCTTTTCTATATTTGCAAGCTTAGATTAATAAAGAGCAGGTAAATAGTGACTCACCCTTTTTGGTGTATTTAAAAGAATTCAATTAAATTTACCCTTATAAAAGTGCTAAGATAAGTGCACTCAAGGCATATAAATGTATAAATATACATACATACTGCACTAAAAGAAGCTTATTAATTTTTCTTTATAAATTACGTTAAAGTTTAAAATTATTTACAAAATAAAATTAGGACAAATATAATTGAAATCATTAGATTTTAAAAACAATACAAATTATTTTACTCGTTAAGTTGTTTATTATTTTTTTGTGTTGTAAATTTATTTTCCTTACTGTTAAATATTTAGGTAATATTAATGAAATTTTGATACAAGTTGGATAGGTTGGTACTTAAAAGGGAAAACTTTCGCACTTATGTGTGAGGATTCTCTTTTGGACATCTCCAATTATGATTGTTCCCCTGTTGACGGGAAAAGTGCCACCACTCATCAACGGTGACAATTTACGGCCTCACACATATACACTTTTCTCTTATTTTCGCCAAATTGTATGGGAGTAGTGGCTTTTGCATATTTAAAAAAAAATAAAATTAAACTACTAAAATGCATTTCGTTACAAAGGGCTTTGCGTTTTGTTTACATTCCCAAAGTCAACAAAATTGCAAATTGAACCCATAAACATCTTTTAATGAATAAGCAACCCAACGTGGGAGCCGTACCCATAATATAGCCGGGCAAGAGACAACATCGCCAAAAAAATTAAGTAACAGAATTCGTGCTCGACTTTAAGTCATTCCCTGTCAGCACGAAACTTTCTAATGCTGAACACCGCTGCCAAACACTCGAGCTCCGTCACCGTATAGTTTTTCTGTGCCTTATTTAACTTTTTTGACATAAAAGCTGCATCTGCATCCAATTGGAAGAGGACACCTCCGACTCCCTCAGACGATGTATCACATTGAATCAGATGTCAATTCGAAAGTCCTTTGCTTTTTAAGGCAATCAGTAAGTGGAGCTGCGAGGTCGGCATAGTTCTTTATAAAACGCCTGTACCAACCCGTCATACCAATAAACCTCCTCACTTGTCTCGCCGATTTAGGAAGAGGAAAGTTTACCATCGCGTGTAACCAAAAAACTTTATCTCACGCATGCAGAAGGTTGATGGTTAAATTGGCTTTGCGAAGATAGGCTGCCACATCCGCAAATACTTGGATATGAGTTTCGAAATCCGCTGTGCATATCAAAAGATCATCTAAATAAACAAAAACATGTTGCCTAAGGCAAGCAGGAATTACATAACCCAAACGGCATCACATTAAAGTGATACAGCGGCCGTCCAAGTACATCGAATGTCATTTTTTTTCATCTAAGGCTAGTCGTGCACATGCAACTGCTACCGCAACAAAATAGCTTAGTCACAAGTTTACTACTGAGCGCGCACATGAGCAATTTCACAAGCAATCGCAACGAACCTTACCAACACACGACAATGTTTATTTAGTTTTTCGATCTCATGCATTCAAAAAAAATTATTATCGCCTTCGTCCTATTCGTTTGCTCAGCAAATTAAAGAAAATACACATTTATTCTCTTTCGCACACAGAACAAAATTCGACGATGTGGTTAAATATCCGCAACTATTTGGTTGAATGTCCGCACAGTTACATATTATTCCATATGACACAAACTGAAATCTGATTTCGGGCAATCGTCCAGTTTGTGCCAAAACACAAACTGAAAAGTTGCTCGAATCGACGACAGAATAGTTTCTGTATGTGCGCGGAGTCTTATACCAGTCCATAGGACTCAATTTTGCAACCAAACAGTTTCGTAACTGAAAATTGCATGTGCACGACTAGCCCAACGGTATCTGCCAAAATGCGTCTTTAAGGTCTAGCCCCGTTATGAAATGAGTGTCTTTTAATCTACTGATTCAATATGTGACAGCGGATATGCATCATTAAATGTTTTGCTGTTAAGCTTACGGCTATCCAAGCACCGGCAAACCTTTCCTGGTTTCTTGACCATCACTATTGGCGAGCACCAAGGAGAATTACTCTCCTCAATAACTCCAAATCCTAACATCTTTCGAGTTCTTTATAAATCTCTTCTTACTTCACCGGCCAAAGTGGATAGTGTCTAGCTTTTATTGGTACAGCGTCACCTGTCTCGATTGTGTGGGATTTGACGTGCGTTCTACCAAGAGCTAGCTCAGCCTTACCGAATCTAACTTGATTCGTTGAATCGTCGCCAGATCGCTAAAAGCCGCCTCCTCAGCAACTTCGCGACTTTCCTCAAACATGTTGTTTCTGTCGATCTGGCTCACTTATTGTGGGGTCAGGTGAAATTCGTTCCAGAAACTTAAAACGAGATAAACCTTTCGCATCAAGTTAGGAATTACATAGAACGTAATGGTCTTCGTTATACCATCAAGCGTTATCGGAATTTTACAATACCCAACTATATCATGGGATTTTCCGTCAGCCGTTGTTACAACATTCTTGTATGGTAACATTTGACCTCCATTCCATTCTAGGAATTCAAAGCAGGATTCTCCTAAAATAGAAATAGATGCGCCACTATCCAACAGACCTGAAACAAGCTTGTCTTTCAGCTTTAACTGTGCATTACCATCTGTTTTGGAAGTCAAGATTGTCTTGACTATGTGCCTCTGAAAGTCCTTTCGCTTCCTATATCTTTCCCTACACTTTTGGATGTGAGCACTTACAATTGGTTTGCCAACAATTTCGGAGCGTTTACTGTAGCAGTTGAGCTTCCTCTCGTGAAGAGACTTCCACCCAAAATATTTAACAGGATGACTCTTCGAAATCGGAACCTCGCGTTGAAGAATTCTGATAGGCCCACCATACTCAGAATCCTTGTTAACTTGATCTTCCTCTGACCTATCAACCGACTTCTGCTCAACTACTCCAACACACACTAGATCACTCCCTGCATCAATTCCATCTCCTACTGTGCTTTCCCTGATAGGAGTGGTTCTTTTGAAAACGACTCTCCCCGCCTGTTCTGTCGTTCCCTTGGTGGTTTCCCTGGTGTTTTTGACATTCTGGGGTAGTCACACCTTTTCACCACAGAGAAAACAGATTAGTTTCCTTACGTGCCACGGACATTGGTAAAAGGAATGACAAAGTTTATGACAATTCCAGCAAACCAATGAAAAACTTGACTTAGCCGCCCTCTCTTTCCTCTTCCTGTAAAGGCTCTATTTCAGGATCTTCTTCCAACTGTACCTCACTAACAGTCTTATGAGAAGCTGTTCTCCTGGCTAAAAAAGTTTCAGCCTCTCTGGCCTTGTTCCGGAGATGTTCTAGGCTGGTAATCTCTGCGGCCAACAACACCTCTCTCAATTTATCTTTGGCACTCCTTTTGATGATTTGAATGAGCTTTGTCGGATCAAATGGTTCATTTAACCGATCATTTAGACGAACAACAGCTCCATAAAAATCATCAAAAGATTCCTTAAATCCCTGCTTTCAAGTGAGCAGCTCAACATCATTTTCTTTGCGTCCGATTTCCCTCTTCAAGGAGTTTTTGATCAGCTGCAAGTTCGCGGTTGAAGAGGAAATCCGAGACACTGTTGCTACCGCCATATTTAATGTTCCACCTCTCCAAACGGCAACCAATTGGTGCACTTGCAATACTTTGTGGTTGTGACACCACAGAAAAAGCACCGCTTGCCGTAACCGGAACTTGAGGTGGAAACATGTCAGTCATAACAATGCCCGCATCATTCAAAACCTGAGGATTACTAGGATGCCTTAAATCCGAACGATGCTGTTCCGAACGGAGATCACCAATACTCTCCAGCTTTCCCATAATACCTCTCATGAAATAGTCTGGTCAAAGAATCGGATTTGATTTGCTAGCAATGATTGATCAATCCTGTTAGCCAAAGCCTCGACAAGTCGATTCTCTACCAATCTCATCATGAAATCCCGGATTTCCCGTGGTGTCATTGACTGAACGATTATTTTGGCTAAGCAGATTGTTGGCATCCGCTGGCTCCATAGCCCTGGCTACAGCATGTTCTACCTCACCTCCTTCGTGAATTATATGTATATCCTCGGTCGAGTGATCCAAAATAACTGATCGATGAAACCTTTCAGAATCCTCCAATGAAATTCCTTCGGTCAAAAATCTTAGATTCCGACTAGTGCTATGATAATTGTCTGTATTATGACTCATAACCAAAACAGGTTGGGATAGTCCACTGACGATTAACTCAAAAGATAAGCCAACTTAAAATGTCTGACAGCTAACCAACGAAAATTTTTGTACCAACAAAATACAAGAAAAGGAATAGAAACGGAAATACTCCCAAAACCACCAGTTTGAAAATAAAAATTATTAAATAACATAAAACACCTAATATGTCCTACTATCTCAATAAACTAAAAAATTTAAGTCTTAGGCTCAACTAAATTGAACTAAAACTTCAAACAAAATCTTCTTATCACATTCGGATTTGGATGAGGATCAACCACTTTGGAAGAATGAGATAAGAAAATGAAAGATGGCGAAGCGCTGCGAGCCGAGAAAAAAAATAAACTACGTTAAATAACTGAAACTACTATGCTTAATTTCCTAGGGCGACTTGCAACTAAAACTTAATCACAAACCGGCTCTAGAAATTGTGCTATTGTATATGAAAGGTATATTATGAAGACTCAATATGAATCCTCTTAGTCTCTTCCATCATTATTTATATGTATATGATGTCTTCGCGAATCTGGGCATTGATGCCAGCAAATACTGCCAGCTTTATGACTCAGACCACTAAACACCATGTCTTAAAAGTTTGGAAAAAAAACTTGCGTCATCGCAACGCAGCATCAAGGTCACACACCTCAGATACTGGGACTTATGACGGAAAGCTCTTTCCTCACTGAAAAGAATTATCGGAAAATCAAAAGTAAAATTAAATGAAAATTAAGAAAAAAGCAAAAAGTTGAAAGCAATTGAAAAAATAAAAAAACTAAATGAAACTGAAACATAGATTAAATTGAAAAGAAATTAAAAAAAAACTTTGAAGAAAACTATTGAAACTATAATAAAATGCAAAAAAAAATTATTTACAAAAACAAAATTGGCTCGAAAAAAATCTCTACATTCGCTACTGTACAGTAGCGAAGCCTTCACGTTATGGGCGCCATTGTTGCGGGATCCGTTAGTGCCGTCAGGGTCAGTGCTGGCATGCTTGACCGGCCTCACGCTCGTCGGAGGGTGTTGGTTCTTGACCCCTATCGAAACCGCTCATACAAATCATGCCAGGCTTAACGTCGAGGTGACATGACGTTGCGAGAATATTTTCTTAACCCACCCTGCCCTGGTTACCTATCTCGCCTAAGTAACCCCTTAAGGCCCACCCTTTCCATCATCATCAATTCTCATCCTTTATCCTTTTAAATCAAATACCCATGTTCATAAATATATGTGTTCAATCATTATAATTTATTTTTGTTAAGCCCATTTTAGTACAAAATAAAAATTAATTAGACAAAATCAAAATTAATATAAAAACAATGATACAAATTTAACCAAAATAAAACTTGTTATGGTTGTTGTTATGTTGTTAGACCAAAAAAAAAACAATCAACAAGACAAATAAAAAAAATATCAAATTAAAACTTAAATAACGACACAATTAGTTCTTGTGTATACGCGTATTTATATCTATATATCTATACCTATATGCATAGATTATGTGCGTTTGAGTGCACGGCACTTGTTACTACTGAAAATTGCATTAACCCCCCTCCCCTTGAATTCTTTTCTATATTTGCAAGCTTAGATTAATAAAGAGCAGGTAAATAGTGACTCACCCTTTTTGGTGTATTTAGAAGAATTCAATTAAATTTACCCTTATAAAAGTGCTAAGACAAGTGCACTCAAGTAGCTAGGCATATAAATGTATAAATATACATACATACTGCACTACAAGAAGCTTATTACTTTTCCTTTATAAATTACGTTAAAGTTTAAAATTATTTACAAAATAAAATTAGGACAAATTTAATTGAAATCATTAGATTTTAAAAACAATACAAATTATTTTACTCGTTAAGTTGTTTATTATTTTTTTGTGTTGTAAATTTATTTTCCTTACTGTTAAATATTTAGGTAATAATAATGAAATTTTGATACAAGTTGAATAGGTTGGTACTTAAAAGGGAAAACTTTCGCACTTATGTGTGAGGATTCTCTTTTGGACATCTCCAACTATGATTGTTCCCCTGTTGACGGGAAAAGTGCCACCACTCATCAACGGTGACAATTTACGGCCTCACACATATACACTTTTCTCCTATTTTCGGCAAATTGTAGGGGAGTAGTGGCTTTTGCATATTTAAAAAAAAATAAAATTAAACTACTAAAATGCATTTCGTTACAAAGGGCTTTGCGTTTTGTTTACACTCCCAAAGTCAACAAAATGGCAAATTGAACCCACAAACATCTTTTAATGAATAAGCAACCCAACGTGGGAGCCGTACCCATAATATAGCCGGGCAAGAGACAACATCGCCAAAAAAATTAAGTAACAGAATTCGTGCTCGACTTTAAGTCATTCCCTGTCAGCACGAAACTTTCTAATGCTGAGCACCGCTGCCAAACACTCGAGCTCCGTCACCGTATAGTTTTTCTGTGCCTTATTTAACTTTTTTGACATAAAAGCTGCATCTGCATCCAATTGGAAGAGGACACCTCCGACTCCCTCAGACGATGTATCACATTGAATCAGATGTCAATTCGAAAGTCCTTTGCTTTTTAAGGCAATCAGTAAGTGGAGCTGCGAGGTCGGCATAGTTCTTTATAAAACGCCTGTACCAACCCGTCATACCAATAAACCTCCTCACTTGTCTCGCCGATTTAGGAAGAGGAAAGTTTACCATCGCGTGTAACCAAAAAACTTTATCTCACGCATGCAGAACTTAGACTTATTGAGGTTGATGGTTAAATTGGCTTTGCGAAGATAGGCTGCCACATCCGCAAATACTTGGATATGAGTTTCGAAATCCGCTGTGCATATCAAAAGATCATCTAAATAAACAAAAACATGTTGCCTAAGGCAAGCAGGAATTACATAACCCAAACGGCATCACATTAAAGTGATACAGCGGCCGTCCAAGTACATCGAATGTCATTTTTTTTCATCTAAGGCTAGTCGCGCACATGCAACTGCTACCGCAACAAAATAGTTTAGTCACAAGTTTACTACTGAGCGCGCACATGAGCAATTTCACAAGCAATCGCAACGAACCTTACCAACACACGACAATGTTTATTCAGTTTTTCGATCTCATGCATTCAAAAAAAATTATTATCGCCTTCGTCCTATTCGTTTGCTCAGCAAATTAAAGAAAATACACATTTATTCTCTTTCGCACACAGAACAAAATTCGACGATGTGGTTAAATATCCGCAACTATTTGGTTGAATGTCCGCACAGTTACATATTATTCCATATGACACAAACTGAAATCTGATTTCGGGCAATCGTCCAGTTTGTGCCAAAACACAAACTGAAAAGTTGCTCGAATCGACGACAGAATAGTTTCTGTATGTGCGTGGAGTCTTATACCAGTCCATAGGACTCAATTTTGCAACCAAACAGTTTCGTAACTGAAAATTGCATGTGCACGACTAGCCCAACGGTATCTGCCAAAATGCGTCTTTAAGGTCTAGCCCCGTTATGAAATGAGTGTCTTTTAATCTACTGATTCAATATGTGACAGCGGATATGCATCATTAAATGTTTTGCTGTTAAGCTTACGGCTATCCAAGCACCGGCAAACCTTTCCTGGTTTCTTGACCATCACTATTGGCGAGCACCAAGGAGAATTACTCTCCTCAATAACTCCAAATCCTAACATCTTTCGAGTTCTTTATAAATCTCTTTTTACTTCACCGGCCAAAGTGGATAGTGTCTAGCTTTTATTGGTACAGCGTCACCTGTCTCGATTGTGTGGGATTTGACGTGCGTTCTACCAAGAGCTAGCTCAGCCTTACCGAATCTAACTTGATTCGTTGAATCGTCGTCAGATCGCTAAAAGCCGCCTCCTCAGTAACTTCGCGACTTTCCTCAAACATGTTGTTTCTGTCGATCTGGCTCACTTATTGTGGGGTCAGGTGAAATTCGTTCCAGAAACTTAAAACGAGATAAACCTTTCGCATCAAGTTAGGAATTACATAGAACGTAATGGTCTTCGTTATACCATCAAGCGTTATCGGAATTTTACAATACCCAACTATATCATGGGATTTTCCGTCAGCCGTTGTTACAACATTCTTGTATGGTAACATTTGAACTCCATTCCATTCTAGGAATTCAAAGCAGGATTCTCCTAAAATAGAAATAGATGCGCCACTATCCAACAGACCTGAAACAAGCTCGTCTTTCAGCTTTAACTGTGCATTACCATCTGTTTTGGAAGTCAAGATTGTCTCGACTATGTGCCTCTGAAAGTCCTTTCGCTTCCTATATCTTTCCCTACACTTTTGGATGTGAGCACTTACAATTGGTTTGCCAACAATTTCGGAGCGTTTACTGTAGCAGTTGAGCTTCCTCTCGTGAAGAGACTTCCACCCAAAATATTTAACAGGATGACTCTTCGAAATCGGAACCTCGCGTTGAAGAATTCTGATAGGCCCACCATACTCAGAATCCTTGTTAACTTGATCTTCCTCTGACCTATCAACCGACTTCTGCTCAACTACTCCAACACACACTAGATCACTCCCTGCATCAATTCCGTCTCCTACTGTGCTTTCCCTGATAGGAGTGGTTCTTTTGAAAACGACTCTCCCCGCCTGTTCTGTCGTTCCCTTGGTGGTTTCCCTGGTGTTTTTGACATTCTGGGGTAGTCACACCTTTTCACCACAGAGAAAACAGATTAGTTTCCTTACGTGCCACGGACATTGGTAAAAGGAATGACAAAGTTTATGACAATTCCAGCAAACCAATGAAAAACTTGACTTAGCCGCCCTCTCTTTCCTCTTCCTGTAAAGGCTCTATTTCAGGATCTTCTTCCAACTGTACCTCACTAACAGTCTTATGAGAAGCTGTTCTCCTGGCTAAAAAAGTTTCAGCCTCTCTGGCCTTGTTCCGGAGATGTTCTAGGCTGGTAATCTCTGCGGCCAACAACACCTCTCTCAATTTATCTTTGGCACTCCTTTTGATGATTTGAATGAGCTTTGTCGGATCAAATGGTTCATTTAACCGATCATTTAGACGAACAACAGCTCCATAAAAATCATCAAAAGATTCCTTAAATCCCTGCTTTCAAGTGAGCAGCTCAACATCATTTTCTTTGCGTCCGATTTCCCTCTTCAAGGAGTTTTTGATCAGCTGCAAGTTCGCGGTTGAAGAGGAAATTCGAGACACTGTTGCTACCGCCATATTTAATGTTCCACCTCTCCAAACGGCAAACAATTGGTGCACTTGCAATACTTTGTAGTTGTGACACCACAGAAAAAGCACCGCTTGCCGTAACCGGAACTTGAGGTGGAAACATGTCAGTCATAACAATGCCCGCATCATTCAAAACCTGAGGATTACTAGGATGCCTTAAATCCGAACGATGCTGTTCCGAACGGAGATCACCAATACTCTCCAGCTTTCCCATAATACCTCTCATGAAATAGTCTGGTCAAAGAATCGGATTTGATTTGCTAGCAATGATTAATCAATCTCATCATGAAATCCCGGATTTCCCGTGGTGTCATTGACTGAACGATTATTTTGGCTAAGCAGATTGTTGGCATCCGCTGGCTCCATAGCCCTGGCTACAGCATGTTCTACCTCACCTCCTTCGTGAATTATATGTATATCCTCGGTCGAGTGATCCAAAATAACTGATCGATGAAACCTTTCAGAATCCTCCAATGAAATTCCTTCGGTCAAAAATCTTAGATTCCGACTAGTGCTATGATAATTGTCTGTATTATGACTCATAACCAAAACAGGTTGGGATAGTCCACTGACGATTAACTCAAAAGATAAGCCAACTTAAAATGTCTGACAGCTAACCAACGAAAATTTTTGTACCAACAAAATACAAGAAAAGGAATAGAAACGGAAATACTCCCAAAACCACCAGTTTGAAAATAAAAATTATTAAATAACATAAAACACCTAATATGTCCTACTATCTCAATAAACTAAAAAATTTAAGTCTTAGGCTCAACTAAATTGAACTAAAACTTCAAACAAAATCTTTTTATCACATTCGGATTTGGATGAGGATCAACCACTTTGGAAGAATGAGATAAGAAAATGAAAGATGGCGAAGCGCTGCGAGCCGAGAAAAAAAATAAACTACGTTAAATAACTGAAACTACTATGCTTAATTTCCTAGGGCGGCTTGCAACTAAAACTTAATCACAAACCGGCTCTAGAAATTGTGCTATTGTATATGAAAGGTATATTATGAAGACTCAATATGAATCCTCTTAGTCTCTTCCATCATTATTTATATGTATATGATGTCTTCGCGAATCTGGGCATTGATGCCAGCAAATACTGCCAGCTTTATGACTCAGACCACTAAACACCATGTCTTAAAAGTTTGGAAAAAAAACTTGCGTCATCGCAACGCAGCATCAAGGTCACACACCTCAGATACTGGGACTTATGACGGAAAGCTCTTTCCTCACTGAAAAGAATTATCGGAAAATCAAAAGTAAAATTAAATGAAAATTAAGAAAAAAGCAAAAAGTTGAAAGCAATTGAAAAAATAAAAAAACTAAATGAAACTGAAACATAGATTAAATTGAAAAGAAATTAAAAAAAAACTTTGAAGAAAACTATTGAAACTATAATAAAATGCAAAAAAAAATTATTTACAAAAACAAAATTGGCTCGAAAAAAATCTCTACATTCGCTACTGTACAAAAGCGAAGCCTTCACGTTATGGGCGCCATTGTTGCGGGATCCGTTAGTGCCGTCAGGGTCAGTGCTGGCATGCTTGACCGGCCTCACGCTCGTCGGAGGGTGTTGGTTCTTGACCCCTATCGAAACCGCTCATACAAATCATGCCAGGCTTAACGTCGAGGTGACATGACGTTGCGAGAATATTTTCTTAACCCACCCTGCCCTGGTTACCTATCTCGCCTAAGTAACCCCTTAAGGCCCACCCTTTCCATCATCATCAATTCTCATCCTTTATCCTTTTAAATCAAATACCCATGTTCATAAATATATGTGTTCAATCATTATAATTTATTTTTGTTAAGCCCATTTTAGTACAAAATAAAAATTAATTAGACAAAATCAAAATTAATATAAAAACAATGATACAAATTTAACCAAAATAAAACTTGTTATGGTTGTTGTTATGTTGTTAGACCAAAAAAAAAACAATCAACAAGACAAATAAAAAAAAATATCAAATTAAAACTTAAATAACGACACAATTAGTTCTTGTGTATACGCGTATTTATATCTATATATCTATACCTATATGCATAGATTATGTGCGTTTGAGTGCACGGCACTTGTTACTACTGAAAATTGCATTAACCCCCCTCCCCTTGAATTCTTTTCTATATTTGCAAGCTTAGATTAATAAAGAGCAGGTAAATAGTGACTCACCCTTTTTGGTGTATTTAGAAGAATTCAATTAAATTTACCCTTATAAAAGTGCTAAGATAAGTGCTTTCAAGGCATATAAATGTATAAATATACATACAAACTGCACTAAAAGAAGCTTTTTAAATTTTTCTTTATAAATTACGTTAAAGTTTAAAATTATTTACAAAATAAAATTAGGACAAATTTAATTGAAATCATTAGATTTTAAAAACAATACAAATTATTTTACTCGTTAAGTTGTTTATTATTTTTTTGTGTTGTAAATTTATTTTCCTTACTGTTAAATATTTAGGTAATAATAATGAAATTTTGATACAAGTTGGATAGGTTGGTACTTAAAAGGGAAAACTTTCGCACTTATGTGTGAGGATTCTCTTTTGGACATCTCCAATTATGATTGTTCCCCTGTTGACGGGAAAAGTGCCACACATATACACTTTTCTCCTATTTTCGCCAAATTGTAGGGGAGTAGTGGCTTTTGCATATTTAAAAAAAAAATAAAATTAAACTACTAAAATGCATTTCGTTACAAAGGGCTTTGCGTTTTGTTTACACTCCCAAAGTCAACAAAATGGCAAATTGAACCCACAAACATCTTTTAATGAATAAGCAACCCAACGTGGGAGCCGTACCCAGGATATAGCCGGGCAAAAGACAACATCGCCAAAAAAATTAAGTAACAGAATTCGTGCTCGACTTTAAGTCGTTCCCTGTCAGCGTCCCGTGGAATACTTTCCTAACTCCATATCACTGTCGAATATCCTTGGCATGGTAAACTCCTATCATTTTGCCAGCCAAAGTCTCAAGCTCTTACATGCAGTTCCCTACTATACGGTGCATACGAGCTTGCCTTGAGCAAAATTGCTTAGAGCAACATTCAACTAAATTGAATTAAAACTTCAAACAAAAACTTTTTATCGCATTCGGATTTGGATGAGGATCAACCACTCTGGAAAGAATGAGATAAGAAAATGAAAGATGGCGAAGCACTGCCAGCCGAGAAAAAAAATAAACTACGTTAAATAACTGAAACTACTATGCTTAATTTCCTAGGGCGGCTTGCAACTAAAACTTAATCACAAACCGGCTCTAGAAATTGTGCTATTGTATATGAAAGGTATATTATGAAGACTCAATATGAATCCTCTTAGTCTCTTCCATCATTATTTATATGTATATGATGTCTTCGCGAATCTGGACATTGATGGCAGCAAAACTGCCAGCTTTATGACTCAGACCACTTAATCACTCAATCAGGTTAATAGTCATCGCCACGCAGCATCACGGTCACACATCTCGGATACTGGGACTTATGACGGAAAGTTCTTTCCTCACTGAAAAGAAGTATCGGAATCAAAATGAAAATCAAAAGTAAAATTAAATGAAAATTAAGAAAAAATTAAAAAGTTTAAAGCCATTGAAAAAATAAAAAAAAACCAAATGAAACATAAATTAAAATGAAAAGAAATTAAAAAAAAAAACTTTGAAAAAAATTATTGAAACTATAATGAAATGCAAAAAAATGACCTACAAAAAAAAAATTTGGCTCGAAAAAAATCTCTACATTCGCTACTGTACAAAAGCGAAGCCTTCACGTTATTGGCGCCATTGTTGCGGGCTCCGTTAGTGCCGTCGGGGTCAGTACTGGTAAGCTTGACCGACCTCACGACCGTCGGAGGGTGTTGGTTCTTGACCCTTATCGAAACCGCTCATACAAATCATGCCAGGCTTTACGTCGAGGTGACATGACGCTGCGAGAATATTTTCTCAACCCACCCTGCCATGGTTACCTATCTCGCCTAAGTAACCCCTTAAGGCCCACCCTTTCCACCATCATCAATTCTGATCCTTTATCCTTTTAAATCAAATACCCATGTTCATAAATATATGTGTTCAATCATTATAATTTATTTTTGTTAAGCCCATTTTACTACAAAATAAAAATTAATTAGACAAAATCAAAATTAATATAAAAACAATGATACAAATTTAACCAAAATAAAACTTGTTATGGTCCACTGTTGTTAGACCAAAAAAAAAAACAATCAACAAGACAAATAACAAAATATTTATATCTATATATCTATATATGCATAGATTATGTGCGTTTGAATGCACGGCACTTGCTACTACTGAAAGTTGCATTAACCCCCCTCCCCTTGAATTCCTTTCTATATTTGCAAGCTTAAATTAATAAAGAGCAGGTAAATAGTGACTCACCCTTTTTGGTGTATTTAGAAGAATTCAATTAAATTTACCCTTATAAAAGTGCTAAGACAAGTGCACTCAAGTAGCTAGGCATATAAATGTATAAATATACATACATACTGCTCTACAAGAAGCTTATTACTTTAATTTAATTGAAATCATTAGATTTTAAAAACAATAAAAATTATTTTACTCGTTGAGTTGCTTATTACTTTTTGTGTTGTAAATTTATTTTCCTTGCTGTTAAATATTTAGGTAATAATAATGAAATTTTGATACAAGTTGGATAGGTTGGTACTTAAAAATGAAAACTTTCGCACTTATGTGTGAGGAATCTCTTTTGGACATCTCCAACTATGATTGTTCCCCTGGGCCCATATTATGAATTACGAAACGAACGGAAGAAAAAACGAAAGTCATGACGGAGAGCGATTATAAGATACGAAAATAGAAAGCAAAAAAAAAGTTGGTAGACAATAACGAAAAAAATTTTTTAAATGCGCAACTTACTTCACTCCTATTAACAAATGTCAATTTTTATGTTTTTCATAATTGTATTTATTATTTACTTACTTTTCTTCGCTTACTTAACAAAACAAAAACCAACTAAACCAAAATAAAAAATAAATGACATTTGACAACTAGCTACCCCCAAAACGAAAGCTGAACGAGAGCTGAAGCCACTCGTTAATAAAAATACGAGTTTCGTCATTTTTACGATTCTCGTTTCCCTTAATCGCAATTTGACGATTAAGTGCTACTACAATCGGTTTTCCTAATCGCAATTTAATGAATACGCCTTATTTTGAACGAGTATCGGAAAAGTGCCATCACTCATCAACGGTGACAATTTACGGCCTCACACATATACACTTTTCTCCTTTTTTTGCCAAATTGTAGGAGAGTAGTGGCTTGTACATATTTAAAAAAAAAATAAAACTATTAAAATTATGAAAATGCATTTCGTTACAAAGGGCTTTGCGTTTTGTTTACATTCCCAAAGTCAACAAAATGGCAAATTGAACCCACAAACAACTTTTAATGAATAAGAAACCCAACGTGGGAGCCGTACCCACAATACAGCCGGGCAAAAGACAACATCCCAAAAAATTTAGGTAACAGAAGTCGTGCTCGACTTAAAGTCGTTCCCTGTCAGCGTCCCGTGAAATACTCTACTTACTCCATATCACTGTCGAATATCCTTGGCATAGTAAACTCCTATCATTTTGCCAGCCAAAGTCTCAAGCTCATACATGCAGTTCCCTACTATGTGGAGCCTTGATAAACATTGGAATCAATTTAGAATTTTGCCCTTGAAAAAAATAGCTTAGAGCAAAATTCCGATAGAATATTTCCTGACCTACCCTGAACGAAGTTGGCCTTGACCTGGTATTGTAAGTAACCTTCGACCGTTCATGTGCGTCGTGCAAGTGCAATCTTTGCTTCACGTGGCACAACATTTAGTTCGGGATCATTAAGTGCTCTTAAATTTCTGAGAATTTTGTACGCCGATCCATGATTAACCATATTCTGCCCGAACATTGCATAATAAGGCTGACAACCGAGACATGGTTATCTGACCTCAAAGCACAAGCTATGCTTGAGAGGTAAGAGTCCCAATTATCTTCCTCGTCTCGCACAAACACTCTTAGCTTATTTAAAATACTCTGGTTCACCCTCTCTGATATATTTGCCTGTGGAGAATAAAATGCTGTCCGGAGATGTGGCACGCCATAGTTCTCCAAAAACTTTGCAAGCTTAGATGATGTAAATTTCTTTCTATTGTCTGAGTGCACAAACTCCGGCGTTCCAAAAGCATGGAAGACTTCCGGTTCCAAGTATCGAATAATGTTCGTTGATGCTGCTTTCGGCAACGCTTTATACTCGGAGAAGTGATCAACAGCGATGAAATAAAAAGTATTGCCGCGTTTTGTACGTGGGTAAGGTCCTAACAAATCCACGTACAAACGCTGCATCGGTTGCTCAGAGACGATCTGCTTCGTAATTGGAGGCCGAAGGCTTCTATTAGGGGCTTTTGTTGTTTTGCACACCTCACACTGACTCACGTATGACTTGACCTCCGTGGCCATCTTAGGCCAATAGTATTTCTCTCTAACTCGAGTATAAGTCTTTGAAAAACCACTATGACAACTAAGCCTGGTCCCGTGGGCCATTTCAATCACTTCGTGAGTCAAAGTGCTTGGTATCCACAATCGCCACAAAGAATCTTCGCTTTTAATTTTTTTTAATTTTAATTTTATTCAATGCTTAGTACAAGCTATACAGCGACGTCGACCTGGTCAAAAAGCTGAAAATACAGCGGCTGAGATGGCTGGGTCACGTGGAGCGAATGGACACCTACGCACCAGCCCGACGAGTCTTCGAATCCACCCCTGATGGTCTGCGCAGCAGAGGAAGACCCCACCTAAGGTGGCGCACACAAGTGGAGAGCGACCTCAACCAACTTGGAGTGCGTAACTGGAGGCAGTTAGCTAGGGACCGAGCTGGCTGGAGGGGCTTGTTGGTTGAGGCCGTAGTCCATCCTGGACTGTGAGCGCCATCTAAAGTAAAGTAAAGTAAGTAAGCTTAGTACAAGCAGAGCTTAAAAACTAGATAACAATAAATACAATGTTAACATTATATATGTACATATGTACCTACTAAAATTTACAAAAAAATAATAACAAAAAATAAATAAAAGAAAAATAAGAATTTAAACACATTACTATGGAAGGCTTGAGAGAAGGGTATTACGAAGGGCTGATTTGGATATGTTGAAGTCAAAAACATTTGAAAAGTTGTTAGCATTACGAAGCATACGAGACATAGGATTATAAAAGGATAAGGGATACGAAAAAGGGGTACTGTCCTTATGTTACGGGGGTTGGTGTTGATGGAGATAGCATTCAGTAAGGCTGGGCAGTCAATATAACCAGTACTTACTCGTGAATAAAGACGATGGCTGAGGTTTCACGTCGTTTTTCTAGAGAATTCAGATTTATAAGGTGCAAACGATCGACATATGGAGGGAGATGATAATTATCGGCCCACGGAAGGCTACGCAATGCAAAGCGAAGAAATCTACGTTGAACAGTTTCAATCCGTTTAATTTGTGTAACTTGATGCGGTGACCAAACTTGAGAAGCATATTCGAGAATAGGTCTAACAAAGTTAACATAAAGCGCTTTAGACACATATGGGTCTGGAAATTCTTTTGACCAACGTTTTATATTTGAGTTGCATTGAGTTGGCTTTATTGATGATGTTGTCAATATGGGAGTGAAAATTAAGCTCTCTATCGACTATGACCACCAAGTCATGAGAGGAAGTAACATAAGGCACTACGTCCCCTTGAATGAAATAGGTACGAAGTGCCCAGGTTGGCGTTTTCTGGAAAAAGTAATAGTATGGCACTTGCTTACATTAAGTTCCAGGAAGTTTTTTTGGCACCAAAGAGAAAATCTATCAAGGTTGTCTTGCAGATAGCGAGAATCAGTGGGTGATGATACACGATTAAATATTTTCATATCGTCCGCATAAATCAAAAGATTACAATCCAAAATGTTAGCGACATCATTGATTGCTAAAATGAATAGAATTGGGCCTAGATGACTACCTTGTGGAACACCGGAAGGGGCGCTGAAAGGAAAGGAAAGGGATGATCTGAAGTAGACAATGTAATTTCTGTTAGACAAATATGAGTCAATCCATGAGATGAAAAGTGAAGGAAAGCCGAGTATTTTTAATTTGAAAGTAATTATTTTGTGAGACATTTTGTCGAAAGCTTTGCTAAAATCAGTGGATACAACATCAACTTCATCCCCTTTTTCCATAGTGCAAAGCTATGAGACACAAATTCCACAAGGTTTGTTGTTGTAGATCTGCCAGCTAAGAAACCGTGTTGAACGGGAGACAAAACAGGTTTACAGTAGAAAGCGAGTGCATCATAGATGATACTTTCGAAAATTTTCGGTATGCAAGAAAGTTTGGCTATTGGGCGATAATTAGACACATTATTTTTTGGTCCTTTTTTATGGATAGGAACTATGAAGGACACTTTCCAAGATTGAGGAAAAACACCTTGACAAATAGATAGCCTAAAGAGTGAAGTCAGTGGGTGAATAAAAGCATTTGAGCATTTTTTGAGGACAACTGCTGGAATGCAGTCAGGACCTGTAGAGTAGTCCTCTTTAAACTTATCAATTTTTGCACTTACCATGGTTGTTAGAATATTAAGAGATGAATAAGATGTTTGCGGAGAATCTTTTAAGTACTCGAAATATTATGTATCAGGCTCAGGATCACAATCTGAAAACGACTAGTTGAAAAAATTGGCAAAAAAATTAGCTATTGTTGTAGGGTCCGATGAAGAGTTCAAGTACACGAGCGAAGGAGGGAAGCCATCGGATTTTCTTTTCACATTTATAAATTCATAGAAACGTTTAGGATTGGAAGTTATGGAGGATTGCATGCATACAATGTATTCATTATAGAGTTGCTCAGAGAGAACAGAGAATTGCATAAAAGCGTTAGAGAAAACTTGGTAGTCGTAGTCCGATTTTTATTTCAAATATTTTTTCCACAAATTGTTCCTGACGTTGCGAAGAGACCGAAGTTCTTTAGTATACCATGGTGGAGAAGAAGAATAGTTTCTTCGAGGCAGAAAAGGCACAGATAAAGAAAAACAATTGAAAATTTTGGAATAAAAGGATGACAGCTCATCCTCAATAGATCTTTGGGAAATATTCAAGTTGGTTTAGCTAAGAAGGAAATTAAGATTATGAAAATCAGCTTTACGAAAATTGAAACTATATTCTGGGGCTATATTATTAAAGGACGCATCAAAAGAGAAAGAGGTTAACAAGGGTGGATGGAATTGATCAAGAGTAGATAGTAGTTGATCACTCTCAGTCACAACGGAGTTGGCGGGGTCAGAAGTGAAGACAAGGTCAAGCTGCCTATTCAGGTTGTTTGTGATTCCACTCACTTGAAAAAGACAGGAATCTTGTAAGCAGTCCATAAATAAGCTTTCTTTTTCACTTTTGACATTTACTGGGGAAAAGTAAGTTGCATCATCAGGTAGACACCATTTGATGTTAGGAAGGTTGAAATCACCCAAGCAGAAAATATCATCATTTGAATCAGCGGTTTCAAAGAGAAGATCAATTGATTCGACAGCGAGTTGATAAGAACTAATTGGTTGTGCGGGGTAAATATAGCAACACATGAAATATATATACCGACTATGTAGCTTTATTTTGATGGAGACAAACTCGAAATCGGTTGTATTTGAGGACTTAAAAAAGGAAGCATCTAGATTATTATTAACTGCTATTAAAACTCCACGACCGGAGGAGTCATTATCTTTATTTAGACCGTCACATCGAAAGGCAGTATAGTCAGGAGTAAATAATTCGCTGCTGAGAAAATCAGGTGTAAGATTTGTTTCAGTCAGTGCAAAGATGTCGTAAGGAATTTTTGAGAATTTGAAAAGACAGTTGACGTTTTTGTCCGAAGCCCTCTTACATTTTGGTAGTAGATCGTTAGACACGTTGGATGATTTTTTAGGGGACTACGAAGGGGGAATTCAATGTTAAAGAGAACTATTATTACCATGATGGTTACGATGACGATAAAAATTACTCCTAGAATTTACATAAGAAGAGTAGGCAGCCAGGTCATCCGAGACCATTTGATTGGTAACGTTAAAAGCTTCATGAAAGGAATTGAAAATCTTACGGAGGCTGGAGGTGTTGGTAGGAAGACCTTCTTGGTGAATAGAAAGCAAGACATTGGTTTTGGTTTTACCATCGATGCAGACAAAATCAGGCTTATCATGTAGATAAGCTAAGTAAAGTCGGACGTTATCGTAGATTCGGCGATCTCTCAATCCATTGTGTATGGAGATTCAGTCGAGTCAGAAGTTTGCATGGCTAATTTAACATTAGGAGGGAAAAGTGGATCGAGAAATTGAGGTTTATGTGAAGAGGGATTAGAGGTAGGTAATGTATTTGAGTGATTATTATTTTATGGATAATTAACATGAACATGATTAAGAGGAAGATTATACGAAGGTGGAACATTGTGTTTGATTGATGTTGGTACAGGTGGGTTAAGAACATGTGAGAGAAAGAAATTAGGATATTTGTAATTGGAAGTAGTTATAGCTTTGTTAGATAAAGGGGGATTGTTTGATTTGCTATAGGTAAATTGTTTGAAGAAGGATATTTAAAGTTAGGTATAGATTTAGGATTAGATCTATAATTGAAATTAGGGAGAGATTTAGACTTATAACTATTCCTAGAATAAGACTTAGATCTAAAGTTATTAGTTGAAGATGTTGCAACTAACTCGGGAACCATTTTCATAAAACTATTTCTTAGATACAAAGAATGACGAGAGAGTAACCATTTATAAGAATATGGTATAGAAATTTTAAATATTCCTGGTTTTTGACGGTCACAATTTATTGGGAGGAATCTATAGGTGTTTTGAAAGTATCTTTGAATCCAGGGTTCATTTGCATGTAGAGGTGTACCTTTGATGATATAGTTTGAAAGTTGATTAGATTTAAGTTTTTTCAGGCGATTGTTCCATTCCGCGGGAGTCCAAACCACATTGAATTTAATTAAGTTGGAAGAATGTTGAGAAGTGACGACTTGCGTTGTTTTTGGGGGTTGTTGTGCAGCGATGGTTGGCGTTACCAATTGATCTTATAGCATTTGATTGCTTATTTAAGGAAACTTCAATCATTTCCAAACTTTCCTTCATCGTGGTTATTGATTGGATACAGGTCGACAATTCTTGTAGGGGATTTATTGCAGCAATAGCGTTCTTTATTTTTATAAATTGGGTATTTAGGTGGTTTGGGACCAAATTAATATTATCAACGCATTCTGTAAATTTGTTAAGGGCCTGTTTGGATAGACTTTCGATATTAGAAAGTTGGGAAGTAAATACAAAGTGATGATTTTCAAGACTTTTTGTGGTGGATTCATTATTTTCGGCCATGAGATCATTAGTTTTACTAGAGCTGTGTTGCGAATCTCTTTTTTCAGTTCAGCGATACTATCCGATAATTGGTCTACCCGTTCATTATTACATTTTAGTGCAAGTAATATGTGTGAGATTGTTAAAGTTTTGCACTCTGCACAATAGAAATTAAAATGTAATAAATATTCTGCTAGATAAGATTTGGCACGTTTGCTTAAACCAACACATACAGGGTGAAAAAATTTACCGCAAATACCCTTACAAATTACCCAATCATTTGTTTTATCATTTAGAGAACAGTCAATGCTCCCACAGCGTATTTCCTTATCCATTTTTAGTTGTTGTGTTTACCACGTCAGATGTTATTATTCTTTTTTTTTTTATTATTTTTGCGAAGGAGTAAATATTTTTAAATGTTTTCAAAATAGAGATTGATCGTTTGTTTTTAGTGTACACGGTTATTATGTACACGAACCAAATAGTTCAGAAGCAAGAAAGAAACAGCTACTTAATATAGGCCGATGGGTTAATTTTTGCGATGATATGGTTTGGAGAATACTTAATCAGCTCAAGCACTCAATTAATATTTTGTTGTTGCATGGAAATATAAACAATGCGGATTTGTGTAGGTTCACTTTTGCTTCTATGGCAGAACATATGCCAAAAAATGCACTCACCAGAGAGACAGAAAGAGAGAACAAATGTGGGTGATTGAGATTTTTTTTTTTTTTATCCGATGGAAATCTTCAAAAAACACTCGGTAGGAATCGGTACCAAGTAGTGTGGGACTCTTACCGCACTAAAACCACCGGTGAATCAGGACCAATCTATGAAAGATCGACAAATGATTTTTCTTTCTTAATTTATCAGTCGCATTGTGGGAAGTTTAAGTTATAACACTTTCCCATAGCTTTTAGACCATCAGCTCATGAGGCTTGGTTCATCTTAATCTCCGAACATTGTCTCGTACACTTAAGACGGTCTCCATTTCGTGGTTGGTATGACTTTGCAGTCGCTGATTGTGTGATACAGCGTGTTTTTTAACCACTTCTGTAACCATTTCAATTTGAAGGTCACGATGTAGATCGCTATTTCTTATATACCAAGGGGCATTTATTATTCCGCGAAGGACCTAGCTTTGGAATTTTTGGATGGGTTCAGCATTTGTTTTCTTTGTACAGCCCCATAGTTGGATGCCATATGTCCAAACGGGTTTCAGTACTTGCTTATATAGCATTAGCTTGTTCTGGATAGATAGGTCAGAGTTTTTTCCTAGTAACCAGTACATTTGTCTGTACTTCAAGTTTAGGTCGTCTTTTTTCTTTTTGATGTGCTCTTTCCATTTAAGCTTTGCATCCAAAGTCATTCCAAGGTATTTGGCAGTATTGGAGTAAGGTACTGTTGTACTGTTTATAAGAATTGGAACATTGTTTATTTTTTTGTTTGTAAAGTTTATATGCGTCGATTTTGTTTCATTTAGTTTGATTCGCCATTTTTGCGTCCAATCACTAACTTTATCAACTGCATTTTGCAGTTTTTGTGTAGCCTTCGTAACGGATTTATCTGGCACCAATATTGCAGTATCATCAGCAAAGGTGGCCATGATAGCGTTGATGTCCACTGGAATATCCCTTGTATATAACAGATACAGGGTTGGTCCTAGGACACTTCCTTGTGGTACACCGGCTTCAATTTTCTTTAGTTCCGAGTAATTTTGGTCGTACCGTACTCTAAAGAGTCGGTTCGTAACGTAGGATTTCAGTATTTCGTAGTACTGCCTGGGAAGATCCCTTTGCAGTTTGTACTCAAGTCCCAAGTGCCAAACCTTGTCAAAGGCTTGAGCAAAATCTAAGAATATAGTCGAGCATACTTGTTTTTCTTCAAGTGCCTTTTCCACAACATCCGTAATTCGATGCACTTGGTCTATCGTGGAATGTTTATTTCTAAATCCAAACTGATAGCTCGGAATTAATCTTCTTTCTTCTATTATTTTGCTTGGTCTTTTCAGAAGCAGTTTTGCGAAAACTTTTGCCATGATTGGTATAAGCGAAATAGGTCTGTAAGATGTTACTTCTGTTGGTGGCTTACCTTGTTTAGGTATAACAATGACTTCTGCAATTTTCCAATGATGTGGCACATATCTTAGTTTAAGGCATGCATTTATTATAAATTGGAGTTTTTTGAAGGCTATAGAAGGCATTTCTTTCAAAACCTGAGCAGTTATTAAATCGTACCCTGGTGATTTTTTGTTAGACAACTTATGTTGACACATACTTCTTACTTCTTTGAGCGTGACAAAAGGAATTTCACATTCGTCGTTTCTATCAACAAACTGTAAGGGATCTGTAGCTATGCTTGCTGGAAATGGCTTAAAAACATTTGCGAGATGTTCAGCGAAGAGATCAGCCTTTTGTTTTGGGTTTCCGATCCATTTACCATCTTGAGATTTTACTGGCGGGTTTTGTGCCTGTGGTCCTTTTTGGCGCTTAGCTGCTTTCCATAAGGAGTATTCCGTAGAAGCATCCGCCGTCAGACTATTCAGGAATCTACTAAGTGAATCACTTTTAAATTCACAGATTCTTTTCTTAAGTTCATTGTTAAGACGGTTAAAAACTGCCTTATCACCTGGAAATCTCGTAGCTTGCCATTTTCTTCGGGCTCTTCTTTTCTCCAAGATCAGCTCCGTTATTTCGACAGGATATTTTATTTCTTTTTCTCTTGAGTTCGAAATTGTTGGAGTACTTTCTTCCGCAGCCTGTTGCACATCAGCAATAAATTGTTCTACTTCATGATCAATCTGTGCATTTGTTTGCATAGGGGATCTTAGGTTTATAAAACTTTCAAGTTTGTCTCTGAATTCGTTCCAGTTTGTTCTTTTGTTCACGAGCTTAGGATTACTTTTTTCTATTATTTCTGCTTCGCTCAGTGATAATATTACTGGAGTATGATCTGACGATAAATCGTAATTACCTTCGACACTTATATGGTTTCGTTTAATACCTTTTACTACGAAAAAGTCTATAAGGTCTGGTATTTTGTTAGAATCAGATGGCCAATATGTTGGCGAGCTAGAAGAATAAAATTCGCAGTTGTATTTGCGGCCTGCTCGATATAGCCGTTTGCCTTTCGTTGTTATGAGCATAGATCCCCATTGGGTGTGTTTAGCATTGAAGTCGCCACCAACAAGGAAGTTATGTCCTAACAAATTTAGGAGTTCTGCATAGTCTTCTTCAGTTGGAGAGCGCCTCGGAGGGCAGTATATAGATGCTATCTTAAACTCTTTCTTTTTTATACCAATACTAACTGTTGTTACTTGCATGTTTTCATTACTAAACTTAGGCTCTTCATAGTGTGTTAAGCACTTTTTTATTAGTATTGCTGATCCTCCCATAGCTTTTTCAGCTGGGTGCGGAGCGTGATAACACGTATAGTTAGGTAATTTATTATCAAGATTTTGTTCTATAGCGAGGTGAGTTTCGGACACCAAACAAATGTCTATATGCTATGCTATATGTCTAAAAAGATGTTTAGTTCTGATACATGTTGTAAAAGATCGTTTGCATTCCATGTTGCGATTTTGAGTGTTCTGTCCATCATTGTTTCTTAAGAGCAACTTCTTCGCTTAGCTGTTTTATGTTTAAATCTTGTTTGTCAATCCTTTTCAGGATAAGTTCAAGCATTTTTTTATTAGCTGTTTCTTCGTTCTTCCGCACATTTTTAGCAATCTGGGAATAGGATTTATTTTCATCACTTTTGCTTAGTGCAATTGCTTTTGGCGGTTGATTTTTAGTTTTGTTTTCAACGGATACTTTTTTGCTTTCAACTATTGCTTTTGTGATTATTGGGTTTCTTAGCTTGTTCCCAGTTTTGTTTTTTCTTTTTGTGTCTTGGAATTTTTTGGCAACTGGACATCCTCTGTAACTTGCAGGATAGTTGCCTTGACAGTTAACACATTTTGCTTTCTGTTCTCTGCCCATTGGACAGTTTTTAGTTGCATGCTTGCCTTCGCATTTGACACAAGCAAACTCACGATTGCAGAATTTTTGTGTATGCCCAAAGGCTTGACAGCGTTTGCATTGTGGAACAATTTTTGACTTTCGCAGTGGTTCAATTTTGACAACTATGCCCATAATTGATTTTATACTGTAGATCTTATCGAGACTTTCTTTATTTTTAAAGGTGAGCATAAACAATGGTAGAGATCTTTTTGCTGTCGTTGATACCCCAGTGGAGTCTTTGATTACCTCATTTTTAATAAGATTATTCGCATTGAGAGCTTGGAAACCTTTTTGAATAAGCTCTTCGACAATATCTTTGGCAACACATGAAGAGTGGAGGCCTCTTGCTACTACCTTTATCGGCCTTGTAGCTTTATTTTCGTACGAGTGCCACTGAATTTTCTTTTTGTTCAATTCTTCAGTGATAGATCTATACGCATCGGCGTCTTCAACATTGACTTTTCAATTGTCTTTATTGTATGATGTTTATTTACATGCTTTATTAGTGCATTTTCCTACTATGTTCTTAAGCTCACCAAACATTGTCAATCCGGAAATCATGATTGGAGGTGGTGAAGTTTGCTTAGTACCTTTAGCAAAAGACTTCTTTTGGGATACATCTTTTATTTCATTGTTTGATGTTTTCGCTGTTGCAGATATTGCTGCTTTTGAAGTTACCTGTTTAATTTTTTGAACAGTCTCTGGGCTACCCTCTGCTTTCCGTTTCTTGGACTTACGTTTATTTCTGTTACCATCTGTTTCAAAAAGAAGCTCTTCCTCATCAGTATGAAACTCAATGGTTTTTGGTGGGCTTTTCACAAGTACTTTTGGACTAGTCTTGCTGTCATTTTTTGAGGTTTTCTTGTCTAGCAAGCTGACCTTTTCTTAAAGTCTCCTAATTTGTTGCTGAAGACTTTCAACGAGGAGTTCAAGTTTCCTTCTGGCTATTATTTCTGTTTGCCATTCCTCGAAATAATTTTCGGATTCAACTTGGTGGATCTCGTTGCTTGTTTTGGAACACTGCGGATCTTTTATTTCGATCTTTTCATAGATTTTGGTTCCTTTTTCGTTAATGACTTCTTTGTCATTTGATTTTTCGGTAAGGGTTTTCGATGGAGTAACCCTTGGGAATATTTTTGGCGGAGTCCTCAGTATTTTAGAACTCCGTCTACTTCCTGCTAGCAATAATTGGTCCTCCCCAGAATCCGTAGGGCCGATCTCCGAAGAAAGTGGATTTACCAGTTTATCTGGATTGCCATCTGGGGTAATGTATCTGTTTGGTTTATTCATTGCCATGTTTGTTTTTTGTAACTTTTGTTTGTTACCCATAAATAGCTTAGTTACTTCTTCTATTCAAGGTCTTAAATACAGCCGCCCCTATGAGCCGCACATTATGCGTCAGACGCTCTTGGGTTTCATGGAGAGCTGGTTCTTCAGAGCGATGTCTTATCTTATGCTCCTAGTTCCTGAGAAGGTAACTCAGGTGTCTCAGCTCTTGGATCCAATAGATCCAACGCTCGTCGTTAGTTCACCTTATTGGCTATCCAGCGGGCACCACTTGGAGGTGACGATGCGATTTTGCTCCGCCGGGTGATTGAGATAAAAAAAAAACACTTTAACTCAAAGAAATGTATTTCAATTATGTTTAATTTAAAACATTAAAATGGAACTTTGGAAAAGCAAGCACATTACAAAATGTATGGTATATTTCGCAAAAGTTAGGTTGTTCAAATGATGCACAGAAAATTAAATTTTCTTGGATAGTTAAAAAGGCTACAAAATTAATAAACTCGGGAATTATCCAAAAAGCAAGCAGAAGTCTACGACAAGGTGACACTTGACACTTAAATTCTTCACTCCTGATTCTAACTGTTTTGTATATAAACTTGTCAGATACAACTAGATCCGGAAGTGTAGCTTGATTTTTCAATATTTCCTCTCTTTTTGATCAGTACTCAGCAGAGTCGAACTCTGATGAGTCGATATCTACTTCCTCTCCTATCGCCGTGATCGAAATCTCTTTCATATCTCCTCTCAAAAGCACATCCGGAACAACATTCAACGAACCTTTACGATGTTCGAACTTGAAATGAAAACCTTGAAGCTCTAAACTCCATCTTGCGAGCCGCCCACTCAAATCCTTCAGTGACATAAGCCACTTCAGGCTTGAATGGTCAGTAATAGCACGAAAAGGCAAGCCCTCGACGTACGCACGAAACTTTCTAATACTGAACACTTGAGCTCCGTCACCGTCACCAATTGGAAGAGTACACCTCCGACTCCCTCAGACGATGCATCACATTGAATCAGATGTCAATTCGAAATTCCCTTGCGTTTTAAGGCAATCAATAAGTGGAGCTGCGAGGTCGGCATAATTCTTGATAAAACGCCTGTACCAATACGTCATACCAATAAACCTCACTTGTCTCGCCGATTTAGGAAGAGGAAAATTTACCATCGCGTCTACCTTTTCAGGATTCCTTTTTAGTGTTCCCTGACCGACAATGTAACCAAGAAATTTTATCTCACGCATGCAGAACTTAGACTTATTGAGGTTGATGCTTAAATTTGCTTTGCGTAGATAGGCCAATACTTGGAAATGAGTTTCGAAATCCGCTGTTCATATCAAAAGATCATCTTAATAGCCGAAAACATGTTGCCTAAGGCAGGCAGGAATTACATAACCCAAACGGCATCACATTAAAGTGATACAGCGGTCGTCCAGGTACAGCGAATGTCATTTTTTGTGTTGACTCTTCATCTAAGGCTAGTCGTGCACATGCAACTGCTACCACAACAAAATAGTTTAGTCACAAATTTACTACGGAGCGCGCACATGAGCAACTCCACAAGCAATCGCAACGAACCTAACCAACACACCACAATGTTTATTCAGTTTTTTTATCTCATAGGTAGGTAGGTAGGTAAGTAGAGATGGCAGTCGCCAGCCCTGGCCTCGCGACTCAATTAGCGCTGGAGTGCGCCGTTTTGATACCAATTACTTATGTCAACCTAGTAGGGATTTAATACGGAATTATATGGCTTTATAGACTTTAACGGACCATTGTTAGAGCCATTTAGTCGCATTCAGAAAGATAAGCAGATTTTTGATTTTCTTCTCAGAGAGCTCTTTTGGGTCATCGAGGAAGGCCTTCCCAAAGGAAGACAATATAAAATTGGCTAAAGCAGGACAGTTGCAAAGAAAATGAACTACAGTTTCTTTTTCTTGAGGATCCCCACAGCTACGACAGTGTGAGTTGTAGGGGATTCCCAGCTTCCTTGCATGCTCCCCTATGGGCCAGTGTCCGGTGCATATTTATTTATTTATTTATTTATTTATTTATTTATTTATTTATTTACACCTACAAGCAATTCGCAGCTAAAAGATTATGACTTAAAATTAAATAATAATGACGATGATTTTTTTGCTTTTTATATATAACAGCTATGTACAATAATTAAAAATAAATATAAGCAAAACACTAGCTTTAAAAGAATCTCTTGAACAACTTATGTCAATATAATTGCAAACTTCCTTGAAATTATTAATTGCTCTAGAAACTGGCTCATTACAAGCATAGTTTGTTCTGTGATACTGTTCAAAGAGCAAATTTACTGACCTGAATGATCTTAGCGGCGCGTAGATAGATATAACCGAAAGAAGGTTAGGGCATCTTATGTGGTAACATAACACATCCCTCACAAGCATCACATCATGAATTGTTCGTCTTGATTCTAGAGACTTAATTCCAAGCAAAAGACATCTTGCTCTATAATCTGATGAAAATCTCCAATTCATTTTAAGGAATATAAATTTTGTGAAACGCCTTTGGACTTTTTCAATTCGGTTAGAATATGTGTTAAAACTTGGATTCCATATAAGATCTGCATATTCTAGTATAGACCAAACAAGGGATGTATCAGGGATACTAAAGCATGAGGATCACTAAAATCAGCGCAATTCCGCTTAATGAAGCCAAAAAGTGAATTTGCTCTACCCACAATGTAGTCAATATGACTTTTAAAAAAAAATTTGAATCGAGCATACCATATACCAATGTCTTTGATTTTTACCACCTTAGAAAGTGGGTTAGACTCTATTAAATAGTCAAAGTCAATGAATCTTTAAGATTTGAAGAATGTGATCACATTACATTTTTTAATGTTTAACTTTAAGCTATTATTTGTACACCATTCCGCAATTCGGTTAATATCAGATTGTAAAAGGTAGCAGTCTTCAACACTTTTAATCTTCAGAAATAATTTCAAATCATCAGCATATAAAAGACACTTAGAGTATTTTACAGTTGACGCGATGTCATTAATAAAAATATTAAAAAGCAGAGGACCGAAATGATTACCCTGAGGGACGCCAGAAGTGCATGCAATAGATTTTGAAAGAGAGCTATCAATGATAACTTTTTGCGACCTTCCCGTAAGGTAAGATGAAATCCAACTAAGGAACAGGATGCTATGATTCACAGAATCAAAAGCTTTGCTAAAATCTGTATAAATTGCATCCACCTGATACTTAGCCTCTATGGAATTTATAATATATCTAGAAAAAAGAGCCATATTGGTAGTAGTAGATCGCCCAGATATAAATCCGTGTTGCAATTCAGAAATACATTCCTTAGTTAAAAATTCAATTTTGTTTTTTACGATACTCTCGAACAATTTAGGTAGCGCTGAGAGCTTGGAGATACCTCTATAGTTTTCTACCATATTCTTAGACCCAGATTTATGAATTGGAACAAGGTAAGAAATTTTCCATGTGTTTAGAAAGACTCATTCAGATAGAGACTTATTGAAAATATAAACCAGAGGAATGCAAAGTGCCGAAGCACACAGTTTGAAAAATATAGCAGGTATACCATCAGCTCCAGAATTTAATTTAGGCTTAAGTGATTTAAGTCCTGATAGCACTTCAGAACTACTTAGCTTTATACCACCAATATCAACCTTACTTGGAATATTGGGAAAGCAGGGATGGTTGTTCATATTAGGAGTTGAGTATACCGCTTGGAAGAAGTTTGAAAATAAATCAAGAATGGAAGCAATATTTGACCCTTCGGTATCCTTATAGGACATGTTTTTGGGAAATCCGTTTGATTTTCTTTTCGTATTAACAAACGACCAAAACGAGTTACAATTGTTCTTAATATTACTCTCTATATTCATGATGATGATGATGACATGATTCGTAGCTAACTAAAATAAGCATAATCTAACTCATTTTTTGATTGCTTATATTTATTAAAAGCTTTACGTTTCGCGTTATTTAGGTTAGATAAATGCCTATTGTACCACGGAAGCTTTGGTTGAATATTTAATTTAGGTTTACAAGCAATAGGTATAAATTTAGAAAAGCTTTCAAAAATTATTGAAGAAAAACGGGAATACATATCTTCAAGATTTAGATTTAAAAATTCATTGGACCAATTAAACTTACTAAGAAAATTATTAAGTTCAATAAAGTTTGCCTTTTTGAAGTTAAAACATTTTGATTGATGACTGGAATCTGGACTACCAAAAATATACATTTCAATTTCAATAAATAATTCTTTATGATGAATGGATTCATTTAATAGAGAAAAAGGAACATTTGAAACTTTAGAATTTAAGAAATCATTACAAATAATGACTAAATCTAATATGTTATTTCAAGAATTATGAATTCCATTAATTTGAATAAGATTTAATGCATAAAGAGAAGAATATAAGAGAAGAAATATAATGCTTGAGGACATCAGTGAGTCCTCAGATCCTGCGAGTTTCTTGGCTTGAACGAGAAAGGGCGAATTTTTACTTCAGTAGGCCAAAAAGTATCGACATCTTAGCTGATTCAAAGGAAACACCAATCTTAAAATTAACAAAACTCAGCTTTCGTTCATCATTCAATTAAATTAACGTATTGCATAAAATCTCAGTTGGTTCGATTCCGAGGTTGTTAGATATATAATTAACAATCCCATCGGTGGTAGTGTTGGGATGAAAACTTCCAAAATGGAACCATTTTAAATTTCTGGCTATTTAAGATCATTGCACTGTGATTTTGTGTCAACTATAATCTTATTAGCAACGTTATTTTTAGCTATAGACATACCTTGCTGGTTAGTAGCATTCATACCATCAATATCAACTTGTGGGCATTCGGTATCAACTAATTTAGTTTGAGGAATATCACCATTAGCCACAACTTCTTCAACAGCATCAAAAACATCAGCATCAGCTGTGATCCTGGCTATATCGCGGCTGGGTCTGCAAATAAGATCGTTTGAACGAGTATTGTTATAGGATGGCCATATCAATCTTGATATGACACAGTTTGTAAGACTGCTCCATCTGAGGTTAGATTCATCGAGAAAAATCGAGAAAATATTTCTCTTTATAGCACCAATAGGCATGTTTACATTTACCGCTAGTGAGCTATGAAGGGCCGAGCCTTGTCGAGCTAAGACGTCAGCCCGTTCATTACCCTCTATGTCACTGTGACCTGGAACCGAAATGAGAGTGACCTGGAGGTTAATATTCAAACTCGATAGTTCATCTCGACATTGTACAGAGGTAGATGTAGCCGATTTAATAGCCTTAATGGCCGCCTGGCTGTCTGAGCAAATGGCTGTGTTCCTGGATTGATTTTGGTTTGATTTGAGTAACTTGCATGCTTCCCTGATTGCTAGTAGTTCAGCTTGAAATACGCTAGCAAAGTCTGGTAGTCTGAGGGACTTGGATATATTAAGGGTCTTAGAAAAAATTCCTGAACCAACACCGCACTCCATCTTAGATCCATCAGTGAAGATTATAGTGTCAATGTCAATTTTGTTATATTTCCATGACCATAGGGTTTTGAAAACCAACAAAACTTTCTTTAAGTCTTACAGCACTGCATGCTGCTAGATATTTTATATAAAGGTCGAGTGGTAGAAGGTGCAGGATAACGCTAAGGGCATCTGTTGGACAGGTTCGAAGGGCTCCTGTAGTGCCGACGCTAGCCGTTCTTTGTACCTTCTTAAGTTTTTCAATATTATATTGTTTGCTAAGTGCAGGCCACCACACAATCGATCCGTATGATAAAATCGGTCGAACCAAGGCAGTGTACGTCCACAAGATCATCTTCGACTGTAGGCCCCACATTCTACCAAATGTTTTTCTGCAGGCATAGAAAGCTTTGCAGGCTTTCTTAACCCGTCCTTCAATATTTACCTTCCAATTCAATTTGGGGTCAAGAATAACTCCGAGGTATTTTGCCTTAGAAGATAAGGATAGAGTTTGTCCGTTAGGTCGAGGTAGGGTGAAGGTAGGTATTTTAGTTTTGGTAGTAAAGAGCATCAGTTCCGTTTTACTCTGAGTAACCCCTAGTCCACTACTTGTGGCCCAGTTGCTAACTTTTTTCAGAGCCGACTCAGTGATTTCGCTAATCACTGTGGTAAACTTTCCTGAGACCAATAAAACCAAATCATCAGCATACGCTACTGCTTTCACACCACTACATCTTAGCTTGACAAGAATTTTATCCATGACTAAAAGCCATAGAAGAGGGGAGGGGACCCCACCTTGGGGTGTTCATCTACTAACATATTTAGTAGCTGTAGTGTTTCCTAACGATGCTTGAATCCTTCTGTCACTGAGCATAGAAACAATCCATTCAGATATGAAGCCCTCTATCCCGAAGTGAGCAAGTGATTCGCGAATGGATTCAGTTAGGACATTATTGAAGGCACCTTCCACGTCTAGGAAGGTTGCGAGGGTATATTCTTTATAGTGAATTGTCTTCTCGATTGTACGCACCACTTCATGCAGGGCAGTCTCCGTAGACTTGCCTTTGAGGTATGCATGTTGTGATTAATCAAGAGGACGACCATCTAGTATAACTCTAATTTGAGTGTCTAGAATGCGCTCTAGTGTCTTAAGTACAAAAGATGTCAGGCTAATTGGTCTGAAGTCCTTCGCGGATTCATGACCTCTCTTACCGACTTTCGGAATGAAGACCACTCTTACATGTCTCCATGACTCAGGTGCATGATTGAGATAGATGCAACCTTTGAAAATCATTTCAAGCCATGGCACTGCCAAGTCTTTCAGTTTCTGTAGCATAATAGGTATTATGCCATCAAGGTCTGGTGATTTATAAGAGGAGAAAGTATTAATGGCCCTTGAAATACTATCTCCAGTTATAACAGAATTGATTTGCTCCCTATGAGCTAAATTGGTGTTCGTATTACTAAGCGTTTCGGGGTTGCTGTTCACGCAACCCGGGAAATGCGTTGTCATCAGCATTGCCAAGGACTCAGCTGGAGAGGCTGTCCAGAGATCGTCAGATTTTTTCAAGAACGAGAGATTGCAATGTTCCTTCGATAACACTTTACTAAGCCTGGCAGAATCTTTAATATTTTCTATGGAGTGACAGTATTCTCTCCATCCCAGTTTCTTGGATGCTGTTATGGCTCGCTTGTATTCTTTGGGAATGTCTTTATACGGTTGGAAGAACTTCTCCTTCTGACAGATATTGAAGATTTTTCTGGTCATTTTTCTAAGCGCAGATAGATCTTCATTCCACCAAGGAGGGAATTTTTTACGGCTATGCTTAACCGGGCAAGAGACTTTGAAGGCAGTGTTAATAGCTGCCTCGAAACTCTTTACCTTTGATTCAAGAACTTCAACAGATTCTACACTAATTAATGGTAAATTGCCTAGTTTGGATTTTACGATCTGACATCGTACAGCGTCACCTGTCTCGATTGTGTGGGTTTCGACGTGCGTCTCCCAAAACAGCAATAGATGCGCCACTATCCAACAGACCTGAAACAAGCTCGTCTTTCAGCTTTAACTGTGCACTACCATCTGTTTTGGAAGTCAAGATTGTCTCGACTATGTGCCTCTGAAAGTCCTTTCGCTTCCTATATCTTTCCCTAACCTTTTGGATCTGAGTACTTACAATTGGTTTGCCAACAATTTCGGAGCGTTTACTGTAGCAGTTGGCCTTCCTCTCGTGAAGAAACTTAAACCCAAAATATTTAACAGGATGACTCTCCGAAATCGAAACCTCGCGTTGAAGAATTCTGAAAGGCCCACCAGACTCAGAATCCTTGTTAGCTTGATCTTCCTCTGACCTATCAACCGACTTCTGCTCAACTACTCCAACACACACTAGATCACTCCCCGTATCAATTCCGTCTCCTACTGCTGCTTTCCCTGATCGGGGTAGTTGTTTTGAGAACGACTCTCCCCGACTGGTCTGTCGTTCCCTTGGTGGTTTCCCTGGTGATTTTGACATTCTGGAGTAGTCACACCTTTTTCAGCACAGAAAAAATAGATTAGTTTGCTTTCGTGCGACGGACATTGGTAAAAGGTATGACTCAGTTTATCACAATTCCAGCAAACCAATGAAGAACTTGACTGCCGAGATTTAGCCGCCCTACTGAATGCAGCAATCTCTTCCTGTAAAGGCTCTATTTCAGGATCTTCTTCCAACTGTACCTCACTAACAGTCTTATGAGAAGTTGTTCTCCTGGCTAAAAAAGTTTCAGCCTCTCTGGCCTTGTTCCGGAGATGTTCTAGGCTGGTAATCTCTGCGGCCAACAACACCTCTCCCAATTTATTTTTAGCATTGCTTTTGATGATTTGAACGAGCTTTGCCGGATCAAATGGTTCATTTAACAGAGACGAACGACACCTCCATAAAAATCATCAAAAGATTCCTTAAATCCCTGCTTTCGAGTGAGCAGGTGCATGTAGACCTCAACATCATTCTCCTTGCGTCCGAATTCCCTCTTCAAGGAATTTTTGATCAGCTGCAAGTTCGCGGTTGGGTTTTTGCTCAAAAATGCCGAAAACCAATCGTTAACTTTGCCACTGAGCAACAAATGAAAATTTGCGCTGACCTGCTCATCACTGTAACCTGATGATACTTGCAGCCTATCAACCTTGAAGAGGAAATCCGAGACACTGTTGCTACCGTCATATTTAATGTTCCACCTCTCCAAACGGCAACCAATTGGTGCACTTGCAATACTTTATGGTTGTAACACCACAGAAAAAGCACCGCTTGCCGTAACCGGAACTTGAGGTCATAACAATGCCCGCATCATTCGAAACCTGAGGATTACTAGGATGCCTTAAATCCGAACGATGCTGTTCCGAACGGAGATCACCAATACTCTCCAGCTTTCCCATAATACCTCTCATGAAATAGTCCATCTGGTCAAAGAATCGGATTTGATTTGCTAGCAATGATTGATCAATCCTGTTAGCCAAAGCCTCGACAAGTCGATTCTCTACCAATCTCATCATGAAATTCCGGATTTCCCGTGGTGTCATTCACTGAACAATTATTTTGGCTAAGCAGGTTGTTGGCAACCGCTGGTTCCATAGCCCTGGCTACAGCATGTTCTACCTCACCTTCTTCGTAAATTATATGTATATCCTCGGTTGACATGTCAGAGGAAAGTCTAGCCACTTAGCTATAATAGTGATCCAAAATAACTGATCGATGAAACCTTTCAAAATCCTCTAATGAAATTCCTTCGCTCAAAAATCTAAGATTCCGACTAGTGCTATGATAATTGTCTGTATTATGACTCATAACCAAAACAGGTGGGGATAGTCCACTGACGACTAACTCAAAAGATAAGCCAACTTTAAATGTCTGACAGCTAACTAACGAACATTTTTCTATCAACAAAATACAAGAAAAGGAATAGAAACGGAAATACTCCCAACACCACCAGTTTAAAAATAAAAATTATTAAATAACATAAAACACCTAATATGTCCTACTATCTCAATAAACTAATAAATTTAAGTCTTAGGCTCAACTAAATTGAACTAAAACTTCAAACAAAATCTTTTTATCACATTCGGATTTGGATGAGGATCAACCACTCTGGAAAGAATGAGATAAGAAAATGAAAGATGGCGAAGCGCTGGGAGCCGAGAAAAAAAACTACGTTAAATAACTGAAACTACTGTGCTTAATTTCCTAGGGCGGGTTGCAACTAAAACTTAATCACAAACCGGCTCTAGAAATTGTGCTATTGTATATGAAAGGTATATTATGAAGACTCAATATGAATCCTCTTAGTCTCTTCCATCATTATTTATATGTATATGATGTCTTCGCGAATCTGGGCATTGATGCCAGCAAATACTGCCAGCTTTATGACTCAGACCACTAAACACCATGTCTTAAAAGTTTGGAAAAAAACTTGCGTCATCGCAACGCAGCATCAAGGTCACACACCTCAGATACTGGGACTTATGACGGAAAGCTCTTTCCTCACTGAAAAGAATTATCGGAAAATCAAAAGTAAAATTAAATGAAAATTAAGAAAAAAGCAAAAAGTTGAAAGCAATTGAAAAAATAAAAAAAAATAAATGAAACTGAAACATAAATTTAATTGAAAAGAAATTAAAAAAAACTTTGAAGAAAAATATTGAAACTATAATGAAATGCAAAAAAAATTAACTACAAAAACAAAATTGGCTCGAAAAAAATCTCTACATTCGCTACTGTACAGTAGCGAAGCCTTCACGTTATGGGCGCCATTGTTGCGGGCTCCGTTAGTGCCGTCGGGGTCATTGCTGGCATGCTTGACCGGCCTCACGCTCTTCGGAGGTAGTTGGCTCTTGACCCCTATCGAAACCGCTCATACAATTCATGCCAGGCTTAACGTCGAGGTGACATGACGTTGCGAGAACATTTTCTTAACCCACCCTGCCTTGGTTACCTATCTCGCCTAAGTAACCCCTTAAGTCGCCATCCTTCACTTCCTCATCCCATCCTTTCCATCATCATCAATTCTCATCCTTTATCCTTTTAAATCAAATACCCATGTTCATAAATATATGTGTTCAATCATTATAATTTATTTTTGTTAAGCCCATTTTAGTACAAAATAAAAATTAATTAGACAAAATCAAAATTAATATAAAAACATTGATACAAATTTAACCAAAATAAAACTTGTTATGGTCCACTGTTGTTAGACCAAATAAAAACAATCAACAAGACAAACAAAAAAAAAATCAAATTAAAATGTAAGTAACGACACAATTAGTTCTTGTGTATACGCTTATTTATATCTATGTATCTATATGCATAGATTATGTGCGTTTGAATGCACGGCACTTGCTACTACTGAAAGTTGCATTAACCCCCCTCCCCTTGAATCCTTTTCTATATTTGCAAGCTTAGATTAATAAAGAGGAGGTAAATAGTGACTCACCCTTTTTGGAGTATTTGCATCGAGCTAACGATGATGTGGCCACAGCATCCAGGCTGATAAGATACCTGTAAAATCTTCTCTAAAATCGCTATTGCAAATGTTTAAAAGAATTCAATTAAATTTACACTTATAAAAGTGCTAAGACAAGTGCACTCACGTAGCTAGGCATATAAATGTATTAATATACATACATACTGCACTACAAGAAGCTAATTACTTCTTCTTTATAAATTACGTTAAAGTTTAAAATTATTTACAAAATAAAATTAGGACAAATTTAATTGAAATCATTAGATTTTAAAAACACTAATAAAAATAATTTTACTCGTTAAGTTGTTTATTATTTTTTTGTGTTGTAAATTTATTGTCCTTACTGTTAAATATTTAGGTAATAATGAAATTTTGATACAAGTTGGATAGGTAGGTACTTAAAAGGGAAAACTTTTGCACTTATGTGTGAGGATTCTCTGTTGGACATCTCCAACTATGATTGTTCCCCTGTTGACGGGAAAAATGCCACCACTCATCAACGGTGACAATTTACGGCCTCACACATATACACTTTTCTCCTATTTTCGCCCAATTGTAGGGGAGTGTGGCTTGTGCATATTTAAATAAAAATTAAATTGAACTATTAAAATGCATTTCGTTACAAAGGGCCTTGCGTTTAGTTTACATTCCCAAAGTCAACAAAATTGCAAATTGAACCCACAAACAACTTTTAATGAATAAGCAACCCAACGTGGGGGCCGTACCCACAATACAGCCGGGCAAAAGACAACATCCCAAAAAATTTAGGTAACAGAAGTCGTGCTCGACTTAAAGTCGCTCCCTGTCAGCGCCCCATGAAATACTCTCCTTACTCCATATCACTGTCGACTATCCTTGGCATGGTAAACTCCTATCATTTTGCCAGCCAAAGTCTCAAGCTCATCCATGCAGTTCCCTGTTATACGGTGGATAAGAGCCTTGATAAACTTTGAAAACAATTTAGAATTTTGCCCTTGAGCAAAATTGCTTAGAGCAAAATTCCGATAAAAGATTTCCTGACCTACCCTGAACGAACGCAATCTTAGCTTCACGTGGCACAACATCTAGTTCGGGATCATTAAGTGCTCTTAAATTTCTGAGAATTTTGTACGCTGATCCATGATTAACCATATTCTGCCCGAACAATGCATAATAAGGCTGACAACCGAGAGAGTCATGTGGCACGCCATAGTTCTCCAAAAACTTTGCAAGCTTAGACGATTCCATTGTCTTAGTGCACAAACTCCGGCGTTACAAAAGCATGGAATACTTCCGGTTACAAGTATCGAATAATGTTCGTTGATGTTGCTTTCGGCAACGCTTTGAGAAAAGTATACTTGGAGAAGTGATCAACAGCGATGAAAATAAAAGTATTGCCGCGTTTTGTACGTGGGTAAGGTCCTAACAAATCCACGTACAAACGCTGCATCGGTCGCTCAGAGACGATCTGCTTTGTAATCGGAGGCTAAAGGCTTCTATTTGGCGCTTTTGTTGTGTTGCACACCTCATATTGATTCACGTATGACTTGACCTCCGTGGCCATCTTACGCCAATAGTATTTCTCTCTTACTAGAGTACAAGTCTTGGAAAAACCACTATGACAACTAAGCCTGGTCCCGTGGGCCATTTCAATCACTTCGTGAGTCAAAGTGCTTGGTATCCACAATCGCCACAAAAAATCTTCGCTTTTAAGTTCTTCACTCCTGATTGTAACTGTTTTGTATATATACTTGTAAGATACAACTAGATCCGGAAGTGAATCTTGATTTTTCAATATTTCCTCTCTTTTTGATCTGTACTCAGCAGAGTCGAACTCTGGTGAGTCGATATCTACTTCCTCTCCTATCGCATCCGGAACAACATTCAACGAACCTTTACGATGTTCGATCTTGAAATGAAAACCTTGAAGCTCCAAACTCCATCTTGCGAGCCGTCCACTCAAATCCTTCAGTGACATAAGCCACTTCAGGCTTAAATGGTCAGTAATAACACGAAAAGGCAAGCCCTCGACGTACGCACGAAACTTTCTAATGCTGAGCACTGCTACCAAACACTCGAGCTCCGTCATCGTATATTTTTTCTGTTCCTTTTTTAACTTTTTTGACATAACAGCAGCATCTGCATCCAATTGGAAGAGGACACCTCCGACTCCCTCTGACAATACCAAGAGTTAGCTCACCAAAGTTCGGAAAGAGCCGCCTAACCGATCGTCGTCAGATCGATAAAAGCCTCCTCCTCAACAACTTCGCGACTTTCCTCAAACATGTTTTTACTGTCGATCTGGCTCACTTGTGGGGTCAGTTAAAATTCGTTCCAGAAATTCATACCGAGGTAAACCTTTTGCGTCAAGTTAGGAGTTACATAGAACGTAATAGTCTTCGTTATACCATCAAGCGTTGTTGGAATTTTACAATATATCATGGGATTCTTACAACATTCTTGTTTGGTAACATTTGAATTCCATTCCGTTCTAGGAACAAGATTCTCCCAAAACAGAAATAGATGGGCCACTATCCAACAGACCTGAAACACGCTCGTCTTTCAGCTTTAACTGTGCACTACCATCTGTTTTGGAAGTCAAGATTGTCTCGACTATGTGCCTCTGACAGTCCTTTCGCTTCCTATATCTTTCCCTACACTTTTGGATTTGAGCACTTATAATTGGTTTGCCAACAATTTCGGAGTGTTTCCTGTAGCAGTGTAGCTTCCTCTCGTAAAGAGACTTCAATCCAAGAACTTTAACAGGATGACTCTCCGAAATCGGAACCTCGCGTTGAAGAATTCTGAAAGGCCCACCAGGCTCAGAAACCTTGTTAACTTGATCTTCCTCTGACCTACCAACCGACTTTTGCCCAACTACTCCAACACACACTAGATCACTCCCTGTATCGATTCCGTCTCCTACTGCTGTTTTCCCTAATCGGGGTAGTTGTTTTGAAAACGACTCTCCCCGACTGTTCTGTCGTTCCCTTGGTGGTTAAAAAAGTTTCAGCCTCTCTGGCCTTGTTCCGGGGATGTTCTAGGCTGGTAATCTCTGCAGCCAACAACACCTCTCCCAATTAATCTTTGGCATTACTTTTGATGATTTGAATGAGCATTGTCGGATCAAATGGTTCATTTAGCCGATAATTGAGACGAACGACAGCTCCATAAAAACCATCAAAAGATCCCTTACATCCCTGCTTTCGAGTAAGCAGACGCATCTAGACCTCAACATCATTTTCCTTGCGAATTTCCGAATTCCCTCTTCAAGGAGTTTTGGATCAGCTGCAAGTTCGTGGTTGGGGTTTTGCGCAAAAATGCCGAAAACCAATCGTTAACTTTGCCACTGAGCAACAAATTGAAATTTGCGCTGATCTGTTCATCACTGTAACCTGATGATACTTGCGACCTACTCTCGAAAGAATGAGATAAGAAAATGAAAGATGGCGAAGCGCTGCGTGCCGAGACAACAAAACAACTACGTTAAACAACTGAAACTACTGCGCTTAATTTCCTAGGGTGGTTTGCAACTTAAACTTAATCACAAACTGGCTCTAGAAATTATGCTATTGTAGATGAAAGGTATCTTATGAAGACTCCATATGAATCCTCTAAATCTCTTCCATCACTATTTATATGTATATAATGTCTTTGCGAATCTGGGCATTGATGCCAGCAAATACTTCCAGCCTTATTACTCAGACCACTAAACACCATGTCTTAAAAGCTTGTAAGAAAAACTTCCGTCATCGAAACGCAGCATCAAGGTCACAGACCTCGGATACTGGGACTTATGACGGAAAGCTCTTTCCTCACTGAAAAGAATTATCGAAAACAAAATGAAAATCAAAAGTAAAATTAAATGAAAGTTAAGAAAAAAGCAAAAAGTTGAAAGCAATTGAAAAAATTAAAAAACTCAATGAAACTGAAACTAAAATGAAATTGAAAAGAAATTAAAAAAAAAACTTTGAACAAAACTATTGAAACTATAATGAAATGCAAAAAAAGTGAATTACAAAAACAAAATTGGCTCGAAAAAAATCTCTACATTCGCTACTGTACAGTAGCGAAGCCTTCACGTTATGGGCGCCATTGTTGCGGGCTCCGTTAGTGCCGTCGGGGTCAGTGCTGGCATGCTTGACCGGCCTCACGCTCGTCGGAGGGTGTTGGCTCTTGACCCCTATCGAAACCGCTCATACAAATCATCCCAGGTTTAACGTCGACGTTGCGAGATTATTTTCTTAACACACCCTGCCTTGGTTACCTATCTCGCCTAAGTAACCCCTTAAGGCCCACCCTTTCCATCATCATCAATTCTCATCCTTAATCCTTTTAAATCAAATACCCATGTTCATAAATATATGTGTTCAATCATTATAATTTATTTTTGTTAAGCCCATTTTAGTACAATCTAAAATTAATTGAACAAAATCAAAATAAATATAAAAACAATGATACAAATTAAACCAAAATAAAACTTGTTATGGTCCACTGTTTTTAGACCAAAAAAAAAAACAATCAACAAGCGTATTATATCTATATATATATAGGTTATATCAGAGCCAGCTTGTGCGCCCCCACGACTCGATTTTAAATTCAATAAATTGTGAACAAATATGATGCGATGTATACAAATACCTTAAAATTGCATGTGAGCACCTCTTTGCCTTCAGCAACTTGTGCAAGAGATTTATTTCACAATAAGAATTATGATATCATCGCATCATCCGCAGTCAAACCAAGATTTGCTGCATAGACATTTAAATATTATAAAAAGGGATCATTCGATCCCATACAGTTCAGTTCATAGCTCAGTTCTAAAGTATCATCTTCGTATAGCCTAAGATTTCCCCCCACCAGTGGTAAGGAATCTGAAGCTTTAATTAATCAATAAAATATTCTTTATTCAATAATAAAAAAGTGTTTTATTTTTTGTTGAAGTTCTCTGACGAGAACAGTAAAACCTATTTTTTTGATTGAAGGTGAACTCTTTAATAAAAATGGCGCAGTGGGTAGGATACCAGTCAGAAATATAAGTGAAAATTATAAGAGACATGGTAATCCAGTGATCGAATCTCGTTTTTCGCGAAACATCATAACAACTCGTAACTCGTGATTGTGTGAAAAAATTTATATTTGTGAAAACCAATACTTTGCTCAAAAGTTTGATGAACAAAATAAAGACAAACAAAAAATAAATAATTATAAGCAACTCGTAACTCGTGATTGTGGACAATTTTTTTTTGTGTGAAAAGCGAACAATTTAAGATCGATTTAAACGAAGGAATTCAAACGAATATTGAATCTCTTTCGAAAGAATTATTTTAGTAGCTCAGGTCAGTGAATATGCCCTATTCTACGAAATCCATAGAGGAAAAATAATTCGAAAAAAAAAATTAATTTAAAAGTAGAAAATTAAAATAAAAATTCAAGAAGTGAAAAGAAAAATAAAATAAAAAAAAAAAAATAATAATAATAAAACAAAAGTGAAGTAAAAAACAAAATCAAAGAAAAAGTATATAAAGAAATAAAATAAACCTGAAGGAAGAACATCTTTACGAGGCAAATATTATCCATGTCGAAAACCCCAACAACAACAAGCAGGTAATAGAGTTTTAGAAATAAACCCTATTAATTACATAGAAAAATTACAAAATTTTGATGGAAGAACAGAAGATCTTCCGATTTCTATTCAAAATGTAGATGATATAATACCTACATTGCAAACATATAATAATCAGGGCCACAGAATGTGTGTCAATTTATTAAAAAGTAAATTTATAGGTAGGGCAAGACAGGCTATAGAGATACACACTCATCTCTCACACTGGACAGAAATTAAAGAAATGCTAATAGAAAATTTTGGGGGATTTAAGAATGTAGGCCAATTATATGAAGAATTACGCAGTGCTCAGTTTAGAGGAGATGTAATAAAATTTTATAATTATATCCAAAAATCATTGTCTCTATTGAACCAAAGGTGTGTTCAAGAAAATAATTTTATAGATATACCTAGAAATACCACAAGCGCTACAAATTTTCAAAGAAAAACTTCCCGTTCACATGAGAAAAATTCTTTATACTTTAAAACCTACCACAATGGAACAATCTCTCCATGAACTTAGTAGCGCAGGATTTCTTACTTTCCAATCAGGAAATACTGATGGAAAAATAAAAGAAAAATATAAACACAATGTTCAAAAAGAACGTTATAATCCACATAATCCTTTTAGGGAAAATTAGGGAAACTGGCAACCAAAACCATATTTTCCAAAGCCAAATGTTGGCAATAATAACTATAATAATTATCAACAAAATATCAGAAATTATAATCAAAATAATAATCAAAACTATAATAAAAATCATAATCCAAATCAAAATCAAAATTATAATAGAAACTATAATCCGAATAATTATCGACAACTATATCAAAGATTTGAACCTAAGGAAGAAGATCCTAGATCATCTCAAATTAAAAGACTAGCAAAAACTACAAACTATGTAGAAGAAGCGGATAACAAAAATGTAAATTTTCGTGTCTCAGCCTCGGATCAAAAACAGGACTACCCTTTATTAAATTAAGTAAAGGTCAAACAACAATTCGTTTACTTTTTGATACTGGAGCTACAAATAGCCTTCTCAGAGAAGAAGATGCTCCCAATTATTACTTTATTAAATTTAGAAAAACCCCTTTAAATATAAAAACCGTCGGAAATAACATCATAATTAATAAAGATGTCATCATACCTAAAGATAAATTTATTTTTCCCGTAATTGAAGACTGTGAATTTCAGGTATATAACTTTAACGAAGAATATAACGGAATAATAGGAAATAATATACTTATCGCGAATAATGGAGAAATATACGAGTATTATGTGAATAGGATACTTAAGTTAAATGGAACACATATACCTCTGTTTCTCAACGCAAATGAGGAACGTGAGTATGAAGAATCTATTAACTGTTTTACTAAAATTATTCCACAAATTTCAATTCTGGATTCAAAATTTACAGATTTCACTCCTTGAGTAACGATGGGGACATTGAAAATGACTTATTTGTGCTAGATAAATCATTAATCATAGTAATTTTTCTTTTATTTTGAATGTTATCTTTCCCGATTTCCACCAATTCATACATACCTGCACATCAATTTTAATCATCATTTTTACTTAAACCAATCTAAAAATTATATTGAACTAAAAAAAAAAAACTAAAAAAAAAACTGTTTACCAAATTTAATTTGTATACTTTCACTAGCATTTCTATTTTTACTTGCACATAGTTACACAAAATAGATTATTTTTTCTGCAGCTTTAAAAACACTTAATGAATTTGAAGTCATTTCATCATTTCGTATTTTGAACATTCTAGAGCTGTTGTTGGTTGTCTTAACAAAAATTTTATCATCTGAACTTTTGATTGCTTCATACAAACAAAAATGAATAAATAAAATTATCAAATACCCAAATATACGAAGATGACATAAAACCCAAAGTAAGGCTTTTTTTACTTTTTTACTTTTTTTTAAAAAATTCGGTTAAATATTTCATATTCCCTTTGTTCTATCATCAACAAAATTTTGACTATAGACAAAATGATGTTAGCATGTATTGCTATTTTTTGTTTTGTTATTTTGTTGTGTAGCTATTGGTTTTTCCTTTCAATATCTCGTTTTTGGTAACACTAGCTAAAATTTGGTTTTCCAAAACTACAAATACAACATTCAAGGTTGGTAGTTGTTACGTCTCAACAAAATATTATTTGTCTTATTCCCTTTGTGTCTGTATTTATTTTTCCTAAATCCTTTAACGTTTGTGGTAGGCAACGCTAACTTAAATTTTATTTTCCTCTAAATACATGCCTACGAACAAACATTAAATGCTAGGGGTTTTCAAGTCTCCACAACATATTATTTAACTTATTATCTTTGTGGGTCTTTAATTTTGTTTCATTTCAAAAATACAAGAAAGAACCTTCTTTTAAACAGAGAGGCTGTACACTCCCCACCTTTTATCATTTTACTGACCTTTATTTCTCCCGCTTGTCTTCTATCTTTATATTTTCATTTTCTTTGTGTGGTAACTTTATTTTTGTTTTTGATTTAGCTTTGTGGTTACACCAACCAAAAATTCAATATTTCTGCTCATGTTACTTTTTTCTTGTATTTGAATCTATTTTTCGTAACTCGTATAACGTGTGTTGTAGGCAACGCTAAAAAATAAATTGATTTTCCCCCAAATATAAGCCTACAAACAAATATTCAATGCTGGTAAGTGTAACGTTTCCGCAAAATTCAATTTTTCACCATTGGGGTTTTTTTTTTTTAATTTTTGGGCTTCTTGCGAGTTTATTCCGAAAAATTTGAAAGGACAAAAGTCGGTTAGACATTTTTGATGGACTTGAAATTGCTAATAAATAGGAAAATATAGGAATACATGATAATCATATATCAAAGTATTTACCAATTTAGATTCACAAAAACGATAAATCGACTTAAAGTCTATTCAACAAGTCTATTTTGAAAAACTATCCCAATAAAGGCATTTCTTCATTTTCAAAAATAGAAAACACATTTTCAGTCGTATTCATAAACTTTTTCTAACCTTAGGCAGCCGTCCAACTCCAAAAAGTTATTAGTAAATTTTGTTTACTGTTGTCATAAAAATGTCTCACTTAGACAAAGACTTCGGTTGTATAAGATTTGTCTAAACTGACGTTTTATTGTATTATTATAAGGCATACTTTCAACAATTAAGGACTTCTAAAAAACTTTCTAATTAGTCAACCGCATATAAAATCTAATAAACAAGGCTGTTTATGTTTTAGTTTTCAGATTTTGTTGACCTATATTTTTATTTCCGCTTATTTTCTTATTTCATATTTTAATTTTCTTAGTTAATCTTTCTTATCATAGCTAAATAAAACTCAAAAGTAAAAAATTTACATAACAAAAAATATTCCAACGAATATCACAAGCATCCTATCTAACTTACTAAAATACCTACCTACTAACAAAACACAAACGCAAATTGCATTCTATTTATTTAACTAGATAGGTACTAGCTGAAAAAAATAATTGGGGCCGCCGAGTAGCAGCGCAAACCTTCCCTCATCGGAGCATCTTTACGACTGAACAAACAGTGAACAAGCAACACAAGAACATTGAACGAGTGAACATGAATCCTGAACTTGAATGAAAAGTAATTTTCTTCAGTAATTCACTGACAGAGAGATAAACAATGAAACAACAAACAAATCAAAAAACATAATGAACAGAGAGAGAAAGACATTTTGAATGAACTGTGACACTATGGGAAATATTTGTGTTCTTCTTATTTGGGCTGATTCTCCGCACACAAACTTGCAAATCAACGATGACGATGAACTATAGGAATATTGATTGAATATTTAGCACCACTTTTTAATTATTGTATTTTAGATTTGTGAGGCTTATCAAGAACCTACGGCTACGTTTGATACATCAAATTAATTGTCAATTATTGAATCTACGAATAAAAAAAAATAATTGTATAGGTGCACAGACCAGTGAGTTATTAGGTGGTATGTTAATGAACAGTAATATGTAATTATGTCAACGGAAGGACTTTCAAAAAATTAAAATTTAACATATTATATGTAGATCTATGTAATCTATCACCTGTATGAATTTGAGATTTTTAAATACAATCGTTAAAAAGACAAAAAATATAACTGCCAAAAATCGATCAGCAAAAATAAATATATCTAAAAAAATAATAAACAATATAAAAAAAAATTTAATAAAAATTTCATCAAAGAAAAACAATTAATTATTTATTATATTTCTCAAACTATAAAATTTTTTACAATCAGACCTAACCCTAATGTGAAGTAAATAATTTATGAATTATCTATTTTTTAATTTTGAAGTTACAACCTTTAATATCTCATTTCGTAGATTTTTTGGAATTTCGAAATATATGAACGAAATTGTTATATTAAACGTTACTATCGATAAACAAAAAAATTGTCACTCAGGCACATCTCATTATTCGAACTAAAAAAAAAAATAATTTTGCACATCTACATACATTTTCTATTCAAACCATTTTTTTTTTAACTGCCAACACATAGTTAAAGCTGCACAATAAACTGCTGACTGCATTTATAACTATAAAAATATAGGGTTAAAATTTATTATATTCAATTTAGTAACACCAACCAAAAATTCAATCGTACCCTCCCTATTTTTGTATTTTTTTTGTATTGTATTGTATTTATTAATTCATTTTGATAGGTACAATAATTCAGTTTATAAATAAAGTTTAGAAGACCAAAAAGAATTTAACATAATGGAAATATTACAAATGGTACTAAGGTAAAATAAAAAAAAACAGAAAGTTTATCAAAAGAAAAATAATTTTTTTGAAAAGAAGGCAAGAAAATAATTGAAATTTAAGTGTTTTTAGTACTTACTCAATAAAAAATATAAAATAGTATTACAATATAATAATATATTATACAAAAACTACAAAAAAAAACTTTAAAAATAGTAGGTATTCATCTGAAAACAATTATGTATGTAACCGTAACCAAAACAAATTAAGAGACACTCTATAGCATAGCTGAAAGCTAAAGCTAGTGGCGAATGATCATCAAAATAAAATAAATCAACATTGTTGTGTGCAAGGTGAGAAGAAAGAATGTATTTTTTTTTTTTTTTTTTTTTAAACATTTAAAGACAATAAGTTTTCAATTTGAATGTGGTCGTATTCAAAAAGCCATGATTTAACATATTGTAGGAAAGTGGACAGTAATCTTACACTTCTAATGGAGATAGGCAATTTATTAAAAACTGAGGGAGCAACTACAGTAAAGAATCTTCGGAAATGGATTTTATTATAAGAAGGGATGTTAACTAGATTCATGGTATTCACTCGTAAATTATGTCGAGGATTACTTCGCACTGAAAGATATCCACTTCTTATAAAAAATACCTTTAAAACTTTGAAGTAGTACAAATGTCTTAGAGGAAGAACTTTTAATTCCTGAAATAAAATGAAACTATTATGAAGACGATTTTTTTTGCAAATAATTCTTATAATATGTTTTTGGAGAATAAGAAGAGGATTAATCTTGTTTTGATAAGAACCCCCCCAACAAGATATTCCATACTGAATTTTAGAATGAACAATTCCATAGTAGATCATTACTAGTAATTTTTTAAACAATATAAACCAAGAGAATAGAACTGTCTGGTACAACATAACAAGTAATTTTTTAGTGAGTGAGTGTGATCAGACCAGTTCATTTTACAATCAAGTAGCACACCAAGGTATTTGAAGGTCTTGACAAAATTTACCTGAAAGCAATGAGGGGTACAGGACTCATTATTAACAAAACTATTAGAATCATTTGAACTGAATTTAAATTTTTTGCAATCTGAAGAATGATAAAAAATATCGCAACCAACTAAAATAGGAGACCCTGAAAGACTAAAATACATTAATTTAGTTTTATCGCTTAATACCATTTTATTAACTGCAAACCAGCGTCTTAAGATATCCAAGTCGAAGTTGATGTCAGAAATTAAGTTAAGCAGAGATCTACAACCACATGCAAAAGCCTTATCATCAGCAAATGCTGTAATTTTTCCTTTGAAATTCTGATTGAAAATAGAATTAATGAAAATCAGAAAAAGCAGGGGAGCCAAAACTGAGCCTTGGGGAACGCCAATACTAATATTGCATAAACTACTATAGATACCATTTATTTTAACTAATTGTTTTCTATTAGATAGATAAGAATCTAACCAATTATGGATAAATCCACGCATTCCTGCATTGTATAATTTTTTCAAAAGAATATTATGGTCAACTAAGTCAAAAGCCTTTGTTAAATCAATGAAGAGTCCAGCTGTGAATAAATTATTATTAATGTTTTCATAAATTTCACTACAAAATTTTAGTAGCGCATCTTCAGTTGATCTGAGAGCTCGAAATCCGAATTGGGCTTCACTAAAGAAATTATTTTTATTCAGAAACTTCAAAATTCTTTTTTTCATCGCCTTTTCAAAAAATTTTGAACAAACAGGTAACAGGGAAATAGGCCTGTAATTATTCATAATGCAAGGGTTAGACTTTTTGTAAAAAGGAATGACCTCAGCATTTTTAAGCGAACCTGGAAACACACCACTTTTATTAAATATATGTGCAAGAACAACCACAATATTATATGCAATTTTTTTAAAGATTAAATTTGAAAAATTATCACTTGTAACAGAACTAGATTTTTTTAAGTTTTTGATGATGAAAAGCAGTTCACAAGGCCGTATAGGAGCGTAAAAAAGACTTTCAGTGAAAACATTGTCATTAACTATACCTTCAGTAAAACAGTCATTCCTATTTCTAAACACCTCAGTCGAGACGTTTTCAGCTATAGAAACAAAAAAATTATTAAAACGATTAGCTATTTCAGTAGTATCACTAATTCTAATATTGTCATCTTCTATAACTATAGGTTTTTCAGATTGGGAACCACGATTTAAAATTTTATTTACTACATTCCATTCACCTTTAATATTACCTTTATTCTTTTCGAGTTCAGCTAAATAATAGTTTTCTTTACAAGTTTGAATTTCTTTTAATAATTTTTTGCATACTTTTTTGTATTCTGTTTTTAGATGAGTACTATTTGGATTTTTTTTAACATTTCTTGCGAAGCTTATTTTTTTGTTTACTTTGTCTAAAATATACCCTGTCATCTATTCCTTCAGATGTTTAGACTTGTTCTTTTTGACCGTTCTTTTTGTACAATTATCAAGATAGTAACCTAATTTTTCAATAAATTTATCATAGGCAAGTGAAGGATCACTCTCATTATAGACACCGTCCCAGAATTCAAAACGTAAAAGCAAATTTAGCCTGTCAAAATCAATTTTCTTAACTTCAACATCAGCTTCTGCTGTTTCTTTGTCAACCAAAAAATTTACGTAATGTAAGCTAGTCATGCAGTGATCAGTGATACCCAAATCGGCTAAAGAGCTAATTAGTTTAACATTACGAGATAAACTATTCCTACAGAAAATATGATCAATGCATGTCTTAGAATTTTCATCGTTTCTAGTAGGAACATTTATATAAGAGTCCAAACCATAAGAAGCTAATAGCATTAAATAATTATCTACGTATTGGGTTTTGGAGAGAAGATCAATATTTATGTCACCCAGAAAAATCAGATTTTTAGTTTTTTCATTCATTAACAGAAAATTAAGTTCCTCAAGAAAGACATCTCTACCACCATCATGAAGCCTATAGACACATAAAACAGAGTTTTTCATTATTCAAACTGAAGGTAACTTTAATAAAATCCGCGGAGACCAAATTATTGCTAACTACATCACAACTATTGTATATATTTTTTATAAGAACACCAACTCCACCAGCACAATAAGTATTGTTACAAGTGGCAAAAAAAGTATACCCTGGAATTATAAAATTGCCTTTCTCATCGTCAAAAATCCAAATTTCTGTAACAAAAATTAAATCAGGCTTATTAGACTACGATTCGATATGAAGTAATAACAAATCAAAATTTGCACGAAGACTACGGATATTTTGCTGTATAATATAAAAGCAAATAGGATAAATATTGTTATTCAGAAAAACACTTGACAACAAATCAGTTTCAAAATTATATGATAACACAACTTCATCTGGTTCAAAATTATGTAAATTAACAAAAGGCATTAAATTAGAGATTATTCAAGTCTTCTAAACACTTGATTTTAATAACTTTTTTACCTTCTTGCTTTCTAATTAAGAGATTGGAATTCTGAAACCATAAAAATTTGTATCCTTTAGATTTTTTAACAACCTCGGCAGCTTTACGAAGTTCTCTATTTTGATATGACAAACTATTATTTATATAAATGGGGCTTCTATGGCTGAAATTATCTCCAAAAATGTTGGCTGTCAAATGTTTTTTGAACTCTACTGTTTTCCTCATAAGCCTTTGTTTGGTGATAAACGAGCAAAATTTTACACACAATACACTCGCAGGTTTAGTTGTAGGATTATTATCAGAAGAGACACTTGGATTCAGAGAATATCAATTACCAAGAAGCCAATCTTTCGTACGTTTCACCCTCCAAAACCCATTTGTTTACATTGTTGTATTTGTAATTTCACTTCGTGTCGATGAATAGATGTGAATTGCAACAACAATGTAACGCGGTGAGATTTATTTGTTTTGACAGCTCAGTTTTTTTCTTTGAAAATTGGAAAATAGTTTTGAGAATTTTATTTCGGCTGATAAGAAAAACATCGATGTGAAATTGTTTTATTAATTTAAAGTACACAATTGCTTGTTTAGTTAGTTAATATTCATCCACAATTATAATAAAATACAAAAAATTAATCCATAAAATGTCTTCAATCACTCAGATATCCAAACATCTTCAATGCATCTTGCATATTATACAGGGTGGCCCTTTCTTCATCCAGAATAATTTTAAAATTATTGTTGGATATATTCTAAGGAAAAAAAATAGTTAAGAAAAATAAGAAATAAAAGAATAGTTTTTCTGCAGTTTGGCACCGGAACTTCAATGTTCTTTATACTTCACTAAACTCTCAATTTCCACTTTATAAGTATTAAAGTAGATATTAGGTGGGTTTTATTATCTTCTGTCGGGATTCGGGTATTGATCTGGATTTAACTTAAGTACAAACAAGAAATAATGAGGAGTTTTCAAAATCGTTTTTGTAGCACGTGTTAAAAGTTAATGCAGCCCTCTTTAGCAGATAATAAAACAGCAATAGCTGTTTTTAATTTTTTTTTTAAACTTCATGACATCTAAGCATTTGGTTTTCAGTGATTAATAGGAGTATTGAATACTTATTATTGAAATTATACTTCATAATATAAAAGAAATGAAATAGTTTTAACAAATACACTAACTATTTTTTTAAAGTTTTAAGTTGGATAATTCTTTTTTTTTTAATGATTATGAAACAACTTAATTAGAAAAATTGATTCAAGAATGGTTTTTAAGAAATTATAGCATTATAGCTGTTGTCGTATTTTTTAAAGTTATTTTTGTTTTAAATAAATTTGGTCGTAAAATTCAAAAAAGTTAATTAAACAAAAATAAAGAGCATAACATTGCAAGTTGCAAGTTAGTGGCACCGTTGATTTTCAATTTTTTTTTCAGCAAGAAAGTCATTACTCTTACCTAAAAGCGGATAAACAATACCCCCTTCCCATACGATTTCTTTGTTAAATATCATTTCAGAAATTATACTGCATGAAATAGGGAACACCATGTATTTGGTTTTGTTTTGACATCTAATTGACAGACCGAGGTGAATAATTTTGACCAGGGACGTGTTCAACAAATAGAAACCCAACTAGGGCCAGGTTCACATTAGGTGTGTTTTTTCCTCGTCTGAATGGACTTGGACGAAAAAACGACGTCGGGGCTATTGTTTAGCTCCGTGGTTAAAAATTTTTAATCCATCAATTTTTGTGGATCTACTGGGTTTTAATGATGATTTAGGTTTCATGTAAGTTATAAAAGCCAATTACATGCTTGAACCACCTTCAGTTAAACCACAAAATCAGTGAGCTAAAAGTGCGGAGCCATGGATCAAAACATTAATTAATTTAATACGAACACATATCGTTAAATAAATAAATAGATAGATATAATAGATTAATTAATAAATAAGAACCTAAAACATTTTGGCTTACAATAATGAGAAATAATAAAAATATGCTCGGGTGCCAAACTGAATTAAAATTATAAAATGGCTAGTTATAGCTCCTAGCGTGACCATGTTTACTAATACAATCAATATAGAAATTAAGTAAAACAAACTAAAAGCTCTCCCAAGCCAACATGAATGAGGAGCGACGGTGAATTTTTGTTGTTGTTTAGTGTTATGTATGTTTAGTCATATTTTGTACTATTGTGAATGATTCACTGCGAATCAATCGACATTCATGTTGGTTTCGGAGAGCCTTAATACTTAGTTTTTGCTAAACCAAATGAGCAAATTTCATTGAAAATTTTCAAATTTTATACGAAATCATCTCATTTTCCACACAAATCCAAATTTCGAAATGAAATAATTTCAACCAAACTTGCACGCAATTTTGTAGGAAATTAAGTCAAAACTTAACAAACACACCCAATTGGGCACATTTTGAAGAGCTCTGAAAAAATTTTGAACGAAAATGTTAAAGCTGAATTAAAAAATCAACAACAAAAAGCAATTTACAGGCAGGGTTGAAACTCAAAAAATGAAATGAGCTGTCAAAAGAAATACCAAATTAGAGATGAAAACACTTTTTCTGTTATTTCCAAAATTTCCTCATTTGGGCTTTTATGAAAACGTTTAAATATGCATTTATTAATATTATTATTATTAATAACCAATTGATTTAAACTATAGGGCTCATTGTAGAGTTATTTAATCCAATATTCAGAAATTTTAACTTATTAATTACAGCTGGTTAGCTGATGCTCGACGATTATTAAAGCAAAACTATATTTGCCTACAAACAAGCAAATAAACAGACCATAATGCAATATCTGTAAGAACAACTCTTTGACCCAGGTTTTTCGTCACAAATTTCGATTCGAATCCGCTCCCCGAACGAGATCTAGTCAAATCAAGCTCATTTCAACTCCACCCAGGTTTACACAAAAATGACGCGAGCTGGTTTAACAACACATGTAAGCGTAGAATATATGCCAAAATTCTAGTTTGTGAATATCTTTTTTCATTACGCGAAATTATTTAAATTTCTTCTTACTCACTGTAAGTTATTTTCCGTCAAGAAAAGAGTACATTTTCTTCATTTCCTTATACATTTCGGGAGTTGAAAAGAAAAAAAACAGAAAAGACAAACAGCCGAATTTATTAGATTTTCTTAAAATGCCTCTTAGAGGTCATTTAGTTAAGTTTGCTTAAATATTTAAGTTGCCTTTAAATAACGTTACTTAAATTCTCATCTATAATCAATTTTCCATTGCTACTTAACTAAACGATTGAAGTGTAACGTAACGTGAGAAAACTCACTAATACATGTTCTTTTCAGCTGTTTTTTGACAGCTTGCAAACAAAAGATGAGCACATGTATTTATAAGAAAGAAAGAGAAGCAACTGGTATACCTAATGCAAACGAAATGAAACATGATTCCATTTTGGTTTCTGATGCTTTGATGTTTGTGTTCAGACAGTCTATTATTCAATTCTTTGATTCACACCTCCCAACTAACAATTTCGCTTCTATAGTCCTCCATAGATGCTTTTCGTTTTCATTCAACCTATGCATATAAGCATTGCATAAAATTCCATAGAGTGAAAAAGGCGACCTTTTTTCACTCCTATTGTACCTTTATGGAGTTAATTTTAATAGTCTTAAAGAAGTTCACATTAAATAAAATAAAAAAACTTGTTGCTAGAACCTGGAATCGAACCTGTGTTCCTTTGAACCAATTGCCTTACTCGCTAACCGCTCCACCAATCTCAGATATAAAATTCAATGCATTAAATTGGAATCAGTTTTATCTAGAATTGTCTTGTATGAGACAAGAAGTCTGCAGTAATATAAAAAAAATTTCTTCAAGAAAAATATGAAAAATATAAATATATTAGTATATGTCTATAACAAAATCATTAATTAAATAAGTAGAGATATAATAGATTTATTAATTAATTAATACCGACCTTAAACATTGACAATAATAAGAAATATGTATGCTAGGGTGCTAAAATGAATTTAAATTATAAAATGGCCGATTATAGCTTGGCTTCACCATATTCACTAATAAAAGCACTATAGAAACAAAGACTAACATAGAGATTGTATAATAATTTTACGGGATGACTATTAAAGCGAAAGTATCTTGGTTACTTCATAAGAGCATTATAGAGAGATTAAAGAAACATTGGTACATCACTTCTTTCAAGCTGATATAATTTGCACCAGAAAATATTTAAGGATTCAGTAATTCTCCAATAAAGTATTTACTTTCTGTCAGAGGGCTAAATGGAGCGCTATAGAAACAAATAACACTTTAATGTCTGAAATGAGAAGCAATTTTGTTAGTTGGGCTTGGCCTTTTGATTGAAAAATTTGTAAATAAATCGAAACAATTTATTTTACAATTCATTTTACTAAAGGAAACCACAAATCTTAAAACTTTCATTGGGTACCACCCACAGCAAAAATATGAAAACCCTACCCACAAACATACATAGGTATACCTATATTTCTGAAAAAAAAAACCATTAGTCTCGAATGTCAAAATATGTTTAAGATGGCTTTAAGTAACCTTTAAGCGCGGTGAATGTCGTTTAAGTTAATATGCATTTATGTAACGTTGCTTAAAAGTGAAAATTGATTATAGATACCGATTTTGCACTTAAGAGCAACTTAGAGGCATTTTAAAGTTACGAAGCCTTTAAATTTTCTTTATAAATACGGCTGAAATTGTTTATCGAAAAGAAAGAAATTAAAGATATTTATTTTTCCGACAGGCGCGAATAAGTAAAAGCGACTACAATTTACATTTAAAAAAAAAACACAACTTATTCTCATAAGGTCCGGTGAGCACTTGATATATAATTTCTCCCTTTTTTATACTTTTTGAACAAGCCCATTGCAGCCCAAGTAAATTTGAAAATAACTGAAGATTTTCAAAATTAACCGACAAATTCGTGGTGGGTTGATCCCAACTGTCTATGTGTGCGAATAAATCAGTGGTGGGTTGATCCGAACTGTCAATGTGTGCAAAAACCTAGTAGTGGACTTAGCCCAACTGTCTATGTGTGAGTGTTTCAGTTTGTAGGCAAAGCCGGATGACAGCCAAGGATTGGCTTCTTGGTAATTGATATTCTCTGCTTGGATTACTCCTTACGATTTTTTTTATGTACAAGTTATCTATTTGTTCTTCTCTTATATCCTCATCCAGTCCAACAGAGAAAAGCTTAAGAGCTTTATCTAAGGCATTCGCTCCTGTCAAATCCGGAATTCCAACAATCTCCACAGTGTTCTCTAATTTTATTTGTTCAAGCGAATTTACTCTCGATTGCAGTGAGTCAATTCTCAATAGCATTTCCTTTTTCTCCTCCAGACAGACAATCCAGATTTACTTTTTTAAGCTCTAGTATTTCTTTATAAATGGCTTCCAAAGAAATAGATTTGATGGCAACGATTAGTAGCGGCTGATGCGCGAGATGTTGATGATGCGCAATCCCACCCAATTCAGCTTGTGGTGTGGAGTGAATGACAGAATTGGTGATAGGTGTCACTATGGAAGAGGGTATGGGGAAGCGAGCAACAGCTGGAATGGTGTTGGAGGGTCCAGTGATGACAGATGATGTATTCACAGCAGTGATTTTGGCGGCAATGGTGGTGGTGGTGGTGGTGGTGGTGGTGGTGGTGGTGGTGGTGGTGGTGGTGGTAGTGGTGGTAGAAGTGATGAAGGAAGCGGAGGTGGTGGATGGAGAAGCAACAGCAACAGCAACGGTCACCTTGGAGGCGAGAGATGCACTTGTACTTGAAGGTGAATATGCAGGTCTTGAGGTAAAGAGAAGTGACTTTCGGCGAATTGATGTACAAGGAGAGCAACGAAATGGAAATTCTACGTCACTATCACTAATGTTCACACAACGAGCATGAAAAATTGCCGAACAATCACAACAAATCACCTTATATTGCTCTTCATTCACCGCAGTAGTGCAAATCTTACATATATAAGACATTTTAATTTGCAATCACTTAAATAAATTATTTGATATATAGTCAAGCAATTTAATACAATATGCTATTTTTATTGTCTATGAATATTTTTATTTTTTATTTATTGTTTTTTCTCTTATTTCACTTTAATAATAGAAATTATCACGCAAACAGAGAAAAAATAAAATTAAAATAGAGAGCACAGATAAGACGTATTCACCTCGCACAACACAGCACGTTACGTATACGCTAGCATTCATCTCCATACTTTGTTCATTTTAGTAACACCAACCAAAAATTCAATCGTACCCTCCGTATACGCCAACGTTCATCTGTTCACTTTATTCATTCTGGTAACACCAACCAAAAATTCGATCGTACCCCCCGTATACGCTAGCGTTCATCTCATATACACATTTATTCACTTTATTCATTTTAGTAACACCATCATTTATCCAAAACGACCCTATAAACATTTTCAATGTTAATAATTGAAAAAGACTTAAGGACTACTCATTTAAATAAGGAAGAAAAAATTTAATTGTTTCAAATAATAAAGGATTATAAAAACACTTTTTATAAAAAAGGAGATGATTTGACGTTCACAAATCATGTTAAACATAAAATTCCCACAGAAAATAACTCTCCAATTTATACAAGAATCTATCGTTACCCAGAAGTACATAAGTCTGAGGTTAATAGACAGATCAAAGAAATGTTAGAATCCAAAGTGATTCAACATTCCACATCGCCATACAATGCACCGATCTGGGTGGTGCCAAAAAAGGAAGACAATACGGGTAACAAGGAATGGCGTATTGTAATTGATTACAGAAAACTTAATTTGAAAACAAAAGAGGATAAATACCCTATACCAAACATAGAGTCAATTCTAGATTAACGAGGTCATTGTAACTACTTTACAACTCTAGATTTAACCAAAGGTTTTCATCAAATCGAAGTAGATGAAAATAATAGAGAGAAAACCGCATTTTCTACTCTTTCAGCACATTACGAGTTCATTCGAATGCCCTTCGGGTTGAAAAACGCCCCATCAACGTTTCAGCTTTTGATGAATGAAGTTTTAAAAGAATATATAGACAAAATCAGTCACGTTTATCTTGACGACATAATAATTTTTAGTACTTCTCTCGAATAACATGTCTGTTCAATTAGGAAAATTTTAGGAGCTTTACGAAACGCAAATTTGAAAGTCTCGCTGAATAAATCAGAATTTATGAAAAAGGAAACGGAATTTTTAGGTCATGTAATAACGCCTGAAGGGGTTAAACCAAACCCGAAAAAGATTGAAGCTATTCAAAAATTTCCCATTCCTAGCACAGTAAAGGAAATTCAATCCTTTCTAGGACTTACCGGTTACTACCGCAAATTTATTTATGACTGTGCTGGAATAATAAAACCCATGACATTATGCTTAAAAAAAGACGTTAAAATTAATATTAAAGATGAAAAATATATAGAATCATTTAAAAAACTTAAAAACTTACTGGCAAATGACCTAATAAATAGGCATCCTGATTTCCAAAAAGATTTCATACTTACTACCGATGCTTCAAACTTCGCAATTGGAGCAGTATTGAGTCAATCTCATGGTCCACTTTGTTTTGCTTCACGCACTTTAAACAAATATGAATGTCATTATAGTACTATAGAAAAAGAGTTATTGGCTATCGTATGGGCTACAGCTCAATTTCGACACTATTTGTACGGTAGAAAGTTCGGCTTAGCAATTTAAAAGAACCAAACAGCAAATTACAACGCTGGAAAATTAAACTTGAAGAATACGATTTCGAGATACAATATATTCAAGGAAAAGAGAATAAAGTGGCTGACGCCTTATCTCGAGTTAAAATAAATATGCTACAACAGGATGACTTAGCAACCATCCATAGTGCTGAATCAGATAATTCAAAACTTATTCCTATTAGTGAAAAACCGGTTAATTTATTTAATCGACAAATAATACTTGAAGTCAATGAAAATGATCATCAAGAAATTTTGTACCCACATGTTGGAAAAAGAAGAATAATATTCAGTAGAAGAGAATACAAAGAAGAAGATTTTATAAATATAATTAAAGAAGTAGATACTACAATGCTTAATTGCATATACATCAAAGAAGATGAAATATTTAAAAAATTCCAAGATATATGGAAAAAAGAAAATTCATTAAGTAATAAAATTTTACAAAGAAGCATGTTTTTATTAAAAGATATAAAAGAATTAGAAGCAAGAGAAATAATATTGATACACCATAAGAATCATAATCATACTGGTATTGAAAAAGTATACTTAGAAATAAAACGTGAATATTATATACCTAACCTCAAAAATTTTATTAATAAAATAATAAACAATTGCTCAACATGCATGGCAAAGGCAGAAAGAAATCCAATTAAGTTGCCATATGAGAAAACTGAAACTCCAAAAAGCCCAAATGATCATTATCATATCGATATATGGTTTGTAAGTAAAAAAGAAAAATATTTATCATGCATTGACTAATTTTCCAAATTTGCAGCAATTGAACCGATAAAATCAAAAACTTATATAGACGTAATAAACGCTCTTACTAAAATATTCTCATACATGAAAAAACCAAATAAAATAACTCTTGACAACGAAAACGCATTCGTTTCAGAAACACTAAGGAACTTTTTAGAAAATAACCACACATTATTGTACAGCAAATAGACACACCGGAAACTCCGATGTAGAAAGACTTCATGGTAGTTTAAATGAACATATGAGAATCTTACAACAACTGCAAATATCCAATGAAGAAGATTTACCAATCAAACATGCTACTAAAGCCGTTGAATCATATATATAATAACGTGATTCATCTTACTACTAAAGAAAAACCAATTGATGTGCATTTCAATAAAATAGACAACAAAATAATATACGAAAGAATAGAAAAAAATAAAATACAAAATCTAAATAAAATAAATATAGGTCGAAAAGATAAAGAAATAGATGAAAATTATATCAAAATAACTCAGCCTGAGCAAATTAAAAATAAGGTTGCACCTAAACATAAAAAGGTAAAAGTAACTAATAAAAATAATAAGAAATACAAGTTAGACATAGGTAATAAATTTAAAAAGATAAAAAATAGAATAGCTCATAAAGATCAATTTCCCGTAAGAAAGAAATTTACACAAAATATCATTGATTCTAGATCCAATGAAAATAATGACTTAGAAGATCTAAATCTCAGTGTAAAGTTAAATAAAACAAGACCTTTACTAATTCAGTTTAACGATTTATTAATTTTGGATAATTTAATAAGTACTGCTTAAATTGGATAACCTCTTAGAACTGACTCTTGCCTCGTGGTTGTACAAAGTGGATGCTTGACAAACGTCACACTAAGATGTGAATGTGTCAAACCATGTCAACAAGATAAGGGTATGAACATACCCACCTCTCATCTCTCTTCTTCAAATTAATAAGAAAGTCGCTCTGGTGGTTTAATCACTCTACCATAACGTGTTGTCTTGGGAACAATATTCGATGACCCCTTTGACATGACTGGTTGCAGCTGTTGTGTTGATGGAGTAGTTATAGGAACTGTTCTCGTTGACTCTTCTGTGGGGACTGATTGTGGTTGTTGTGATATAAGAGCTTCCTCTGCTCTATCAGCTGTTGCCAAAGCTTTCGGATCTGCCGAAGTATGACTCAAATCTGACGAAACGTTGGAATGCCGCTTCACCATCGCCTGCGTTTGTTTTATGTTGACTGAGTTGCGGCGAAATAAACGTCCATTATCATCTTTGAGAATATAAGACCTTGGATGTATTTTTCGATCAACTGTTGCTGGTTCCCACTCTTTCTTGTCGATTCTTGTTAGCACCCGACTTCCCTCGTGCAGTGGTCGATGTTCGCTTGCTCCATTGTTAGCATAAGAAGCCTGACGGCTTCGCATCTCTTTCATCAATGTAGGCACATTATGATGGTGTGTACCGTTGGGTAAAAGAGATGAAACCGTTGATGGAATAACTGACCTTAGATTCCTTGAGTAGAGTCTCTGTGCTGGTGTTCCCAAAGCTCCTCTCGGGGTATTCATAAAATTTAATATACCTAGTTGAAGATCGGAGTTGTTGTAGTCACACTTCTTAAGTATGTTCTTTGCGGTTTGAACAGCTCTTTCTGCTAATCCATTTCCATTTGGATGATATGGTGAACTGGTTCTGTGTTCAAACTTCCACTCAGAAGAGAACTGCTTGAAATTACAGCTTGAGAATTGCGGGCCATTATCACTCTCTACTATTAAGGGAATCCCATGTGTGGCAAAAATATTCTTTAGAAATTTGATGACATTTGAAGTTGTTGCTTCAGGCAATTTCTCAAATTTAAGAAAGCCAGAATAACTGTCTGTCAATATTATGTAATCACTTCCTTTATAGAAGAACAGGTCCGTCGCCACAATTTCAAACGGGAATTTAGCAACTTCTTCGTTTCCTAAGCACACCTTGTTGTTACTTCTTTGGTACACTTGGCATGATGAGCACTTTTCAATGTAGTTTGATATATCTTTATTCATTTGAGGCCAAAAAACTACGTTTTTTGTTTTACGCACGCATTTATCGTAGCTGAAATGACCATGGTGTATGTACGTTAACATATCGGACCTCAATTGTATAGGTATAACAACCTTGTGGGATTTGTATATAATTCCCTCATATAACGACAACTCGTCCTTAAAGGTCCAGTAAGCCTTTAAATTTGAAGGAAGGCTATCGACATTTGTTGGCCATCCATTTAGAATGTAGTCTTTGAGCTTACTGGAAGTTTCATCATTATTTGTAAATTCTCTTAGCCTTTTCTGTTCTTGGTCGGATATGGCCAGTACCATCTGCACTTCTAATTCTGTTCCCTGTTCTACTGCTGGTTGATTTTTGCAATCGCGACTTAATGGATCGGCCAAAACCATTTGATTGCCTTTTTTATATACAACCTTTGGATTGTAATTCAATAAACTTAAACGAATACGTAAAAGTCTAGCTGGAGACGAATGAAGTGGCTTCTTAAAAATTGTTTCCAGGGGTTTGTGGTCGGACTCGACCACTAAGTCCTTCCCCCAGACATATTGATGAAATTTCTCACATCCAAATTTGATGGCTAGGGCTTCCTTTTCCAGTTGCGAGTATCGTTGTTGACAATCTGTGAGGGATTTTGAAGCGTAAGCGATGGGCTGGTCACCTTGTAACAATACAGCGCCTAGTGCTAACGAGCTGGCATCGACTTGCAGTTTAACGTCTTCATTTACGTCATATAGCTTAAGCACTGGGAGTTCAGTAATCAGAGTTTTCATCTTTTCAAATGCAGACTCTTGAGGTGTGTCCCATAGCCATGGGGTTGATTTAGCCAGCAATGATCGGAGTGGAGCTGTAATCAATGAAAAATTTTTAATAAATTTGCTAAGGTACGTAAATTTACCGAGTATTCGTTGCAGTTCCTTGCGGTTGGTTGGTGGTTTTAGTCTTGAGATTGCGGAAGTTTTCTCAGGATCAGCTGACATGCCCTTCTGGCCAATAATGTGACCAAGAAATCTAACCTCTTTTTGCTCAAAAGAGCATTTTGATTTATTGAGTACGAGTCCATTTTGTTGAATAATATTCAGAACTTCCTTTGTTATTTGGCGAAGCTCTTCTATGGATTTGGCATGAATTAGTATATCGTCCACTGAGATTTTTACATTGTGAACGTGTGCTAGCATCGATTCGATTTTGTTTTGGAAGACTTCCGGAGCTGATGAAATTCCAAGGGGAAGTCTTTTGCAACTATACCTACCCCAAGGAGTAGCAAACGTTAAAATCTTTTTCGTTCGATCTGAAAGCTGCACTTGCCAAAAACCCTTTTTGCAGTCCAGAATTGAAAAGTATTTGGCACCTTTGAGCTGGGCTGCGATTTCTTCTAATGACTGCATTGGATGATGTTCTTATTTATAGACGTGGGATCAATACAAATACGGATTTTGCTGTCCTTACGCACGACTACCATGGGTGAAACGGCAGGGGTAGCTTCCAGAGTCCGTTCTATTACACCAAGTTGCTCCATTCTGTCCAATTCTTCTTTGACTTGATCTCTAATTTTATAAGGGATACGCCGTGGAGCACTTATTTCAAACTGAGGATTGGGCACTAAATCAATATCGTACACGAAGTTCTTAATGCAGCCTAGACCTTCGTAAATATCATTTTCGATGTTCATCTCATTAATTCTGTTGATTAGTCCAAGCTTTTCACACGCATTCGCTCCAAGTATGGGCTGAATGTTTGCATCAACAACTTTAAATGCAATTTTGCATTGTTTGGTGGCGATAACGCATGGTATTATAGATTCACCTAGAACGATCAAACGGTGGTTAGAAAATGAGATAAGGTTTTTTACCTTGCAGGGTCGTATCTCTGCCTGAGATTCATCGACAATCTTTTTTGGCAAAACATTGCATTGGGCACCAGTATCTAACTTTATTTGGTAATTTTTCTTTGCTATCGAGATGGTTTCTGAAAATTTATCCTTATACTGGGACTTTTTGTCTCGCAAAATGCAACCGACTATCAATGAGCTGTCATCACTGTCGAATTCCTCAAACAAGTCAACTTTCTTAGAGGATTGCGAGTGTTCTTGCTTTGAGGTTGAAGGGGCCTTGCACATGTCTTCGAAGTGATGTTTACGTTTACACTTTCTGCAGGAGTGGTTATATGCTGGGCAGCTACGATACGTGTGTTTCGCTCCACACTTGCGACAGTAAAATACTTTTTTTTCTTTCTGGGTTGTTGACGTTGATGACTTGTTCACGTAATTCACTTTTCTTTCGTTTTCGTCTAATATTTGTGCTGCATGTTTCTGTGCTTGCTCGGTGGACTGGCATATAGCAATGGCTTTGCTCACGGTTATGTCTTCGGAGAGTAGTTTTGTGCGCAGATCATCGTTGCGGATACCAAGTATAAGCTGATCACGCAATATGCTTTCCAAAAGATTTTCAAAAGCACAATTTTGGGACTGCAACCGCAGTCTAGCTACCAGTTCATCGATAGTCTCATTTTCTTGTTGCGTAATCCTGTGGAACTTGTACCTCTCAAAAGTAGTATTTACTTTGGGGATAAGGTATGCTTGGAAAAGATCTTTGATTGTGTCGAGGGTTATTTCATTTTGTGACTCCGATAGTGGTATAGCAAAGGTGTTGTAGATCTGAATCGCAGAATAACCGATCGCAGACATAAAAGTAGCCACTTGAATGTTATTTGGCTTATTTACCATACCAGTAGCAATCTCAAAGTATGAATATTGTTGCTTCCATATCTTCCATTCTTTGGCCATATCCTTATCATGTTCTACAATAAGGGGTTTTGGTGGCCGTAGGAAGTTGCAAGTTTCGCTGTCGGCCATACCTTTTTATTTCTTTTTATTTTTGAGAAATTTTATTTATGGTCGAATGGGTTTCGGCACCATGTAAAGTTAAATAAAACAAGACCTTTACTAATTCAGTTTAACGATTTATTAAATTGGATAACCTCTTAGAACTGACTCTTGCCTCGTGGTTGTACAAAGTGGATGCTTGACAAACGTCACACTAAGATGTGAATGTGTCAAACCATGTCAACAAGATAAGGGTATGAACATACCCACCTCTCACTCAGTTTAGCGATACATAAAACCAATATTATATTTATTATTAAAGTCCCCAAATTTACGGACGAATTATGTAAGAAAATATACGTCCAACCCATTCCTAACAAAGAGGAAGGATTACAATTAAAAATTGATAAAAATTTATATTTAATGAAAGACAAGGAAATTTTCAATTATACTAAACATACAAAATATTTAAATAAGATCGAAGATGAATGTATAGAAAACCTCTTCAAGGAAAAAATGCAATGTAAATTAACAAAAAATTTAAATGAAGAAGTAGTTGAAATAGGAAATAATAATGTAATCCTAATAAACGTAAAACTACAAAATTTGAAACAAAATTGTAACAAACAAAACATTGCAATAAAAAGAAACTATATAATAAAATTTGAAAATTGTAAAATTGAAGTTGATCAAAAAACATATTCAAGAAATCAATATTTGCATGAAATAATTTTGCCAAATACTATTATGAATATTAATTACACAAAAATTAAAAATCTAACCTTCACTGACTTGCATTATCAAAATATAATAAATTTGAAAGAAATACAAGAATTAAACTACAATCATAAAAATACCCAATTAACTATGTATATTATAATCATTGTAATGTTTATATATATTTTAGTTTATGTAATTCTGAAATATAAAAACAGAAAAATGGAAGTCATAAATGTAAATCTTCCAACGGTTGCTTTCCAACCATTAGAAGAATCTAAGGGGGGAGGGGTTATATCAGAGCCAGCTTATGCGCCCCCACGACTCGATTTTAAATTCAATAAATTGTAAACAAATATGATGCGATGTATACAAATACCTTAAAATTGCATGTCAGCACCTCTTTGCCTTCAGCAACTTGTGCAAGAGATTTATTTCACAATAAGAATTATGATATCATCGCACCATCCGCAGTCAAACCAAGATTTGCTGCATAGACATTTAAATATTATAAAAAGGGATCATTCGATCCCATACAGTTCAGTTCATAGCTCAGTTCTAAAGTATCATCTTCGTATAGCCTAAGATTTCCCCCCACCAGTGGTAAGGAATTTGAAGCTTTAATTAATCAATAAAATATTCTTTATTCAATAATAAAAAAGTGTTTTATTTTTTGTTGAAGTTCTCTGACGAGAACAGTAAAATCTATTTTTTTGATTCAAGGTGAACTCTTTAATAAAAATTATATGCATAGATTATGTGCATTTGGAAATGTGTATAAGGGGACCAAACTTGAGAAGCGTATTCGAGGAGTGGGCGAACAAATGATATGTATAGGGATCGAGTCACATAAGGTTTAGAGGATTCCTTTGACGGGGAGGAGATTTAATACACTTACGCGTAAAAGTGATTGATTGGCATTTGGCAACGTTGAGCACCAAGCAATTTTTAAGACACCAAATTGAAAAACTGTCAAGATCCTGTTGAATAAGGGAAGAGTCATGTGTCGACGAAATGATCTTGAAAAACTTGGTATCATCAGCGTACAGTGAAATAAAAGAGTGTTTGATAACCTTTTCAATATCGTTAATAGCAAGAATGAACAAAAGAGGGCCTTTGAGAAAGCCATGTTGCCTGGGGGAGATTTGCAGTGGAAGCTAAGCGTTTCATACAAAATACTTTCAAAGAGTTTGGGTATGTGAGAAAGCTTGGCAATTGGACGATAATTGTTAACATCACCCTTCGAACCTTTTTTGTGTATTGGGATAATGAAAGTTGATTTCCATATCTGAGGAAATTCACCAAGATTTAGGGAAAGGCTAAAAAGTTTTGACAGAGGAAGAGAAAGGGTGGAAGAACATTTTTTTAGAAGTATGGCAAGGATACCATCGGGACCGGGATTAAATTCATCGTTTAGTTGATTTAATTTAGTTTCGATGAGATACGGATCGACAGTGCGAGGGAGAAGCGGTCCAATAGAAAAGTTTTGTAGATAATTAATATATGCAGAATCAGGTGCAAAGGAGTCATCTGCAAAAGATTGTTTGAAAAATTTAGAAAAAAGTTTGGCGATAGCCTAGGGTCGTTTGAGGTTTCGTTATTGAAAGAGAGAGAGTTAGGGTAGCCATCGGATTTTCGTTTATAGTTGACAAATGACTTAGGATCATTGATTAGGTTGGATTGCGTGGTAATTAGATAACGTTGGTAAAGGGAGTTGTATAGCACGTTAAAATTTAGATAAGAACCAAGGTAGTTAGAATAGTCAGTAAGAGAACGAGAGCGGAGGAAAATTTCCCACAACTTATTTCTCTTATTTCGCAGACAACGAAGTTTACGATTATACCAAGGTGGAGAGACAAGGTTTTGTGGCAAGAAAAAGGAACGTAAAGTGTACAATAAAGTAGTGGCATCATTTACAGTTAAGTTATCAAAATTAAAAGAGATTTTTTTAAGGTATTCGTTTATTAGACGAAAGTTTGCTTTATGGAAGTCATGAGAATAAAGATCGGTAGTGGGAGTGGATTGTAATTGGGAGTCGTGAAAAAATGAGAGAAGAAGGGGAGGGTGGTAGTTATCGATGGTTGAAAGAGAAAGGGGGCTAGCTGAGACAGAAGAGTTAATGGGGTCGGTTGTTAAAATAAGGTCAAGTTGTCTATTCATGAATTTGTGATCCCGCTGACTTGGCAAAGGCTTGAATCAGCAAGGCTATCTAGAAAGACATATTCTTTGGCAGATGTGGGATTAGAAGCAATAAAGAACGAAAGATCGTCTGATGGACTCCATCTTAAATAAGGAAGATTGAAGTCACCGAAAAGAAGGATCTCATCATGGGGATCACACAAATCAATTATGTGGTCCATTGCTCTAATAGCAAGTTCATATGATTCGATGGGTTGTGATGGTAAGATGTATCCAACATACAACGTAAAGCGACTTAACGGGAACTGTTATCTTAATAGATACATAATCAAGATTAGGGGAAGAAGATACGGCAATAAGGGATGTATTTGATTTGTAACAGCAAGAATTACGCCACGGCAAGGGGAACCGTTAGTGGATGGGTTAAGAACGTCATCGCGATAAACGTTAAAAGTAGAAGGGAACAATTCTTGATTTTTAATGTTGGGAATGAGGTTTGTTTCAGTCAGAGCATATATCTCGAAAGGTAAGGAGTGAGTTTGTTGCAAAACTGAGTGAGTCTTTGATCGGAGATCTCTTACATTCTGATAATAGAAGGTAAATGGAAAGTTTTTGGAAAGAGAAGAGGGGGTTGGGAGTACATTGGAAATGAAAAAATCTTTCGTAGTCTGCTCTACTACGCTGAAGGTGCGAAATACGGTTTGAATGGATATATTGTCTAAGGGCCTCAAGATCATTCGCCACTCTTTGGGGAGATAAATTGAGGAATTCGTGATATTTTATGAAGAGAGTTTTGAGACTTGGAACATCAGTGGGAAGGCCTTCCTGTTGAATTGAGACCATTACACTTGTGTTAGTTTTTCTTTCAGAGCAAACGGAGTCGGGTTTATCGTGAAGGTATGCTAAGTACAGACGAATATTGTCGTAGGTCTTTTTTATCTCTAAGCCTCGAGAGAGCATAGCGGCAATCAGTGGATTGGCTAGATAGCTGAGTGAGTTTGACTGTAGGGGGGAAAAGGGGATCAATAAAGGTAGCAGGAGGTGACATTGAGGATGGGGTGGATGTAAATGTTTGGATAAAGATTGAAGGGGTAACTGATGTGGGGAGAGAAGTAGAGTTAGGTAATGAGTCTTGGTACTTGGCTCCAGAGCTGAAGTTGAGATTTGGAGAGGGACTCGTTTGGGATGGTTCGGTTGGTGTTGATAAAAGCTTGGAGATTGGTTCAGAAGGAGTTAAGTTAAAGGAAACCCTTTGACCTTTAGGCTTAGAAGGAGTAGGGACGTAAAGAAGGTTATGTGAAATGCAGGAGGGCGTAAAGTTAGGGAAAAGGTTAGTTTTAAATGTCCAGTTAGGATCCGATCTGGGAGTGTGATTGGGCTTTTTCTTCAGTATTGAGGTAGTATTCTTGAGGTTAGAGGAAATAGGGACGGGTTTTGTATGACTAGGCTTATTAGTTTTCTTAGATCTACGATATTCTAATTTATCCACCCATTTGGTTAAAATCATATTTAGCAGTCGGAACACATCATCAGTATGAGAGCAAAAGAGCCACTGATATTTAGATGAAAAGCTTATTTTAAAGTTGCTATGATGCTTGGAGCGAGGTGGCGAAATCTTCTGGCATTCATTAAGGGTTATAGAAAATGAACGGCTAAATAGATTAGTTATTCAGGGGACATCAGCGTGAACAGGAGCATTTTTAATGAAGAAAGTCACACTGCCAGCATTGATGTTTAGCTTCTTTAGTAGTGGTGATGTATGGAAGCGAAGGTTGTAGGTAAGCGGGTCCCGAAGGTGATTCATCTACGATTGCAGGTAAGGGAGCTGATTGGTAGATAGATAGAGGTGTGCAAGTAGAGGTATCCATTATTTCTGCCAGTAAGGATGTGTTGTAAATAGAGGCGTTAGGCTGTAGGTTAATACCATCGATTTTACAAGTGGCAGTCTGGATATCATCTGCTAGCTGACCAATGCTAAGACAGGTTTCCATTAGTTCAGTACTAATTAAATTAATAGTACCCTCGGCATTTTCTTGTAATGCAATTGGTTGACGAAGACCGAGGATGACAATATTGGAAGTGCTTTGGAGGTGACAGTCGAGATCGGAGCGGAGAAAGCTTAAAGCTTTCGTTAATTGATTCGAGGGAATTGGCAGCACTATACGACTTTAACGTTGAAGATAATTCTTGTTTAAGGGAATCGCAACGATTGTTAAAAAGAGTAACACGAGGGTCGTTTGTTATCAAGTCCGTTATAACAGAGAGTTGTTTTTCGGTAGAAGAAAATTTAGAATCACATCACTTATTGGCACAGTCAATAGTGTTGTTGAAATCGTCAAGTGTCTTAACCAACCACTGAGGGCGTGCTTCAATTCGACACTAGCGATAGTTGGCGAATTATCTTGTCAACAGTGACTTTAGGGAGTAGAATTTAGTCGCGACAGAGTAAATATTGTCACTATTGCATTTTATAGCGAACAAAACATCTAAAAGGGAGATTTTTGTGCACTCATCACAAATGAATACAAAAGGACCCGAATAATCTTTAAGTAAGAGATAGATCTCTTGCTTAGTCCGATGCAAAGAAGGTGGAATGCTTTGCCACAGATACCGTAACAAACCAGCCTCTCAGCAATTTTGTTATCCAGGTCGCAATGGGCAAAATCATAGCGATAGCTTTCCATAGTTTTTATATGTCATGACTCACAAATAAATGAAAAACAAAAAAACTAGAACGACAAAACACTAATTACGGTCGGTAAGTGAGACTTATGATGTCGCAGGGAAGACAACACACGATAACGGATTAATAGAGTGATTCAGTTTTTATTTTTTTTTATAGATATTTTAAATTTAAGGGGTCGGCGAAAAAAAAACACTTGGATAATGATGACACGGAAATTATGTTGTTTTTATTATTTTTTTTTCTGTTTTTATTTATGTAAGTTAGCATAAACGGGGTCAAGAAAAAATGAAAGCAGAACAGGGAAATTCAATTAAAATAATTGACAAACAGAAGCTAAGGATTGAAAAATAAAATTCGACTGTACTCGGTGAGTTTTCGGCGGTGATTGTGAAGCAAGAAGCTAGTTACTTTTTCTTTATAAATTACGTTAAAGTCTAAAATTATTTACAAAATAAAATTAGGACAAATTTAATTGAAATCATTAGATTTTAAAAACAATACAAATTATTTTACTCGTTAAGTTGTTAATTATTTTTTTGTGTTGTAAATTTATTTTCCTTACTGTTAAATATTTAGGTAATAATGAAATTTTGATACAAGTTGGATACAAATAGGATAGGGAAAACTTTCGCACTTATGTGTGACGATTCTCTTTTGGACATCTCCAACTATGATTGTTCCCCTGTTGAGGGAAAAGTGCCACCACTCATCAACGGTGACAATTTACGGCCTCACACATAAACACTTTTCTCATATTTTCGCCAAATTGTAGGGGAGTAGTGGCTTGTGCATATTAAAAAAAAAAACAAAATTGAACTATTAAAATGCATTTCGTTACAAAGGGCCTTGCGTTTTGTTTACATTCCCAAAGTCAACAAAATTGAAAATTGAACCCACAAACATCTTTTAATGAATAAGCAACCCAACGTGGGCAAAAGACAACATCCCAAAAAAATTAAGTAACAGAAGTCGTACTCGACTTAAAGTCGCTCCCTGTCAGCGTCCCATGAAATACTCTCCTTACTCCATATCACTGTCGAATATTCTTGGCATGGTAAACTCCAAAGTCTCAAGCTCATACATGCAGTTCCCTACTATGCGGTGGATACGAGCGATAAACTTTGGAAGCAATTTAGAATTTTGCCTTTGAACAAAATTGCTCAGCGCAAAATTCCGATAGAAGATTTTCTGACCTACCCTGAACGAAGTTGGCCTTGACCTGATTGTAACTAACTTTCGACCGTTTATGTGCGTTTTGTAAATTTTCAGACAACTTCTGTCGTGCAAGTGTAATCTTCACGTGGCACAACATCTAGTTCGGGATCATGAAGTGCTCTTATATTTCTGAGAATTTTGTACGCTTATCCATGATTAACCATGTTCTGCCCGAACATTGCTTAGTAAGGCTAACAACCGAGAGAGTTATGGTTATCTGACCTCAAAGCACAAGCTATGCTTGAGAGGTAAGAGTCCCAATTATCTGGCTCGTCTCGTACAAACACTCTCAGCTTATTTAAAATACTCCGGTTCACCCTCTCTGAAATATTTGCCTGTAGAGAATAAAATGCTGTCCGGAGATGTGGCACGCCATAGTTCTCCAAAAACTATGCAAACTTAGACGATGTACATTTCTTTGCATTGTCTTAGTGCACAAACTCCAGCGTTACAAAAGCATGGAATACTTTCGGTTCCAAGTATCGAATAATGTTCGTTGATGTTGCTTTCGGCAACGCTTTGAGAAAAGTATACTTGGAGAAGTGTTCAACAGCGATGAAAATAAAAGTATTGCCGCGTTTTGTACGTGGGTAAGGTCCTAACAAATCTACGTACAAACGCTGCATCGGTCGCTCAGAGACGATCTGCTTCGTAATCGGAGGCCGAAGGCTTCTATTTGGCGCTTTTGTTGTTTTGCACACCTCACACTGACTCACGTATGACTTGACCTCCGTGGCAATTTTTGGCCAATAGTATTTCTCTCTAACTCGAGTATAAGTCTTTGAAAAACCGCTATCACAACTCAAGTTTTTCACTCCTGAATCTAACTGTTTTGTATATATACTTGTCAAACACAACTAGATCCGGAAGTGAAGCTTGATTTTTCAATTTTTCCTCTCTTTTTGATCTGTACTCAGCAGAGTCGAACTCTGGTGAGTCGATATCTACTTCCTCTACTATCGCCGTGAAATATCTTTCATATCTCTTCTCGAAAGCGCATCCGTAACAACATTCAACGAACCGTTACGATGCTCGACCTTGAAATGAAAACCTTGAAGCTCCAAACTCCATCTTGCGAGCCGCCCACTCAAATCCTTCAGTGACATAAGTCACTTCAGGCTTGAATGGTCAGTAATAACACGAAAAGGCAAGCCCTCGACGTACGCACGAAACTTCCTAATGTTAAGCACCGCTGCCACTCGAGCTCATGCAACTGCTACAACAACAAAATAGTTTAGTCACAAGTTTGCTACTGAGCGCGCACATGAGCAACTTCACAAGCAATCGCAACGAACCTAACCAACACACGACAATGTTTATTCAGTTTTTCTATTTCATATATTAAAAAAAAAAATATTATCTCCTTCGTCCTATCCTTTTGCTCAGCAAATTAAAGAAAAGACACATTTGTTCTCTTTCGTACACAGAAAAAAATTCGACGATGTGGCTAAATATCCGCAACTATTTGGTTGAATGTCCACACAGTTACATATTATTCCATATGACACAAACCGAAAAACTGATTTCGGGCAATCGTCCAGTTTGTGCCAAAACACAAACTGAATAGTGGCTCGTATCGACGACGGAAAAGTCTTGTATGTGCGCGGAGTTTCATAAGAGTCCAAAGGACTAAATTTTGCAACCAAACAGTTTCGAAACTGAAATGAGTGTCTTCTAATCTACTGATGATACCTTCAATATATGACAGCGAATATGCATCATAAACCGTTTTGCTGTTAAGTTTACGGCTATCCAAGCACAGGCAAACTTTTCCTGGTTTCTTTACCATCACCATTGGCGAGCACCAAGGAGAATTCCTCTCCTCAATAACTGCAAGTCCTAAAATGCGATCGAGTTCTTTATAAACCTCCTCTTGCTTCACCGGCGAAAGTGGATAGTGTCTGCGCCACTATCCAACAGACCTGAAACAGGCTCGTCTTTCAGCTTTAACTGTGCATTACCATCTGTTTTGGAAATTAAGATTGTCTCGACTATGTGCCTCTGAAAGTCCTTTTGCTTCCTATATCTTTCCCTACACTTTTGGATCTGAGCACTTACAATTGGTTTGCCAACAATTTCGGAGCGTTCACTGTAGCAGTTGAGCTTCCTCTCGTGAAGAAACTTCAACCCAAAATATTTAACAGGATGACTCTCCGAAATGGGAACCTCGCGTTGAAGAATTCTGATAGGCCCACCAGGCTCAGAATCCTTGTTAACTTGATCTTCTTTTGACCGACTTCTGTTCAACTACTCCAACACACACTAGATCACTCTCTGTATCTATTCCGTCTCCTACTGTGCTTTCCCTGATAGGAGTGGTTGTTTTGAAAACGACTCTCCCCGACTGTTCTGTCGTTCCCTTGGTGGTTTCCCTGGTGTTTTTGACATTCTGGGTAGTCACACCTTTTTCATCACAGAGAAAACAGATTAGTTTCCTTTCGTGTGACGAACATTGGTAAAAGGTGTGACCCAGTTTATCACAATTCCAGCAAACCAATAAAGAACTTGACTGCCGAGATTTAGCTACTGAATGCAGCAATCTCTTCCTGTAAAGGCTCTATTTCAGGATCTTCTTCCAACTGTACCTCACTAACAGTCTTATGAGAAGCTGTTCTCCTGGCTAAAAAAGTTTCAGCCTCTCTGGCCTTGTTCCGGCGATGTTCTTCGCTGGTAATCTCTGCGGCCAACAACACCTCTCCCAATTTATCTTCGTCATTGCTTTTCATGAATGGAATGAGCTTTGCCGGATCAAATGGTTCATTTAACCGAAAGGAACGACAGCTCCATAAAAATCATCAAAAGATTCCTTAAATCCCTGCTTTCGAGTGAGCAGCTCAACATCATTTTCCTTGCGTCCGAATTTCCTCTTCAAGGAGTTTTTGATCAGCTGCAAGTTCGCGGTTAGGTTTTTGCGCAAAAATGCTGAAAACCAATCGTTAATTTTGCCACTGAGCAACAAATGCAAATTTGTTCCAACCTGCTCATCACTGTAACCTGATGATACTTGCAGCTTATCAACCTTGAAGAGGAAATCCGAGACACTGTTGCTACCGTCATATTTAATGTTCCACCTCTCCAAACGGCAACCAATTGGTGCACGTGCAATACTTTGTGGTTGTGACACCACAGAAAAAGCACCGCTTGCCGTAACCGGAATTTGAGGTGGAAACATGTCAGTCATAACAGTGCTTGCATCATTTGAATCCTGAGGACTACGAGGATGCCTTGAATCCGAACGATGCTGTTCCGAACGGAGAACACCAATACTCTCCAGCTTTTCCATAATACCTCTCATGAAGTAGTCCATCTGGTCAAAGAATCGGATTTGATTTGCTAGCAATGATTGATCAATCCTGTTAGCCAAAGCCTCGAAAGTCGATTCTCTACCAATCTCATCATGAAATCCCGGATTTCCCGTGGTGTCATTGACTGAACGATTATTTTGGCCAAGTAGGTTGTTGGCATCCGCTGGCTCCTTAGCCCTGGCTACAGCATGTTCTACCTCACCTTCTTCGTGAATTATACGTATGTCCTCGGTCGACATGTCAGAGGAAAGCCTAGCCACTAAGCTATAATAGTGATCCAAAATAATTGATCGATGAAACCTTTCAAAATCCTCCAATGAAATTCCTTCGCTCAAAAATCTTAGATTCCGACTAGTGCTATGATAATTGTCAGTATTATGACTCATAACCAAAACAGGTGGGGATAGTCCACTGACGATTAACTCAAAAGATAAGCCAACTTAAAATTTCTGACAGCTAACTTACGAGCATTTTTCTAGCAACAAAATACAAGAAAAGGAATAGAAACGGAAATGCTCCCAAAACCATCAGTTTGAAAATAAAATTTATTAAATAACATAAAACACCTAATATGCCCTACTATCCCAACAAACGAAAAAATTTTAATCTTAGGCTCAACAAAATTGAAATAAAACTTCAAACAAAAACTTTTTATCGCATTCGGATTTGGATGAGGATCAACCACTCTGGAAAGAATGAGATAAGAAAATGAAAGATGGCGAAGCGCTGCGAGCCGAGAAAAAAAATAAACTACGTTAAATAACTGAAACTACTGTGCTTAATTTCCTAGGGCGGTTTGCAACTAAAACTTAATCACAAACTCTAGAAATTGTGCTATTGTATATGAAAGGTATATTATGAAGACTTTATGAAGTCTTTTCCATCATTATTTATATGTATATGATGTCTTCGCGAATCTGGGCATTGATGCCAGCAAATACTGCCAGCTTTATGACTCAGACCACTTTATCACTTAATCAGGTTAATAGTCATCGCAACGCAGCATCACGGTCACACATCTTGGATACTGGGACTTATGACGGAAAGTTCTTTCCTCACTGAAAAGAATTATCGGAAAATCAAAAGTAAAATTAAATGAAAATTAAGAAAAAAGCAAAAAAATAAAAAAAAAAAATAAATGAAACTGAAACATAAATTAAATTGAAAAGAAATTAAAAAAAAACTTTGAAGAAAACTATTGAAACTATATGAAATGCAAAAAGAAATGAACTACAAAAATAAATTTGGCTCGAAAAAAATCTCTACATTCGCTACTGTACAGTAGCAAAGCCTTCACGTTATGGGCGCCATTGTTGCGGGCTCCGTTAGTGCCGTCGGGGTCAGTGCTGGCATGCTTGACCGGCCTCACGCTCGTCGGAGGGTGTTGGTTCTTGACCCCTATCGAAACCGCTCATACAAATCATGCCAGGCTTAACATCGAGGTGACGACGTTGCGAGAATATTTTCTTAACCCACCCTGCCCTGGTTACCTATCTCGCCTAAGTAACCCCTTAAGGCCCACCAGTAGTATAAGAACTAGAGGGTACGAGGCCACCGGTATCACCGGTATCACCGGTATCACCGGTACCACCGATACCAATTTGGGTTCTGATCTATGCTATGCTAAATACCGGTGTTATTTTGGGTTCTAGACCTTGCTTAGCAAACGTTAGAACGCAAAAACGTAAAATTGACGTTCACGTTAAAACGCAAAAACCTAAAATTCACGTTAAAACGTAAAATTCACGTTCACGTTAAAACGCAAAAACGTAAAATTAACGTTTACGTTAAAACGCAAAAACGTAAAATTCACGTTCGGAACGCAAAAATCACCATAGGAAACGAACAAAATCATGAACAGAACATGATGTTTAAGAGTTAAGTTTTTCAGAAAAGGTGGTCCATATGAGTGAAGAGAGAAAAGAATCGTTAAGTAAAAAGCCATGTTAATTTTTTAAATATTTTTTATTTTTTAATTAAATTTTAATATTTAAAAAATAGTTAGTATTGCTGGTAGGGGGCTTACATCAAACCCCCCTTTATAAGTTTTTATTTTTAAAGAATACAGCAGGTGGGCCACTGCCACAAGATCAGTTTTATATTTCATTTTCAAGTTCTATTCGATAATGACCCCAAGCTAGTGTATATATATTATTGGTACATATAAATCTTTTGTCATCAGAACAACTTAAACTTAATTTGTTTATACATTCGGTGTAAGGACATTTTTTTTACAGCTGCTGATTTAACACCCTTAGCCTTTTTTATTAGTGCTGCATCTTCTATGTCTATACTATACATTTTAGCTCTTAATCCTATAAATTCCTTCATTATTTTACCATTATTTTCATCCTTCATGAATCCTAACTTTTTCACATTGAGCTGGGCAATACCGTAGCGGTTTTGGGGTGGATAGTCTGAAGTATCAAATTTATCTATTATATCATTTCTTATATCATTGTAAAAATCATTTGTTCTTATTTTATAAATAAATGAATCGGTATCCATGTAAGCCAGATGTACGTTGTCAGTTAATTTAGGTTTCATGTATGCATAATGAAAGTCGTACATTTTATACTTTGAAATCTCCAAAACACAAAAACCTAAGTAAATAGGCTTATATATATGTGAATTCGTTTTAACTGAATAGCAGCCATGGTTTCCGAAAATTCTAATATGCTATGAAAATTAGGTTCAGCTATAAGAGCGCGACTACCGAGATGGGTACCTTTGCTTTCTATTGAATCGACAATTCGAACATCTTTTCGTTTGTCTACATTTTCCATAGTTTTTCCGAATACAGCATTATTGCAAAGTTTACGCTTTGCAAACTTTGTGGTGGCTTTTTTTCTTAGTTCATTGTTTAAATCAATATATTTTTTCAGCCATTGAGATTGTTTGAATTGCATCACTCTATGAATTTTCTTAAGCACCAAACCATTATCAAGGCATTGAATTAATGTTTTGTAATGATTTATATTATTATTATTATATAATAATTAACTTTATTATTCAAATCAGCAATTAATTTTTTATCGGATTTACCAGACAATGAAATGTTTGAAGGACAGAATGGAAGATCATTGTGATTATCATGTATTTCTAGGGGATACTCGAGATCCACTTCTAAAACATAACCAATGTTTATATTTGAAATTAACCAGCCTTTAATCTCATCTAAATTAGTTGGAGGTTCAACCCATTTAAAGTCTGAATGTGGGAGGTAATCAGACATGGCCCAACCGTATAGATTACGAGTATTAGCATCCAAGTACATTAAATAATCAGATGGTTTACTTGAATCATAATCAACCATATATTTATTATTTGCTTTACAATGTCAAAAGTACAAAAGTAATACATGTTAATGTCTGTCAAAAGTTCAAGCTTAACACCTGTTTCTTTCAACATAGCAGCCCACGAAAAACCTGGCAATGTATAATAGTGACATGGATCTAGACCATAAATTGTTCTAGAATCAATTCTAAATTTTTCAAAAATGTCTGATAAAACTAAGACGTCTGTAATTAAATAGTGTTCAAGATACTCTCTTAAATTACTACATTTAAAATGTGACCAAACTTTCTCAGCATGATTATAATCATCGTGGTTACAATCCTCTTCAACCAAAGAATTTCTAAATGATTCTATTGGAGGAAGCTCCGTCTCACTTAATTTTTCTATAGAATCTAAATAATCATAGCATAAAACACCCTTACGAGTCATAAGTTGAATAGATTCATCATATTTGAAAAATGATAAAATTTAAAAAAAAATTTTTTCATCAAGAGTTTTTGCTATCTTATCTATACTTGAAGGTAAAAATCTAAATGAGTCTAAGAACCGTAATTCTAGAAACTCGCTCTGCTCACTATTTATTAATAATTTTGTTGATATGGATATATATTTCTCTTTGTTGAGAGGAATAATATTGATAAACCCTTTGATATTACCCAGCTCTTTTATAAATAAATGAGAATCATAACCGGTCAAATTATGGAAAAAAATTGGAATGAATTTAGGTATCTTATAGTTAAAGTAACAATTTGAATGCTCTGCCCCTCTGAATTTACCAGTTAAGTGATCATGATCTCGTACCTTTACGTCGCCCCATTTTTTTTTTTTTTTTTATAGTTCTGCGATTGAGATACTCTATAAAATAAAAACAAGGTGTTGAACTCTGAGGGAGAAGTCATTTCATAAGTAGCACCTTACCACACACCTTACGTGTTTCAGCATGAAAATTGTAAAAACGTTTGTATGGGAAAGGTGAAAGGATCATTCTCACACTATGAAAATTGGAAAAAAAATGTTTGTGTGGAGGAGATTAACTATCATCGTTCTCACCCTTAAATACCCCTATCATTCAAACCAATGGTGTGTGTGTGTGTGTGTGTGTGTGTGTGTGTGTGTGTGTGTGTGTAAGAAGATTGGGTGGGGGTACTTCTATAAACAAGAAATGATTTGGTGATGATCAGAATAGTCGATTTCAAGAAGCTACACAGTCAACATAATTACTAATATTATACATAATGATTAATTCCGATGAAGCAGAATACTGTGGTGGGGTGATAGAATCGTAGCGGATCTGGTCGAATATACGGTAAGATAAAATTTTTCTCGTTCTGCTTCCTTTATACAAAATACTTGAAAATAATTTTTTTTTCTTATAGGTCTTTTTATCGATAAGATACGCAAAGCTGTCCACAGAAAGCATATTATTAATTGGAGGAGGCTCTTATGCTTAAGAGAAAACATATCAACGTGGATCAACGTTTGAGCTGAAATTTACAAAAATATAAATAATTTTATGTTAATATAATTTATAAGCATATATATATATATGTATATATATATATATATGTAGAGTTTGAAATAGATTTAAATAGTACAATTTATTATATTAAGTAAAATCAAAGTGAAATACAAATTCAATTAAATTTAAGTTTTAGTTTTAAGTTCGTAATTTTAGGTAGATATAAGAATTATTTATTAAGTAGGTATAATTGGTAGATGTTGTTGGATCTGAGGTTGGCAATCAAAGAGACCCTTGTGTTGTTCTCTGCTCTGGATATCGTCTCCAAACCTCGATGCTGCCAACTATCTTGTTCTTCGGAATTCAATTGGTTCAGTGGTTTCTTCGTTAACTTCCATGAAAGTATAGAATGTAGGAGTTGCCAAATACTAGTTTCCTACATATATATATATAAATATAAACATATAAGAAAAAGAAGCAAAATTAATTTTTTTAAAAATCAAATTTATTTCTTTTATTAATTATGCACAATTTTGTTTTTATCGATCCAAGAGTTATGTCCTGGTTGGAATCCCAACCATTTTACAAAAACTTTATTTCCTCTGGTTTGTAGAACTTTTTCAACTAGATATACTCACCACAATCAGTTTTCAGCAGTTCTAGTTCATAAAAGCCTCCTTGAATAGGTTTTCCTTGAAACTCTTCGGGAAAATATGTTATAGGTTTTGTTGCTTGGACTTTTCTTATTTTAAAAACCTCAGTAGTCCAGTTGGGTGTATAACCTTTTTCGAATACATGTTGTTAAGTATTTAATTTGTGAATTTAATGAAAGACGTTTTCTTCGATAGGTAGGTTAAACAGGAATGAATTTATTTTTCTATATTGATTATATATTTTTCTATAATGATTATATATTATAGGAACTATAGTCAGAGAACAGAACAAAGGAAAGAATGTGCAAGGATATTTATGGTTGGAATGATATTGTGATATTCTGTGCTTATTTTTCCAGTTGCAATCAGTTGGACAAGTCTGGAGTAAGCGCGACATCCTTCTGAAAGTTTCAGGATTCCTGTATCTTTTATGATTTCATCAAATATGTCTTTGTTTGGACAGTTGACAGTAATTCTTTGTGGTTCACTCAGTACATAATTCCATTGATTAAATTTGAGTGGTTGCCAGAACTCTAGATTTCCTTTAATTGTATTGACTTTACAGGTTTTTGTGGTAACTTGTTGTTTGCTGAGATGAGAATTGTTGTTTCACATATCGGCTTATCCATTGTGGAATACACCAATTGATTTTGGCAGATGTAGTCTTCTTCAGATAGTTTTTTGCAAAGGTCTAGATTATTCATTTGTTTATAAGATTGTTTATTATTTGACAATGTTATATAATGATAAGTAGGTTCTATATAAACATAAGTTGAAGTATCTTGTACTGTTCAAGGGTCACCGAAATAAAATTTAACCCATCTACTCATTGGGCACATGTAGCTGCCGCTTAATCCGATTCAGCAAGTCAGCACCTGCCAATGTCACTGAACCATCCCTGGTTAAAACTTCAATCACTTACCTGTCAAACGTCAAACCTTCGATACAAATAAAATTAACTTCTTAAAAACTAAAAGTCTGTGTCGTGTTTTATTTCTTTTATTTTCGGGAATTTTATAACTTAAAATTAAAAATAAATTTAATGCTATACAGCAAAAACATTGGTCCTTCGAGCATTTAGTAAATTTCCGTAAAATAATAAAAGATCGCTAGATTGTGTGAAGATTAAAAAGTGTGTGCAACGTGGGAGTTAACCTTAAACCTAACCAGCACGAGGAAGTTTCGACGCCATTTCAAAGTGAGTAGTCTCTTTTGCTTACTACTATATTACAAATTAAAATAAAATGTCTGCAAAGCAACTAACTGCAAAAGCCAAGCAATTAAAGAAAGATGTGGAGAATTTTGGCAAAAAGGGTAAAGCCATAACCCTTACTTATGTCCAAACCAGGTTAAATCTGTTAGAGGATTTGTGGTCTTCTGTGTCCAAAATTTACGATGCCTTTTTGGAAGAAGATAATGATGTGACAAAAGGGGAACCTGAAGTTGAAGTGTTGTATGATGAAATTAGGGAAGAATATTGTGTGTTTCAGGCTAGGCTTCTGGATTCGGTGGAAAGTTTCCGTGCAAGCAGCAACCAACAGTCCAGTGAAGTCGCTGAAAAGGAGAAATCAATGAAAAACGAGGAACTTCATTTTCCAGCAATAAAAATACCAACCTTCGACGGCAGTTATGAAAAATTGGCCAAATTTTCACGACCTTTTTGTGACCCTGGTAGGCACCAAATCATCTTTATCAGATATTCAGAAGATGCATTATCTGAAGACCAGTTTAGCAGGTGACGCTGAGAAGCTACTTCTGACTATGAAGATTCAAGGTCATAATTATGTCAAAGCATGATCGATTTTGAAGGATCGTTATGATCACCCTCGCGTTCTTGTCAATATGCAGTTGAATACACTGTTCAATCTACCGTTGTTGACCCAGGAGCGTGCGGAGTCGATTAAAGATCTTCTATATACTTCGACTCAAGTGATTCATAGCCTTGCCAATCTGAAAATAGAAGTAGAATATTTAGATCCAGTGCTAATTTTTCTTCTAGTGCGAAAGTTACCCAGCAGAACGCAGCAAATGTGGGAGGAGAAGCTGAATGATAGAGAGGACCCAAAGAAGTTGCCGACTTTCAAGGAATTTACTTCCTTTCTGGAGACAAGGTTCCGGACTCTTGAAGCGGTTGATCAGCAGCACAGTCAGGGTACATCCAAACCATCACGGGACTCTTCACACAAAAATTCGTTCGTCGCACATGCGCAGTCTGATAAATTGAAGATTTCCTGTAAAATATGTCAGAAAAATAAACATGCGGATAGAAGATGCAGTAAATTTTTGAAAATGAGTGTAATCGAGCGTAGTCATAAATAAATTGGGTTTGTGTCGAAACTGTTTAGGGTATAATCATGTTACTGATAGTTGTTCAACTAGTCGTAGATGCTATCATTGTCAACAACCACATCATACCTTATTACATGTTAATAATACTTCTTTACAGCCAAGCCAACAACCTTCACGCGCACAGCAAAATAATAACTCTTTTCAGCAAGTCCAGCCAACAAATAGTAGTCAGCCAAACAACCAAGTGCAGCAACAGAGTAGCAGCCAAAATTTGCAAAGTACAACTTTGAACGCAGAGGCGCCTTCATTCCAGACTGCCAATAAACCATCGGGTTCTAACAATTTAACTTCTCACCATTCTCATCACAGCAGAAACCAAAAACTCTCAAGTTTTACTGGCAACAGCCCTTGTAAAAGTAAAGTCTTCGTTGGGAGAGTGGTTGACGTTGCGAGCATTGTTAGATACTGGTTCTGAAGCGTCGTTCATCACAGAGTATGCTGCCCAATTACTCCAACTTAAATCTCGAACAACTCATACGGGGGTGTCCGGGTTGGGTTTGGTCAGCAGTGGCACATGTTTAAGAGTGGTAGATATCACTTTTGCTTCGCAACATTCAACGTTTGCAACAACTGCGCAAGCCTACATCTTAAAGTCACTGTCTGGGCATCTGCCGGCCCGGACCCTTCACGTTGAGAATTGGACTCATCTCAACGATTATGTGCTTGCCGATCCAGAATTCTTCAAATCGTCCAAAATTGATATTTTGCTTGGCAGTGATGTCCTTCCCGAACTTTTGTTGCCAGAGCTGATTCCACCAGCAGATAAACTGATGCCAGTCATGCAGAAGACAACATTGGGATGGATTTTATTCGGAAAGGCTCCAATTGTATCCGAATCCACTCATCAAGTCAGAAGTTTCATGCAAACAGTAGATGTCGAAACCCAACTTCGAAAATTTTGGGAACTGGAAGAGACGCCTTTCAAGCCATTCCAAAAGGCTGAAGATATTGAATGTGAAAATCATTTCATCGCCAACTCTGAACGAACAACTGATGGACGCTATCAAGTAGCATTGCCGTTCAAAGGAAACGTTCCTCCGGTTTTTGGCGATTCTTATCAAGATCAAGATGCAAACCAGCAACTTCGAGACCAGTATTCAGCCTGCATTGAAAAATATATCCAACTGGGTCATATGAGTGAAGTCAAAAAGGATAAGTTGCCAGAAAATCTGCATTACTTCCTGCCACATCATGCTGTCATCAAAGAAAGCAGTTCAACCACAAAATTGAGGGTGGTGTTTGACGCATCCTTCAAAACATCAAGTGGCGTTTCTTTGAACGATGCTATGTTGGTAGGTCCAGCACTTCAGCAAAATATCTGCGACATTATTCTTCGTTGGAGGTTGTATAAATACACCTTCACTGCTGACATCGAAAAAATGTATCGACAGATCTTGATAGCGGAGCAAGACAAAAATTATCAGCTGAATCTGTGGAGAAAAAATTCTGATGAGCCTATTAAAGTTTACAGACTTAATACGGTTACCTTTGGAACAGCAGCCGCTCCATATCTTGCGATCCGAACGCTACTGAAGTTGGCAGAAGACAGTTCGAAAAATCAACTTGCTGCAACCATGATCCGTGAAGAGATGTATGTAGACGATTTGATATCTGGAGGAAATACCGTTGCAGAGGCTAAAGAGAAAATAAAACAAATTAAAACAACATTAGAGACAGCTGGATTCAACTTACGGAAATGGACTTCCAATTCTGACGAATTACTTTCGGGCATTCCAACAGGAGAACGGGAATCATCATTCTCAATGCCGTCAGAAGATTCAGAACGAGTTAAGACGCTCGGTGTCCACTGGCTTCCTTCTGTTGATAAATTCTCTTTCTGTTACAATGCACTTCCCGATCCACAGCCGACAAAACGATTTATTCTATCTACGATAGCACGTCTTTTTGATCCAATGGGTTGGATTGCTCCGTGTATTGTGAAGGCGAAGATGTTCATGCAGCAACTATGGGTGAAAAAGATGTCATGGGATGAACCAATTGAATCATCACTTTTGGATCAATGGAATGTCTTCTACGAAGATCTGCAAGCCATCAACAAAATTCAATTTCCAAGGTGGGTTCAAACCATCGGCGACTTCACTCGAGTTGAGCTTCATGGTTTCAGCGACGCATCGGAAAAAGCCTACGGAGCAGCTGTGTATTTGCGAGTCGGAGATGATACAGACCATGCGAAGATGCATCTTCTCATCTCTAAATCTAAAGTTGCTCCTGTACAACCAGTAAGCCTTCCGCGTTTGGAACTTTGCGGTGCTGTTACTTTGGCCAAGCTTCTGGACCATGCCACTCAAGTATTTGGCAACAAAAACATCAAGTGGTTTGCATGGACTGACTCAACCATCACTCTTTCGTGGATTCGAGCTTCACCAAACAAATGGGAAACTTTTGTGCGAAACAGGGTTGGAGAAATACAGCGTTTGACTCCCGACAAAATATGGAACCATGAAGACTGAAGAATGTAAATTTGCCTTATGATCAACAGCATCCAATCATCCTGGTTCCAAATCACCACTTCACCAAATTGATTCTTCACGAAGCACATGAAAAAACTCTTCATGGTGACATTCAGTTGATGATGGGTTATCTTCGGAAAAAATATTGGATTTTTCAGACCAAGCGAGCAGTAAAACAATATGTTCATAAATGCACTATATGCTATCGGTTTAGGACTAAGCCTGCTCATCAACTGATGGGAGAATTACCAAAGCCCAGAGTGACTGCATCCAGGCCATTCTCACATAGTGGAGTTGACTACGCTGGTCCGATTAATATCCGGGCTTTGAAAGGCCGCGGAGCAAAAAGCTACAAAGGCTACATAGCCATCTTCGTTTGGCTAGCAACAAAGGCGATTCATCTTGAAGCGGTAAGCGACCTCACCACTCAAGCTTTTCTAGCAGCTTTTCGGCGGTTTACATCACGGCAAGGAGTCTGCAGCCAAATCTACAGTGATTGCGGCACGAATTTTAAAGGAGCTGAAACAGAGTTATACCGACTTCTGAAGGATGCTACCCATGACTGGAAAGGTGTTGCTGAAGTTTTGTCGTCACAAGGAACAAAGTGGAATTTCATTCCTCCTGCTTCTCCCCACTTCGGAGGATTATGGGAAGCCGGCGCGGCGTGAAGAGTGTTAAACACCACTTCAAAAGAGTTGTTGGAAATGGGGTATTAAATTTCGAGGAACTCACCACGCTTTTAACGCAATTTGAAGCGTGTCTAAATTCGAGGCCTCTATGTCCCTTAACAGAGAATCCTGAAGACTTCCATGCTTTGACTCCAGCACACTTCTTAATCGGAGCAGAAATGTTCACTGTACCAGAGCCAGATCTCACAATCGGTAAGGCGAACTATGTCGATCGGTGGAAAGCAATTCAATTCAGTTTGCAAACCTTTTGGCATCACTGGCAATCCGAATATTTGGCTCGACTGCAACAACGACCGAAATGGCTAAAACCTCAACCTCAACTTCAAATCGGAGACCTGGTTTTGATCAAAGATGAGAGACTTCCCCCATCAAAATGGAATCTAGGACGAATTCTAGAAACTTTCCCCGGAAAAGATGACATCACCAGAGTAGTGAAGCTGAAAACAGAGCAAGGTGAATTTAAACGACCTGTAACGAAGCTATGTCCTCTACCAATTAACAGAAATCAACATTCAAATCAAGCCTAAAAAAGGCCTACACACACACACACACACACACACACATACACATACACACATACACACACACACACACCCACATACACACACACACACACACATCACATCACATCACATATGCATCATGTTGTCATAATTATGCGAAGGCATTAAAATAATTTTCCTCTCGCAATTCATCATTATTCACATGAGCATATTTTCTACAAAAAAAAAAAACACGAAAATGCAACAAAAATATTCGAAAACAAATTTATTTTGCTCATTTTCAAACGAAAAACGTAATTAAAACGAATAATTTAATTTTCACTTCATAATTCTACATGAAAAAATATTCATAATTGCTCATTTAATACGAAAAAACGCAAAGAAAAACTAATAAAAACTTTTAATTTCATTTATAATTTTTACGAAATTAATTCAAATTAAAAATCACCATCATTAAAATAATCAACTTTTAAATCAAACCACTTCTAAAACCAAAACATAATTAAATTTTCAACTTAATATGAATTCACATATAAAAACACTTAAAACATTATTTTGCATCACTTTAAATAATATTCAAACTATTTCGCACTATGTGAATCATCAAAATATTCAATTTAATACACTTTAAAAAATTAATCACACAAGAAAAATAATACTATTCGCAAGAAAGTTAAAACCGTCCGAACCCTACTCAGACTCCGATGGCCATGAAAACTCAATATAATTGAATACAAATTTAAAACAATAAAATATAATATAAATTCAATAAATTAACTAATTTCAACTCACCTGAATCATCTGCAGCATCATCTCCAGCAATTTTCTTCGAAATTTAACACTAAATAACACATGAAATATTACACTTTAATTTACAAAAAAAAAAATTACACACCCGAAGCACAAACAACGCCGTAATTGATGAAATTTTCCATTGACAACAAGCAGAGTATGGAGTTGTTGTTGTTTGCCTCCATCCTCATCGTTACTTTATCAATGAAAAGAACGAATTACTATCCGAGACTCTATATGTGCAGCTTTAGAGGGTATCCAAACCGTAGTAGAAAATGTTGTTTTTTTTATGTCGAAATTAATTTTCATTAAACTTGTTTATGTAACATATTTAATAAACTTTGTTTCTTTTCATGTCAATCTGAGATGAATTGCAATAGAAGAAACGTTTTTTTTTTCACCTAAAACTAAGGAAAACTCACCTTCCGCCCGGGGAGAATGTTCAAGGGTCACCGAAATAAAATTTAACCCATCTACTCATTGGGCACATGTAGCTGCCGCTTAATCCGATTCAGCAAGTCAGCACCTGCCAACGTCACTGAACCATCCCTGATTAAAACTTCAATCACTTACCTGTCAAACGTCAAACCTTCGATACAAATAAAATTAACTTCTTAAAAACTAAAAGTCTGTGTCGTGTTTTATTTCTTTTATTTTCGGGAATTTTATAACTTAAAATTAAAAATAAATTTAATGCTATACAGCAAAAACATGTACAATTGGTAATGGAATTAATTTGTAAATATTATACAATAGATTGGTTATCAAAGGAATTTGAATGACGAATTTTAAACGTTAATTTTAATAGAATGCTTTTAATGTGCTTATTTCGAATATCTTGTAAGCATAATTATATTGTAAAGGTAGAGGAAACATTTTTCCATTTGTTAATGTTTTTACATTGTTATCGAGTTCATTTATAAATTTTTTAGGAGTTATAATACATGGATGTATGATATTAGCTTTAATAAGTAAAATTGCATCTGTTAATAGGTCAAATTGTTCATCGAGTTCATTACTTAAGTAAGTTAAATAATTTATATGATCTAATAATATGACAGAATTTTCAATAGAACTCTTGGTTTCTTTAAAATTTGCAATAAATTTATTTAGTTTGTTTATATTAGCATTAAAGGTATCTTCATGCATTTTCAAAGCACTAATAGAATCATTAAAATTTGAAATTGTCCTTGTAATCACTTTTGTTTGTTCTTTCATTAAATTTTGTAAATTTGAATTATCTTCTTCAAAATGTTTAATAGCTTCATTGTAGTATTGTGCGTCGTCTGCATCTGGGTTACCGAAAAGCCAGTTAAGTACATAACCGCTATCATTGAATATACCTCTTTTCTGTTTTCTTTTCTCGTGTGGATGATTCAATAAATGGGATAGAGTTTCTTGTTTTTGAAATAAGTTATTAATTTTGATAGACAAAAATTTTAAGGTTTGAGAACAATGAAATGAAGGATTTTCTTCGGGACAAAATGATTGTGTTTGTTTAAAAACTTTTTCGATGCTATTAAGTTTCCTTGAATAAAAGGAAATATTAGTATAAATGATTAATTCATATTTATCAGAATTGTTCAAGACTCAATCAGTGTTTTATTTTGTTAAACATTCAAAATATCAATCATTCATACATAATTAACTACAATCATTATATTTTCATTCATTCAATTTATTAAGCTTTGTAAATTAACTACAAAATTATGATTGTTAAAAATTACCTAAGAACTTAACTATACCCTATGATTTTAATCTCACTCAAAGATGTTATCATTGTTATCATTGTTATCTTTTTTAACTCATTCGCAATGCCGCACACTTGCTTTGTAAAGAAGACAATTAAATTGTATCGTTCCTTTTGAGTTCAACCGTCAAGCAGTGCACATCATTCCTGGTAACCTGTGTCAACTATATATATATTAAATACTAATTACATACCTAATCATCATTGAAATTACTTTTTTTTCTTTTTATTTGATATTTCGACTGGGCTTTGCTAGGACTCTTTCGCTCGTTTGAATCTTAAACATATTGGTCCTTCGTCGTCGGATTTTTAAAGACAGAACATTAATAATTAAGTTGTGATTGCAAATATCGTATAAATCAAATCTGCCATATATAAATTTGCATAAAATCTCTACATATATATATGTGCAAAGTGATCACGTGCAAATAAACTGACTGAATTTTCTCGAATAAATTCACAGCAAGGAAATTATTCCTACGCCGCATAACTTTTTTGTATTAAATACAATTTGTGCAATGTCAAGTGCATTAAAAATCAAATGTGGGAACGCCAAAGGGCGCTTAACTCGGGCGGCAGCATTTGTAGAAACAATCGATGAATCTACGACGGTTGAAATGTTGCAAATTCGGTTTGACAAATTGGAGACCGCGTGGTCTGAATTTTCATTTTTGCATAACGCAATAATTGAAAATTTGGGAGAAGATGCTGTTGATGAAATCGAAGAAATCGAAAATGAATTTTCCGCATATGAATCCAAGTACTTTGTTACAAATGCACAAATTGCAAATGCTATACGGGTTAGGGCACATTCTAATGAAAATTCATCAGCTATAGACCGGTTAACCGAACAGCAGACATCCTTTTTAGAAAAATTAAATTCGTCTTCGTCGCAAAATAACAGTGGTACTTCTCAATTGCCTTGTATCGTGGTGCCACCATTTAGTGGAAATTATAAGGACTGGCCGTCCTTTCGGGATCTATTTCTAGGATCGGTCGATACCAAGAAAAATCTCAATGCGACTCATAAGTTCCATTACCTGAAGTCGTATCTTCGAGGTGATGCAGCTAATTTAATTAAGCACATAGCTATATCCGAAGCAAACTATGCCGAAGCATGGGATCGTCTTGAAAAGCGTTATGATCGCAGTCAGTTAATAGTTCAATCGTTTATTGAAACTTTTTTGTCGCTTCCTAATTCCACGGTTTGCAATGTTCAAACTCTTAGGAAAATCTCAGACGGAGCCGATGAAGTCGTGCGGGGGCTTCATGCATTGGGAAAAAACAGTCGCGACCCATGGCTCATCTACTTGTTGTTGAATAAACTCGACCATGATACAAAACAATCTTGGGCAGAGCATATTGGTTCTCGGGAAGACTGTACTATAATCGAATTTTTAGAATTTCTAGAGGCACGCTGTGATGCTCTCGAAGCTTGTCAGTCTGTCAGTAGTCGATTGATCACGTCGCGGGCTAAGCCAGCAAATAATATTCGGGCTCATTTAGCTGGGCCTTCTGATTCGACAACGCAGTCAAAATGCCCAATGTGTCAAAGTGATCATATTTTACCTCAGTGCCCTAAATTCGTCACGTTAGACATTGAATCACGCTGAAACTTTGTTAAAACCAATTCCTTATGCTTTAATTGTCTTCGCGTTGGACATTCTTCGTATAAATGCCATTCTTCGTTTCGCTGTCGGGTGTGCCGAGCACGCCATCATTCGCTAGTTCACTCTGCAGATTCCAAAACAAAACAGGAATCGTCTTCAGTATCTCCGCTCCAATCTCAATCTCCTTCGTCGCCGTCGTTATCAAACCTCGTTACACCTGCGCTTCCACTCGTGAATAACCATTCGCTTGAATTTAGCTGTCCTAAAAAAACACTTTTGCCAACTCTTTTAGCAAAAGTTCAAGATACTCTGGGAAATTTCATAGACTGCCGGGTGCTTCTTGATTCCGGGTCCCAATCTTCTTTCGTTGTGGAATCCTTCGCCCAAAGGCTCGGTTTTCAACGAACACATGCGAGAATCCCTATTCTTGGTCTATCGTCCACGGAAGTAGGATATACTAAAGGACGCATTTCATTAAAACTGGTTTCTCGTTTCAACTCTAATCATATTTTCGTTGATGCCTTTATACTCGATAAGTTGACTTCGAACCTTCCCTCTCAATTTATAGATGTTTCTTCATGGTCGCATACACTTAATCTTGATCTCGCAGATCCAAATTTCAACCTAGCTGCTCCTGTTGATGTTCTTCTCGGATGTGATAAACTTTGGAGCATTCTGAAAGACGGACAAATCCGCGGTCGTGACGGTTTACCTCTCGCTCAAAATTCATCGTTCGGTTGGATAATAACCAAGACAATTCTTTGAGTCCGAAAATGCAAATTTCTGTACTTCTCTGCATTCTACTCTTGATATAGATGGATTGTTACAACGTTTTTGGGAGATTGAAGAGGTTACACCAGTAAATCCATCGTTGGTTGTCGATCAGGCAGAAGAACATTTTCGTAGGACATTTTCTCGGTCTACAGATGGGAACTTTGTAGTTCAACTTCCCTTTAAAACACCAAATCCTTCGTTTGAAGGCACTTTATCTTTAGCTGTTTCACGTCTTTACTCAATGGAGCGTCGCTTTTCGCAAAATTCAATATTGAAAGATATGTATTCCAACTTCATGCGTGAGTACATAAGCTTAGGCCACATGACTCGCATTCCTCAAGCAGAAATAGGAATGTCCAATGGCAAGTGTTTTTATCTCCCTCACCATGCAGTGCTGAAACCAGATAGTTCCTCTACAAAACTGCGTGTTGTATTTGATGGTTCAGCCAAGGATTCGAAAGGTATATCTCTAAACAGCACTCTTTTGGTAGGACCTCCCATTCAAAGAGACCTAATTGGAGTCTGCTTGCGCTTTCGGCAACATCGGTTTGTATTCACTGCGGATGTTGTGACAATGTTTCGCCAAATTTGGGTGGATGATTTACACTGCGACTACCAGCGTATTGTTTGGCGTGACTCTCCGTTGAAGGAGTTAGAACATTATCGGTTACGTACTGTGACTTACGGGACATCATCTGCTCCATTTTTGTCCGTAAGGGTCTTAAAACAGTTGGCAGAAGATTATAAATCACAGTACCCAAAGGCTGCTCGTGTCCTCTTGGAGGATGTTTACGTTGACGACGTCATGACAGGAGCAAAATCACCAAAGGAGCTTATCGAACTACAGTCAGAAGTAGTTGCTCTGCTTTCTGTGGCTAAACTTCAGCTGCGTAAGTGGAGCTCAAATTGTTGGCCTTTGTTAGCTTCTCTTCCAAAAGAAGAATGTGAATACTCAATCTTCGACATAGAACGTTCGCAATCGTTCATAAAGGTTCTTGGTATGCATTGGAGCCCTTCAAGTGATGAGTACTCGTTTCGCATGTCAAAGTTTCTTCCAAAGATAACTTCAACAAGGCGGTCATTGCTGTCAGAGGTTTCCCGAATATTCGACCCCTTAGGATTACTAGCACCATCCGTCATATTGTTTAAAATCCTCTTTCAGGAGCTTTGGTCATCAAAACTAAAACTAGGGTGGGACGACCCACTTCCTTCGGAGCTGGCTGACCGATGGCTTCAATACAGACAGGAACTAACCTTTTTCGAGCAGGTTAGGGTTCCAAGAAACTTGTTTCCGTCGTCAGAAGGAGTCGAACTTCACGGATTCTGCGACGCGTCCTCACTTGCATATGCTGCTGTTGTGTACACTCGCTGTGAAATCGCTGATGGAAAATACAAGCTTACGATAATTGCAGCCAAAACTAAGGTTGCCCCATTAAAACCTGTATCAATCCCGCGTTTGGAGTTATGCGGAGCTCTTCTTCTGTCTCACTTGCTGAATCTCATAAAATCTTCGTTTACAGGGAATATTTCAAAGGTCGTGACTTGGTGTGACTCTGAAATTGTTTTGCATTGGCTGGCTTCACCCCCTCGTCGCTGGACAACATTCGTCGCTAATAGAACCGCTGCTATACTTGAAACCACTCCCAGACACTTTTGGCGCCACATTTCATCAGAATCGAATCCAGCAGACTGTGCTTCGCGTGGTATTTTACCGTCTAATTTACCAAATCATCATCTCTGGTGGACTGGTCCATCGTGGCTATCATTAGATGAAATTCAATGGCCTAAACCTAAACTAATGAATTTAGAACCGGAAAGTAATGAACTTTTAATCGAACAAAAACCATATCCGCGTCAGGTGCTTCTGACATCGAATAAAATCGACATAATTGACTATATAATCGACAACACTTCGTCTTGGCTACGTATGCAGAGAAAACTTGCTTATGTTATTCGGTTTACATTCAACTATCTAAGCCCAGAATCTAATCGTCGAACTTCATATTTAACTCTTAAAGAAATTCAAGTAGCAAAATTAACTATCCTTAAATCGGTACAAGAAAACTCATTCAGTGAAGATATTCGCGCCCTAAAAACTACAAATCAGTTATCCCCAAAATCAAAATTATTAAAATACTCTGCGTTTCTTGACAACAAGGGTCTTCTTAGGGTTGGAGGAAGAATTAAAAATGCTAATATATCATTTAATATAAAACATCCTATTATTCTTCCAAATAATCGTTTTTCTTCTCTAATTATAGAAGACATACATAACAGCTACCTACATCCAGGAGTTTCCGCAACTTTTGCCATCATCAGACAGCAGTATTGGATTTTGGGATGCCGTAATATGATTCGTAAAAAAGTGTTCAGATGCAACAAATGTTTCAAGCAGCGGAAAAACACTATATCACAACTGATGGGTGATCTACCACTTCCAAGGATTACACAAAGTCGTCCCTTTTCAAACACTGGTTGTGATTACGCTGGCCCAATATATATTAAACTCTCACGGGGTCGTAATCCAAAAATTACAAAAGCATACATATGTTTGTTTGTATGTATGGCTACTAAGGCCATTCACCTCGAGTTAGTGAGTGATCTAACTTCTGAAACATTTCTGGCTGCCTTACGTAGATTTGTGTCTCGACGTGGACTTTGTTCGAACATCTATTCGGACAACGGCACTAATTTCCAAGGCGCCCGTCGGTGCCTCAACGAGATGCACAAATTGGTGTTGTCAGAAGCCCATAACGAAGCTGTTGCCACGTCGCTTGCCAAGGATAACATCGCATGGCACTTTATTCCCCCCTCTTCACCCCACTTCGGTGGTCTTTGGGAAGCTGGCGTGAAATCCGTCAAATTTCACCTACGACGAGTAATCGGTGACACTTTACTCACCTTCGAAGAACTGTACACAGTTCTTACGCAAATAGAATCTGTTTTGAATTCTCGCCCTCTTTTTCCTATATCAGATGATGATTTAAATCCTCTAACCCCAGCTCATTTTCTTATAGGTGAACCGTTAACAGCTGTACCAGAACCTACAACGCTTACCACACCTATTAATCGCCTCTCACATTGGAATTATCTACAAAACATAGTGCAAGGATTTTTGAAAAGATGGCATTCGGAGTACATCACCACACTACAAGAACGACCAAAGTGGAAGCGATCTACTACCAACCTGAAGCCTGGTGACATTGTGGTTATAAAGGAGCCCAATCTTCCGCCCACCAAATGGCTCCTCGGCAAAATCGAGAAGACAAATGAAGGAGCTGATGGTCGAGTTCGAGTTGCTACAGTGAAGACGACTGGGGGTACCTTTGTTCGCCCAATAACCAAGCTGGCTCCATTGCCTATGTCCTGAAACCTGTTCCAGGGGGGCCGGGATGTTCAAGACTCAATCAGTGTTTTATTTTGTTAAACATTCAAAATATCAATCATTCATACATAATTAACTACAATCATTATATTTTCATTCATTCAATTTATTAAGCTTTGTAAATTAACTACAAAATTATGATTGTTAAAAATTACCTAAGAACTTAACTATACCCTATGATTTTAATCTCACTCAAAGATGTTATCATTGTTATCATTGTTATCTTTTTTAACTCATTCGCAATGCCGCACACTTGCTTTGTAAAGAAGACAATTAAATTGTATCGTTCCTTTTGAGTTCAACCGTCAAGCAGTGCACATCATTCCTGGTAACCTGTGTCAACTATATATATATTAAATACTAATTACATACCTAATCATCATTGAAATTACTTTTTTTTCTTTTTATTTGATATTTCGACTGGGCTTTGCTAGGACTCTTTCGCTCGTTTGAATCTTAAACAAGAATAAAATTTTACATGACCTATTTGCTCGTAGTATATGCCACTACTCGTTTTGATTGGTTGAATCTCGAAAGAAGAAACTTCTTTTATCAACAAAATGATTAATCTGGAAGAGAAGATAATGGTTTTAGTCTATTGACATGAACACGAACAAATTTATTTCTGATTTTAATTGTTACGTTTTGATTCTTGTGAACTTTTAATATTTTGTAAGGACCCTTAAAGTTTGGGCTAAGCTTTTTGCTTTTACCAGGTTAACTTTCAGTAGACTCTAAATAAACTTCATCATCTATTTTATATTCGTAAACGTTAACATTTTTGTCATAATGTTGTTTTGAATTTTGCTTTGAGCGCAATATATTATCACGTGCAATTTGATGAGTTTTGTTTAGTCTTTATTTTAAGGAGTCATGATACGAATCATAAGAGTACCTAAACTCTGGATTGGAAGTAATTGAACTAGGAAGAATAGCTTTGTATCCAAAAAGTAATTCAAAAGGCGTAAATTTTGTAGAAGCATGAACACTAGTATTGTAAGCAAACATTGCTAACGGAATATACTCATTCCAGTCTGTTTGATTTGAGTTGATAAAATGCTTCAAGTAGTCTTTCAAAGTTGAGTGCGAGCGTTCTAATGCTCCGTTGGTTTGCGGGTGATAAGCAGTAGCAAACTTGTGTTTAATATGTAGTAGTTTAGAAATATTATTCATTAGATCTGAGGTAAAGTCAGATCCCTGATCAGTGAGAATACTTTTAGGTATACCAAACATGGTAATGAAATGCACAAGGTTTTCTCCTACTGTTTTAGCTTCATGATTTTGTAATGGAATGGCATATGAATACTTAGTGAGGTCATCTTGCATAGTTAATACAAATTTGGAACCATCCTCACACAAAGGTAATGGACCGACTATGTCAAGTGCTAACCTTTCAAATGGTTGAAAGCTTGTACTCGTTATTTCCATTGGGGTTTTATGTTTTTCCCTAATGGTTTTATTTATTTGACATGAAGTTCAATTTTTTTATATACTTTTGAATGTCTTTCCTCATTTTTGGCCACTTATATTTGACAGAAATTCGTTTAAACATCCTATGGTAACCACAATGCCCTGAAAGAGGACTATCATGATTTTCTTTTAAAATGATAGGTATTTGATCGCTCGATGGATTTGTAATAGTATCGTTAAATAAAACGATTTTAATGTTTGAATTTCGGAAAACAAACAATATTATCTGTTTACATTTATCGTATTTAAATTGGTTGAAATCATCAACAGGATTTGCGATTGCTATTGAATTGATATTATCTTTATCTAATTCAATTTTTAAATTTTGTATTGTATAAAAGAAATCCGCGTATAAAGGTTTTTCGAAATACATATGTTTGACAAAACAATGATATATATTTTTTCCATTTTTGTTTTGAGATTTGGAAATGGAATAGAGCCCATGAGAAGAACTAGTAATGATTTCTGGATCTTTTGATAATGATAGAATGTCATCCATGTAAGGATTATCTTCGGAAAGATCAGTTGCAGTTAAATAGGCTATATGATCTTGAGATTTAAGCATAATATCTGAACTTTCGGTAAAATCATAAATATTTGGAGTAAGCGAATTGTAGTAGAATTTAACGTAATCTTCAAATGATTCTCTTATCTCGGTAAACAAAACATTATTATTTGAATTTATTCGTGATAAGCAGTCGGCAATCATATTGACACGACCAGGCTTATAAACAATTTCGTAATGATATTGTTCAAGCTTTAGTCTCCAGCGGACTAATTTTGAACCGGGATCTTTTACGTTAAATAACCACACTAGTGGTCTGTGATCCGTTACGATTTTAAATCGGTGACCATAGAGATACGGTCTAAAATGATTTGTAGCCCATACAATGGCTAATAATTCTCTTTCGGTTGTACTGTAATTAGATTCTGAACGATTAAGTGTTCTGTTTGCATATGCAATCGGCAAATCAGCACCTATTATACCTTGACTTAAGACTGCTCCAATTGAAAAATTAGAGGCATCGGTTGTAACGATAAACTCCTTGGAGAAATCTGGATACTGTAATAATGGTTCTGTAGTCAGTATCTTCTTCAAAGTATTAAAAGATTTTTCTTGATCTTTTGACCATACAAATATAGCATCTTTTTTTAGAAGCTTGGTTAAAGGTCTAGTTATAAAAGAGAAATTTTGAATAAACCGACGATAATAGCCAGCCAATGCAAGGAAGATTTTAATATCTTTTGGATTTTTAGGAATAGGATAGGATAAAACGTCTTTTATTTTATCGGGATTGGGTTTGACTCCATCTTTTGTGATGACATGACCCAAGTATGCTACGTCTGTATGCATAAATTCGCATTTATCAGGCTGTAGTTTGAGATTATGAAGTCTAATTCGATTGAATATTTTTTTTAATTTCATTTCATGATCTTGAATATTGGACGCGTAGATGACAATGTCATCGAGATATACAAAACAATATAATCCTTGATATCCTGAAAGAACTGAATCCATTAACCTTTGAAAGGTCGCAGGAGCGTTCTTCAACCCGAAAGGCATTCGATCGAACTCGAAGTGTCCTAATGGTGAAGAAAAAGCAGTTTTAGAAGTATCATTTGAATTAACTTTGATTTGATGGAAGCCAGAGGCTAAATCAAGGGTTATGAAATATACGGAATGACCTAATTGGTCGAGGATTTCAGATATGTGTGGGAGAGGATATGCATCTCCTAGTTACATTGTTTAGCTTCCTATAATCTACTACGACACGCCATATTTGAGTGCCGGAAGCATCCTGTTTCTTGGGAACTACCCAAAGTGGTGCAGACCATGGAGACTTAGATGGTTTAATAATATTTTGATCAGGCATTTGCTTAATTTGTCGTTTCACTTCGCTTTTATGAGCTTCTGCATAACGATATGTTTTTGCAGCAATTGGGGGTGAAGATCCAGTATTGATATCATGTGTTATGGTATCAGTACAATTCAAAGAATCTCCTTCTAAGAAAAATATGTCATTAAACTCTTGACAAATTTTCAGTAACGAAGTTTTTTCTTCATCATTAAGATGTGAAGTTCTTATATTTTTAAGAGTTCATGCTCTCTTGTCTGAGAAATATTGTTTGGATGATTTCTTGAACTTGATTTATTCAAATTTTCTGGAATAGGTTCAAGACATAATTCGATTTCCGGAAGAGTATAATCTTCTTCAGTAGTATTTAGAATAGAAGCATACGCTTTAGACTTAGAGCCGACTTTAGTAACAGCTTTACTTAAAAATACTCCGTTTTTTAAAATTATATTGGGTATAATACCTTCTCTGTATTCTGGATTTTGGACTATAACCTCAATAAGAGTTTCTGTTCTAGGTTTAAGAATTTGAATATTATTGATTTGATTTTCGGATTCATAAAGAATAGGAATTTTTTGCTTGTCAACTATAATCATGTGATTTTCGTAATCAATTGAAGTTTTATATGCTTTCAAGAAGTCATTACCTAAAATTCCGTCAAAAGGAATGTTTGAATTTCGATTTAGAACATGAAATTGGTGATTAAACAATTTTCCTGATATTTTCAAAGACAGAACAGAATAACCACTCGTTTCAATTGAGTGATCAGGACTTATACCATTAAGGATAATTTTGTTATTAAGATATACCACTATGTTTTCTTTTAAACATTTTGCTTTAACAATAGATACATTTGCTCCAGTATCGATAAGAAGTTTGAGTTTAGAGTTTTTTGAACAATCACATAATATAGAGATAGTTGAGGAACATTTTCCTTCAAGTAAAATTTGCTCTTCTTTAAGTGAATGATTAAAAATGTTGCTTTCTTTATTTATTCTTCCAGCAGAGCAACTACTGTTGAAGAATTTGATCCGTTTTTGGATTTTGATCTGAGTTTGAAATATTCTGCTGTTTTTTATTATTGTTATATGTTCGTTTACGGCATTCATCTATAAGATGTCCGTATTTTTTACAATATTTGCAATGTTTTTGATTAGAACTCTGAGATTTGGGACTATTTGAGTTTCCAGAGTTTGAGCCAGAAGCTTGATTGATATGTTTTGAATTATTTCGAGGTGGATTTTGATACATTTTTAGAACTTGCTCTTCAGCTAAAGCAATTGATATTGCTTCGTTAAGTGTTTTAATTTCTCTTATCCGTGGTAAGGAAAATAAAATAAATCTATTTATAGCTATTTCATTCAACATCTCTAACTTTCCAGTAAGATGATCACCTTCTGGTGTAGCATTAATGGTTCGTTTTAAAAGAGTTTCTACTCGATACACAAATTGAGCCACGGACTCATCAACATTTTGCTTTAGACGAATCTTTTAAGCAGTGAAATGCAAGTTAAGATCTCTTCATAATGCTCATCCAATACATTCTTGCGATGAGTTTTTAAAAAATCCAAAAATGTTTTTAATTATGACTTTTGAGTCCATTTTTATAGTTGTTGCTGGTTAAAGTGTTGAATGCTTACTAACAATTTTTTACTTTTTGTAAGAGGTATTAACGTAAAATGAAAAATATTTGTAACACATACAAGTATAAAACTTTGAAAACTATTTAATATTCTTAATAATAGCATTTGTATTTGTGATTTTTTTTTAAATTGGGGTGGGAATATTTGTCTTGCTTCTATTAACTATAAAATACAGATACATAAAATTAATACAAATATAACAAAATTTTTTTACTTATTTTAATCTATGGGTGTAAAGGGTACATTAGGAAACATCATCTTCATTAAATATTCAACTTTATTTTTTATTTTCTTGTCAATATACTTTTCTTCTATGGAGTCTTTAAGATTTTTTTGAGAAATTAATTGTGATGCTTTGTTTTCTTGTTCCATACTTTTTTTTGTTTCCTTTATCGTAGAGTCTATGTGGTTTTTTAGCATATGAATTTCCTTATTATAAGTGGATAAAACTTCCATTAAAGAAGAATTTATGTGGTTTATAATGCTTGATTCTTTAAGACTTATTTGATCATCAACATATCCTTTACACACGGCTTGGTGGGGGTATTCAGGATTACTTCCAACATTGTTTAAATATCTACTTTCTATATCAAAATCACCAGAGGGTAAGAGTTTAAATCCCAATCCTGGAGGACCCACAATACCTTTGGTTTTTGGAGTAGGTTTGAAGTTCCTACCGAACTTGTCGACGTTCATTGTTCAAATGTTAAGTTTTCTTTTTTGTATGATACTAATAGATAATATTTGATTCCTTTAATTCTTCAATTATGGAAGTGATTTCATTCTGATGGTTATCGTTACCAGCATTTTTAGATGCTATCAAAAGTCGTAGTCTATCCACAAGTTCATTTGGATCATTCCAGTATACATATTCAATATCTTTGATTGTGTATTTAATTTCAGTAATACTCGAATAGGATTTTCCTATTTTTGCATTATCATTTTTAAGTCCAGCGACAATAGCCTTTATTATTTGTGTATATTTCACACGTCTGTTACTCTTAATTCCAGAAGAACTATCATGATTCATTCTGTATGCATTCGTTTTTTGGAGGATTTTCGAATATTGTTCTAAGTCATCCTTAGTATATTTTTACTTACAAGGATTTTTCTTTAACACCAATTCAATGAGACCCGGAGTTCGAGTAAAAATTTTGTAACGGAACCGAGGTGTTATCGGCAAGGATTATCAATAGGGTGTTCCATATTCTCTAACTACAAGAGGTGCTATAACCCTAGAAAATAAAACCGAAGCACATTGTTGGAATGCGGCCATCGATAACCCTAAAACCTTTCCTCCCTTTACCACCATTACAACCCATAGCTTACAGGATCTATGGGCTGATCCTGGCAGCAGGTAAGAAAGGGTGTCCAGGCCACCCCCGCGTGGCATGCTAGCATATAGCACGTCCTAGCCCGTCGGTGGGGGGGTTCTTGCTCTGGTAGCACTGGACGGTCGTCACGTATTTACATGCCGGAAAAAAAAAGGAATTTAAAAAAAATTTCAACGGGTTCATAAAAATAGAGCCCGAATTCATCTTAACTGGCCACACTGATATCAAACTCTTCTAGTGAGGAGAGAGCGAGATGGAAGTGTCTCTCTGAGGGTAATGCCCACCCACGTATCCTAAAGGATACGACCTTGGCTACTGTGTCCTCCTATTTACAGTAGCCCCAAAAGAATCAAAACAACAATCAAAATCTAAAACAATATCTTCATTATACTAATAATCTCCTCATAGCTTACCCTTTTTTCTCGTCACATCCAACCCTGACATCCTTAAACCGAACTCATTTTGAAATTGATTAATCTAATTCTGAACGCTGAAAATTGTGTGGATCTAAACTTCCCAAAATATTATTCACCCATGAGAGGAATTTTGTAGAAAAAAGGCCGAATTTCTTTTTTTCATTTCAAAAATCATACTGACAATATTTATTAATTGAACTTAAAACCTAACAAAAAAAGACCCTATGAATACCTAAAATAATTTATTATAATATACAAAAATTATTTTAATGTATGAAATGTATGAATAACCAACAATCAGTAATCTACCAAATAAAAATTCTCTTGTATTAATTCTTACGATTGAATAAAAAAAATCGAATTTTCAAATTACTAGAAAATTACTGGAAAATTATTTCAAACAAATTTATCAAAATATTTATCAAAATAATATGGTTTGTTTTTAGTCAAAAGGAATATAAATTAAATTTAATTAAATTAAAAAAAAAAATATAAAATAAAATACTTTTATTTCTCCTCACTGTAATTTTTCAATGAGTAATATTCCTTTGGAAAATAATATATATATTTTTTTCTCTCTCTTACAACAATTTAGTATTGATAGAGCAGTATAGAAACTGTATGTGTTGTTTGACTTCGTAACTGTCAAAATATGTTGCTCTCTTAAGCTTAAATGAGAATTGAATTTCTCTTAAAAATTTTTCTAGAATCAATACAAAATCACCGGTAAAAAAAACCGTGCAATATCGTTTTATGTTTTAAACAAAATTATATGTAATGTAATGTAAACAATGGACTTACCACAAATCAAATTACTGACGATGAACTTTGATGAGGTGCACCGCTCCAAAATCGTTGTCAGACTATACACTATACTATGGGAAATTTTATATATAATTTTGTTTGAAATTAGGAAAATAAAATGTATGACGATGAAAAAAAAGAAATACGTCACTTTTGCCGTTGATAAATTTAGGTAACAGAAGGATTGATAAAAAAAATATTTGAATTATTTAATTAGAGATGAAGTTAAATAGCTACATATATACTAAAATTTAAGATAAATTATAAAAACAAATTATGAAAAAAATATAATTATGATGAAGATTATGGAACTGGTGAAGATGTTTGTGGATGGAGATGGTGACGTCAGAGTTTACTGGTGGTTGATTTGTACAGATGATAGGGGTATAGATGATCTGGATTCTTGATATTTTGTTTCGGAGTTTAATGAGAATAGGTTTTTTTTTTTTTTTGAGCTTTCTCTTACTTTTTGTTGGGTAAGTGTTTTTTTTCAGAATTATTTTTTTTGTAAGATATGTTTTTTTTTCTTTTCCAGGTTACTTTTTTATGTAGGGTAAGTATAAATTTTGTTCACGTTAATTTTACTGTATTTTTTTTTTTTTCAGGTTATTTTTATGTAGGGTAGGTAAGTATAGATTTTGTTCACGTTATTTTTTTCGGGTTGTTTTTCTGCAGGGTAAGTACTTTTTTTTCCCGAGTTATTTTTCTAGGTTTTACTTAATGCAATCGCCTACTTTTGAAGATTTAATATCACATGTACTCATTTTTTTTTGGGGGGGGGGGGGGTGTAGTAATTTAACACCGTTTTCGACATGAACTTTTTCTTATGAGATTTGGGTATAACTTTTTACACCTTTTCGGTAGGTATACATATGACTTTCATTTCTCCTTTTTTTTCTTGCGTTTCGATCATTTAATTATTATTTCAAGAGACTTTAACGGGATGGTAAGTATAACCATGCGGTTTTTTTTACACTTTATCGGTAAGTATGGCTTTTTCAATACTCTTTTTCCTTTTTTTTTGTTTCGATTTTTACTTTGATTGCTTTTATTTTAGGACTTTGAATGGATGGTGGGTATAACCATGTTATTTTTTTAAACTATCACTACACCACATGTTTTACAAAAAAATCGAACCATACGTTTAGTTGATGGTACCCGTGCGCGCAATTTCGTTCGATCACAATATCTGTATATATTTTTTCCTGTTTATATTCGATTTATTTAAATTATTTTAAACTTTAAAACTTTTTCTTTACATAAAATAAGACGATTTTTATATATACATAATGTGTTCCGAACCGAAATAACTTACGCGATAGGACGAAAAATAACGTCGTCGTCCTGAGAAACAGAGTAGTTAATAGAGACCCGGTTCTGCCTCGAAGAGAGCTTTTTATAGCCTGCCAGTAAGCTTGGTCAAGTTCGAACTTTCGAAAGAGAGCGGTTTGATAATGGCATGAGGAAGTGTACCGGATGAATTACTTCCTGGACGAATCCTAGACCTGAAAATCACATATTTGGTTTCAAAAATTATTTTGGAATTTTTCAAAAATATATGTGACCAAACAATGATTTTCCAGTCTAAAATCGGTACAAAATCACAAACCGGAAACACTTCCATATTTGGAAATCTACACTTCATGTTGTAGGTATTGGAGTTCATTTTCGAATACTTACTCTCAATCTCTTTTTTTTCTCGTAGATGATACTCAAGGAGCGTAGAGTAAGCTCTTATACATATTTCGATTGAGAAGACAACGATCGGAGTAATTTTTTTTTCTTCAACGTCACTCATCTCAGATTCCACATACCTCCCACATGATTTGAGCTTAAATTAAAAATCAATTAATGAATGGTTCAGAGATTTGCTATACTATACATATCGACGAGAATTCTCAACCTGTAGGTACTGACCGTTGGTTTTATTTTCTCCTATTAGATTTATACGTGGTAGTTCAATTTTATCTAAGGTTTCCTACATATTTGCTAAAAACAAACAATCGTGAAAATGTGCACTCGGGCGTATTCGCACTATTTTCCCACACAACTTATACATTTTTGAGTCCTGCCAAAGAAAATGGATAAGAAATGAAACAATTAAGGAAATTTGACTCACTTTTTTTTTAAATCGACCCACGCCCGAGAATACGTCTCATGCTCAGACTAGACTAGCCGGGATTTTTAAACAGAGCTACTTTTTAATATCCTTCGAGTGAACGATTCCCATAACTTTTCCACTTTCATCCTCTAACTCGTACAAACAGTTCCCTACGATTCTAATTATCCTTATGCCTTAATAAACTTCGGGCATAGCTTAGCGTTAATCTTTTTCATTTTGTCGCTCAACACAAAATTCCTCTTAAAAACAACATCACCCACTTTGTACGTTACGTTTTTACTTCGTGTATTGTATTGGTGTTCATACTTCCAATGAGCCTTTTCGAGAGAATTTTTCAAAGCAGAGTGAATTATGTTCATCTTAGAGTTTTTAGAAATGATATCAATTTCCGGATTATTTACACAGCCAAGTTTTCGCAAACGCTCGTAGTCGGATCCATGTTCTACCATCTTTTGCCCAAACACAGCTTCGTAAGGCGATATACCGATGACCGAATGCAAGCCTGTTCTAAGAGCGCAAGCTATTAGAGAAAGTTGAACATCCCAGTTTCTTTGGTCCTTACCAATATAAGACCGTATTGCGGCAAGAATGGAACGATTTACACGTTCGCTCGCATTGGCTTGTGGAGCATAGGAGCCGATTTTGACGTGTTTTATGCCGTATGAGGTGAGAAGTTTATCGAAAGCTGAGCTAGTAAATTGTTTGCCATTGTCCGACAAAATGGACTGTGGGACACCAAGCATACAGAGAATTTGTTCGTTCAGAAACTTAATGGCGGTTTCGGAGGTTGCACTTCGTAAGGCTTGTATGACTACAAATTTCGTGAGCTGATCAAGGACGATTATTATGTATACATTTCCTGCTTTTGACCGAGGATATGGCCCCAAGAAGTCTATATATAGGTGCTGGAATGGACGCTCTACAACAAATGGCTTACCCATGCGTTGCCGAAGGGTTTGATTGGACGCTTTCGATGTCTTGCAGGTTTCACAATTTCCTATATACTTTTTCACCTGAGAAGCCATATTCGGCCAGAAGAACTGTTGGCGTAGCCTGTACAGGGTTTTGCTCAAACCGCCATGCGAAGCCCTGGGTGGTTCATGAGCCAAAGTAATCAGAGGGTGAGTTAGCTGCGACGGAATCCAAAGCTTCCACGTTTGGTCGTCCTCGAGAGGATTCCCTGTGCTGTGTTTCATCTTCTTATACACGAAATTGTTCGAGACTTGAAGATCTGGCAGCTGTTCTTTTTGTTTTTCGATGTTGTCGATGATCTGAACATATTCCGCAGATTTAAAACTGGGGTCTGTTAGATCAATATGCAGCACATCGGAAGGACAATCATTCGATAAGGCTTCAAGGTTCACTTCATCTGTAGCATACACTCTCGAAAGCGCGTCTGGTACGACATGTTGTGAACCCTTACGATGCTCTATATTGAAATCATATCCTTGAAGCTTAAGACTCCATCGGGCCAATCTTCGGCTGAGGTCCCTTTGACTCATCAACCACTTGAGACTCGCATGGTCAGTCACAACTACAACATGATATCCTTCTACGTAAGGTCTGAATTGTTCTATGCTCAAAACTGCTGCTAAGCATTCCCTTTCGGTAACACTGTAGTTACATTGGGCCTTGTTTAATTTGTGCGAGTAGTAGTATATGGGACGTTCGTTCCCCTCGTCATCCTTCTGACACAATACGCCTCCGATATCTGTTGACGAAGCATCGCACAAAATTATGAAAGTCTTACTGTAGTCCGGATTTACTAAAACCGGGGCTGATGTAAGCATATCTTTTATCTTGTTAAAAGCTCCTATAACTTCACTATCAAAATCAAATTTTGTATTCTTTTTCAGGGTGTTCGTAATAGGGGTAGCTAGGGTTGAATAGTCGCGCACAAACCTACGATACCATCCCGACACGCCGAGAAATCTGCGAACTTGTCGCTGATTTTGAGGAATGGGGAAATCTCGTATACCGGACACCTTTGCTGGGTCTGTCTTCAGACAGCCATCGCCTATCACATAGCCTAGATATTTAAGTTCTTTAAAGCAGAACTTTGATTTTTCCAGGTTTATAGTGAAACCTGCTTGTGTGAGTCTGTCAGCAACGATTTTCAAATAGTGTATGTGTTCTTCCAAGGTCCGTGAAACTATCAAAAGATCGTCCAGGTAAACGAAGACGTTTTCTCTTAATTCGTGGGGTACCACTTTGTCCATTAGTTTGCAAAGACGTTGAGGTGCATTGCAAAGGCCAAAGGGCATTACCTTGAATTGGTATAGGGGTCTGCCGGGAACCGTAAAAGCTGTCTTCTCCCTAGATGTTTGCTCAAGCGGTATCTGCAAAAGGGCGTCCTTCAGATCCACACTAGAGATATAGTGTGTATCTGAAATACGACTTAGCACAGCCTGTACATGAGTCAAAGAAACGCACTCTTTTTCGTCTTCTCATTAACTTTCCGGTAGTCAAGGCACATCCGGTTTTTCCCGGGTTTACGCACCAAGACTACTGGAGAGCTCCATGGGCTATTACTTTCTTCAATAATGCCCATGGCAAGTAAACGATCCAGTTCCTCATATAAAAGCTCTTGTACCGCCGGAGAAACAGGATAATGACGTTGTTTTATTGGTTCGGCATCGCCCGTGTCAATTTCATGTTCCTCCAGCATGGTTTTTCCTAGGCCAAGAGTGGCAAAGGATGGGAACATGCTGATGGCTGCCTTAAGTTTCCTGGATTCTTCCTTGGATAGCTCACGCATCTTTGTCGAGTCAAAATAAGGTGCTAGTGAGGAAATTTCTGATTTCAATTTAACGTAGGAGTTCGCTTTCATCAACTTAATGCCAAAAGCATTCAAGAAATCGACACCTAAATACAATCTCTGTTTCAATGTTGGAACTAAAAATAATTCTAATTCTTTCGTGTCGTCTACGTACGTGATTTTAACTATACATTTACCTATAATTGCCTGAGGATGACCATCTGCTGTCCTGACATTGGAAGCGTACTCTTTCCTAATAGGAATATTATGTTTCTTAAGAAAATCCTCTCCACCGTCACCGAAGCAGCTAACACAGGCACCACTGTCAAGCAGTCCTAACATATTTTCATTATTAATCATAACATCGGCGTATGGTCGAGGATCGTTGGTACAACACAATACGGTAGATTCAATGTTCCGGATGATTTCTTTCTTTTTCTTACTGATTTTTCGAATCCTTGAAATTCTAGCAGATATATTAAGTTTTGGTTCATTGAAAATTCTTTCTCTGGCGGCATTATAGACTTTCAAGATCTACAATTTCATTGACATGTCGACGGTACTACTGGAATGTTGGCTTTGAGTTTATCCTGCTCTTTGATATATTTTTCAATATTGCGACAAACGTATGTCATTTCGTTGAGACTTTGAGCTCTGTAGGTTAAGAGCAACTCACCCATGCGTCTATGTACGTTTTGCATGAGGAGTGTTATGATTTCATTATTGGACTTTGGACAGAGAAGTCTAGTATTAATTCTTTGTATAGCCATTAAGAAATCGTCGAATGATTCATTAGGGCCTTGTCGACGGTCATACATCTGTCTCGAAATTTCGGGATCAGTTTCCAAAGAACGAAACTGTTCCATGAGCGCAAAGCGAAGTGCCGACCAGTCGACTCTGGGACTGCTTTTGAGGTACACCCAAAACCACGTTTCGGCTTGACCGCTTACAAACTGGTGGAAGTTCAGAACGATTTCTTCCCATGAGGCACCATAACAATCTTTGAGTCTTTCTAATCTGAAGATAAACTCATCGACTGTCATGTTAACATTGTCGTATTTCAAGCCCCACTTATGATAACTGTGGACCTTGAAATTCGAACTCCTAGAGGTATTAGCTTGCAAATTATTATCTAACGAGGTCCTACCTGTATTATCATGAAGATTCATATTTCTTATTTGCGCAAGAAATTCATCCACGTTAGGGTTAAGATTACTAGAGCGCACAGATGTCGGAACTGTTTCTGGTGCAGTGGGCGGTTGAGGAATAGGAAAGCTAGATGCTGGCTGTGGAGGGTTGCGTCTCCGAACTTCGTATTCACTACTGGCTGTCGGGGTCTGAGCCATTAAGCTTTCGCGAATAGTTTCCGCCATTTGTTTTTTCAATTCTAATCGATTTGTTTCAAGTTCCTTGCGGATGACTTGTAAGTCTTCAGCCCTAGCGACTCCTAATGAAGCGTCAACGAGACCTTGAATAAACGCTGGTAGATCTGATATCCCATTATTATTGGGTTGCCTTTGCACTTGAACTTGGCTTGGGGATGATATAGCTGTGTCATTGGAAGAACCTTGTGCAGAAATATCTGGGTTCACATTGGCTTGTGGCTGGACATTTCTACCAGAGGAATCCTCTGTACCCGTAGGATTAGTTTGAGGCATGGCGTTCTGATTGCTTAGATTATTTAATGGTTTACGTCGATTATAGTTGCGTCTATTGCTACTACAATTTCCGCGACCACGACCGGAGCGTAAATAAGGTGAAAGACTTCTACCAGGTGAAGACATACATATGTCTTTCACTTAGAAATATATCAAAGTACGAACTCGCCAAAATAAACAAATGAAAAAAATGCAAAAGAACCTAAACTAACTTATTGTAATTAAGAAAAACTAAAACTAATGAGTCAATAAATTGGCAAAACAATTTACTTAAAGATTAAACCGAACAAATTACTTGAAGGAATAATAAAATTAAAGAAATTCCTTATTCAAAAACAAAAAATTCAAAAACTCTAAAAAATCTCAAAATGATAAACTAAATCTTGTTATTATCAAAAACTAAGTCAAAAATGTATTTTAACTTTATTAAAATAACATACAATCCTAAAAAAAGGTATCAAAAGGTAACTTAATATCTCTTGTACTAATCATGTGTTTGTCTGGTGGATGTGACAGGTAAAGACATAATTATGAAGATGGTTTGAATTTTTTTTTGTATACTCACTAGACAAATTTGTGTGTTTAATTGAAATTCTGACAATGCTAATATTTAAATATTTTAAGTTGATTGACATAACAAACGATTGAGAAAACATTGCAATTCGCAACGGACACAATACCGAACTTCTCGAGCTTATATTGTCGGACGATCATTGCTGGGTTTTCATCTAAATAAGAAGTTACAAAAGTAAAATTGATGAACAACTATAATTCCAGCCGTGCTAGAAAATACGGATTCACCAAAACCAATGAAATTCACAGACTGCTACTGATCAAGCATGAAGAAAAATTTTATCGCAACAGACTAAACGAGGAAAATATTCAAACTCATTTACTGGACAAACAAAATTTCACTTCATGTTTCACAATAATGAAAAAGAATATGTCGTAGACCAACTACAATCAAAAGTTGGCTTGATTATCAAAACAACAAAGTTATTTTTTTTGTAAACTTAAGAACTTCAACAAAGATATAGAAAAAATCAAAGACGAATCGGGCCCCACGTTGGGCGCCACCTGTAACGGAACCGAGGTGTTATTGGCAAGGATTATCAATAGGGTGTTCCATATTCTCTAACTACAAGAGGTGCTATAACCCTAGAAAATAAAACCGAAGCACATTGTTGGAATGCGGCCATCGATAACCCTAAAACCTTTCCTCCCTTTACCACCATTACAACCCATAGCTTACAGGATCTATGGGCTGATCCTGACAGCAGGTAGGAAAGGGTGTCCAGGCCACCCCCGCGTGGCATGCTAGCATACAGCACGTCCTAGCTCGTCGGTGGGGGGTTCTTGCTGTGGTAGCACTGGACGGTCGTCACGTATTTACATGCCGGAAAAAAAAGGAATTTAAAAAAAATTTCAACGGGTTCATAAAAATAGAGCCCGAATTCATCTTAACTGGCCACACTGATATCAAACTCTTCTAGTGAGGAGAGAGCGAGATGGAAGTGTCTCTCTGAGGGTAATGCCCACCCACGTCCTTGGCTACTGTGTCCTCCTATTTACAGTAGCCCCAAAAGAATCAAAACAACAATCAAAATCTAAAACAATATCTTCATTATACTAATAATCTCCTCACAGCTTACCCTTTTTTCTCGTCACATCCACCCCTGAAATCCTTAAACCGAACTCATTTTGAAATTGATTAATCTAATTCTGAACGCTGAAAATTGTGTGGATCTAAACTTCCCAAAATATTATTCACCCATGAGAGGAATTTTGTAGAAAAAAGGCCGAATTTCTTTTTTTCATTTCAAAAATTATACTGACAATATTTATTAATTGAACTTAAAACCTAACAAAAAAGATCCTATGAATACCTAAAATAATTTATTATAATATACAAAAATTATTTTAATGTATGAAATGTATGAATAACCAACAATCAGTAATCTACCAAATAAAAATTCTCTTGTATTAATTCTTACGATTGAATAAAAAAAATCGAATTTTCAAATTACTAGAAAATTACTGGAAAATTATTTCAAACAAATTTATCAAAATATTTATCAAAATAATATGGTTTGTTTTTAGTCAAAAGGAATATAAATTAAATTTAATTAAATTAAAAAAAAAAAATATAAAATAAAATACTTTTATTTCTCCTCACTGTAATTTTTCAATGAGTAATATTCCTTTGGAAAATAATATATATATTTTTTTCTCTCTCTTACAACAATTTAGTATTGATAGAGCAGTATAGAAACTGTATGTATTGTTTGACTTCGTAACTGTCAAAATATGTTGCTCTCTTAAGCTTAAATGAGAATTGAATTTCTCTTAAAAATTTTTCTAGAATCAATACAAAATCACCGGTAAAAAAAACCGTGCAATATCGTTTTATGTTTTAAACAAAATTATATGTAATGTAATGTAAACAATGGACTTACCACAAATCAAATAACTGACGATGAACTTTGATGAGGTGCACCGCTCCAAAATCGTTGTCAGACTATACACTATTCTGTGGGAAATTTTATATATAATTTTGTTTGAAATTAGGAAAATAAAATGTATGACGATGAAAAAAAAGAAATACGTCACTTTTGCCGTTGATAATTTTAGGTAACAGAAGGATTGATAAAAAAAATATTTGAATTATTTGATTAGAGATGAAGTTAAATAGCTACATATATACTAAAATTTAAGATAAATTATAAAAACAAATTATGAAAAAAATATAATTATGATGAAGATTATGGAACTGGTGAAGATGTTTGTGGATGGAGATGGTGACGTCAGAGTTTACTGGTGGTTGATTTGTACAGATGATAGGGGTATAGATGATCTGGATTCTTGATATTTTGTTTCGGAGTTTAATGAGAATAGGTTTTTTTTTTTTTTTGAGCTTTCTCTTACTTTTTGTTGGGTAAGTGTTTTTTTTTCAGAATTATTTTTTTTTGTAAGATATGTTTTTTTTTTTTTTTTTTCTTTTCCAGGTTACTTTTTTATGTAGGGTAAGTATAATTTTTGTTCACGTTAATTTTACTGTATTGTAAGTATTTTTTTTTTTTCAGGTTATTTTTATGTAGGGTAGGTAAGTATAGATTTTGTTCACGTTATTTTTTTCTCGGGTTGTTTTTCTGCAGGGTAAGTACTTTTTTTTCCAGAGTTATTTTTCTAGGTTTTACTTAATGCAATCGCCTACTTTTGAAGATTTAATATCACATGTACTCATTTTTTTTGGGGGGGGGGGGGGGTAGTAATTTAACACCGTTTTCGGCATGAACTTTTTCTTATGAGATTTGGGTATAACTTTTTACACCTTTTCGGTAGGTATACATATGACTTTCATTTCTCCTTTTTTTTCTTGCGTTTCGATCATTTAATTATTATTTCAAGAGACTTTAACGGGATGGTAAGTATAACCATGCGGTTTTTTTTTTACACTTTATCGGTAAGTATGGCTTTTTCAATACTCTTTTTCCTTTTTTTTTGTTTCGATTTTTACTTTGATTGCTTTTATTTTAGGACTTTGAATGGATGGTGGGTATAACCATGTTATTTTTTTAATTACAACCGCAGCCATGATTGTATATGAAAATATAATTACCTTAATCCCATATAAAAACACCGCCAAAAATAATTCATTACTCAATCAAGCTTCGAACTCAGCCGCGGAAACACATAATCTTACAAAACATAATCAGGATTTTTTACTCTCATTGGGGTATATCATAAAATATTGAAAATCAAAAACAAAATATAACAATATGTTGAACATTTTCCAAGAGCCCGAAATCTATGAAAGTGTTTCTAAATATGAATATCATACTTACTCACCATATCAAAACAATTTTGAAAAAAATGATATCGTTCAGATTTGCATACAACACCAAAATCTTAATGTTCTTCCTTCGGAAAGTTTTCTATATGTTGAAGGATCACTATCGAAGACAGATGGAAAAGAAATAGTCAGCACAAGACTTGTAAACAATGCAATGGCTTTTCTCTTCGACGAAATACGTTATGAGCTGAATGGAAAGGAAATTGATTACAATCGAAATGTGGGGATTACAACAACAATCAAAAACTATTTATCGTTGACAAAAAATGAGAGTGATATGCTTTTAAATGCTTCATGGTCTCCTGATTCAGTTATTTATTTGAAACAATTTCATTTTAACTACTGCGTTCCATTGAATAAGCTTTTGGGTTTTGCCGAAGATTATAAAAAAATTATTCCCAATGCTCGTCATGATCTAATTCTCACTCGTTCTAGGATGGATGAAAACGCTATAATCTCTCCAACTGATGAAAATGTACAAGTAAAACTTCATAAGGTACAGTGGAGAGTACCACACGTGACCTTATCAGATTCGATGAAATTAAATCTATATAAATCTATAAATGCAAATAGTTTTATGAAAATTGCTTTCCAAAACTGGGGTCTCTGAGTATTCCATGTTATCAAGCTCTGACCATCACATCTGGAACGTTAAAACAACAACGCAAATAGAAAAACCTCGATACATTGTATTTGCACTACAAACTGCAAAAAATAAAAAAAATATCTGCTGATCCTACAACGTTTGACCATTGTGATTTAACAGACTTAAAAGTGTATCTAAACTCTGATGTATATCCTCATAAAGATCTTAATATTTCTTTCGAAAGAAATAGATATAGTTTGTCTTACAAAATGTATACGGATTTTCAAAGAACTTACTACAATAAAACCAACACTGAACCTTTGCTCTTTTGGGATCTATTTAAATCCCGTGCTCCAATTTTTGTTATAGACTGCAGACATCAAAATGAGACTTTGAAAACAGGACCTATCGATATATACGCTTGGAGATGAGAACATCAAAAAACATTCCTGCAAATACTTCAGCTTATTGCCTTCATGATCGGATTATTGAATACAATCCACTTGACCAAGTTGTTAACAGAATTGTCTAAGGATTATTATTATTTTTTTTTATTTTTTAATGTAACCAGAAAATATATAAATAAATACAATATTATTAAAAAAAAAAAGCATGTATTATTATTTAAGATTTGCTCATTCCATTTAATTTACATCACCACTTCAAAATAATATAGGAATATCATAACATTTGTATGTTTATTCATTTGCTATTAAGGGTAGGAAAGTAGTCATATACAGGATATGATCCTAAATGTCGTATTACACATTGCAAAAGGTTTCTTTGGGGTGAAAAGTAGCTAATGAAAAGAAGTATTGAGGTAATAATGTATGCTTATATCATATTGATTGCTAATAGTAGAACAATAGAGTTTTTCCCTGCATTCATTCATGCAGTTAACCTTATCATAAATTTGTATTGTTGACACTTGGGATATCATCGGTGTAAATAAGGAAGCATGTGGATAAATGTATGTATTGCGATCATCATGAATGCATATTTTAACTGTCGGCATCCATCACTATAGATAAAATAATGTGTTGACCTTATTGACATACATTTGTATTCCGCAATAAAAATAACCCTTGGACCATTTTTAGGATTTTAATGATAAGGGACAGGGTTTAGTAATGTGATTGACATGATGCTAGCAAAGCAATAGATAAAGGAGGTATAGCCCTATTAGACAAATGAATGATATGATGGTAGTGAGGTATTAGGCTTTTGTTACACTAATTATTACCTCAATCCAGGAAAAATCCTAAAGCAATAGATATAGATGGTCAAGTCCTATTAGTCAGATGAGTGACATGATGGTAACGATGTACCAGGGTCTTGATATATCAATGCACGTATTATAATCGTAAATTTTAATTGCCGGCATTCATCCTTATAGAAATATAGTGCTAACCCTATTTAAATATTTTTAAAATATTTTTATTTCCGTTGACTTTAAACATCCTCAAAATTTATTCCATTCAAAAATTCTAAAGCATCAGATAGAGGGGTCAAGTTCTATTAGTCCGATGATTGACATGATGCTATCGATGCATCAGGGTTTTGATATACCAATGCAAATATCATAATCGAAAATTTTAATTGTTGACATCCATCCTTACAGAAATATAGTGTTGATTGTTATATATCGATAGCACTCTCACTCTCTCTATACATACAATACTTACCTTGTATATAATATTATATGTAACCCGTTATCCAGTATAAGTTATAACAAGCCACAAGGCAGTTGATAATAAACATTCATAGAGTAAAGTCGTCTTTTATTAAATACAATATGGTGTCAGGTGTTATTTCATAATGTCTCTTGCCAATAAAGACAAAAAAGATCAAAAGATCGACACTGCCACGAGTACTAGTGCGCAACAATCTCAAAGCTTTTCGTCATCAATTCCTCACTTGAATCTACAAAAAACTAATTTGGATACAGCATGGAGAGGCTGGCTAAATCAATTTAAGGTCTTCATGCGAGCAACAAATCTCGAGGCACAGCCATGTTCCCGTAAAGTCGCTCTTCTTCTACACCACATGGGCCCAGAATCGCTAGAAATTTTTCATTCCTTCGCCTTGGATTTGGATGAGGTTAAGTACGAAGAATTGGTCGCGAAGTTCGATGAATATTTTTCACCAAAAAAGAATCTGGCAATAGAACGTCACCATTTTTTTTCTCGTGCACAAAAAGTCGACGAATCTATAGATTCTTACGTCACTGTTCTAAAAAATCTGAGCTTAACATGTGAATTCGGAAATTTAAGAGAGAAACTCGTTAGAGATATCTTTGTATGCAGCCTGCATGCAAAGTATACATTCATTAAAGAACGGCTTCTTAACGAAGGAGACATCTTGTTGGAGAAAGCAATAGAAATCTCCAAGACTTTGGAAATGACAAAAGCACACTCCAACCAACTTTTTCAAGAAAGCAGCGAAAGTACGGTTATTGGTGCTCTCAGCAAACATACCACTTCAAATTATCTAAGTAAACCTAAACCTACGTCACCACACTACAATACGTCACCACCACCATTCCAATACCACCAACAACACCATCAACCAGCCAGTGGGAAAATACAGTCGTCGCAGTCACCCTCACAAAAAAATCAGTCACGAACACAGCGTTACAATTATCAAGACAACGGTTCAACTACTTGTCCGAGGTGCGGGGAAATGCACAGGTACAGATGCCCAGCATTAGGTGTTACTTGCAAGAAGTGTGGTATGAAAAACCACTTCGCCAAAATGTGCCGGTCGAAACTGTACATCCGTAATGTCGAAGCTGAGTCCAATGCCTCATCATCAGAACTAGAGTCCGAACCACTGTTCATGGGACTTCTTGAAACGTCGTCGCCTTCGACTCTCTCTTGGGATATTTACCTAAGCATTAATGGAACAAAACTAAAATGTCAATTGGATACCGGTGCACAAGGCAACGTGATGTCAAGCAAAACATTCTGTCAACTTGGATTAAACCGATCCAACATCCAACATTCATCGAGTCGCATCCTAACGTTTAGTAAAGAACCCCTTCCAATTATTGGACAAATTGATATAAATTGCCTTTATCGTGAAAAAGAAATAATTATAAATTTTTATGTTTCCGAAGTTGATTGTCGTACAGTTTTAGGATTACCATCCTGTGTCGGCATGAACTTAATAAAAAGAGTAAATGAATTAAATCTTGAAGAAGGTAACAATGAAAAAAATGTTTTTTGCCATAATATTCATAAAATAAAATTCCTGAATGATTTTAAGAATTTGTTCAATGGTCTTGGTTGCTTAAAAAATAAAATTAATTTGCAGTTGAAGCCAGATGCCAAACCAGTGATTGATTGTCCGCGGCGTATACCATTTAATCTCATGAAACCACTTAAGGAAGAGCTGAAGAGAATGGAAGATTTAAAAGTCATCTTCAAAGTCGAAGAACCAACCGAATGGGTAAGTTCTGTAGTGTTAGTACAAAAATCCAATGGAAATTTACGATTGTGCCTTGACCCTCGAAATTTGAACAAGGCCCTGCTAAGATCACATTTTCAGTTCCCTAATATTGATGAGTGTAAAGCTCGCGCAGCAAATCCAAAATTTTATACAATACTTGACGCCAATTCGGCTTTTTGGGTCCTGCCTCTTGACGAAGAATCGTCAAAATTATGCACTTTTATCACTCCTTATGGGAGACATCGTTTTCTTAGAGTTCCCTATGGCATTAATGTAGAACCCGAAATTTTTCAATCCCAAATGGAAGAACATTTTAAAAATATACAAAACATTTTTATATATATGGATGATTTTCTTATATTTGGATCAACCATAGAAGAACATAACAAGGCACTCAAGCTTGTACTTGAGAGAGCAAATTTGATAGGACTCAAGTTCAACTTATCAAAATCAAAATTCCTTCAAAATAAAGTCAAATTTATAGGTCACGTTTTCACTCCAAATGGAGTAAGTCCAGATGAAAATAAGTTAAAGGCAATTGCTAAAATGCCACGTCCTGAGAATACTACCGACCTTCAGAGGTTCTTGGGAATGGTCAACTATCTAGGGTCATTTGTAAAAAATTTATCTATGGAAACTACAAATCTTCGTCAGTTATTGAAAAAAGAAGTTTTATGGCACTGGTCTTCTAAACATGAAGAAGAATTTAAAAAATTAAAATCGCTTATCTCAAATACTCCCGTTCTTACATACTACAGCTCGGAGAAACCCCTAACGTTGTCAGTCGATGCTTCAAAGTGTGCATTAGGTGCTGTTATTTCCCATAATTACTCCCAAATTGCCTACGCCTTTGCAACGCTCACCTCAAGTCAACAAAATTATGCTCAAATAAAGAAGGAACTTCTCGCAATACTGTTTGGCTGCACGAAATTCCATCAATACACCTTTGGTAGACACGTTCTTGTCGAAACAGACCATAAGCCACTGGTTCCTCTGTTTGATCGTCCTCTATTTAAAATACCCGTGCGCTTACAGAGATTTATGCTTCGTCTCCAGTGCTATGACTTAGAAGTTGTCTATAAGCCAGGAAAGTATCTTTTTGTTGCAGACGCTCTATCTAGGGCAGCTCTTTCAGAAAACGTTTTAAAAGACTTTAACCAAGACTTACGACTTCATTGTAACCTCCTAACAAAAACTTTGTCTGCGTCCGAGTCAAAAATTAATGAAATACGTTGCGCAACTTTAAATGACAAAGTTCTTTCTATAGTTAAAAACTATTACAAAAATGGCTGGCCAGTGAATAAGAAGCTAGTAGACGAATTTGCTATGCCTTATTATAGCATAAGAAACGATCTTCAGGTCATCGACGAACTAGTTTTTAAATGCAACCGTCTAATCATACCACAATCTCTCCGTCATGAAATGCTCCTCCTTCTACACGAAGGTCATATGGGGATTGAACGAGCCAAGAACCTGGCAAAAGACCATTTTTTTTGGCCAAATATAAGCCAAGACATCGAAAATGTTGTCAGCAGATGTGAAACATGCATCCGCCATAGAAACGCAATCCCTAGAGAACCCTTACAATCCCACGAAGTTATTCCAATTCCATGGTTTAAAGTCGGTATGGATTTGTTCGAATTTAAAAAAAAGATTTACCTTTTGGTAGTTGACTACTTTTCGATGTACATAGAAATTGCATTACTAACTACCGGATATACAAGTCGTCTAGTAATAACGCAACTAAAGTCCATATTTGCTCGTCACGGTATTCCAAAGGTGATGATAAGTGATAATGGTCCACCATTCAATTCCGAGGAATTTAAAAAATTCTCTGCTGAGTGGAACTTTGATCACTTAACACCAAGTCCATATTTAGCTCGATCCAATGGACTTGCCGAAAGGTCTATCCAAACCATAAAAAAGCTACCCCTTAAATGTGAAGAATCGGGGTCTGATCCCTATATTGCACTTTTGCAAAATTCAAAATTCAATTTCAACCGCCATCGAGTAAAGTCGCACTTTAGTTCTGCTCCGTGCATTTACTTTTGTGTTTTTTTTTTAACAATCCCCATTACCTCTGACTCATTCTGCTGTGTCGTCATTTTCACACCGTTTGCATTATCGCGAGTGTGCCCATTTAATTCTTTTTTTTTTGTTTTGTTTCTGCCTTGTCACACTTATCGTGGTGAAAATATAAAAATCTGTGACCCTATTACCTGTCTGAATTAAATTTTTTGTGCGTACCCTGCCCTTATTATTGTGACTCAACCACTGCCCATTAAACAAAAAACAAAAAATAATAAAATAATAACTATGTCATCCAAGTGCGGGAACCCAATCTGTGTCAACACTGATTCCAATGCTGAGTGGATAAGTTGTAGCGGCATTTGTGGTAGCATGTTTCACCCCTCCTGTGTTGGCCTCGGAAAGAGATCATTTGTTTACTTAAATTTTCAAGAAGAACTTTATGTTCTTCTGTGACGAGTGCAAGGGTATCTCCCTGTCACACATTATGCTAGCAATCAAATGCCTTAATGACTCTTTATCTAGTGATAATAATAAGTGCGCGAATAAAATCCAAAACTTTTCTAAGAACTGCGATCTCATTATTAAAAGTTTTGAAGAACTTCATGAACAGTTGCAACTCTCCTCTTCTCAATGTTTTTCTAAGCTTTTGAGCATAGAGAAGCAACTTACCATGTTAAATAAACTGCCTCACTCGTCCAATGACTCGATTATTGACCTCAATAATAACATTTCATCCAAATTCAATACCCTTCGATCTGACATAGAAGTTTTTCTGCAAGGTACCTCGTCTAAAACAATATCTCCCTATTATTCTCCTGATCAAACCTTGCTCAACCAAATCTACAACGAGCTACATAGTGCCACATCTTTGCTATCTAGAGTTTCTGCTGAGGTAATATCTATCGGGTACGACTTAAGTAGTAATGGTCAACGGACTTTAGAAATGCATCGAGACATGGATTGCTTGAACAATCATTCGAAGGAATTACGGCTGCTCTTGAAGGATATTTTAGATGAACCAAGATACACCAGACCAGAACCGGTAACGGTGTACAACAGTCTATCTATCCTTGATGAAATCCAGAATGCTGAGACTCCTTTACTCCCACAAATTGCGGATGAAACTTCTCCTCCTGTTCGTGAGTCATCACCCGCCCAACCAACAGCCACTGCCACTTCATCACATCAGTCGTCACCCTCAATTCTTAAATTTGGCGTCCCCTGGAAGTTATCTGAATGGAATAATCGACTAAAGAAACTGGATACCGCCAACAATAGCTGCTATTGCCTAAAAAACACTCCCCACTTTGCCAATGTGACCTGGGTTAGGTCTTACTTTAAACGTCGATTCTCCATCTCTGTGTCTGAATGTCATCGGGTGTCGTCCAGAAGTTATAAGATCCAGTTTTCTTCCAAATTCGACTGGATGTTTTACCACCCTAGTGGATCACTTCGCCTTGAGAGCATGATGTTATCGAAATGGAAGACCAACCTTAAACATAACAATCCTACTTCTAAGATAACTAATACCTCCAAACGCAGACAGTTTTCATCTAACCAACCCATACCATCCCCCAACTATATGCCACAGCAACGTCAAAATCCCTTTCGTCAGCCTCAACAGTTGTCCTCAACGCGAAATAAACAAATCCCTAGTAACAACTGGTCCTTTAAAACGGGTATCTTACCTAACTTTTCTCATTCCCTCTTTCAGAACTCCTCTTTTGCCATTAACTCATCTAAACCTAGAAATCAACGGGTTTCTTTTAACCTAACTCCTTCTACTCACCCCAAATCCCCGTTTCTCTCAACTCCAACCCAATTAACACCAACTAAACTCCCAATTTCCGCTTCTCATTCCAAAAACCTCCCTTTTTCTTTCTACTACCAAAATGTAAGAGGCCTTCGTTCAAAAACTCAGTCAGTTTTGCAACAAACTCATGCCCTACCCTTCGAATTATATGCACTGACTGAAACGAATCTTACCCCTGCATCAAAAATCAAGAATTATTCCCTTCTGCTTTTAACGTTTATCGTGATGACGATCTTAGCCGACCCACCAACGATTGCCCTAGCCGTGGTGTCCTTCTTGCTGTAAAATATACTATTGACTCTTCCCTTATAGCCATTTCTTCTTCCCCTATTCTTGATTATGTGTCAATTAAGATTTCACTACCCCGAAAGTCACTCTACGTTGTCTGTTGTTACATCTTACCTTCACAACCTATCGAATCCTATGAGCTTGCCATTGAAACAATTGACAAAATCACTGACTTGTGTGAGCCACATGATGAAATCCTCCTTTTCGGGGATTTTAACCTCCCTAATTTAAAATGGACTCCATCAGACGATTTCTCATTTTATTCTGCTTCGAATCCCTCATCTGCCAAAGAATGTCTGTTTTTAGATAGCCTTGCTGATTCTAGCCTCTGCCAAGTTAGCGGAATCTCAAATTTCATGGGTAGACAACTTGACCTTATCTTCACAACAGACCCCATTAACTCTTCTGTCTCACTTAGCCCTCTTTCTCTATCGACCATCGACAACTTCCATCCGCCGCTTCTTTTTTCATATTTTCATGATTCTCCTTTACAGTCCACCCCGCCTACAGATCTGTCTTCTTACGACTTCCACAAAGCAAACTTTCGCCTAATAAATGAATACCTCAACAAAGTCACCTTTAATTTTGATAACTCTACCGTAACCGATGCCATAACCATATTCTACAGAGAAATATTCAACTCTATTTCTCTTAATGTTCCTTTTTGCCGCCACAAAACTTCGTCTTCTTCTCCACCTTGGTATAATCACAAACTTTGTTCTCTCCGAAATAAAAGAAATAAATTGTGGGAAATATACCTCCGCTCTCGTTCTCCTACTGACTATTCTAACTATCTTGGCTCTTATCTACATTTCACCGAACTATACAATTCCCTTTACCTACGCTATATAGCGGAAACACAATCCAATCTTATCAAGGATCCGAATTCATTTTTTCATTTTGTCAACTACAAAAGAAAATCCGATGGATACCCAACATCTCTCTCTCTCAATAACGAAACTTCAAACGATCCCAGCACTATTGCCAACCTTTTTGCCACATTCTTCAAACAATCTTTTGCTGATGACTCCTTTGTACCCGATTCTGCCTATTTCAATTATCTGCAAAGTTTCTCCCTAGGACCACTTCTCCCTCGTACCGTCGATCCTTTTCTCATCGAATATAAATTGAATCAACTTAATGATGAATTTAATCCTGGTCCAGATGGTCTTCCTGCCATTTTTCTAAAAAAATGCTCTTCCGCCCTTTCTCTTCCTCTTTCAAAAATTTTCAGCCTTTCCCTAAATCAAAGTGAATTTCCTCAGATATGGAAATCATCTTTCATAACCCCAATACACAAAAAGGGTCCGAAGGGTGATATTAACAATTATCGGCCCATTGCCAAGCTTTCGCACATACCTAAACTCTTTGAAAGTATTTTGTATGAAACCTTAAGTTTCCATTGTAAATCTCTCATCTCCCCCTCACAACATGGCTTCCTCAAATGTCGATCTACTACCACTAACCTTGTTGAATTCGTGTCCTTCACCCCCTTAGCCTTAGAGAAAGGCCACGAAGTTGATGTTGTCTCAACGGATTTCAGCAAGGCCTTTGACAAAATTTCCCATAAGCTTATTCTTTTCAAATTGTCTACTCTTGGCTTCGAACCCTCTTTGTTACAATGGATTTCTTCTTACCTTGAAAACCGTTTTTACAGCGTTCGTTTTAGATCTGCCACCTCTAGTCCTTTCTTAGCTACATCTTTGGTTCCCCAAGGAAGCCACCTGGGCCCACTTTTATTCATTCTTGCTATAAACGATATCGAAAGAATCATCAAACATTCTTCTATTTCTCTGTACGCCGATGATACCAAGTTTTTCAAGACCATTTCCTCAAGACATGACTCTTCTCTTATTCAACAAGATCTTGACAATTTTTCAGTATGGTGTCTAAAAAATTGCCTAGAGCTAAACGTCGCCAAGTGTCAATCAATCACTTTTTCACGCAAACGCATAAAATCTCCTCCCCGTCTCTACCTGATCCATAATCAACCCATACCCTCCGTTGATAATATTCGAGACCTTGGCATTTTATGTGACCCTGAGCTTAATTTTATTTCTCACATAGACGATATCATTCTCAAAGCAAACTCAGCACTAGGATTCATCAAAAGATGGTCTAAAGAATTCTCCAATCCCTACGTTACCCAGTCCTTATACATATCATTCGTTCGTCCACTCCTAGAATACGCGTCTCAAGTTTGGTCCCCTTACCAACTTACACATATTTCCAGAATCAAGAGCATCCAGCGTCGTTTCCTACGCTTTGCTCTTCGGGGTCTATCATGGAATAATCCTTTTATTCTGCCTCCCTATTTAGACCGCCTTAAACTAATCAACATGAACTCGTTGGAGGAACGAAGAGATATATCAGACATTCTCTTCATTCATCGACTACTCTCTGGTTCCGTTGACTGCATGTCGCTCTACAACTCTGTCTCTTTTAATACTAACCCTCGTAATACACGTACCACTCGTCTCTTTTACATACCCACCCACCGAACCTGTTATGGCTCCAACGAACCTATCTCTCGCATGCTGCGGGGTGTTAACTCGAATTTGTCCTCCTTCGACTTTAACCTCAGTACTCCTTTCTTAAAACTCCGGCTTCTGAAACGCCCTCCCCCTCACTAACGTTAGCTTAAGTTCTTAGTTTTTAAGTTAGATTAAGAATTAGCTTGTATTAAGCCGAATAAATGGGGGTTTTTGCCCCCACCAAAATTAAATTAAAATTTGCATTATAGAACTACTCAAAAAGGAAACATGAGTTCACTTTCAGAGTTGTCAATGTCACGCAAATTACGAACAAAGCTCCCAGCTGTCCAAAAAATATTTGAATCAGAATTAGTAGATATACAAAAACATGTAAAAAAAGGTGAATAATAAACAAAAAAGAACCGCTTCCTATTATAATCAAGGCACAAGAGTACTTAATCCATTGAATAAAGGAAAACGCATATTTTACAAGAAAACACCGAGCTCGGAATGGTTTCCTGGAACGGTTGTTTCCAAATGTCAAGAACCTCGATCTTATGTGGTTTGTGATGATGATGGTACTCATTACAGACGCTCTTGTCAGCATATTTTTGAATCTCCAACTACAATTGATGAACAAAATGAACAACACAATCAATCACCTGAGGAAGCATCGGGTATTCAAAATGAAGCAACAAATTCTCCAGAATCATCTGGGAATGATGAAATTATTACTACTCGTTATGGAAGGCAATCAAAACCTCCCGACAGATTTACTCATTCTGTCTATAATAATTCACATTGATCAAACTTTAACGTTTTTTTAAACAGGTTGGTACTTCCTATAACTTTTTGAATAGAATCTTATTGTTTTTGTTATTGATAGAGGTAAACTAGATTTAAACTTATAAATTAATTTGAATTAAAAATCTTGAAATTGAACTAATTTGTATAAGTATAGTTTTAGATTTTATTTTTAAAGTAAATTAAAAAAAAAAAAACATTTCTTAACAGAAAAATATTCTAATCATTGTTTTTAATCGTAAATCATGAATTACCATTATACCGATTATACCTATCTTGAAATGGGAGATGTTATATATCGATAGCACTCTCACTCTCTCTATACATACAATACTTACCTTGTATATAATATTAAATGTAACCCATGTTATCCAGTATAAGTTATAACAAGCCACAAGGCAGTTGATAATAAACATTCATAGAGTAAAGTCGTCTCTTATTAAATACAATATTGATCCTATTTGATTTTTTATTTCTGATGACTTTTAACATCCTTTAAATTTATTAAAAGTGTGCTACGAAAATCAGAGGGTCTCTGAAAATGTGTGAATTGTAATGGTCTGCATAGAAATACTTATGTTTGTATGTGTATTTTTTTTTGCCCTCTTTTTTTTTGTATAAATACTTTGAGCATTATCATCATAATCATCAGTTTATAGCAAAAATAAATACAAGCAACATGAATCATCAGGACGCAAGTATAAAAATAACACAACAGATGGAAGAGGGGCTAGCAAAATATAGCTGTCAATGCTGGGAGTTCCAGCAGCTTCAGGATGCTGCTTTGGAGGAGGTTGGTAATGTGGATACTACCAACATTTACAGCCTTGTGGCAGTGGCCTACCTGCTGTATTTTTTAAAAATAAAAGCTTATAAAGGGGGGTTTGATGTAAGCCCCCTACCAGCAATACTAACTATTTAAATATTTAAAATAAAGAAATATTAAAAAAAGTAACATGTCTTTTTACTTAATGATTCTTTTCTCTCTTCACTCATATGGACCACCTTTTCTGAAAAACTTAACTCTTGAACATCATGTTCTGTTCATGATTTTGTTCAGTTCCCTATGGTGATTTTTGCGTTCCGAAAGTGAATTTTACGTTTTTGCGTTCTAACGTTTGCTAAGCATGGTCTAGAACCTAAAATAACACCGGTATTTAGCATAGCATAGATCAGAACCCAAATTGGTACCGGTGGTACCGGTAGTGCCGGTGGTATCGGTGGTACCGGTGATACCGGTGATACCGGTGGTACCGGTGATACCGGTGATACCGGTGGCCTCGTACCCTCTAGTTTATACTACTCCCACCCTTTCCATCATCATCAAATCTCATCCTTTATCCTTTTAAATCAAATACCCATGTTCATAAATATATGTGTTCAAACATTATAATTTATTTTTGTTAAGCCCATTTTAGTACAAAATAAAAATTAATTAGACAAAATCAAAATTAATATAAAAACAATGATACAAATTTAACCAAAATAAAACTTGTTATGGTCCAGTGGAACGAACCTTTACGCTGTTCGAACTTGAAATGAAAACCTTGAAGCTCCAAACTCCATCTTGCGAGCTGCCCGCTCAAATCCTTCAGTGACATAAGCCACTTCAGGCTTAAATGGTCCGTAATAACACGAAAAGGCAAGGCCTCGACGTACGCATGAAACTTTCTAATGCTGAGCACCGCTGCCAAACACTCGAGCTCCGTCACCGTATAGTTTTTCTGTGCCTTATTTAACTTTTTTGACATAAAAGCTGCATCTGCATCCAATTGGAAGAAGACACCTCCGACTCCCTCAAACGATTCATCACATTGAATCGAGAATTCCTTTTTGAAATCTGGCTGAGTCAAAACCGGAGTGGAGGTTAACGCTTCTTTTAATTTTTCGAACGCTTCCTTGGCAATTGATGTCAATTCGAAAGTCCTTTGCTTTTTAAGGCAATCAGTAAAAGGAGCTGCGAGGTCGGCATAGTTCTTGATAAAACGCCTGTACCAACCGATTTAGGAAGAGGAAAGTTTACCATCGCGTCTACCTTTTTCAGGATTCTTTTTCAGTGTTCCTTGACCGACAATGTAACCAAGAAACCCTATCTCACGCATGCAGAACATAGACTTATTGAGGTTGATGGTTAAAACTCTTCATCGAGGCTAGTCGCCCACATGCAACTGCTATCGCAACAAAATAGTTTTGTCACAAGTTAACTGCTGAGCGCGCACCTGAGCAACTCCCCAAGCAATCGCAACGAACCTAACCAACACACCGATAATGTTTATTCAGTTTTTCTATCTCATACATTCAAAGGAAAATATTATCGCCTTCGTCCTATCCTTTTGCTCAGCAAATTAAAGAAAAGACACATTTGTTCTCTTTCGCTCACAGAACAAAGTTCGACGATGTGGTTAAATATCCGCAACTATTTGGTTGAATGTCCGCGCAGTTAAATATTATTCCATATGACACAAACTTAAAAACTGAATTCGGACAATCGTCCAGTTTGTGCCAAAACACAAACTGAATAGTGGCTCGAATCGACGACGGAATCGTTTCTGTATGTGCGTGGAGCCTCATACGAGTCCATAGGACTTAATTTTGCAACCAAGCAGTTTCGAAACTGAAAATTTCATGTGCACGACTAAAATGACGGTATCTACCAAAACGCATCTTTAAGGTCTAGCCCGGTTATGAAATGAGTGTCTTCTAATCTACTGATGATACCTTCAATATGTGACAGCGGATATGCATCATTAACCGTTTTTCTGTTAAGCTTACGGCTATCCAAGCACAGGCAAATCCTTCCTGGTTTCTTTACCATCACTATTGGCGAGCACTAAGGAGAATTACTCTCCTCAATAACTCCAAGTCCTAACATGCCATCGAGTTATTTATAAACTTCCTCTTGCTTCACCGGCGACAGTGGATAGTGTCTGGATTTTATTGGTACAGCGTCACCTGTCTCGATTGTGTGGGTTTCGACGTGCGTTCTACCAAGAACTAGCTCAGCAAATTACCGAATCTAACTTGATTCATTGAATCGTGGTCAGATCGATAAAAGCTGCTTCCTCAGCAACTTCGTGACTTTCCTCAAACATGTTGTTACTATCGATCTGGCTCACTTATTGTGGGGTCAGGTGAAATTGGTTCCAGAAATTCATACCGAGATAAACCTTTTGCGTCAAATTAGGAATTACATAGAACGTAATGGTCTTCGTTATACCATCAAGCGTTGTCGAAATTTTACAATACCCAACGATATCATGGGATTTTCCGTCAGCCGTTCTTACAACATACTTGTTTGGTAACATTCGAATTCCATTCCGTTCTAGGAATTCAAAACAAGATTCTCCAATAGCAGAAATAGATGCGCCACTATCCAACAGACCTGAAACAAGCTAGTCTTTCAGCTTTAACTTTGCATTACCATTTGTTTTGGAAGTCAAGATTGTCTCGACTGGGGCAGGGAAATAATTCCACGGGTATCTGCTCCACATGGGAATTTATTCAACCTTAATGGGAATCTGTTTCACTTTTCAAAGTGCAATTTATTCTCACCGAGAGAGGGAAATTATTGCACTTTTTAGTGAGAAAGATCTCCACTTGGAAAGTGGAGTTTTTGCCCACTTGGTATGAGAATCAATTTCACTTCTCTTTCTTTAATCCGTTCTTAAGATTTTTTTTTTGGGTATCATATAGTCTTTAATGTTATGAGAACTCCGAAATTATGATCCATACTTCTGCTTGTGAATACTCATCTATATAAAGATATTTAAATGATACAGTTACAATTATTGTTGGATATAAAGAATACATTCAAAATTTCCTTAAATCAGATTCTTTCGAAGCAAAAGAAACTTTGCATTCACCCAGCCTCGCTCCTACCCCAAATTCTATAATGAGCCCAAGCAGGGAGGTTGCCCGAAATTCAGTTTTCCGAATCACGTTTGACCGAATAACGTCCTAGCGACTTATAAATGCAAAAGAAACTTTACACACCCCAAATCCTATAATGAGCCCAAGCAGGGGGTTGCAGGGGGGCAGCATGCCCTCCCATACATGCCTCACTGTTTATCACCCAATTAATACATCGTTATTCGGAAAAACGTGATTCGGGAAAACGTTATTCGGGAAAACGTAGCCAACCCCAATAATATATCAAATTCCAAATTTGAGGTGGGAAAAAATTCCACAAAATTTCGGGTGTAGTAAGTACCCTCTCGTCGTGACAATAAATTCCACTTTGAGAAGTGGAAAAGATTCCCACTTACAGTAGAATAAATTACCATGTGGAGCAGATGCCCGTGGAATTATTTCCCTGCACCTCTCGACTATGTGCCTCTGAAAGTCCTTTCGCTTCCCATATCTTTCCCTACACTTTTGGATTTGAGCATTTACAATTGGTACCCTCTGCGGGTAAGGGGAAAGAATATACCCGAGGAAGGCATGCCTGTCGTAAGAGGCGACTAAAATCCAAACTCCGTATACTGAGATTGATGTATACATAACTATGCAATGAGCAAAACAATAAGATATAGTACCCCAGGTGGCAGTCCAGGTTCACGGAAAATCCACCCTCTTCGGAGGTCGGCTCTAAGATAATAACGAACTTCGACAAGAACTTGAACAAGAAATGGAACTTTATCAAGAGCTAAGGAAAGAAGTCGATCTTCTTCGAAAAGAAAATGAGATATTAAATAAATATAAAGTCTAGCTTGCCATAAGTCAATAATTGTATATATGAAACAGACGAAGAAGAGCTAGTACGTGAAACGGAGAAGTCCTCAAAGAAAAGATTGAGTAAAAAGCGTAAAGCTGGCTCTTCACCTGAAGCAGCCTCTTCTTTTGAAATAAGAGTTTCACTAAAACATGCGACAGTAAAAGAAAATCCTGTTAAGGAACATTAAAGGCATTATTACCATCGGCTTTTAAAATTATTTCACTTAATAACAACAAATGGAAAGCTTGTGTGAAAGACCCCGAAAGTTATCGTCTTCTGTCACGAAAACTAAACGAAGAAAAAGTAGAATAGTATACCTATGAAAATAAGTTGGAAAGACCCCTACGTGTTGTGGCAAGAGGTCTACATGCATCATGTTTAAAAGACGATATTATTAGTGATCTAAAAGAGCGCAACCTCAAAAAAAACAGAAAAAAGAGGGTGAAACGATACTATTTATACTTTCGTTCGATAAGACTGAAAAATTAGATGAAATTTATAAAATTAAAACAATTCTTAACATCGTAGTTAGGATCGAACCTCTGTGTAAAATGCGATGAAAAACATCTAACCGTTGACTGCAACGGAAAAAGTGAAAGTCCACCGACGTGCATTAATTGTAATAGAAATTACCCAGCAAGTTATAGAGGCTGTGAAGTAGCTAAAGAATTACAAAAGCGACGATCAAAATCTGCCCAAACACAAAGAAACCCACCAAGGCAATTAGAAACCGCAATTCCCAAGAGTGCCAAATCTACGAAAGGTCCAAAACCTAGTATCCGTAAGGAAAAGAAAACAGTGTCAGTACCTTCGGAGAAAATATCGAAGCAGGGAAATGAAACATATGCCCAAATAGCGGCAAAAAATATACCCGTAAATAACGACACTGAAACAGACCCGGTTTCGAAAGTCTTTTCAATAATTTTGTCATAACTTGAAGAACAACGTGAAACAAATAAACTTATCTTTAATAGGTTAAGTAAGCTCGAAAATTGTTTTCGACACATACCTCTTTCAAAAAATATATGATGGAAAAGCTTAAAATTCTTACGTGGAATGCCAACGGATTATGGCAAAAACTTGGAGAATTGGAGATGTATGTGCGAGAAAATGATATTGACATATGTTTGATATCAGAAACGCATGCCAAAAATTAATCAAATCTTAAAATCCATGGGTTTCATGACTACCACGCCATTCATCCGTCAAACAAAGCAAGAGGTGGATCATCATTGTATATAAAAGAATGCATTGAATACTCGATAGGCCTCAAAATAGAGGCGGAATCAATGCAGTTGAGTATTGTACAGGCTAAAATTAAAAATATTCCTCTCAATGTCTCTTCCATATATTGCCCTCCGCGTTGCAAAATTTATAAGAGTAAATTTACGACATTGATAAAGTCACTAAGCCCAAATTTAATTGTTGGTGGTGACTTTAATGCAAAGCACACCTTCTGGGCCTCACGATGCATATCTCAAAAGGGTGGCATGCTATATGAAGCAGGAATGGAAAATAATTGTGACTTTCATTCGACTGGCAAACCAACTTACTGGCCAACTGATCCGTCGAAAATACCTGACCTAATCGATTTGTTCATGGTAAAAGGAATACTCTCTAACCGTATAGAAATTTCATAGGGCTTCTCAGATCATTCTGCCGTAGTACTCATTATGAGCGAAAGCCTAGTTAAAATTGAAGAACCACCCAGGTTAACAAACAGTAAAACCAACTGGGATGGATTTAAAAAAGATATCGAGGACAACTTTGAGTTAAGGGTATCATTACAAACGCCTCTTGAGCTTGAAGACGCAGTAGATACCTTTGTTGATATAATACAAAAAGCAGCTTGAGATAACACACCTTATCAAAGGTGAATGCCTCGCTATAAAGATATAAAATATCCGCAAGAAATAAAAGATTTAGTGAAAGAGAAACGAAAAGCACGTACAAAATGGCAGCAAACACGTGCTCCTAAACACAAAGCTCATTTAAATCGCTTGAGTAATATGCTAAAAACGGCGATATCAGATTTCAAAAACCTTGAAGTTGAAAATTACCTTGAAGGCTTGACAGCGGGGAAAGAATCCAACTACTCACTTTGGAAAGCTATAAAAACAACGAAAAAACCAAAGCTTCCAGTGCCCCCGATTAAGAAAAGCCAAAATGAATGGGCTAAAAGTGACAAAGAAAAAGCGACGGTATTCGCTTATTACTTAGAGGAAACATTTAAGCCGTTCGATGGGCAAGAACTCAACGAAAATATTAATTTGAATTTTACCTCAAATGGAAGCTACATAACGAGAAATGCTACACTTGCCGAACCAAAGAGAGAAATAAAGAAGCTTAAGTCCAACAAAGCTCCAGGATATGACTTAATAACGGCAGAGATTTTAAAAATGCTCCCTCGTAAAGGGTTTATTAACCTCCTTTACATAATAAATGCCGCTCTAAGGTTAGAATATGTTCCGAGCCAATGGAAAGTTGCGGAAGTCAAAATGGTTTTGAAACCTGGCAAACCATCTCACGAAAAGAAGTCTTACAGGCCGATTTCACTTCTTCCAATAATATCAAAAGTTTTTGAAAGAATGCTACTCCTGCGCTTGCAAACGATAATAGAAGAGAAACAATTAATACCTGAACATCAGTTCGGATTTAGAAAAAAGCATTCGACAATTGATCAAGTGCATGGAGTTACTGACGTTATTGAGAGAGCTCTTGAAGAAAAGAAAATCTGTTCGACTGTCTTTTTGGACGTGTCGCAGGCGTTTGACAAGGTGTGGCATGAAGGCCTCAAATTCAAATTAAGATAAGTTCTGCCTGAAGGACTTTACAACATTCTAAACGGATATCTAAATGAAAGATTTTTTCGTCTAAGACACGGAAATGACTATTCTGATTTCAAAGAAATAGTGGCTGGGGTACCACAAGGAAGTGTATTAGGTCCAGTTCTGTACTTTTTATTTACACGCGATATACCTCAAACAGATGACATAATTGTAGCCACGTTTGCTGATTATACTGCACTAGCAGTAGGCAAAACGATTAGCTAAGCTACAATTAAATTACAAAATGCTCTTAATAATGTTAATGAGTGGGCGAAAACATGGCAAATAGCGCTCAATGAACAAAAGTCAGTCCACGTGGACTTTACATAGAAAAAAATAAATGGATTACCCGTCTTTCTTAATACCACTCGTGTTCCATTTGCAACTGAGGTCAAGTATCTGGGAATGACTCTGGACGCAAAATAAAAATGGAAGCCGCACGTGAAAAAGAAATGCGAAGAACTAAAAAGTAACTTAAGAGATATGAACTCGTTACTCGGTAAATATTCAAAGCTTAGTATTGAAAATAAATTGATTTTATATCGACAGGTTCTCAAACCTGTTTGGACTTATGGTATACAACTTTCGGGTTGTAAATTGTAAATTGTAATTTGTAAATGCTCCGTGGTATATAAGAAACGAAGATCTTCACAGGGATCTCGGGATTCCTACGGTCCGGGACGAACAAAAAACATTCTCGCGAAAACATATAAATCGACTATTAGAACACGCTAATTCAACGATTATTGACATTCTTGACGAGTCGAATTTAGTACGCCGTCTGAGAACAAAACCTTCCGACTTGGTGCGGTGAAAAGAAAACCGCTTTAAAATCGCGGATTAAGCAGGAACTTTCACTGGAAAGTAGCCTGCAATACGTTACTTAACTTCGTTAAAAATAAGATGCTAAGTAAGTTTCAACTTAGTTGCAATCGGGAAGTGGACGTGGTTTTAGTGTAGTAAGAATCTCACACTTCTATGAGCGCGCGTTTTTTGATCCTCATATAGCCTTATGCAGTTTTTGCACCTAACCACGGGAAAATAACCACAAACTTACAATTGGTTTGCCAACAATTTCGGAGCGTTTACTGTAGCAGTTGAGCTTCCTCTCGTGAAGAGACTTCCACCCAAAATATTTAACAGGATGACTCTTCGAAATCGGAACCTCGCGTTGAAGAATTCTGAAAGGCCCACCAGACTCAGAATCCTTGTTAGCTTGATCTTCCTCTGACCTATCAACCGACTTCTGCTCAACTACTCCAACACACACTAGATCACTCCCCGTATCAATTCCGTCTCCTACTGCTGCTTTCCCTGATCGGGGTAGTTGTTTTGAGAACGACTCTCCCCGACTGGTCTGTCGTTCCCTTGGTGGTTTCCCTGGTGTTTTTGACATTCTGGAGTAGTCACACCTTTTTCAGCACAGAAAAAATAGATTAGTTTGCTTTCGTGCGACGGACATTGGTAAAAGGTATGACCCAGTTTATCACAATTCCAGCAAACCAATGAAGAACTTGACTGCCGAGATTTAGCCGCCCTACTGAATGCAGCAATCTCTTCCTGTAAAGGCTCTATTTCAGGATCTTCTTCCAACTGTACCTCACTAACAGTCTTATGAGAAGTTGTTCTCCTGGCTTAAAAAGTTTCAGCCTCTCTGGCCTTGTTCCGGAGATGTTCTAGGCTGGTAATCTCTGCGGCCAACAACACCTCTCCCAATTTATCTTTAGCATTGCTTTTGATGATTTGAACGAGCTTTGCCGGATCAAATGGTTCATTTAACAGAGACGAACGACACCTCCATAAAAATCATCAAAAGATTCCTTAAATCCCTGCTTTCGAGTGAGCAGGTGCATGTAGACCTCAACATCATTTTCCTTGCGTCCGAATTCCCTCTTCAAGGAATTTTTGATCAGCTGCAAGTTCGCGGTTGGGTTTTTGCTCAAAAATGCCGAAAACCAATCGTTAACTTTTCCACTGAGCAACAAATGAAAATTTGCGCTGACCTGCTCATCACTGTAACCTGATGATACTTGCAGCCTATCAACCTTAAAGAGGAAATCCAAGACACTGTTGCTGCCGTCATACTTAATGTTCCACCTCTCCAAACGGCAACCAATTTGTGCACTTGCAATACTTTGTAGTTGTGACACCACAGAAAAAGCACCGCTTGCCGTAACCGGAACTTGAGGTGGAAACCTGTCAGTCATAACAATGCCCGCGTCATTCGAAACCTGAGGATTGCTAGGATGCCTTAAATTCGAACAATGCTGTTCCGATCGGAGATCACCAATACTCTCCAGCTTTCCCATAATACCTCTCATGAAATAGTCTATCTGGTCAAAGAATGGGACTTGATTTGCTACCAATGATTGATCAATCTGGTTAGCCAAAGCCTCGACAGTCGATTCTCTACCAATCTCATCATGATATCCCGGATTTTCCGTGTCATTGACTTAACGATTATTAGGTTGTTGGCAGCCACTGGCTCCATAGACCTGGCTACAGCAAGTTCTACCTCACCTTCTTCGTGAATTATGTGTATTTCCTCGGTCGACATGTCAGAGGAAAGCCTAGCCACTAAGCTATAATGGTGATCCAAAATAACTGATCGATGTAACCTTTCAGAATCCTCCAATGAAATTCCTTCACTCAAAAATCTAAGATTCCGACTAGTGCTACGATAATTGTCTGTTTTATGACTCATAACCAAAACAGGTGGGGATATTCCACTGACGATTAACTCAAAAGATAATCCAGCTTAAAATTTCTGACAAAGAAATTTCGATCACAGCGATAGAAGAAGAAGTAGATATGGACGGACCAGAGTTCTGACCAGAGTTCGACTCTGCTGAGTACAGATCAAAAAGAGAGGAAATATTGAAAAATCAAGCTTCACTTCCGGATCTAGTTTTATCTGACAAGTATATATACAAAAGAGTTAGATCAGGAGTGAAGAACTTGAAAGCGAAGATTCTTTGTGGCGATTGTGGATACCAAACACTTTGACTCACGAAGTGATTGAAATGGCCCACGGGACCAGGCTTAGTTGTCATAGTGGTTTTTCAAAGACTTATACTCGAGTTAGAGAGAAATACTATTGGCCTAAGATGGCCACGAAGGTCAAGTCATACTTGAGTCAGTGTGAGGTGTGCAAAACAACAGAAGCGCTAAAGAGAAGCCTTCGGCCTCCGATTACGAAGCAGATCGTCTCTGAGCGACCGATGCACCGTTTGTACGTGGATTTGTTAGGACCTTACCCACGTACAAAACGCGGCAATACTTTTATTTCATCGCTGTTGATTACTTCTCCAAGTATACTTTTCTCAAAGCATTGCCGAAACCAACATCAACAAACATTATTCGATTCTTGGAACCAGAAGAAATTTACATCGTCTAAGCTTGCAAAGTTTTTGGAGAACTATGACTTGGCACATGTCCGGATAGCATTTTATTCTCCACAGGCAAATATATCAGAGGGGGTGAACCGGAGTATTTTAAATAAGCTGAGAGTGTTTGTACGAGACGAGGAAGATAATTGGGACTCTTACCTCTCAAGCATACTCGTAGCTTGTGCTTTGAGGTCAGATAACCATGACTCTCTCGATTGTCAGCCTTATTATGCAATGTTCGGGCAGAATATGTTTAATCATGGATCAGCGTACAAAATTCTCAGAAATTTAAGAGCACTTCATGATCCCAAACTAGATGTTGTGCTACGTGAAACATAGATTGCACTTGCTCGACAGAAGTTGTCTGAAAATTTACAAAACGCACATGAACGGTCGAAGGTTACTTACAATACCAGGTCAAGGCCAACTTCGTTCACGGTAGGTCAGGAAATCTTCTATCGGAATTTCGATCTAAGCAATTTTGCTCAGGGGCAAAATTCTAAATTGATTCCAAAGTTTATCAAGGCTCGTATCCACCATATAAATAGTAGGGAACTGCATGTATGAGCTTGAGACTTTGGCTGGCAAAATGATAGGAGTTCACCATGCCAAGGATATTCGGCAGTGATATGGAGTAAGGAGAGTATTTCGCAGGACGCTGACAGGGAGCGTTTTTAAGTCGAGCACGAATTCTGCTACTTAATTTTTTTTGGCGATGTTGTCTTTTGCCAACTATATTGTAGGTACGGCTCCCACGTTGGGTTGTTTATTCATTAAAAGATGTTTGTGGGTTCAATTTGCAATTTTGTTGACTTTGGGAATGTAAACAAAACGCAAAGCCCTTTGTAACGAAATGCATTTTAGTAGTTTAATTTTATTTTTTTTTAAATATGCACAAGCCACTACTCCCCTACAATTTGGCGAAAATAGGAGAAAAGTGTATATGTGTGAGGCCGTAATTTGTCACCGTTGATTAGTGGTGGCACTTTTCCCGTCAACAGCGGAACAATCATAGTTGGAGATGTCCAAAAGAGAATCCTCACACATAAGTGAAGTTTTCCCTTTTAAGTACCTACCTAACTGGAATCAAAATTTCATTATTACCTAAATATTTAACAGTAAGGAAAATAAATTTACAACACAGAAAAATAATAAACAACTTAACGAGTAAAATAATTTTTATTATTGTTTTCAAAATCTAATGATTTCAATTAAATTTGCCCTAATTTTATTTTGTAAATAATTTTAAACTTTAACGTAATTTATAAAGAAGGAGTAATTAGCTTCTTGTAGTGCAGTATGTATGTATATTTATACATTTATATGCCTAGCTACTTGAATGCACTTGTCTTAGCAATTTTATAAGGGTAAATTTAATTGAATTTTTTTAAATATTTACAATAGCGATTTTAGAGAAGATTTAACAGGTATCTCATCAGCCTGGATGCTGTGGCCACATCATCGTCAGCTCGATGCAAATACTCCAAAAAGGGTGAGTCACTATTTACCACCTCTTTATTAATCTAAGCTTGCAAATATAGAAAAGGATTCAAGGGGAGGGGGGTTAATGCAACTTTCAGTATTCAAACATGCATTCAAACGCACATAATATAGGCATATAGATATATAGATATAAATACGCGTATACACAAGAACTAATTGTGTCGTTACTTACGTTTTAATTTGATATTTTTTTGTATTTATCTTTGTGTTTTTTTTTGTCTACCAACAGTGGACCATAGCAAGTTTTATTTTGATTAAATTTGTATCATTGTTTTTATATTAATTTTGATTTTGTTTAATTAATTTTTATTTTATACTAAAATGGGCTTAACAAAAAGAAATTATAATGATTGAACACATATATTTATGAACATGGGTATTTGATTTCAAAGGATAAAGGATGAGAATTGATGATGATGGAAAGGGTAGGATGAAGAAGTGAAGGATGGCGACTTAAGGGATTACTTAGGCGAGATAGGTAACCAAGGCAGGGTGGGTTAAGAAAATATTCTCGCAACGTCATGTCACCTCGACGTTAAGCCTGGCATGATTTGTATGCGCGGTTTCGATAGGGGTCAAGAACCAACACCCTTCGACGAGCGTGAGGCCGGTCAAGCATGCCAGCACTGACCCCGACGGCACTAACGGAGCCCGCAACAATGGCGCCCATAACGTGAAGGCTTCGCTACTGTACAGTAGCGAATGTAGAGATTTTTTTCGAGAAAAAATTTGGTTTTGTAGTTAATTTGTTTTGCATTTCATTATAGTTTCAATAGTTTTGTTCAAAGTTTTTTTTTTAATTTCTTTTCAATTTCATTTTAGTTTTCGTTTCATTGAGTTTTTTTATTTTTTCAATTGCTTTCAACTTTTTCCTTTTTCTTAATTTTCATTTAATTTTACTTTTGATTTTCATTTTGTTTCCGATAATTCTTTTCAGTGAGAAAAGAACTTTTCGTCATAAGTCCCAGTATCCGAGGTGTGTGACCTTGATGCTGCGTTGCGATGACGCAAGTTTTGTTTCCTAACTTTTAAGACATGGTGTTGAGTGGTCTGAGTCATAAAGCTGGCAGTATTTGCTGGCATCAATGCCCAGATTAGCGAAGACATCATATACATATAAATAATGATGGAAGAGACTAAGAGAATTCATATTGAGTCTTCATAATATACCTTCCATCTACAATAGCACAATTTCTAGAGCCGGTTTGTGGTTGGTGGTTATTTTCCCGTGGGTATGTGCAAAACCTGCATAAGGCTCTATGAGGACCGAAAAACGCGTGCTCATAGTTTAGTTTAGTTTAGTTTATTAATTTGTATAATTGATACTAACACATTAAGATAAATCTTATAAAATAGTGAATGGTTATGAATAAACAACAAATAAAGTATAAGTTATTGGTAAATATAAGTTAGGAATATAATAATTTATACTTTATACAAAAAATTTAATTAAAAAGGCAATATAAATTATATGTATGTATGTGTGTACAAAAAAAACTGCTGATAGAAAAGATAAATTTATGATATTCAACTTTGAATGCTTAAAATTTCAAAAGAAGTGATAAGGAAGGAAAATAAAAGAGAGAGAAGAAAAAAATAAAATAAAAGAGGTAAAGTGTCTGTGAAGAATAAGTTAGTCGTCTTGATTAGAAAAGAAGTCATGTAGACGTTTTTGAAATTGTTGTATGCCACTTAGTGCTCGCAAGCTAGTTGGAAGTGAGTTCCACAGGCGACAGGCAGCTATGAAAAATTGTCTTTCTGAAGTTAGACATGAAAAACGAAGGAGAATCAAACATGCTGATCTGCTTGATACTGAAAACCGGAGTTCCTCGTAAAGATATTTTGGTTGACTTGTACTAAGGATTTAAAAAAGTAATAGCAGTGTTCAAAATTTGACAAAATTATCAAAAGACATTTTTAAGAGACTCCGCCTTAAATGGGAAACGTGGTCATACCTCCTCAATCCAAAAATATATCTAATGGTACTGTTGAAGGCTACTTTAAATTTGTTTTTGCTGGAGACATCGCAGTTATGATAGATTTCACATCCGTAGGTAAGAATTGGTATAACAAGAGTCTTCGCGAGCAGAATTCTTATATTGATCGGCGTGAAATTCTGGGCAGTCCATAATGTTCTAAGAGTTCCGTAGGTTTTACCAACTATTGAGTTTATATGGTCATTCCATGTAAGGGTCCTATTAAAAACCACACCAAGATTCCTTGAAGTATTTACATACTCTAATACAGTACCATTGAGCATAATTGGTGGAAAGTATGTCTGTCATACTTTCCACCAATTATGCTCAGTACTTTTTTTGAAATAATTAAGCATTTACATTTATTCGGGTTAATAGCCAAATAATTACTAGATGCCCAGTTAGAAATCTGCTTGAGATCCTGATTGATGTTCACGGTACAATTTTCGATTAATCACAAAGGGCAGCTTCTATACATTTGGATGTCATCAGCCTAAAAGTGCTTTGATGCATCGGGAATAAAAAAAGCGATTTCGTTTATATACAGCGAGAAAATAAGAGGAGATAAAATGGAGCCCTGAGGAACACCTTGAAGTATCGGAAGAAACTCAGAAAGACTATTATCTAGGCAAACGGCTTGCTTTCTATTACTTACGTACGACAATAGTAATTTTATTGCTTCTGAAGATATGTTGAATCTCTGCCGCAGCTTATTCATGAGCAGGGTATGTTTTACCATGCCAAAAGCCTTGGAAAATCTTAAAGAACCAAAAATGTAACGTTATCATTATCAAGCTCAGCTCTTATATCTTCAATAACTTTAATAAGTGCAGTGGTGCAGCTGTGTTGAGCACGGAAGCCTGATTGGATTGGTACTAAATATTTGTTACGGTTTATAAAGTCATTTAATTGTCTTTGCATGATACGCTCGCATACTTTTGACAAAAATGGATGAATAGAGATTGGTCTAAATTCGTCACAAAGAGAGTTTTTAGGTATTGGAATAATTTTAGCTAATTTCCATTTCTGTGGGAAAATTCCTGTTGTGAGAATAGTATTAAATATATGTGTAAGGTACGGTAGTAGCATTGGCAATATAGCTTTTAAAAATACCGGGTTAACGTCGTCAACCCCTACAGCACTGGACTTTATTGAGAGAAAGCTTTCAACGACTTCAATATTGCTTACACCACAAAAACTAAACGAGGAGTCCGTTAAGGACACAGATGAAAGAGTAAAAAGTTCATATTCTCTTGAAGTGGCATTGTTTGGAGTAGTTAAAAACACACGGTTAAGTTCGTCTATATCGATATTGTTTTTAAACACTGGTCGTTGCTTCCCAATTCCAAGTTTACGAAGACTCTCCCATAGCTTTTTACCATCAGAATTTATATTTAGTTGCTTGGAATAGTGTTGTTTTTTGGCAGCTCTTACTTCAAGAACAACTTTATTTCGCAGAGACTTATATTTTCTATAAAGTTCTTCCACCCGTAAAAGTATCCACCTTCTGTAAGCTTGATCCCGTTGGTTCATCATTTCTTTGATTCTATTGCTAAACCAGGGCTTTGACTTGTAATTATTTTTCTTGATTTTCAAAGGCACGTGAGAGTTAAACAATAAATTTAAGTTTTCATTAAGGAACTCCACTTGATCATCGGGTGAAGGCAAATGAAAGATGTTGTCCCAAAGAATCGAGAGGATATGTTCTTCAAGTGCTGGTTTATCAACGTTCTCAAAATCCCTAAATTTAATGATTACATTTTCGGATCTCTTTTTAGCACTGATGTCGTAAGTCCGAAAAATCAGATCATGCTTAGAGAAAACTGGAGCGGAGAGTTGATTATAAAAAAGTACCCGATCTTTCTCACTTACCAAGAAAAGGTACAATAATGTACTTGAAGTCATATTAAAATGCGTAGGTACAGATAAATTTACAGAATGCAGATCAAAAGAACTCATATTTTCAGTTAAACTGTTATCAATTAGTAAGTTGCTATTGAAGTCCCCACATATGATTACATTTGATGAACTAATAGTAATTTGCTGCATGAGATTGTATATCGGTTCTAAATCTACATTTCTATTTGGCCTATACACAGTTCCTAAAAGAAGATTACTAACCTCACCTATTATATCTATAAAAATGTACTCACAAGAAGAATCCGACGGCGAAACAATTTTTTTTTAAAAGCAAGGTTCTCCTTGACATAGATCGCAACACCACCCCCCCGGTCTAGTCTATCGGAACGAAAAAGATTAAAACCTTTGAGGGAATATGCTGCGTCTTTTATGTCTACCGAAAACCATGTTTCTGAAATACAAATCGCGTCAATTCCAGGATTTTCAAACAAATATCTAAACTCGTCGATCTTCAGCATCAAACTTTGAGCATTTATATGAATAATCCGAAACCCGTCCACGCGATGGCTTGAAATTTTAACCATTGATTGTAGTATACCGTCACTGTTGCTGCCAATGGAACCCACATTCAACTCACTCAACTCTGTAGCGAGTAATCATACAACGAGACACTAGCAACATACTCGTACTCAAAGTATTAAATACATCAAAACAACTACTTTTACAATAGTTATTACAGACAAATAGCCATAAATAATTAATATGAAAGCAATAGAATAAAAGGAAAAACACAATGAAAAAAAGAATACATAGATTAGTAAAAGATAAGTGAAAATAATAAAATAATAAGATACATAAAGTACTTGGGTTAATCATGTTGATGGGCTGTTGTTTTCTCTTCCTTCTTCGAAGCGGCAGCGATGGCATACAACATTGCATCGTTGTGTATGAGGATTGATTCCCCATCTGCACTCTCCTTGACGATAACAGAACCAGATCGTGTGTATGCATTGAAAAGAGCTCCACTTCTCTTGAGACGCATTGCTTGAGAAGAGATCGATTTTGTGATGTCAAGCTGCCGTGTAGGTACGAGTAGATGTTGTGGTTATCTTTTCCTTGCGTCTTGATACCAATGTCTTCCAATTGCAGTAGTCTCTTGTTCGTTTTATGAAAAAAAGCAACAGATTTTAAAACGGAATTTCTTTCGTGTGGGGATCCTCTTTGATCGAAAAGCAGCTTTCAGTGTGGGAGGTGCAGGAGGTATGTCTTCATTTTCTAGTTCGGGTATGCCAAATAGAACAGCACCGGCTGCAACTTCCTTGCGTTCAGATGTGTCGCATCTTTTCTGTGGATCAGCTACTTCTCTTAAAAGATGTGAAGTGTAAAAATGATGTGATTCAATTTTTGCAACCTTCTCTTTGAGTAACTGAATCGATTTTTCGGCTTCTTTGAAGTGAGAAAAAAGACTTTTTTCTATTTGCTCAAATCGTAAGATAAACTCGGTTTGGAGATCATTTATTTGTTTTGAAATTCGTGAAACGATATCTTCAGTCAAGTTTTTCAGTATGATGTCCATCTCGGTAGAGGAAGGAGGAATTTTTGATGGGTTTATCCTGCTCTCTGAATTATTTGTTGCTGGTAAAGTTGAAATGTTGGTCTTGGGAGTGAATGTTGATTTCTCTGAGTTTTTGGCCTGAAGGTATTGGAGTGGTTGGGAATGGATTCTCTGATAAGGTTTTGGAAGCAGTTGGTTTCGTTAACTTCTCTTGTTTTTTCCCAGTTGGGGTTTCTTTACTGGCTTTTTGGTTCTTTTTTTCGTAACTGCCAAACCGCGTTTTACCTGCCATTCTCACACAGAGAGTAAAATAACGACACTTTTAGATTTTAAGAAATGTAAAAATTTGCGAGAGAAACAAAGGCAATATATTTGATTTACTGTTTTTTACGTTTAAACTTAAGATTTTAAACTTTGAATTAATTTCAGATCGATACTCGCACGTCACTTTTGCTATATCCCCGCAATTTGGGTTGTATTGTATATTTAAAACAATGTTAAATAAATGTTTTGCCGCACGAAACTTTCGATACGTCTATTCTCTATTATAGTACATACTCCACTTTTAGAAGTGTGAGATTCTTACTACCCTAAAACCACGTCCACATCCCGATTGCAACTAAGTTGAAACTTACCTAGCAATTTACTTTTTAACGAAGTTAAGTTACGTGTTGCAGGTTATTTTCCGGTGAAAGTTCCTGCTTATTCCGCGATTTTAAAGCGGTTTTCTATTCACCGCATCAAGTCGGAAGGTTTTGTTCTTCGCAGACGGCGTACTAAATTCGATTCGTCAAGAATGTCAATAATCATTGAATTAGTGTGTTCTAATAGTCGATTTATATGTTTTCGCGCGAAACTTTTTATTTCGTCCCGGACCGTAGGAATCCCGAGATCCCTGTGAAGATCTTCGTTTCTTATATACCACGGAGCATTTACAAATGACCTAAGCAATTTATTTTCAAATGTTTGTAAGTTATTTAAGTTTGTATCGCAGGTACAACCCCAAAGTTGTATACCATAAATCCAAACAGGTTTAAGAACCTGTCGATATAAAATCAATTTATTTTCAATACTAAGCTTTGAATATTCACCGAGTAACCAGTTTATATCCCTTAATTTATTTTTTAGTTCTTCGCATTTCTTTTTGACGTCGGCTTCCATTTTAATTTCGCGTCTGGAGTCATTCCCAGATACTTTGCCTCATTTCCGAATGGAACACGAGTGGTATTAAGAAAGACGGGTAATCTATTTATTTTTTTATACGTAAAGTCCACGTGGACTGACTTTTGTTCATTGAGCGCTATTTGCCATGTTTTCGTCCACTCATTGACATTATTAAGAGCATTTTGTAATTTAATTGTAGCTTCGCAAATCGTTTTGCCTACTGCTAATATTGCAGTATCATCAGCAAACGTGGCTACAATAGTGTCATCTGTTTGAGGTATATCGTGCATAAATAAAAGGTACAGAACTGGACCTAATACACTTCCTTGTGGTACCCCAGCCCCTATTTCTTTGAAATCAGAATAGTCATTTCCGTGTCTTAGAAGAAAAAATCTTTCATTTAGATATCCGTTTAGAATGTTGTAAAGTCCTTCAGGCAGAACTTGTCTCAATTTGAATTTGAGGCCTTCATGCCACACCTTGTCAAACGCCTGCGACACGTCCAAAAAGACAGTCGAACAGATTTTCTTTTCTTCAAGAGCTCTCTCAATAACGTCAGTAATTTTATGCACTTGATCAGTTGTCGAATGCTTTCTTCTAAATCCGAACTGATGTTCAGGTATTAATTGTTTCTCTTCTATTATCAGTTGCAGGCGCAGGAGTAGCATTCTTTCAAAAACTTTTGATGTTTTATTCTTAACTTAGAGTGGCATTTATTATGTAAAGGAGGTTAATAAAATCTCTGCCGTTATTAAGTCATATCCTGGAGCTTTGTTGGACTTAAGCTTCTTTATTTCTCTCTTTGGTTCGGCAAGTGTAGCATTTCTCGTTATGTAGCTTCCATTTGAGGTAAAATTCAAATTAATATTTTCGTTGAGTTCTTGCCCATCGAACGGCTTAAATGTTTCCTCTAAGTAATAAGCGAATACCGTCGCTTTTTCTTTGTCACTTTTAGACCATTCATTTTGGCTTTTCTTAATCGGGGGCACTGGAAGCTTTGGTTTTTTCGTTGTTTTTATAGCTTTCCAAAGTGAGTAGTTGGATTCTTTCCCCACTGTCAAGCCTTCAAGGTAATTTTCAACTTCAAGGTTTTTGAAATCTGATATCGCCGTTTTTAGCATATTACTCAAGCGATTTAAATGAGCTTTGTGTTTAGGAGCACGTGTTTTCTGCCATTTTGTACGTGTTTTTCGTTTCTCTTTCACTAAATCTTTTATTTCTTGCGGATATTTTATATCTTTATAGCGAGGCATTCACCTTTGATAAGGTGTGTTATCTCAAGCTGCTTTTTGTATTATATCAACAAAGGTATCTACTGCGTCTTCAAGCTCAAGAGGCGTTTGTAATGATACCCTTAACTCAAAGTTGTCCTCGATATCTTTTTTAAATCCATCCCAGTTGGTTTTACTGTTTGTTAACCTGGGTGGTTCTTCAATTTTAACTAGGCTTTCGCTCATAATGAGTACTACGGCAGAATGATCTGAGAAGCCCTATGAAATTTCTATACGGTTAGAGAGTATTCCTTTTACCATGAACAAATCGATTAGGTCAGGTATTTTCGACGGATCAGTTGGCCAGTAAGTTGGTTTGCCAGTCGAATGAAAGTCACAATTATTTTCCATTCCTGCTTCATATAGCATGCCACCCTTTTGAGATATGCATCGTGAGGCCCAGAAGGTGTGCTTTGCATTAAAGTCACCACCAACAATTAAATTTGGGCTTAGTGACTTTATCAATGTCGTAAATTTACTCTTATAAATTTTGCAACGCGGAGGGCAATATATGGAAGAGACATTGAGAGGAATATTTTTAATTTTAGCCTGTACAATACTCAACTGCATTGATTCCGCCTCTATTTTGAGGCCTATCGAGTATTCAATGCATTCTTTTATATACAATGATGATCCACCTCTTGCTTTGTTTGACGGATGAATGGCGTGGTAGTCATGAAACCCATGGATTTTAAGATTTGATTAATTTTTGGCATGCGTTTCTGATATCAAACATATGTCAATATCATTTTCTCGCACATACATCTCCAATTCTCCAAGTTTTTGCCATAATCCGTTGGCATTCCACGTAAGAATTTTAAGCTTTTCCATCATATATTTTTTGAAAGAGGTATGTGTCGAAAACAATTTTCGAGCTTACTTAACCTATTAAAGATAAGTTTATTTGTTTCACGTTGTTCTTCAAGTTATGACAAAATTATTGAAAAGACTTTCGAAACCGGGTCTGTTTCAGTGTCGTTATTTACAGGTATATTTTTTGCCGCTATTTGGGCATATGTTTCATTTCCCTGCTTCGATATTTTCTCCGAAGGTACTGACACTGTTTTCTTTTCCTTACGGATACTAGGTTTTGGACCTTTCGTAGATTTGGCACTCTTGGGAATTGCGGTTTCTAATTGCCTTGGTGGGTTTCTTTGTGTTTGGGCAGATTTTGATCGTCGCTTTTGTAATTCTTTAGCTACTTCACAGCCTCTATAACTTGCTGGGTAATTTCTATTGCAATTAATGCACGTCGGTGGACTTTCACTTTTTCCGTTGCAGTCAACGGTTAGATGTTTTTCATCGCATTTTACACAGAGGTTCGATCCTAACTACGATGTTAAGAATTGTTTTAATTTTATAAATTTCATCTAATTTTTCAGTCTTATCGAACGAAAGTATAAATAGTATCGTTTCACCCTCTTTTTTCTGTTTTTTTTGAGGTTGCGCTCTTTTAGATCACTAATAATATCGTCTTTTAAACATGATGCATGTAGACCTCTTGCCACAACACGTAGGGGTCTTTCCAACTTATTTTTATAGGTATACTATTCGGGGTCTTTCACACAAACTTTCCATTTGTTGTTATTAAGTGAAAAAATTTTAAAAGCCGATGGTAATAATGCCTTTAATGTTCCTTAACAGGTTTTTCTTTTACTGTCGCATGTTTTAGTGAAACTCTTATTTCAAAAGAAGAGGCTGCTTCAGGTGAAGAGCCAGCTTTACGCTTTTTACTCAATCTTTTCTTTGAGGACTTCTCCGTTTCACGTGCTAGCTCTTCTTCGTCCTTTTCATATCAACAATTATTGACTTGTGGCAAGCTAGACTTTGAGTTTATTGGAGGATTTTCGCTTTTCAATATCTCATTTTCTTTTCGAAGAAGATCGACTTCTTTCTTTAGCTCTTGAAAAAGTTCCATTACTTGATCAAGTTTTTGTCAAAGTTCGTTATTATCTTTTTCAAGATTTTTGTTTTATCTGAGTCTATTTTGGCGCACGCAGGCGTGACGGGTGAACTCTTTTGCTCGAATTTTGACAGTTTTGCACTCGATTTAGATGGTGTTGATCGAGATACCCTTGCACTTTTTAGGAAGGGATTTATTAAATGCAATAATTGGCTCTCCCCAGAATCCATAGAGCCGTTTTGCTCATTGCATAGTTATCTATACATCAATCTCAGTATACAGAGTTTGGATTTTAGTCGCCTCTTACGACAGGCATGCCTACCTCGGGTATATTCTTTCCCCTTACCCACAAGGAGCCGGTTTTCGATTAAGTTTTAGTTGCAAACCGCCCTAGGAAATTAAGCACAGTTGTTTCAGTTATTTAACGTAGTTTATTTTTTTTCTCGGCTCGGAGCGCATCGCCATCTTTTATTTTCTTATCTCATTCTTTCCAAAGTGGTTGATACTCATTCAAATCCGAATGTGAAAAAAAGTTTTTGTTTGAAGTTTTAGTTCAATTTAGTTGAGCCTAAGATTTTAATGTTTTAGTTTATTGAGATAGTAGGACATTTTAGGTGTTTTATGTTATTTAATAATTTTTATTTTCAAACTGGTGGTTTTGGGAGCATTTCCGCTAAAAACAAAATCCTTTCACAAAAATCTGTTACCTCACGAGCAACAAACCAACCCATGAAGAAACATTAATTTAGATAAAACACCAAAATATAAATTACATCAACACTCCCCACACAAATTAAAAAATAATAATAATATATAATAATATATATAATATATATAATATATACAATATATATAAAATATAATACATAATACAACATACATAATAACACACATCATACAGTCCACTTTTTAAAAATATCAGAGAGAAGGAATAGTAAAAAAAAAATAAAAAAAAAAATAATTCAATTAAAATATTAACATAAATCAAAAATTTATTTAAAGTTTCATCGAATTAATTCTGTGGTGTTTGGTAGAAACATGATAACTCCAAAAATCGATTTTTTCTGTTTTGAATGCTATTATGATTTTTATCACCTATATTTTCATTAGTTTACAGAAGAAAGCTGTAGCGGCACTAGAAATAAGTGTAAAAATATGGTCAAAAGATGATAAGTAACAATTCTGTATTTTATATTTGGTATAAACCTGATATGTGTACTTATCAAGCTTGTACCAAAAAAAAAATAAGAGTTAAAAATTATTGATACATGCGAATCCATGTACTAAATCTAATAATAAAGTACTTGTGCTAAATAAATGTGTGTCATGCTACTCTCTTGTTGTAATCATAGCTGGCAACTCTGCTTATGGCTTGTCAGAGCAATAGAATTGATATTTCACAAGATCATTTATTTGTACTAGTACGTCCAGCCCTCCAAACTCGAGAGCTAATAACATTATTTGTCAATAAAAGCTGTCTTTAGCGTGAAGAAAAACTAATGCCTCGTTTCATTGGAGAATTAAGTCCGAATTGAATCAGGATTTAGGTCCATGTAGGCCTGTAGCTCAGCGAGCTGGGTCAAATCGAAAATAGTATGTTTATACCTAGATCAAAGGATTGAAGCATCGAGATTTTAGGTGCTTGTTGGTGTACGTGCGTAATTGTGTATTTTGTTTCCAGACTGTTGTGTGTTTGTATTTTTGGCTCATTTTAGTTATTTCTTATTTTTGGTCGAAATTTCTTTTTACTAATAACGTCGCACCCACACAATGAAAGCAACACATTCACTTTAATTCCATTTGAATTCAATCTTTTGAAATTTCGATCTGGATTGAATCCGATCCTTCGATCCGCTCATATCAACTTGGTTTGAGCTTCTTTTTACTATTTTCTGCAGCACTGAACGCTGCCACCAGACATTCCAGTAATCTATTCAGTCAGTGCTGGAAAATTGGTTGGTTGGTGGGTGGAAAAAATCGAAACGTTACATTTAGGTTACGACGAATAAAAACAAATAATTGCTCGGTCTCGCTCTCGCTCTTGCTGGCACTTATTACGTAACTTTTTTTTTATTGTTTTTTAGTTTTTGTGGTGCAGTTATTTCATAAATTTTTTGCATTCTGCACTTATGTGCAAAAAAAAACCGTCCCAACGATATATATTTTTTATGCCTTCGGCTTTTGTAGACGGCTTAAATTCTACCACAAAATTAGTGTTTGCCGTTTTATTATATGATTTACCATACTGATGTGGACAACAAAGCTGTTAATACCTTCAAGCTTATTATTATTATTATTATTCTGCGATTATTTTTTGAATACAAAATGGAAAATAAAGAAAACTGTATAGTGTAGAAAAACTTATCCTCTATTCTGATACGTGTTCTGGTCAAAATCAAAATAATTTACTACCAATAATGTTTGGATTTACTAAAACACTGCCACAGACAAAACTACTATTTTGCGGAATAAAATTAAAAATAAAAACTTGGCAAGAGTTCAAAGCATCCAGCAAAGTTGTCGCATTTAAGTATTCATTGAATATATCTGAACTGTTCACATTTTTTCCCATGCACAGGAGAGGCAAACTTTTTTCCTTGGACAAAATTTACCTTCATATAGCCTATAGCGAAACAGTTCCTATAGACATCAAGAAATATAACGATGTCCAGGATCTGCAGGATCGACCCAATTTATCATGACTTTAACAAAACTTTTAAACATTCTCTGTTGCCAACAGCCTATTCTTAAATGAGTGACAGCGATGAAAATTACGAAGAATAAACTTTTTCTTCAATTACACTTCAGCTATGTGATCTTATAATGAATTTGTGTTGTGTTTAATGTACATACAAAACAAAATAAAAATCGAATATAAAAATTTCAAACTGTCTTTCATGATAACTCCCGATTTGGCTCATATATTTTTCCTTTGTATTTGGTATAAACATGATAGCTACCAGAAACTACAAAAATATTATTTTTTTTGAAGAATTTTAAATGTACATTGAAAGATCAGTTAAATATATACATCATTAAATAGAAAGTTTCAAATTACTTCAAACAGCTTTTTTACAACATTGCAATAAATATTAAAATGCTTTTTCTGGAAAACTCAATTCTTGGAGTTATCATGTTTCTACCAACACCACCGAATTTTATTTCAATTAAATTCCTAAAATAAATTACAAAAAAAATCAACACAAATTAAATTCATAAAAGAATAAAACTCCATTTTGATGTTTTAAAAAATTATTTTTTATTCATATTAAAATCTGCTTACAATAAAATCAAAAAAAAAGGAATAATATAATAAAAAACTTAACTTAATAAAATTGAACACAACACATAACACTTAATTCGAATAAAATTCAACACAAATAAAATATTTATTTAAAATGGCAAAACCCCGTCGGTATTACAAAATTCAGGTCCCGTTGGATAATTCTGGGTGTTTTGTTCAAAGGCTGTTGATTACTATTTGGCCTATCCCTTTTAAATGGATTATTGTTATTTCTTATTTAGTTGTTAAATCTTTGGTCCCTATACTGATTTAAAGAAATATCCCTTGGGATGTTGTGATTTTGTTGGTGATTTTGTCACTGTTGTCTGCTGTCTACCTCCATTCTTTGTTGTAGTCGGGGTGTAAAATTAAAATTTCTCTGCTGTGGCGCAAAATTATTTCTATAGTTGAGATTTCCGTTGTACTGATTTCCGTTAAAATTTCGATTTGTGTTAAAATTTTGATTCCCGTTGAGAGTGGTTGTTCCCGAAATCTAGAATTTTGATTCACTTCAATTTCCTGTGCTCGTGCGAGAGCGTTCGGTAAATCACCTGGGTTTAGTGAAAATACTAAATTACTTGTTGGTTGGTTAAGTCCCGTTATAAATACTCGAAGAGCGTTTTCCCTAGCTATTTGTGTCAAACATTCAGTTTCTGATGTACGTGGTCCGTAGCTCATAATAGTTTTATTTATTATGAGTGTAAGCAATTTACTTACTTCGTCATAGAATTTCTTAAGCGTTCGTCTACCTTGTCGAATATTTGTAAGTTCCGTCTGCAGCATATGTATGGGACGTTTATCATCGTATGTCAAGTCAAGTCGACCTAATATTGCGTCAATATTCAAAGGAGTGCCATGAGATGTCAGAACATCATTAGCTCTTCCTACTACCATATTTCTTATAACGTTTACGGCAGTATAAAAATTACTGCTTCCAAGTTATAAATTTTCATGAAATTTGTGACTGAAGTCCGCCAACTTACATATACAGGGTTGCGCACCAATTGTGCTACAATAAAAAATTCAAATAACTTTTTTTTAATCGATGTATTTCATTTTTTTTTTTATTGGTTAGAAAATTAAATTTTATTTTAAATAGTTAGTTGTTTTTAAAGATTATAGACCGCAAATGACCTCCACGCTCTCCCACGCATATGCGGCACCTGATCAAAAAATTATTCATTGCGGCCTGAAGAATTGAAGTTGGGATCGCCTCAATTATTGTCGTTATGGACTGCTTTGATTCAGTTAAATTCCTGAGCTTCGTTTTATACACCTCTTGCTTGACATAACCCCATAAAAAGAAGTCTGGTGCAGTCAGGTCAGGTGACCTTGGGGGCCAGCGAAGAGTGGAGTTCCTAGAAATTAATTTGTTTGCGAATTTTTTGTTTAGCTCCGCCATAACTGGTCTGGCTATATGTGCAAATGCTCCATCTTGCTGAAACCAAACGCTGTTGAATGGTATACGTCTTCGGCGCAGTTCTGGGTAAAAAAACTCCTTCAACATCTTTAAATAACGGTCCCCATTGACAGTAACGGTTACACCGTTTTCTTCAAAGAAGTACGGCCCGACAATACACCTTGATGAAACTGCGCACCACACAGTGACTCGTTCTGGGTGCAGTTCCGTCTCATGGAGCATTTCTGGATTAGATTCCATATACGGAAATTTTGCTTGTTTACATTGCCGTTAAGATCAAAATGGGCCTCATCTGACATGAATAAACAATTGATCAATGTGTTATCTTCTTCGGCCATTGATATCATTTTTAAATCGTCATGAAGTATCCGTTGTAATGACCTTCTACTAACTCCAATTTGCCCCAATAAGTTTCGGGTCGAAACGCTCGGATTGGCCTGTATTGCAGATGCTACTGCTGCGATTGTATCCTGAACCCGAACATTGGCATCTCGATGGTACGGCCTTCGTGCGATGCTTCCAGATTCGGCAAACATGTTTACAAACCTCATAATGGTCCATCTACTCGGGGGATTACCGCCAAACTCCCGCCTAAATTCCCTTTGGACGGAAATGACGGACTGCAAAGCATGGTACCGTTGCACTATCCAAATTCTTTTCTCCGTATCCCAAGCATCCATTTTTATAAATTTAAATAGTAACCTACAAAATAAAAAAAAATAAGCCGATTACTCAAACAGAAAAAAAGTTATTACGTTTTATTTTTGTAGCACGATTCGTGCGCCACCCTGTATATTGATTTCCATCAAATGGTACAATACTTTTGGCTAAATCTAAATTAGTTTTTGACTGTACGGTGGGATCTATTTTTACATCTTCGTATGGTGTTAAATTGTCTGTGGTCGTCAGACGTTCGTATGCTAAAGTAACTTCTGCTAATCTACTGTATAAGTCCCTAGTCTGTTCGCTAACGGTTCGTGCTATGATCTCACCAACCTGTTCACTTGTCAATGCCATTTTACATTTTTCTATTATTTATTTACTCTGAATATATTTATTTATATGTATACAATTTCTATAAAGTTTCTTGTATTTTGCTTAATTTTTGTATCTAAATTTACACAATAAAATAAAATTACTTAAACTTCTTACTCTTCATTTCTGATAAACACCTTTTTCTTATTTGTTACTTTCCTCTTTCTGTATTTTCCGCTTTCACTTCTGATGGACACCTTCGTTTTGTATTATCTCTTAATTGTTACTGTGGTATTTTTCAGTTTAAAGTTCACCTTTAAATTCACTATTATTCAACTTTTAAATTCATTTTATCTATTATTATTATTTTTTTTTTTAGTGCACCACTTTGTGTTATATTGACTTTATATTAAATTCTTTAATTCATTTTCACTCTTAATCTTTTATTTATAAATTTTTTTCACTTTTACTCTTCTTTAAATATTTTATTAAGTTATTTTCTTATGAAGCACCTTTAATTTATTTTATTTTAATTGTTAATATTTCTTCCTGCAACTTAATTTCTTTTTATTCCTTCACTTACATTCACATTTTCCTATTTTCTTCTTTTCAAATCAATTTCAATTCAATACAAATATTTGTTTTCCAATAATTAATTTTTTTCAGTTATTATATTTTTTAATTGACATTCTGGCACATTTTTTTTCACTCCTCGATTTTTCTTTTAATCGAATACAATTCATTTCTTCCGTGTAAAAGATTTCCGGTTCTTATATCCGTACTACTTCAATTTACACATGAATTTTCTTAAACAAATTTTCCGATTCACCCGACCGTACTTCTTTTGATCTGTTTGGAATTTATTCCCGGTGCCTTTCAGTGTTTTAAGTTGAATAGGACTTTTTATTGAGCCAACACGAAAACCTGTCCCTGCTCGGGCGCCAGTTAAATAAAATTCTTAGTTATAATTTTTTAAAAAAGAATATTTATTTCTTATGATCTATGAAGGAGATCTTTATAGATTGGATACAGACTTAAGACTAAATAATTTTATCTTCAAATCCAAATGACGAATATCATCTTAAAAATTCAATAATTTGATGTCAACAAAAAATATGTAATCTAATATGTTTAAATAATAAATCGTTCGATGGATGTTTACTCTATTATTTGATTGATGTCTGATGATGATGATTCATAACACATGGTGTCGTTAACTCAGCATCGTAGACACTGCCTCTCAAACACCCGAATCTATTCCATTTGAGATGGGGCAACGTTGAACCAAACCGGGCATCCATAGGCAATCATCGGCCGGATAATGGCCATGTAGCCAATCACCTTCACCCTGCTGTCAAGTCGGCTGCTATAAAACAACCGTTTCGTCAGGGCAAAGGCTCCCCTAGCCCTGGCCAGAGCAGCATTTATAAGTCTGTCGAAATACAAATACTGATCCATCCAGATGCCAAGGTACCTTACTACACTTTTACTCGCCAGTGGATGTCCATTTATATAATTATATAATTCATTTTTATTTTCAATTTTCTTAAAAATATCTTAAAGCTAGACAAAAATTCATAAAAACTAGCCTACTTATCGATATCTTAGAACTAACTTACTGGCCCCAGTCGGGCGCTCTAAGTTAAACTATAATAACTTTATGCTAATGCCTTTCGGCCTAAGAACTATCTTAATACTAAATTCAGGTCGGTTTTATTTTTTACCGAGAAGAATTTACAAAAAACTCGGTATGATTGCCTTTAATATTTTTGGTTTTTATAAAACTTACAAACTACAAAAACTAAATTAAAACTAATTAAAACTACTTAAAGCTACTTAAAACTATTTACAACTAATTATAAACTAATTACAACCTACTTATAAGCTACTTACAACCTACTTACAAACTAGAACAGCCACAGCAAGCATTTTCCGGTTTTTATGTATTTTTTTTTTGTATTTTTGTGGATTTTATATTTTTTTTGTGTTTTTGTATGTTTTATAATTTTTTTTTTTTTTGTGCCACCCTGACTGTCCCTACTTAAAACTAACTACCTAAACCTATGCAAGTCGGCCATGACAGAGAAAAGGGCAACTTTTAGATATCTGAAGGAACTTCATCCTTCATATTTTAACCACCAGAACTGGTTCTCCTGCTTTACCCTATCCCTTCGGTCCCGTTCGGACACAGTCCTACTGAACCGAAGGTGCTCAGCTCCGTCTTGTGCGCGGACGTCCCGTCTGTAAAGGAGCCGCCGATTTACAGTTCTACGGCCGACGTGGTAGATTAGCGGAACCGTCGCTCTATCCTGGATCAACCCTCGACTGTCTAGGTGGAGGAATGCATCGGGCTGAATAAAGCTTCTTAGACGCACACTCTCGTAGTATTCGTATTTAGGGTAATAAGCCCCGAAAATTAAGCTGTTAGACGAGGACATCGCTCTTGCAATGTGACCTCGAATAAGCTTCAGCAAGAAATTATCTATCCTGTTTATGTTGGCCCCGTTGTATAGAGCCAGGTTGGAATAGTAGTGTTTGTACTCCGACTCTGGTGTTCTGTGCAATCCAAGACAGCGTCGAAGACACTGCCTCTCAAACAACCGAATCTTTTCCATTTGAGATGGGGCAACGTTGAACCAAACCGGGCATCCATAGGCAATCATCGGCCGGATAAGGGCCATGTAGCAAATCACCTTCACCCTGCTGTCAAGCCGACTGCTATAAAACAACCGTTTCGTCCGGGCAAAAGCTACCCTAGCCCTGGCCAGAGCAGCATTTATGTGCCTGTTGAAATACAAATACTGATCCATCCAGATGCCAAGGTACTTTACTACACTTTTACTCGCCAGTGGATGTCCATTTGGCCCTACGATCACCAGCTTGCACCAGTTCTTTCTCGTATCCCTTGTGGCTCTAAGCAACGGAGTCCTAAACAAGATAGTTTCTGATTTCTGGAAGTTGATTTTCAACTTTCAGTCATCGCAATATCGCTGAATCTTCTCGAAGTCACGCTGCAAAAGAATCCTGATGACCTCGACTTTTGGAGCTGTTCTGTACGCAATTAGATCGTCGACATACGCAATTGCCTGAGTTAGACTACTTATCAGATCGCTGGTGTAAATGCTGAATAGAATCGGCGAATTGACCGCTCCCTGCTGAAGACCATTTTTAATATTAAAGGTTGTGACAGGAGTTACATTGCCACTTTTGACAACAAACTTACTGCCATTGAGCATATCATAAAGCATATATAACAGTGGTTTACTAATGCCAAGTCTGGTCAGCTTAAGATAAAGACCCTCTAACCATACGGTGTCGAAGGCCTTCTCCAAATCAACCAGACAGGCACCCGTACACTGCTTCTTAGATTTGTTCCATTGGACATCAGATATCATTTTTTGGCAAAGTTCCAGGCGAACAGGCAAATCCTGAGGGTTTAACTTGCTAGTAATTTGGACTTTGTACGGAAACGAGTTTAAATCGTCATGAAGTATCCGTTGTAATGACCGTCTACTAACTCCAATTTGCCCCAATATGTTTCGGGTCGAAACGCTCGGATTGGCCTGTATTGCAGATGCTACTGCTGCGATTGTATCCTGAACCCGAACATTGGCATCTCGATGGTACGGCCTTCGTGCGATGCTTCCAGATTCGGCAAACATGTTTACAAACCTCATAATGGTCCATCTACTCGGGGGATTACCGCCAAACTCCCGCCTAAATTCCCTTTAGACGGAAATGACGGACTGCAAAGCATGGTACCGTTGCACTATCCAAATTCTTTTCTCCGTATCCCAAGCATCCATTTTTATAAATCTAAATAGTAACCTACAAAATAAAAAAATAAGCCGATTACTCACACAGAAAAAAAGTTATTACGTTTTATTTTTGTAGCACGATTCGTGCGCCACCCTGTATATTGATTTCCATCAAATGGTACAATACTTTTGGCTAAATCTAAATTAGTTTTTGTTTGTACGGTGGGATCTATTTTTACATCTTCGTATGGTGTTAAATTGTCTGTGGTCGTCAGACGTTCGTATGCTAAAGTAACTTCTGCTAATCTACTGTATAAGTCCCTAGTCTGTTCGCTAACGGTTCGTGCTATGATCTCACCAACCTGTTCACTTGTCAATGCCATTTTACATTTTTCTATTATTTATTTACTCTGAATATATTTATTTATATGTATACAATTTCTATAAAGTTTCTTGTATTTTGCTTAATTTTTGTATCTAAATTTACACAATAAAATAAAATTACTTAAACTTCTTACTCTTCATTTCTGATAAACACCTTTTTCTTATTTGTTACTTTCCTCTTTCTGTATTTTCCGCTTTCACTTCTGATGGACACCTTCGTTTTGTATTATCTCTTAATTGTCTCTTAAATTCACTTTTATTCAACTTTTAAATTCATTTTATCTATTATTATTATTTTTTTTTTTAGTGCACCACTTTGTGTTATATTGACTTTATATTAAATTCTTTAATTCATTTTCACTCTTAATCTTTTATTTATAAATTTTTTTCACTTTTACTCTTCTTTAAATATTTTATTAAGTTATTTTCTTATGAAGCACCTTTAATTTATTTTATTTTAATTGTTAATATTTCTTCCTGCAACTTAATTTCTTTTTATTCCTTCACTTACATTCACATTTTCCTATTTTCTTCTTTTCAAATCAATTTCAATTCAAAATCAATACAAATATTTGTTTTCCAATAATTAATTTTTTTCAGTTATTATATTTTTTAATTGACATTCTGGCACATTTTTTTTCACTCCTCGATTTTTCTTTTAATCGAATACAATTCATTTCTTCCGTGTAAAAGATTTCCGGTTCTTATATCCGTACTACTTCAATTTACACATGAATTTTCTTAAACAAATATTCCGATTCACACGACCGTACTTCTTTTGATCTGTTTGGAATTTATTCCCGGTGCCTTTCAGTGTTTTAAGTTGAATAGGACTTTTTATTGAGCCAACACGAAAACCTGTCCCTGCTCGGGCGCCAGTTAAATAAAATTCTTAGTTATAATTTTTTAAAAAAGAATATTTATTTCTTATGATCTCTGAAGGAGATCTTTATAGATTGGATACAGGCTTAAGACTAAATAATTTTATCTTCAAATCCAAATGACGAATATCATCTTAAAAATTCAATAATTTGATGTCAACAAAAAATATGTAATCTAATATGTTTAAATAATAAATCGTTCGATCGGATGTCGTTCGATGGATGTTTACTCTATTATTTGATTGATGTCTGATGATGATGATTCATAACACATGGTGTCGTTAACTCAGCATCGTAGACACTGCCTCTCAAACACCCGAATCTATTCCATTTGAGATGGGGCAACGTTGAACCAAACCGGGCATCCATAGGCAATCATCGGCCGGATAATGGCCATGTAGCCAATCACCTTCACCCTGCTGTCAAGTCGGCTGCTATAAAACAACCGTTTCGTCAGGGCAAAGGCTCCCCTAGCCCTGGCCAGAGCAGCATTTATAAGTCTGTCGAAATACAAATACTGATCCATCCAGATGCCAAGGTACCTTACTACACTTTTACTCGCCAGTGGATGTCCATTTATATAATTATATAATTCATTTTTATTTTCAATTTTCTTAAAAATATCTTAAAGCTAGACAAAAATTCATAAAAACTAGCCTACTTATCGATATCTTAGAACTAACTTACTGGCCCCAGTCGGGCGCTCTAAGTTAAACTATAATAACTTTATGCTAATGCCTTTCGGCCTAAGAACTATCTTAATACTAAATTCAGGTCGGTTTTATTTTTTACCGAGAAGAATTTACAAAAAACTCGGTATGATTGCCTTTAATATTTTTGGTTTTTATAAAACTTACAAACTACAAAAACTAAATTAAAACTAATTAAAACTACTTAAAGCTACTTAAAACTATTTACAACTAATTATAAACTAATTACAACCTACTTATAAGCTACTTACAACCTACTTACAAACTAGAACAGCCACAGCAAGCATTTTCCGGTTTTTATGTATTTTTTTTTTTTTGTATTTTTGTGGATTTTATATTTTTTTTGTGTTCTTGTATGTTTTATAATTTTTTTTTTTTTTTTGTGCCACCCTGACTGTCCCTACTTAAAACTAACTACCTAAACCTATGCAAGTCGGCCATGACAGAGAAAAGGGCAACTTTTAGATATCTGAAGGAACTTCATCCTTCATATTTTAACCACCAGAACTGGTTCTCCTGCTTTACCCTATCCCTTCGGTCCCGTTCGGACACAGTCCTACTGAACCGAAGGTGCTCAGCTCCGTCTTGTGCGCGGACGTCCCGTCTGTAAAGGAGCCGCCGATTTACAGTTCTACGGCCGACGTGGTAGATTAGCGGAACCGTCGCTCTATCCTGGATCAACCCTCGACTGTCTAGGTGGAGGAATGCATCAGGCTGAATAAAGCTTCTTAGACGCACACTCTCGTAGTATTCGTATTTAGGGTAATAAGCCCCGAAAATTAAGCTGTTAGACGAGGACATCGCTCTTGCAATGTGACCTCGAATAAGCTTCAGCAAGAAATTATCTATCCTGTTTATGTTGGCCCCGTTGTATAGAGCCAGGTTGGAATAGTAGTGTTTGTACTCCGACTCTGGTGTTCTGTGCAATCCAAGACAGCGTCGAAGACACTGCCTCTCAAACAACCGAATCTTTTCCATTTGAGATGGGGCAACGTTGAACTAAACCGGGCATCCATAGGCAATCATCGGCCGGATAAGGGGCATGTAGCAAATCACCTTCACCCTGCTGTCAAGCCGACTGCTATAAAACAACCGTTTCGTCCGGGCAAAAGCTACCCTAGCCCTGGCCAGAGCAGCATTTATGTGCCTGTTGAAATACAAATACTGATCCATCCAGATGCCAAGGTACTTTACTACACTTTTACTCGCCAGTGGATGTCCATTTGGCCCTACGATCACCAGCTTGCACCAGTTCTTTCTCGTATCCCTTGTGGCTCTAAGCAACGGAGTCCTAAACAACATAGTTTCTGATTTCTGGAAGTTGATTTTCAACTTCCAGTCATCGCAATATCGCTGAATCTTCTCGAAGTCACGCTGCAAAAGAATCCTGATGACCTCGACTTTTGGAGCTGTTCTGTACGCAATTAGATCGTCGACATACGCAATTGCCTGAGTTAGACTACTTATCAGATCGCTGGTGTAAATGCTGAATAGAATCGGCGAATTGACCGCTCCCTGCTGAAGACCATTTTTAATATTAAAGGTTGTGACAGGAGTTACATTGCCACTTTTGACAACAAACTTACTGCCATTGAGCATATCATAAAGCATATATAACAGTGGTTTACTAATGCCAAGTCTGGTCAGCTTAAGATAAAGACCCTCTAACCATACGGTGTCGAAGGCCTTCTCCAAATCAACCAGACAGGCACCCGTACACTGCTTCTTAGATTTGTTCCATTGGACATCAGAAAGGAGTTTAGACTCGGCATGAATGGTGTCATGTCCCGCCTTAAAACTGAACTGATTGTCCGGTATGATATTATTGTCCTCTGCCCACTTAGACAGAGCTCTATTGATAACTTTTTCGAATACCTTGCTGATACTCGGAAGAAGACTTATCGACCGGAGATTCGCCGGATTGGAGTTGTCCTTTCCCTTTTTCGGGAGAGGATGCACCACAGCTGTCTTCCACCGCACTGGATAATATGCATTATTCAGAGCGTTTTTAAACAGAGTGGTATAAATGTCTATTGCTTCTTGAGGTAAATGTCGAAGTACAACGTTGGATATGCCATCTACACCTGCTGATTTCTTCTTCTTTAATAAATCGAAGATGAGCTGGAGCTCCACCTTCGTAATTAACAGGGAACTGGGCCCATTTCAATCGGCGATTATGGCGTTTGCCAAATGATCTTCATTGAACCCGGTGAACCCAAGGTTCTCTGATCGCCATTGCGTGATGTCATTCCGAAGGTAGAAGTGATGGAGCAAGGCTCTGTTTTCCAGGCCGTGATTCGGGCGAATGCACGCATTCACCTTGTACACTTGCTGGAAAGCAGCCCCCACAGCCTCCACTTTCTCCTGCGGATCTTCGACATTAAAGAGGTCATCGTCCAAGACAGTGTCCTCTGTTTGGTTGATGTTCTTGATCGACGACTTCAGTGTCCTAATCTCCAGATGGTGAGGGTCAGTAAAACGTCGGTACAACAATTTTAGTCTTGTCAGCAGTCCACTTTTTTGTCTGTGTAGTGCGTCAATGGATGCGTTTCGATACATGTCGGTTGCGTCCCGTTGTTTGTATTTCGGTATTGTTCTGTTCATTGTTCGTTTAATTGTCTCATCCATTTGTTCTAGGTATTGGTCTATTTCGTTATTTGTCAAATTCCTGTCATTTAGTGTCCTGTCATTTTATTCGAACTGATTTTGCTCGATAAGGCGTTGGTAAAGCGTGGCCAGCGCACCTTACTGTAATTGTAATTATGCACAGGTACATACTCATCCAACTCCACGAGCTCGTTCGGAAGCTGTATTACGGCGGCGAGTCCGCAGTGATCACTGTCGTACTCGATCGTTCGTAAGCAGTTTCTTGGTCTTTGACCCACAGTGTCAGTAATTGTCAGTCTTGCGTCTATTAGCAATAGATCCAGATAGGCACCGCTTCTTGGAAACGATGGCCGATCCGTAGCCAGCAGGTCGACACCAGATTCAGTGTTGTATCGACTCATACAATTGATAAGATGAATACCTCTTTGATTCTGAATTTGATTTCCCCAATCTTGGTGTTTGGCATTCAAATCACCGGCCATGAGAAAGTAATTTTCTTCCAAGCTCAAGCATAGACATTCGAAAAGTTTTTCAAGCTCTGTCATAAAATCAGTTGGTTGAGATGATTTCGGTGCATAAGCCGCAATCACATACATTCTCTTCCCCTGTTGGAGAGGAATGCATACGATGCACGCCTCTAACAGCCGAAATCCGCGCATATCACTATTATATATGACTTTATGATTAATGCCTTTTCGTATGAAGATTGCGACGCCCCCCCCCCCCCCCTTGAGTGGAGTTGGGTCGATCTCTTCTAATGAAATTGTAATTGTTGTTAGTCAACTTATGTTTCTGGTTCAGCTTAGTTTCGCTGGCCATAAACACATCTGGACTTTGGTCTTTCAACAATTGGAAGAGATAAGCTCTACGTTCGGTCCTTATTAGTGAATTTGAAATCACAGCAAGGATCCTAAGATGCCTCTCCGACAGCGCGCCTTTAACCTCTAATTTGCGTTAAGCTAGGCAAAACAGAGTAGAGATAGTCTACCCTAGTCGCCTGCTCCTTTATCTGGTTGTGAAGGCATGTCAACTGGCCTTGAATTGCCAGCAACATGCTTCTTATTTCGGCCTGAGCGTCCGGTGCCTTTGGCACTAGGGCCGGTTGGGCTACCTTAGCTGCAGGCTGTACCGTTTTTCCCCTTCCTGCCGCCATTTGGGCGTAGGAAATTTGGGGATTAACGGGCGTTGCTGTAGGAGCACGCGTTGATGGGCGTATCTCTACCGCTGTCTGCTTAGCCGCTTTGTTATTTCTTATTTGCTGAAAAGCTGAGCAACCCCGATAATTAGCAGGGTGCCCCTCTTTTCCGCAAAGTGCATATTTAAGCTAGGTCATGTCTTCGACCCGTTCTTCACCGAGTTTACACTCCCCCTTAATGTGGTCCTCACCACACTTAACGCAGCGTGACTGCATTTCGAAGTTTGCTGCAGCGTGGCCAAACCTTTGGCAGCGCATGCATTGAAGCATGTCGCCACGTCTCTTTAATTTATCCCAAGTAACAACCTGGTAGTTGAGGACGGAGATACTCCTCAACCTATCCAGTTTGCTGTTGGGCCATAGCTGAACTAGGAAGAATGGCAAAAACCGCTTCTCCCGTCTGGCTCTGACTGTAGCGAACGGCTTGACCCCGATAAAGTCGAGATCGTCCCTCGCTTTTTGACGAAGCTCATTTAAGAGCACCTGTGATTCCGTGCTGGAATCTATGCCCTTCAAGAGGACCGTTTGGTATTTATCCACTTTGGGGGTAAGACTGAAGAACTCAGTCGTTGATTTTTTCAACAATTCTTTTATAATTTTGTGCTGCTCCACTGTGGAGCAGTGGATAGCATGTCTATCTTTACTTAATCTTTTAATAAAAAGTTTTGGCCTATGGCCGACTTACACAGGTCTATGGTTTCCTGTAGCTCCATTTTATAGGTGTTTATTGGTGGCACCTTTTCTTTTTTGTTTTGGGGCGGCTGTGGCTGCTGCTGGACCCCCTGCTGCTGCTGCTAATCCGCTCCTGTGGTTTTTGCTGCTGTTGCTGCTGTTGCTGTTGTGTTTGTTTTCTCGGTCGTTGCTCCTTCGGCTGCTGCTGTTGTTGTTCTTTTGGCATTTGTTGTTGTTGTTGCTGCTGTTGTTGTTCTTTTGGCATATGTGTTGTTGTTGTTGCTGCTGCTCTTGAGCATTAAGGTCTGGCTGCTTGTTTTTCTGTGGCAGCTCTTGCTATGACGCTGCCTTTTTTGGCGCCTGCACCACTTTTTTCTGCTCCCGCTCCTGCTTCTCCCTTTCGCGTCGAGCTTCTTGCTTTTGTCTGAGCGCTTCTATCAGTGGGGTCACGATGGCATTGAGACGTTCCATCTCCCCCCGAATGACATCTATTTTTTGGCTGATGGCCTGCTCGTCCAATTCTTGCGCCTCGTTTTCCTCTTCGGAGAACGCCTCTGGTGATGTGAGGTCAACAAGCAGATTGCTGTTGCTGTCCCCCGTTGTATAAGTTAATGCAGCAAATATTTCATATCATCATTCCCACGATCCCACGAATGATGCACGCGCAGTGTCTAAAAATGCTGACGATACGTCTGGCAAGAAGACATCAGACACCAAGCGCATTCCTGCACATACGCTGGCGGCTCCCGTAGGTAGTTAGGATAGCTTGTAAGAAAATTTAATTTGTAAATTTAGTTGTAAATAATCATTGAAGCAATAAAGAGCTTATGCTCCCAAAAATATTTTTTTAAAAGAAAGATACACTTGTGAACTTATTTGGCGCCCGAGCAGGGACACTGGTTAAAGTAAAAAGTACAAACGGTCATTAATTAAAAAAAACTTTCAAGTAGTGTTTATATGGGAAAAATTAACCCCCGGTCGTTTGAAAAAAAAAACCCTTAAGTAGTGTTAACTTTTTGCTTTTGAGAAAAAAAACCCGATATACTAAAGTCCCCAAGTGGTATTCGTGAGATATCGGCCAGTGGACCACGCGTATGTAAATTACGTGAACAATAAAAACAGAAACAGTTCAAGTGTATCCAGCAGGAAGTGTGGAGAAACGAGGCCCCTAAGTAGCCGTAAAATAATCGGAGGAAAAGGAAGTTTGAAAACTAGCCGCTCCATCAATCATCATCATACCCATTATCATAACGATGAAGTTCCTGTTTTTTATGTAAGAATAGTTATAAGATATTTTAAACATTAAAAATAATACTACTAAGAGCCCGGTTATTTAAATATAAAGTGAAATCAATAAACTAAGAAACTAAAAGTAACGTAAAAATAAGCATAAATAAAAATATTTTTTTTTTTTTATTTCTATTTTATACAAAAGTATTAAATTTTGTTTTGTTTTTGCCAATAAAAAAAATATAATAAAAACATTGCCATGCCAGACTTGAGATCAGGAACACGTGCAACCACCGGCAATGTTGCACCTTCTAATCCAACACTCCAAAATAATACCATCCCTCAAGTAAATCCCCCCTCAGTTTCTCAAAATGATAACTTAAATTCCTCTTTTCAGTCTACGAATTCTCGTAATGACTTACCTTCTGAGCCACAATCAACCCCTGCACTTAATGCATTAATTTCATCTAATGTTCAAAGCGTATTTGAACAACATGGACACAACTTAGTCCAAAAAGTCTTAAATCATAATACTAATCCATTTCCCGGTGTGGAACAAACAATTGATCCAATACACCAGAACAGTTTGTCTGATATGGACAAGTTACCAGATATTGTTAAATGCCTTCGAAATTTCTCGGGTGATCCAGGAGAATTTAGCTCCTGGAAAAAAAGTATAGATCGAGTACTACAATTATGCGAGCCTTCTAAAGGCACCCCAAAATATTTTGGGATATTGAGCACCATAAGAAACAAGATAACCGGTAACGCAGATACCGCCTTTGAAGCTTATAACATTCCCTTAAATTGGGAAAGCATATCCCGCTGTTTAGCAATGCACTACGCTGACAAGCGCGACTTAGGTACTTTAGAATACCAAATGTTATCTTTAGTGCAAGGAAATTACTCGATTCAGGAATTCTATCAAAGGGTTTATTCACACCTCTCTTTGATACTTAATAAATTATCATGTTTGGAAGTGAGCTCAGAATCTTTGAGTTTGCTGACCCAAACATATCGAGATAAGGCTCTCGATACGTTTATTCGAGGTCTTAAAGGCGACCTCCCTCGGTAACTCGGAATACGAGAACCACTTGATTTACCTCACGCATTAAACCTTTGTCTTAAACTCGAAAATCAAAATTACAGATCAAATCATGCGATTAACAATCAGGGAGCAGTGAAAAAGTATTCACACCCTCCTCCACAAAATCCACCAAGGCATACACCAAACATCCAGTATCAGTACCAAGCCCCTTCAAGACCTATCCCTCCACATAACATACAACAACCTCGCTATTTGAATCAAAATAATTACTACCCTAGAATGAACAATGACTTTCCGAACCGTCCACCCGTTCATAATTATGCGCACTTTAATAATCAATATCGTCCACCCGTTCATAACCAACCTCCCATTCCACAAAATATTAACCAACCCAACATAAGATCAAATCCTCCAACAAGACCGCAAACTTCTCTCGGAATGAGGCCTCAGGTAAAATATGAGCCTCAAAGTTCTCAAACGAGGGCACAACCTGGAGTTTCTAATCAGAGATCCTATCCCTCAAGACCCCAACAAAATTTCCACATTAATACAGAAGAAAATGAACTTACCGAATATAATAAGAACTTAGAATACGAAAATAGCAAATTCGACGAACCTTTAGAAAATTTTATACCAGAGGAACCAACGGAACATGAGAACCAAAATGATAGTTATGTCGAAAATTTTTCCGACATTCATTTTTTAGATTAACGAACTCTTCGTTACCTAACATTGATGTTAAAACGAAGAGCGGGAAATTTTTACAAATTCTTATAGATACAGGGTCAAACCGCAAATATATCCAGCCCTCTCTGGTCTCTAACCCCATTCCTAATAGAGATTGTTTCTACGCCAACTCAATTGGCGGCAGCACTAAAATAAGCCACCATGTTGAAACAAACCTGTTTGGTCTTAAAGACACTAAAATTAAATTCTTCCTGTTACCATCTCTCAAATCTTTTGATGCCATACTCGGCAATGATAGCCTCAAGGAACTTTCAGCCACAATTTTCACTGAACAGAACTACATAGAAATTAAAAATGGTTTAAAAATAAGAATGAAACAAAAACCCTCTCAAGCTGTTAACAATCTAGATATAAAGATGGACCATATGTCCAATTCCCAGAAGAATGCTATCAATTCGCTTGTAGAAGAATGCGCTTCGTTATTCTCTAAGCCGGACGAAAAATTGACTTACACAACAACAGTTGTGGGTGAAATTCGCACCACCACAGATTCTCCTGTTTACACCAAATTCTATCCGTATCCCATGCCTCTCAAAGAAGAAGTTGAGAGTCAAATCCGTCAACTACTCGATGACGACATAATTAGACCGTCCAGATCTCCGTATAACTCACCTGTCTGGGTTGTACCTAAAAAAGCCGACTCCAAAGGCAATAAGCAATATAGAGTAGTGATCGACTACCGGAAGCTAAACACGGTTACAATCGCAGACCGCTATCCTATTCCAGAAATAAATGAGGTTCTCTCTCAACTGGGAAGGAATAAATTCTTCACGGTCCTTGACTTAAAAAGTGGTTTTCACCAGATCCCCTTAAAGGAATCGGATGTGGAAAAAACAGCCTTTTCGATTAATAACGGAAAGTATGAATTCGTAAGATTTCCGTTTGGCCTTAAAAATGCACCATCCATTTTTCAGCGGGCCCTTGATGATATTTTGCGAGAATTCATCGGCAAAATATGCTATGTCTATATAGATGACATCATAATTTTTAGCCAAACTGAAGATCAGCATATTCAACACATTCGTGAAATTTTTCACACGCTGTATAAAGCTAGAATGAAAGTCCAATTGGACAAATGCCGATTTTTCGAGAAGCAAGTCGAGTTTCTAGGCTTCGTGGTGTCTCCTGAAGGGATTCGTACAAACCCGACTAAGGTTGAGGCGATAACGAATTTTCCTATACCACAAACTTTGAAGGACTTGCGTTCCTTCCTTGGCCTTTCCGGCTACTATCGTCGTTTTGTGAAAGACTATGCCAAAGTGGCAAAACCGCTAACCGCTCTTTTAAGAGGGGAAGGTGGACGTACGTCCAAAGCTCAATCGAGCAAACAGAGTATTTATCTCGACAAAGAAGCACTAGAAGCATTTCAAAGATTAAAAATTTCACTTACTTCAACAGATGTAGTATTAATGTACCCCGACTTTGGAAAACCTTTCCAACTTACAACAGACGCTTCTCAATTCGCAATAGGAGCTGTTTTGTCGCAAGACGACAGACCTATTACTTTTATCTCCAGGACACTCAATAAGGCAGAAGAAATGTATGCCACTAATGAGAAAGAAATGCTGGCCATATTTTGGTCATTGAGCGCTCTTAGAAGTTATCTCCACGGGTCAGCAAAGGTGAAGATTATTACCGATCATCAGCCTTTGACATTTGCGTTAAGCAATAAGAATCATAATAATAAATTAAAGAGATGGAAGGCATTCTTAGAAGAGTTCGATTACGAGTTGCAATACAAACCCGGCAAGACTAACGTTGTAGCCGATGCCCTTTCCCGAATAGTAAATCCGTCAAATACAAACGCACTTACTTCAACGCAACACAGTGGTGATAGTTTACCTGAAAACTTAATTCCTAGCGTTGAAATTCCTATCAATGCCTATAAAAACCAAATTTTTATTGAAATTGGTCCAAACTCCTCCATAAACTTTAAAATCATCTTCCCAACTTACCATCGACATCAAATTATAGAACCACAATTCACCCATGATATCCTCATAAAAATCCTGAAAAAACATCTTAACCCTTCAGTTATCAATGGCATTAAAACGGAAGAAGCCATAATGGGAATGATACAGGAAATTTACCCCTTACATTTTAGTAGTTATAAAATAAGGTTCACTCAGATACAGGTAGAAGATGTAACTTCAGAATCAGAACAAGAAAAAATCGTGATTGATACCCATCAACGTGCGCACAGAAACGAGAGAGAAAATAAAGCCCAAATTTTAAAAACACATTATTTTCCAGGCATGATTGGGAAAGTTAGAAGAGTTACAAGAAAATGTAGTGTCTGTATAGAGAACAAGTACGATCGTCATCCTGATAAACCCGAATTTCAGCCAACCCCTATACCCGAATTCCCCGGTCAAATCGTACATTTAGATATTTACTTTACAGATGGAAAAATAATTCTGACCGCTGTGGACAAGTTCTCAAAGAACGCCTTAACGAAAATTCTAAAGTCCAGAGCTACGGAAGATATTAAGCAACCACTACGAGAAATTGTTTTGTCTTTCGGCGTCCCGGAAACAGATGTAGTAGATAATGAAAAATCCTTAAGCTCAAGTTCTATTTCATTTATGTTGGAAAGTCTGTTTAAAATTAAAGTTCATAAAACCCCACCTTACACAAGCTCAGCTAACGGACAGGTGGAAAGATTTCACTCCACGCTCTCTGAGCTTATGCGTTGTCTTAAAGCAAAGAAAATCCACAAGACTTTTTCCGAATTACTGGATATGTCCGTTTATGAATATAATAGGTCTATCCACTCTACGACAAAAAGTAAACCGATAGATGCGTTTTTTTGAAAAAATAGACTGAATCACCCCGAACAACTTGAATTAGAAAAAAAGGAAATTATCAAAAATATTAAAACTAAACAGACTGCAGACTTAAATTATCACAACAAGAACAGATTACCTCCGAAAAATTATTCAGTAGGAGACACTATTTACGTGAAAATAATTAAAAGAATAGGGAATAAACTTTCCCCTAGATACAGGAAAGAAATTGTAGGTGAAAATAGAAACACTACTATTATTACAAAATCAGGAAAAACAATTCACAAGAGTCTCATAAAACATTAATCTCCCCAACAGATTGTCCTTGCCCATGTTCTATGCGGATATCCAAATCCTGGATTACACAAATTCAAAAGTAGCGACCCTAAGCCTAGTCAAAGGTACAGACAGGTACTTTTAACATCATACACGACATAGACCTAGAGTTATACTCCAAAGTTATCAATGACATCAAATTAAAAATGCAAAGTTATGTTTCCAATCAAGACCCATTCCATCCCTTGCTATCACACGAGATTTCCAACCTTCAGAACCTCCTCACTCGACTAAAACCTAGACCAAGAAAACAAAGGTCTTTAAATTTTATTGGCAGTGCATGGAAATGGATAGCTGGCAATCCAGACCATGCCGATTTTCAAATTATAAAATCAAAAATGAATAATGTCTTGAGAAATAGTAATAAGCAAATAGTTATTAATAAATTAACTAATGAAAGAATAAATAATATTACAAATATTACAAACTATATTGTTAGTTCAATAAAGAAAAATTCAAATTTAAAAGACGAATATTTTGCAAATATAAAATATAAATTAGACATAATAAAAGAAGAATTAACCAATGTAAACTATGCCTTACACTGGACAAAAGCGGGTATCATAAACTCGTTCATTTTATCGAACTTTGAAATAAATTCAGCAAAAGAAATATTTGAAAAGTATGAAATCCCATACATTAATTTAGAAGAAGCATTTGAATTTGCAGACGTGAAAATCGCAACAAATGCCTCAACCATACTATATATTATAAGTATACCTGTAACAAATTTGAAATCCTGTCAAAACTTAATGATAAAACCAATTAAAAGGACAAATATTATAACTAAAATACCATTCAACAATATTTTAAAATGTAACAATCAAATTTTTGGAATAAAAGAAGATTGTAAAACTTATAATAATTTAGCAATTTGTAAGCAAAACCAAATTTTAGACATAAGTACAAGTAATTGTATACCGAATTTATTAAGGATTATTAACAGGATCCTTTATCATTCAATTCCATAACGTATCCATAACTATTGATAAACAAAATTACATTTCCAACGAAATCCCTGGGTCAAAACCATTACCGGCAATCGTACAACCTGACTCAAAAGCGGAGAAGTATGAAGAATTTTTGACATTAGAAATGATGAAAGACCTACATCTTAAAAACACGGAATACATCGAGCAGATAAAAGAAGAGGACAACCTACATCTGATAACCAACTCCAGCCTGATTACAATCATAATAATAGTAATCATAGTTATCGTCACCAGAATGCTCATCCTTCGGAAAAATGGACAGATAAATATCACCACTAATCTAGACCCGATTCCAAAAATATCAATACCTGAAATTCAATCAGAAGACAAGGAAGTACCTGGAAATCAAACTGAAAATAATGCGAGCTTACCAAAACAGCTGGCAACAACCAAGCCAACAAGGATTAGCCAAATCCCTTTTTTCTGAAGGTCAAACGAGGACGTTTGAAATTAAAGGGGGAGGAGTTAATGCAGCAAATATTTCATATCATCATTCCCACGATCCCACGAATGATGCACGCGCAGTGTCTGCTGACGATACGTCTGGCAAGAAGACATCAGACACCAAGCGCATTCCTGCACATACGCTGGCGGCTCCCGTAGGTAGTTAGGATAGCTTGTAAGAAAATTTAATTTGTAAAGTTAGTTGTAAATAATCATTGAAGCAATAAAGAGCTTATGCTCCCAAAAATATTTTTTAAAAGAAAGATACACTTGTGAACTTATTTTATACAATCCCTCGCCACCCTCTGACATATATTCGATGTCATCGTCGGATGGCGATGTATCCAGTTGTTCTTGTATTTTTGCTGCTGCTGTGGTTTTGGCTGTGCGCGCCGTCTCCTTCACCCCAGCTGGCAGCTGGGCTGAGGTGATGGTGGAGCGGCGCTTCACGAGGTTTGGCGCACAGCTAATCCTCTCCTCCTCTTGTTTTTAATGTCGGCTGTTGTTGCCGTTGGTGGGTGTGTCGTTCTTGCTACGGCACTTGTTGATGGCGTGGCTGGTGGTGCCATCGCTTGCTTGGTTGTTGTTGCTGCTGCTACGGCTTTTGCTGGTGGTGCCATAGCTGGCTTTATTGTTGTTGCTGGGAAACCTTTCGATGTCCCCGCCGTGTTGTTCGATGCCATTTGCTGTTTTTCCCACTCGATGAAGTTTTCGACTTCTCGATTATGGAAAAAAGCAGCTAAATAATTTTTGCCCGACTGGGACTCGAACCCGTGATCCTCAGGTTGTGGGTCTGCCACCTCTTCCTCTGTGCTATAAACACTATTGGGAATCGCTTGGTTAAAATTGAACTTGACTACGTCACACCGAGATAATTACTTTTAATAAACTGGGAAGCCGAAAACGTCTACACACTTCCACAGTACGAGATCGGCTGGGGTCTGCCACCTCTTCCTATGTGCTATTGGCACTATTGAAAATAGCTTGACTGTAAATAAGCTTTAACTAATCACTCCGATATATGAAATTTAAATAAACTGGGGAAGCCGAAAACGTTAACACACTTCCACAGTACGAGATCGACTGATCAAGCGCGCTACCGACTAGGCCATTCCCAATTTAAAAGACTCGTATTTAAATTTGAATGCATTGATACACTTCACGTATACTTCATAGCCTGTACAATTTCTCTAGCAATATAGATGAATAATAAAAGGCCATATTTTGGATTTATAAAAAAAACATAACTCGAGATTTTAATCAAAACTTATATTACATTTAAAGAAAAGTTTACTTGTTTTTAATGTTGGAACTTTTTTTATTTTTAAGCGTGAGTCAATTGATTCTTTAAATGTGCAACAACCTATAACATTTTTTCGATACATGCTTATGCCAACATCTTTAGAAATAAATAAATGAATGATTTTAAAAGATCACAAGCATTACTTCCATTTCTATTGAACCAAAATTTTGATATAAAATTTTCTGGTCGTAAGAAAGAAAAATATAAAACCTTACAAACATTCATTTCGTAATTATATTTTGGTTAAACAATTATGTATTTATATAAAGTTAGCTTCAAAAACAACTTGAATTATAACAGCAAGTACGTGCGACCCATTGGGGTTTTACATATAACATTTTTCACAATCAAAAGAAATAACTTACGAAAGAAGGCAATAATTTCAAAAAGTTTGCTATCAACATTTTATAAAACCTTATATATCCTTATGCAGGGCAATATCTGTCATAGCAAAATTAAATAGCTCACGAAAAAAAGCAATCATTTGAATAAATTTGCTACCCACATTTTATAAAAACTATCTTTCAGAAGCAAAACGAAATAGCTCACCAAAGTAGGCAATCACTTTTAAAAGTTAGTTGTACTAACATTTTATAAAATTATTTATTTCCTTACAGAAGGCAACATACATTTATGTCACAAGCAAAACAAAATAGTTCAATAAAAAAGGCAATTATTTCGAAAGGATTGTTTTAAACATTTTATTTTATCTTTCCAAACAAATAACAAAATTCCTGTTGATCGGTATAGAAAATGCCGAATTCATTACATCCACTTCGGAACGATTTTTGGGTTGGAGTATATTTGCAAGAAATCAATTTTTTTGGATTATGAATGTATGTGCTATTGGACTGTAGATTTGAGGCAAGAAACAAACAAATAAATATTCAAAAGTGCATTAATTTTTTTCTCGTAGTTATGTAAGATTAAAAACAAATGTATAAATGAGTAAATTTGTAAACAAAATAAGCAAAACATACCTAGTTATAAATTCAATAAAATTAAAAAAAAAAAAAATACAAATTGAATCAAGAAACACATCAATCGAGAAACACAACGGTGAGCGCGCAGTTTATATCGGTAATTGACTTTGGGCACTTGAAATCTACATTGATATTTTGATAACTTCTTAATAATTTTTCACTACTTTTTAATAATTAAATTTTTTTAATAATATATTTGTTTTTAATCAATGGAAATAAATGACGAACACTTTCGAATATTTGTTTAACCCGCTGTAGAATATTTTGAACTAAAGAGAAATGTCAAATCTATCAGCTGTGTGTTACAAGCTTTTTTAAACAAGCCGTATATTAAATGTTTTTATTTACTTTTAGTAGAACAACTTGGACAGGCATTAAACAGGCTTTTTCATACTAAAACACACAAGTCTTGTATACACCTTGCCAATCTCAATTTAAAAGTCATTAAACAGGCTATTATCAAAAATTTATATTGGAAAACGGTTGGCTTGTATATTAAAGCCTTATTATAGTTCTATAGCTCGAATAGCTAACGAAATTCCAAAAATCGGACCTTATACAAATTAAATTGTTAGTTGGGCGATGACCTCCTTACAGTCGAAGATCCGCAGGAGAAAGTGGAGGCTGTGGGAGCTGCTTCCCAGCAAGTGTATAAGATGACAGCGTGCATTCGTCCAATCATGACCTGGAAAACAGAGCCTTGCTCCATCACTTCTACCTTCGGAATGACATCACGCAATGGCGATCAGAGAACCTTGGTTTCACCGGGTTCAATGAAGATCATTTGGCAAACGCCATAATCGCCGAGCGAAATGGGCCCAAATCCCTGTTAATTACGAAGGTGGAGCTCCAGCTCATCTTCAATTCATTAAAGAAGAAGAAGTCAGCAGGTGTGGATGGCATATCCAACGTTGTACTTCGACATTTACCTCAAGAAGCAGTAGACATATATACCACTCTGTTTAACAACGCTCTGAATAATGCCTATTATCCAGTGCGGTGGAAGGCAGCTGTGGTGCATCCTCTCACGAAAAAGGGAAAGGACAACTCCAATCCGGCGAATCTCCGGTCGATAAGTCTTCTTCCGAGTATCAGCAAGGTATTCGAAAAAGTTATCAATAGAGCTCAGTCTAAGTGAGCACAATAATATCATACCGGACAATCAGTTCGGTTTTAAGGCGGGACATGACACCATTCATGCCGCGTCTAAACTCCTTTCTGATGTCCAATTGAACAAATCTAAGAAGCAGTGTACGGGTGCCTGTCTGGTTGATTTGGAGAAGGCCTTCGACACCGTATGGTAAGAGGGTCTTTATCTTAAGCTGACCAGACTTGGCATTAGTAAACCACTATTGTATATGCTTTATGATATGCTCAATGGCAGAAAGTTTGTTGTCAAGACTGGCAATGTAACTTCTGCCACAACCTTTAATATTAAAAATGGTCTTCAGCAGGAAGCGGTCAACTCGCCGATTCTATTTAGCATTTACACCAGCGATCTGATAAGTAGTCTAACTCAGGCAATCGCGTATGCCGATCTAATTGCGTACAAAACAGCTCCAAAAGTCGAGGTCATCAGGATTCTTTTGCATCGTGACTTCGAGAAGATTCAGCGATATTGCGATGACTGGAAGTTGAAAATCAACTTTCAGAAATCAGAAACTATCTTGTTTAGGACTCCGTTGCTTAAAGCCACAAGGGATACGAGAAAGAACTGGCGCAAGCTGGTGATCGTAGGGCCAATTGGACATCAACTGGCAAGTAAAAGTGTAGTTAAGTACAGGGTGGCGCACCAATTATGCTACAATAAGAAATTCAAATAACTTTTTTTTTAATCGATGTATTTCATTTTTTTTTTTATTGGTTAGAAAATTAAATTTTATTTTAAATAGTTAGTTGTTTTTAAAGATTATAGACCGCAAATGACCTCCACGCTCTCCCACGCATATGCGGCACCTGATCAAAAAATTATTCATTGCGGCCTGAAGAGTTGAAGTTGGGATCGCCTCAATTATTATCGTTATGGACTGCTTTAATTCAGTTAAATTCCTGGGCTTCATTTTATACACCTCTTGCTTGACATAACCCCATAAAAAGAAGTCTGGTGCAGTCAGATCAGGTGACCTTGGGGGCCAGCGAAGAGTTGAGTTCCTAGAAATTAATTTGTTTGCGAATTTTTTGTTTAGCTCCGCCATAACTGGTCTGGCTATATGTGCAGTTGCTCCATCTTGCTGAAACCAAACGCTGTTGAATGGTATACGTCTTCGGCGCAGTTCTGGGTAAAAAACTCCTTCAACATCTTTAAATAACGGTCCCCATTGACAGTAACGGTTACACCGTTTTCTTTAAGGAAGTACGGCCCGATAATACACCTTGATGAAACTGCGCACCATACAGTGACTCGTTCTGGGTGCAGTTCCGTTTCATGAAGCATTTCTGGGTTAGACTCATTCCATATACGGCAATTTTGCTTGTTTACATTGCCGTTAAGATCAAAATGGGCCTCATCAGACATGAACAAACAATTGATCAATGTGTTGTCTTCTTCGGCCATTGATATCATTTTTTGGCAAAATTCCAGGCGAACAGGCAAATCCTGAGGGTTTAACTTGCTAGTAATTTGGACTTTGTACGGAAACGAGTTTAAATCGTCATGAAGTATCCGTTGTAATGACCGTCTACTAACTCCAATTTGCCCCAATATGTTTCGGGTCGAAACGCTCGGATTGGCCTGTATTGCAGATGCTACTGCTGCGATTGTATCCTGAACCCGAACATTGGCATCTCGATGGTACGGCCTTCGTGCGATGCTTCCAGATTCGGCAAACATGTTTACAAACCTCATAATGGTCCATCTACTCGGGGGATTACCGCCAAACTCCCGCCTAAATTCCCTTTAGACGGAAATGACGGACTGCAAAGCATGGTACCGTTGCACTATCCAAATTCTTTTCTCCGTATCCCAAGCATCCATTTTTATAAATCTAAATAGTAACCTACAAAATAAAAAAAAATAAGCCGATTACTCACACAGAAAAAAAGTTATTACGTTTTATTTTTGTAGCACGATTCGTGCGCCACCCTGTACCTTGGCATCTGGATGGATCAGTATTTGTATTTCGACAGACATATAAATGCTGCTCTGGCCAGGGCTAGGGGAGCTTTCGCCCTGACGAAACGGTTGTTTTATAGCAACCGTCTTGACAGCAGGTTAAGGGCCCTTGCTACATGGCCCTTATCCGGCCGATGATTGCCTATGGATGCCCGGTTTGGTTTAACGTTGCCCCATCTCAAATGGAAAAGATTCGGGTGTTTGAGAGGTGTCTTGGACGCTGCCTTGGATTGCACAGAACACCAGAGTCGGAGTACAAACACTACTATTCCAACCTAGCTCTATACAACGGGCCAATATAAACAGGATAGATAATTTCTTGCTGAAGCTTATTCGAGGTCACATTGCAAGAGCGATGTCCTCGTCTAACAGCTTAATTTTCGGGGCTTCTTACCCCAAAAACGAATACTATGAGAGTGTGCGTCTAAGCGGCTTTATTCCGCCCGATACATTCCTCCACCTAGACAGTCGAGGGCTGATCCAGGATAGAGAGGCGGTTCCGCTAATCTACCACGTCGGCCGTAGAACTGTAGATCGGCGGCTCCTTTACAGTCGAGACATCCTCGCACAAGATGGAGTTGAGCACCTTCGGTTCAGTAGGACTGTGTCCGAACGGGACCGAAGAGATAGGGGGTAAAGCAGGAGAACCAGCTCTGGTGGTTGAAAAACGAGCATGAAGTTCCTTCAGATATTTAAAAGTTGACCTTGCTTTTTTTCTTTTTGTATGGCTGACTTACATAGGTTTAGGTAGTTAGTTTTAAGTAGGGTGGCACCAAAAAAAAAAATTATAAAATAAACAAAAACACAAAAAAATTATAAAATCAACAAAAATTATAATAACCAGAAAATGCTTGCTGTGGCTGTTCTAGTTTGTAAGTAGTCTATAAGTAGCTTATAAGTAGGTTGTAATAAGTTTATAATAAGTTGTTAGTATTGTTGCTCCAAGAACAAATGAACTTCCAAATGATAAAATTAAGTATCCACCAGATAACTCCAATAAAGAACAATTCTTTTTTCTTAGTTAAAGGACTTAATTTTATTTCCTAAAGAAATACCAATATGTTAATAACTTTATTAAACGATAAATTAATTCTTATTATTGGTATATTCATATAATGAAAAATTGATAATTTTCTTTGAGCAACGAGATAAATTTTTAGTTTGAATTTTACTTTTTTATAATTAAACCAAAGATAGCAAAATGGTGGCGCCGACTCAACATAACCTTTTACCAAAAATGAATGATGAGAGGCATGCGCGCGCAATCTGTAAGAATAGTTGTCTCTTTCTCTAGAAAGAAAGAAATCTATTCTGCTAATTTGACGGAAGTGTTAAGGGCTCGATTTCAGTTGGAACTTGTTAGTTACTCGATGACATTCCGGGGGCCGTCTGAGAATCAGGCGAAGACTTTAAGTCTAACACAGCGAGTCTTCCAACTGATCTTTTCATCTTTATCGAACCGTTTGGTAGTTTTACATCGGCCATCCGAACGACTCCATCAGGACCAGGGTAAACTTTCACGACACGTCCCAAATGCCAGGATGAGCGTATTTTGTTGGGTTCAATGACAATGACGATATCATCCACTTGTACTGCTCTTGTTATCGTGAACCATTTTGATCGTCTCGTAATAGTATGCAAATATTCCTTATACCATCTTTTTGTAAGTTCGGCCATCAAGTGTTGAGATCGGTGGCTATGCAGTTTGCTCCAAGCATCGCTTTCCGAAAAAACTCCAGGTGCTGTAATATCTTGATTGTCTTCTCCGAAAAGCATTGAATTAGGAGTTAAAGGCTTGGGATCTTCAGGGTCAACCGGGATGTGAGTGAGTGGGCGTCTATTTATTTGGCCTTGAGCCTCTGTAAGAGCATTCCTTAAGACATCCTCCGTAGGAACAATACCCTTAAGAACAAAGTCGATGCTCCTTTTGACGGATTGTATGAGACGCTCCCAAGCTCCTCCTATCTATGGAGAATAACCAGGTATAAAGCGCCACAAGATGCTTTCGTACCTTGACGAATACTCGCAGAGGGAGGCCTCCATCTCCTTCGCATCTTTCTCCAATAACCTATTTGTTCCAACGAAGTTAAGCCCATTGTCACTGTAGAAACATCTTGTCACAACACGGTTGATTATGAAACGCCTGACAGCCATGGTGCACTGGTCTAAGCTTAAATCATTCAACAGCTCTATTTGCACCGCTCTGAACGTTAGGCACGTAAATATCATCCCGTACCGTTTAACTGTTCCTCGACCAAATTTCACTATCATAGGCCCGAAGCAATCTACTCCAACATGAGTAAAAGGTCTACAATCAAAGGTCAAGCGAGCTTCAGGTAGTTGACCCATTACCGGCATAATCGGTTTAGCCCTGAGATATTTGCACATAAAACAGCCTTTTCGAACTCTCTCAACAGCTCCACGTATGCTTATAATCCAGGCGGATTCACGAATATCAGAGATTACCGTAGCAGTTCCTATGTGAGAATTTTTCTGATGATGATATTCGATAAAAAGATCAACTAAAGGATGCCTGTTCGGAAGTATCGCTGGATTTCGGGATGAGTAGGAAGAGTTGGCCTTTTGCGCTCTTGAGCTTAGTCGCAACGTTCCGTCTTCGTCAAGGAACGGTGAAAGGCTCAGTATTGAACTTGACGAACTGACCTTACCACTGGATCTCAATGAAGCTATATCGGATGCAAAAGACTCTTCCTGTATTTTCCGAAACATCCATTCTTCTGCTTTGCTAAACTCCACAGGCGTAATGTAAATCTCTTTGTCGGTGGGCCTGCTCTGAAGGATGTGTTTTAATCGAAGCAAAAACGCTAAAGCTCGAACAGATGAAGCCCATCTTGCTTGAAATCTAGCAGATAAAAACTCGAACGCACCGTAATAATGTTTTTGCTTATGAGTATCATGAAGAAAAATTTTACAAGTCTTAGTATCTACCTTTTCAATGCAAGTAGTAACGGGCCAATCATTAAAAGGACGTTTTAAAAATTCAGGGCCTTTAAACCAACGCGTGTTTTGATTTCCCATCGAACTGTCGAAACGTTTTGTGCCATTATCAGCCACATTATCGATGGAACCAACGTGAAACCATTCACGAGGTGAAGTTGAGTCCAGAATCTCACCTATTCTTGAAGCCACGAAAGAGGATAATTTATAATAAGAGGAGTTGATCCAAGTCAACACTGTTCTCGAGTCCGACAAAAAAGTAGTGTCATCAATTCTAATAGTGTGTGACGCCTTGATTGTAGCTGCCAATCGAACGCCTAGTACAGCGGCTTGCAACTCTAAGCGGGCTATGGATAGTTGCTTGACAGGCGCGACCCTAGCCTTCACCATAACTTGCGTTACTTCAACCTCATCGTTGCAAGCAAAACGAAAATACGCCACAGCAGCAAATGCTTTTTCCAACGCATCGACAAACACAATCAAGTTAACTTTGCAGACGTCCGGGTTTTTAATGAATAACGGCGAAGAATCTTGATATATTCAACATGTTTTAAGGCTTTGATAAATTCCAGCCACGCACTACTTAAGTGAGATGACACCGGCTCGTCCCAACCAAAACCTTCTCTCCATACTTCTTGCAGTATTATTCGCTCACGAATTATGAACTGTGAAATCAGTCCTAGAGGATCAAAAATCTTCATAATTGTTTTGAGCATTTTTCTTTTGGTAATAATTGCATCCTCGGTCAACATTTCATCTAGGACTTCATCATATGAAATCTTGAATGCAAAGTTATCCGAGATTGGGTGCCAATACATTCCTAAAATTTTGGAAACCAAACTTTCGCTTTCATTAGGATTAATACATACCAACTTGGAGTTGACATTAGCCTTCGGCATCTGATGCATAAAGCACTGGCTGTTTGACTGTAAGCCAACTAGATCGAAGTTCATCGAATGACAAATTTGGAGAACATCTCTGGTAACCTTGACGGCTTCTTGGACTGAGTTGTGGCTGTTGAAATAGTCATCGACATAGGTACGCTTCGTTAGCCCATCTACAGCTTCGGGGCACTTATCTTTGAAAAGGGTGGCATGATGATTCTTGACACCCTGGCACCTTGGACCAAACATCATTACTTGCATGATATACACCGTTGGCTGCCTAGTTGTTATTCCGTCTCTCCATAGAATGCGTTGGCATTGCTAATCTTCAGACTTAATGCGAATTCTGTGAAACATCTCTCTGACATCACCATTCACAGCTACTTGCCGCTCGCGGAACTTGAACAAACCCGCATAAAGTGGAACTAGATTGTCTGGTCCCTTCAGCAAATAAGAATTCAGAGAGACTCCATTGACCTCAGCCGCCACGTCTGTCACACATCTTGGTTTTGGAGGAAACTTGTTCTGGTTAATGATGATGAACGTTGGTGCGTACCAAACCCTTGGCCAATGCCTTTCCAACTCGTCTTGCGACGCGATTTTGGCATAGCCTTTTATAATTAAATCCCGAATATTCTGCCATTTTAAAAGTTGAGGCTTCTTCTTTAAAGACTTCTCTAAGGCAATGAGGCGTTTGAAAGCCATACTATAACTTTCGGGAAGTTTGACATCATCTGAAGACCACAACAGAGCAATCTCGTATTGTCTACCCACTAGTTTTAGCGATCGTTCCATAATATCGAAGGAACGACTTACTTCTCGGCTAACGAGTTCACCTTTTGGAGACATAACACCGAATTCCTCCGTGGTAAAATGATGTCGAACGACCTCGTGCAGGTACACTTCTTCTTTAATGGCTTTGTGGTACATTAGCTTCACAGATGGTTTCGATGCCGGATCCAAGCAGGACACATTCATTGAAGGAGCTGATTTACCATACACTATCCAACCTAAAAGTGTCTTCAACGCGTGAGGTTCCTCATCCTTGCCATGCCGTTAGCCACGTCCTAAAAGAAATTTCGCCTGATCCAGACCAAATAAAATTTTTGGTCGAGCGTCCACCAAATCAACAAGTGGGAGACCACGGAGATGAGGGTACAAACTTTTTAAATGTCTGACATCGACAGACTGGCTAGCCAAACCTAAGTTCTTAATGGTGTATACGTTCTGCAAAACATACCTGTTGCGAGTGTTTTTTCCACCGTGTTTTTTTACACCGAAAAGGTAGCTTTCTTGCAATCCTCGACACGAGAAACACCTTTTGTCCATTGCAATGTAAGTTTTTCAGATTGCCCATACAACCCAAGTTCATTAAACAATTCCTCATCAATCATGGACAGCGAAGACCCGTCATCCAAGAAAGCATAAGTGTCCGCAAACAAGTCGCCATTACCATAGATCCGGATCGGAGCTATCTTAAACATTATGGAAACGTCGGCCCCGACGTGAGAAGAGTGAACATGTGGTTGCAGCACGAACGGCACTGCTGATGAATTCAATTCCGACTTGTTGGTGTTTTCTGACGTGTGCAACAAGGGATGATGACGTTTACTGCAACCATCTGTACCACATGAACGTTTTTTAGCACACATTTTCCACTGGTGTCGAGACGGGTCCAGACAAGTAAAACAAAAAGGTTTGCCTTTGAACCGGTGTCAATGCCAAAAACTCTTCACATTGTACTCTTGATAGAGACCTTACCCATTCTGGAAGCTAGATTAGTTAAAACATACCCATTTGTAAGGTCTTCTTTCCTGTTCATAGATTTCAGGTCTGCTACAAATCCATTTATTTTTACCGCCCAAATGCGGAGCATCGTATCACACTTTGATGAGAGTTTTGGAAGGCTTAACAACTCTGAGGTTAAGTCATGAACGAGTACATCCGAACGTCCAAACATTATGCGAAGCGAGTCCATAATCGCGCTAGCGTCTGAAGAATATTTCAGGCGATCACTCACCATATGATATGCCTCACCCTTCAATGCTTTGCGCAAACGAGCGACGTTTTCCTTGTCGCTGTACCTTCCTTCAATTGTTGTTGACTTGTATACCTCCTCAAAGTAGGGCCATTCTCTTTTGTTCTCGCCTGAGAAGTATGGTAACTCTTGCACGTTGTTATGATTAAGAATCGTAAGAAGCGTTGCCATATCTTGGTCTCGGAATGAACTTATACGAGCTTCTGAATCCTTTTCGGGAGACTCTCGAAACGGAGTAGACTGACTTGGACGTTAATCATTTTGTTTCAGGGTACTGCTCATCAGTGCCTGATGGTTAGCTTGAATTTTCCTTATGATTCCCAGCTTAGCTGGATTCATAGCCTTTGAACTGAGAGTCGGAGCTTTGGTGCAGGAGGGAAGTAACTGTTCCTTACCCATAGAAACCTTGGATAGTTTCAACTTCCTCTCCGCAAGTTCAGCTCGCAGCTCCATTAGCTCTTTGTCTCTTTGGGCTACAGTAGCCTGCGCCACTGCAGCAGCTTCAATTATAAAATCAACATTTTGATCAACTCCATCATCTCCTGCTAACGCAGCCAAAGAGTCTTTGCTTCTCAAATGTCCATCTGGAGAAGCGCTGTCTTCCCGAAAAACACAATCGCTCTCCTCACAAAACCATGGGGTTAACGAGTCGTATTTTTCGGCATCAAAACTATGACAATCATAGTTCCACCAGCGTTTGCACTTTTTGCAAGCCACCATAAAATCATCATCTGGCCTGGTACAACTCGACAAAGTGCAATTACGAACTTCTCCTCGGTCCATGGTGATTGGCATGATTAACTGACGGAAAATCGAACAATAGAAATAAAATAATGTTGCTCCAAGAACAAATGAACTTCCAAATGATAAAATTAAGTATCCACCAGATAACTCCAATAAAGAAAAATTCTTTTTTCTTAGTTAAAGGACTTAATTTTATTTCCTAAAGGAATAACAATATATTAATAACTTTATTAAATGATAAATTAATTCTTACTATTGGTATATTCATATAATGAAAAACTGATAATTTTCTTTGAGCAACGAGATAATTTTTTAGTTTGAATTTTACTTTTTTATAATTAAACCAAAGATAGCAAAATGGTGGCGCCGACTCAACATAACCTTTTACCAAAAATGAATGATGAGAGGCATGCGCGCGCAATCTGTAAGAATAGTTGTCTCTTTCTCTAGAAAGAAAGAAATCTATTCTGCTAATTTGACGGAAGTGTTAAGGGCTCGATTTCAGTTGGAACTTGTTAGTTACTCGATGACAGTACTTTTAAGTAGGTCTAAGTAGTTTTAATTAGTTTTAATTAGCTTTAATTGAGTTTTAAGTAGTTTGTAAGTTTTATATAAAACCAAAAAAAAAATAAAGACATAGATAACGAGTTTTTTGTGAATTCTTCTCGGTAAAAAATAAAACCGACCTGGATTTAGTATTACTACATATGTACCTAACTATATACGTTCTCCTTTTCCCATCTCGGAAGCCTTGCTAAAAGGATTCCTGCGAAGATTTTGCTATGCAATCCATAAAGGATATACCTCTGCAGTTCTCCACCAAATTGCAGTCTCCTTTTTTTGGATGGGAACAATCAGTGATTTTTTAAAACTTGGTTCTATTTTTCCAGATGCAAACATATGGCTTAAGTTTTCTGATAAAATTTCAATAGCTGAATCTGGCCCATTTGTAATGAACTCGTATGGTATTCTGTCATACCCCGGTGCTTTGTTGCTTTTAGTCTTTCCAAGAAACTCCCATATTACGGAGCTTGTGATGGGCCCATTCAGCAGTGGATTGCTTGTTATAGGTTCTATATCATCAATCTGAACGGCACACATTTTTGGATTTAATAATCCATTGAAATGATCCTTGAACTTGTTTTGGCATTACCTTTCACAAAGTTTTCAGCTTTGAACTCATTTGCTAAATTCCACCATTCTTGACTGTTTCTAACTTCTTTAAGTTCTTCTTTTAATTCTTTATAATACTGCTTTTTTACTTTCGATGCTTTCTTTATAAGCTTTGTTGCATTGAAGATAAATTTCTTTAATGCTCGAGGAGTTGTTGTGACGCAGTTTTTTGAGCCAAAAAAAAAACTTAATCCGTGATCGTTCGCATGCTCCATCATACCATTTTTCTTTACCAATAGTACTCAGTGTATCTCTGATTTCCAATGGTTGTTCTGATAGCATCAGATAAGTTATCACAAGTCCATTCTATTATCTTTGAAGTAGTCATGTGTTCATGCAGGCTTTGTTTATAGCTAATTTGAAGGTTGTTGTTCCATCTTAGTTAACAGTTGACTTCTAACTCCAGCACAAGTACTATGGAAACCATCAATGTACCGAGGCATACCATAAGTTACACTACATAGATCGATTGTGGATGAGCCATCTGATTTCACAAAAGTAAAGCTTCCATCTGCATCATCTTGTGTTTGCCCATTTAGGGTTGTCATACCAGAGTCATCACATGCTTCTTAAAGCCGTTTACCTTTGCCATGTCCTTGGATTTTCTTTTGTTTTGTATATGGCTCTTAAGAGCTGTGATTTCATTTGATATAACTTGGTGTTCTCCAATCCTTGCGTTGAGATCTCCAATAATCACATAATTCGGCATATTTCCTTCTTGAAAACAACTTCTAAGATTCTGGAAATCCTCCTCCCATCTGTTGCAGTTTAAATGAGCTGGTAGAATATAAAAGTCTTGACTTCTTGTGACAGAATAAACTAGATCCATTTTCATTTTTTTGACGAAGCTTCCTTTCAATTAAATATCAGATTTTATTCCATAGACTGCCCCTCCACTCGCCCTTCCAAATCGGGCTCTCTTTACAGCTGGTATCCACAGTAGATTGAAACCTGTAACGACTTGGTTGCCTTACGGTCCTTGCTGGCAAATCGAGAACCCTATGCTCAGCGGTGGATGTGGTTCTTGGACCATTCTATCGTTGTTGTTTATGCTGCGAGATATTTTTCATAACCCTCCCTTTTTTTGGTTGCCTGTCTCGCCAGAGCAACCCCTCGACAAGGTTTCTTCTCCATCTCCCTAAATCATCCTCTTATCTTTCTTTCTCTCATCCTTTGAACTAAACAAATTACTCCAAACGCATTGTTTTAATTATATTCATAATTCAATATAAAATCCATTTATTCATTTTGAAATACAATTAAAACGTTTATTGCAAAGGCATTAAACTAAAGTATTGATGCACTTTGCTTTTTACTTCAAAACTAAAAATTTAATCTTCTCTCAAGAATTTGATTTGGCTCAATTGGTAACCCTGCCGTTACTTTCAAAAAGAAAAAAAAAACTATATCAAAACTTTGTTCATACGTCTTCAAATTATTAACAAGATTGGGATATCAAATCCTCTTTTTTCTTTCTGACTCTAATTCTTTAATCCCCTCATTTTGAACCCTCTTTCACTTCGCGTAAATATGGTATTTTAATTGGCACATGTATACATTTTTATAAAGGTAGCATAAAATATATGCAGGTTTAAAAATGACTCACCCTAGTAATTCCTGGAGCTGTGGCCACTGCAATCGGATCGTACTGCATGGAACCATTAAAAAAGCACTTTTTCACTTTAAAAAAAATTTACAAATGTCTTGCAATACTACGCGGACTGTAATTATATATATGTATATTTTTCTCAAACAATTTCCGTATCAATGAATATTTGATAACTTTTTTTTTATTAAAAAAATCGAGATTGAAGTTACAAAAGTAATTTACGTACATATGTATAAAAAAAAATTATTTAAATAAATAAAAAAAAATGATAATTTGAATTTGGGGTGGTTTTGAAATCCGGACCCCTCGGGCCAAGCTCTGATTGGCAGGGGTCTTTACCACCTGCTATGTAGACTCGATGAGTGGTTTCTTGGGATGAGGTGTATAAGCAAAATGTGATTGGTTTTTTTTTTGCTGGGTACCTGTTAGTTGCCAAATTTATCATTAGGCTTAAAGGCGTTAATTTCCTGGATTTTTGTGGTTTTCAGGTAGAAGGAATATTAATGTTCGCAGGGTTGCAGACTTCAATACTCCGTGGAAATTAATTTAAAAAATCCTCTTAGAATTTTATCTTCTCTTTTTTTCTATCAGTTTCAATTTTTATACGAAAGAATTATATTTAATTCGTGAAACTTCTTAATGTTTCGTTGTTAGCAAGACCTTCTTTTTAACTTTCAGTGATTCTAAAATTCAACCACTCGCTTGCACTATCAGTTAGACATAAAATTCTTTGTCTCCAAGTTATGTTCACGTTTCTGCAAAGCTTCACATTGGAAACTCTGGAAAGCTCTTATTTTCCAGTATCATTATCATTGACATCATTAAGAATCAATTTTCAATCTCGAGTCAAAATAATCCCGAATTTCTAGCCACTCGATCACTTCCTTAAAATTGCATTGAGTGATCTGCAAAAGTTTCAGTCTAAACTTAAAAGTGGAACGCATTCCACCGGGTGTTCGAAACATTAAATCTACTACAATTTGTATTCCTTCTTCTACACTGATCTCTATATACACTGGATAGTGTATTCCTTATAATGTATAACAGTTTTTTTTGCTTCCATTTGAAGATGACAATTAGGTGGTCGGCTTCATAATTTGACGTCTACACTAACACAAAAAAAACCTGTTTCCAAAATTTCAATCTGAAGAAAAAAGAGAAACAGACCAATGATATGAAAGGGAAAAACTTTGTGGGAGTTTATTTTATAATTTTTTTTTCATTAAGTTATTTTCATTAAGTCAAGCATTGCAATAAACCTCTGGATTAGTTTTTTATGTGTGAATCTAAGGAAATAAAAAAAAATTGAAAATTAATTTTCAATCCAAAATCCCTTTAAAAATCTGTTTATTACTACAAAATACACAAATAAATAATTAAAAAAAAGGCTTTTAAAAATTTTAATTTCAAATTTTAAAAATGTCGCTCAATACATTCTTACGGGAAGGTATCGATATGTAGATGGGATATGGGAACCATCGACTTCTTTCATTATTTCAGTTTTCAAACAAGTTGAACAAAACAGCTGATAAGTGTTATGAGGAGAATGCGATTACATAGTCTGTGTTTTTTTACGATTTCACCTCCTTGTCACACTCTTTACATTTGTTATTCCGTTTCATTTAACCATTTGTGAATGAAATCCCACCCTTACCTACTAGGAAATATGCTTACATTTCTGTAACACATTTTCTAAAGGTATGCCAAGGAAATGAAAAATGAAAAAAGGATTTTCCATCAAAATAAAAACTCAAAACAAAATCATTAATTGTTATCAAAAACTAAACTACAAGAAAAATACAAACTACTTTACTTTAATCCTCGGATGCATCGGTATACGGTTTTAAATCTAAGGAATCAAAGACATCTGATGCAAGTTCAAGTCAGACGCGTATTTTATTTCTCAGCTTATTTTCTCAGCTAATTCTCACAATGAATACCAAATGTGATAAATGTAATAAAATAACAAATAGTGTTGATATCGTGTCATGCTGAGTGTGTGGTACAAGTATTCATAATGAATGTACTAAGTTTCAAAAGAATGAATTAAAGCTTTTAAAATCGAATGACAATATATTTTTTAAATGTGATAAGTGCAAGACCAATGCCTCTTTGCCTGACTGCATACACAAAATTAATGACCTCTTTGTCTACCTACAAGGAAACATAAAAGACTTGAATAAATTCGGTTATTCTTTTGATTCTAATGCAAGCACAAAATTGCCTAGTGTTCAATTAAAATCTACTGCATTAAACTCAAGCAGAAACATTCGTGATACAACTCGTGTGAAAACCAAAGGTCGGTGACCTCTCTGTTCGCACAACTTCATCGTCGCCTATGAATCGTCTTTACACGAATCGTAATGTTTGTTCTCCTGCTATTGCTAGCTCTTCTCGCTTGAGCGCTACCGAAGAAAAATAACGATAATCTCTCATCTTCTGTCCCAAATCTTTCATCGGTTAATTCTGATTCTGATAAGAATGTAGGTATTTTACCAAAAGATAATTGTGGGATTATAAATGATGATGCTTCTGAAGCTGCTGTTGGTGATGCTGTTGCTGGTTCTCTTTCACTATCTACTCATGTAGATACGATTGATAAGTGTCAACCCAGTCTACCTGCTGAGATGACGGTGGCCGTTAATATAAATTCAATAGATGTGGGTGATTTTGCTTTGGTGGACGTTGACAATTTTGCTGTATATGATAAACCTTCTTCTGCTGATGGACAAGTTGTTGTTGTACCTGCAATTGTTGTTGATGCGGATTTTATTGCTGAAGGAGGTGGGGATGATGTTGCTGTTGTTGCTGATAATGGTTGTGAAGCTGTTGCTGTTCAAGGTGTGGGTGCTTTGATGAACGTCGACAATTATTCTGCTATGTATGATAAACCTTCTACTGCTCATGGGAAAGTTGTTGTTGTACCTGCAATTGCTGTTGATGCAGATTTGGTTGCTGATGGTGATGATGCTGTTGCTCCTGCCGTTGATGATAATGATCGTGAAGTTGTTGTTAGTCATGGTGGTATTGATGCCGTTGGATCCATGCCTCCGGTCGATAGAAGTGCAATTAATGAAGCTCCCTCAGGGCCTGTTTCTGATAATGGCGTTAGTGGTGCCTCTATAACTAACCAAATACCTACAAGACCTAAACAAATTGGAGGGACGAATTCTGATATACGTCATAGCTTTAAAATTGCCAGAAACCTGAAATGGTATCATTTGGGTAGTTTTCTATCGTCTACTACGACTGATGAAATAATTAACTTCATTTCGACGAATTTGAGCATACACCCAACATCAATCTTCTGTCATAAACTCGAAAACAAAACCCTTCCTGTACGCAACAGGGCTAATTTTAAAGTTGGAAATCCTTTTGAGATGGCAAGGAAAGTTTTTGACCAATCTTTTTGGCCTATTGGGGTGAAAATTCGTCCTTTTGTGTGATATAATTATCATCACGGAGTCCTGGCTGTATAGTGGAATACTATCAGCAGAAATATTTGACTGTCGCTTTTACAATGTGTTTCGTTCTGACCGATGTAAAACCTCTCTCGAACGTGGTGGTGGAATAATAATTGCTGTCCGAACTACTCTTTGCAGTGATGAAACAACAATTGCATCCAAGCATCATCTTTATTTTATAGTGAGTTATGTTCCTCCTAAAAGTAGTTTGGATTTATATGAAAAGCATATTCATAATATTGATTTTATAAATGGTATTAATTCAGTTTTTGATAATTTAATCATATTAGGTGATTTTAATTTATCTGACATTGTTTGGACATGGTCTGAATATGAAAAAAGGCTTATTGCTTGTAATTTAAACAAAGATTCTGAAATTATCTTTATTGATTATATTTATTCATTAGGTCTTTGCCAAGTCAATTCTGTTCAAAATTCTTTGATGAAAATATTAGATCTTGCTTTTATTTGTTGTGATGAATTTAACGTAGATGTAACTGGAGCTCCATTTTCTTTACTAAATAATTCTCTTCACCACAAAGAAATTCTTATTGAAATTGTCATGTGTGATTACCATAAAATTCAAGTAAATTCAATTGAAAATAGTTTTAAGTTTTCTAAAACTAACTTCATTGAACTTGGAAATTACTTCAGTGGTATAGATTGGAATATCGAACTTAATTATTCTGATTTATGTAGAACAAATGTATAAACGTTTTACAGAAATTTTATTTATGGGTTTTAATCAATTTGTTCCTCGTGTCCAAAAAAGGAAATCCTCGAAGTCTGTTTGGTACAATAAAAGGCTTTTACATCTCAAGAACGTTAAAAATAAAGCATTTTCCAAATTCAAAATAACGGGTTACCAATCGGACTATGATGTTTTTAGTAGTCTTAGGAAAGATTTTTCCGTTTTAAGTAAATTTCTTTACAGAATTTATTATATTATGAATATTGAAAATAGTATTAAAAATAATAGTAAATCATTTTGGTCGTTCATTAACTCTAAGAGAAAATCATTTGGCATTCCTCAGATATTAAGTTATAATGGAGTTAATTCGTCAGACATTGACACTCATTTGGAGTTGTTTGCTAGTTTTTTCGAGTCTGTTTATTCATGCGGTAACAATTCCTTTATGTCTAATCTGGAAAAAAAAATTGATATTGGAATAATTCAACTTAGATTTGATGAAGTGTCCTTGGCCCTTCAGACTTTGAAACCTAACTATATCTGTGGTGCTGATGGTATACCATCAAATATTTTGAAGGATTGTAGTGATTCTCTTTGTTTGCCTTTGCTAAAAATGTTTAATAAATCTTTGTCAGATGGTTTATTTTTAACTGAGTGGAAGGAAGCATTTCTTGTTCCTATATTCAAAGCTGGTTCAAAAAATCTTGTTGAAAACTATAGAGGAATTTGCAAACTTTCATCCATTCCTAAGCTTTTCGAAAGTCTGGTTAAAAACAAAATAGAGTTTTTGACTAAGGAATGTTTGTCTGAGTCACAACATGGCTTCGTATCTGGAAGGTCTACTGTCACTAATTTGGCGGTGTTCTCGTCATATTCTCAAATGCATTGGAGGATAAATATCAAGTTGATGCAGTCTACACCGACTTTAGTAAGACGTTTGATTCAGTTGATCATAATATTTTATTGAAAAAACTTGAATGTTTTGGCTTTCATTCTCAGGTACTTAATTAGGTTTCTTCGTATTTGAAGAATAGAACTCAACGTGTTCTAGTCAATAGTAAAGTTTCTAGAAGTATAAATTGTACTTCCGGTGTTCCACAAGGAAGTCATCTCGGCCCTTTAATTTTTATAATTTATATCAATGACATAGTTGATGTAATAAAAAACTGCAATTATCTGCTGTACGCGGATCATTTAAAATTGTTTTTAAAAATTAAATGCATTGATGATTGCCGGAAAGTTCAAAATGACCTGGACCGTATTTCTAGTTGGTGCTCTCTTAATAGCTTAAAATTAAATATCGGGAAATGTAAAACAATTACATTTTCCAAATCACTACCTGAAATTAAGTTTTCTTATGATATTAATTCAAGTTCCTTGATTAGAGTCAGTGATATTAAAGATCTTGGAGTTATTTTTGACAACACATTTTCTCCAAAAAAACATATAGATTTTATTGTTTCAAGAGCGAATACATTAGTTGGATTCATTAAAAGGAATAGTAAGGATTTTAGTGACCCGTATGTTCTATTAACCCTTTACACCTTACATCCGCTGGAATTTTATTTCTGATTATAAAGCTAGATGCCAATTGCTAGGGATTAAATCACTTCAATCTGGAAGATATATTCATGATGTAGTTTTTGTACGAGATATTCTATGCTATCATATAAAAAGTCCGTTTTTGCTTTCTTTAATTTCCTTTAATGTACCTTCTAGGCACTTAAGAACAAGAAATTTTCTTTATGAACAAACCCATAGAACGAATTATGCGAAAAATGAACCTATATCACGAGCTATTTCCTCGTTTAATGAGGTTTGTGATTCTTTTGATTTGCATTTATCGCGTGATAAATTTAAAAATGAATTATTGTTAAAGTTTGTTTTTTAATCAACTAATATTTATGATAATAGTTTTGTAAGAGTATACGTAGGGTATTATTTATTATTATAATTATTATCTTTGTTATTATTGTTATTATATATTATACTAGATTTATTAAGAAACATCTGTTAAGCACAACGCTTGTAGATATAAATAAATAAATAAATAAATAAATCCTTAACATGCCAAGTTCCACGTTCTTTACCACTACTATCTTGTAAGACATATGTCCAAGGTGACATACGCTTTTTAATCTCAAACGGACCGACAAACTTCGGTGCTAATTTGGCAGCATAATAACTCGCGGCATCCGACAACGAAAAGTTCCTTCGCCATACAATATCGCCTGGCTGATATTGAACATCACGCCGTCGAAGATTGTAGGCTTCAGCAGATCTTTTTGATGCTGCTTGCAATTTGTTCCCTATATCTGTCTTGAGTTCCTTGAAACGTTTAGCGATCTCATTCCGATCCTGAAGGCTTCCTCAACTATCACCTATAGATGGTGCTTCTCGACCTGACGTCACCATGTCTCTTCCGAAGTTCGCATAATAAGGCGAAACTCCCAAAACTTCATGTTGTGACGTGCGAATAGCGCAGGCCACCTTGCTCAATTGTGAATCCCACACTCTGTGGTTTTCATTGACGTAAGCCCTCAACGTCGTCTTCAAAATCTGATTTATTCTTTCCGCAGGATTCGCCTGCGGATGATAATGGGCTGTGAATTTTAATTGTGACCCGTACGCCTGGCAAAGCGCTTTCAGTTCCTTAGATCGAAACTGGGGACAGTTGTCACAGACGATCACCTTTGGGATGCCAAATAAAAGTAAAACGTTGTCCTCTAATTCCCTAACAATTGCCTTAGCAGTGGCCGACCTCAACGCAAACAGTAGTGGAAACTTTGAAAAGTAATCCACTACCGTCAAAATGCAGATAAAACCTCTACTCGACATAGGAAGCGGACCTACCAAATCAATACAAATCATTTCCCAAGGTGCCTTGATTCCTACTCTCTCAGTCATTAACCCAGCTGGTTTATCATTCACCGGCTTTACTTGTTGGCAAACTTTACAACTCCTAACATATTTTATAATATCGGCCCTCATTTTCGGCCAGTAAAACTTTGCCCCAATTCTGGCAAAAGTTTTCCTAACGCCCATGTGTCCTGCTAATGGACCATCATGGTATTCCTGCAGAATTCCAAACCTTTCATTTTTCCCTAACACTCTCTTCCATTCTTGATTATTTTCATGTACTACAATGTGATTAGCCTTCACCAGTTTGAACAACAAACCTTGTTCAACTCTCCAGGCTGGGTACCTAAGTGGATTTGAATTCACATCTGAAATCATTTTCTTCACCCAAGGGTCTAAATCCTCGTCTGAGATACCACCCAACTGTGGCACTCCCCGAGAGAGCATATCTGGGACTACATGCTCCTTGCCCTTGCGATGAATGATCTCGAAATCAAATTGTTGAAGCCTAATAGCCCAACGTGCTAACCTACCCTGCGGATCCTTAAGATTACTTAACCATACAAGGGAATAATGATCTGTCACAACCGTAAACCGAACACCTTCAATATACGGCCGCAACTTCTCAATAGCCCAAAGTACAGCTAAGCATTCTTTCTCAGTAGTGGAGTAATTCCTCTCATTCCTATTCAAAGACCTACTAAGGTAACAGACAACCTTTTCTCCCTCATCAAAGTTCTGTGACAGAACTGCACCGATACCGAAATCGGACGCGTCTGTTTGTACGACAAAAGGTCGTTTAAAATCTGGGCAAGTGAGTATAGGTGCTGTCACCAAACACTCTTTTGCCCTCCTAAAACTATCCTCGCACTCTTGAGTCCAAATGAACTTCTTATTCTTTTTTTAATAAATCAGAAAAAGGCCCAAGTAATTCTGCAAAATTTGGTACAAAACGACGGTACCACGAAACTGTCCCTATAAAACTCCTTATCTCTTTCACATTACTCGGTGCTGGAATCCTAACCATGCTCTCCACTTTCTCTGGATCTACGTGTAAACCATTTCGATCCACTATATACCCTTAAAACTTCAACGATGGCATGCAAAAATTGTATTTTTCCCTACTGACTTTTAATCCTGCTTCACTCAACCTTTTCATCACCTCATTCAGAATTTCTAGATGTTTGTCGAAATTGTATGAAATGATGATGATGTCGTCTAAATAGACGAACACGAATGGTTCGAGGTCGGCACCCAAAACTGTGTCGATAAACCTCTGCCAAGTCGCAGGCGAGTTGTGAAGTCCGAAAGGCATTCTTCTAAATTGAAAAAGACCTCTCCCAGGAACCGTAAAAGCGGTGTAAGGCTTAGATTCCTCCTCCATTGGAATCTGCCAATACGCTGACTTGATGTCTAACGAAGACAAGAACCTCGCACCCCGAAGCCTGTCTAAAATTGAATTAATATATGGCAGTGGATAAGCATCCCTATCTGTATTTTTATTTAGCTTCCTATAGTCCACACAGAACCTACAGGAGCCATCTTTCTTTTTGACTAATAGTATTGGAGATAACCACGCACTTGTCGATCTCTCAATAACTCCTGCTTCTTACATTTCGTTTAATTCCCTATCAATATGTTCCCGCATCGCCGGAGAGACCGGATAATACCGTTGCTTAATCGGTTCCGCCGACGTCCTAATCTTGTGCTCAACCATAGTTGTGCACCCTAAGCTTTCAGGCATTTTTTTAAAAGATTCTTCAATCGAAGATTCTAACATTTTAATTTCTCTAACACTTAACTCTGATCGTTCTGTAATAGAACAAATCGAAACCTCACTACCCTGTTCTGAAAAGTTCCACATACGTGATCTAAGATCCGGAACAATACCCGATAGTGCCCAAAATCTGCACCAAGAATCACTGTATGTGGCAGAGATGGTATGACCAAACAGTCAATCAATACTGCCTTGTCTTCTACTATTATTGGAAGAGAGAGAATCCCTAAAACTTCGATACCTGTTCCATCTGCTAGACGAACGCAGTGAACAGTGTCTGTCTTCAAAGGAAGACCTAAGTGTTGGAGTATTCTCCAAGCATCCCTACCTATTATGGTCCTAGAAGCTCCTGAATCTAATAAACCTAAAAATCTAGTACCATATATACTAACACCTAAAAATGGTCTCCTATCACTACCGTTTGCCTCCAAAGTAAAGCCTTAGTGAATCTGATTCACCAACCGGTTACCAGCAGGTAACCTCCTCAACGTTTTCGGACATCCCGCCCTGCTGGCGCAAGTGCCCGTTGTTCGTTTCCCGAACAGCGACGGCAATTTTGTCTATTGACACATAGATTTCCACAACCATAACAACGCCTAGGAGCGGAACACCTATTTGCAAAATGGCCTGATTCATTGCAGTTGTAACACCTAACCGAAGATCTTGGATGAGTCGATGATTGGGCCTGGCTATTAGTTCCGTTGTTCTCGGCAACAACCGAAACTGTTGAAGTTTCAACACCTACATAAGCTAGATCCGGTTCTAGCAGATTCCTATTATCCCTAACACTAGGTGGTGGAATATACGATTCCACATTTGCCCTTACTGCTTCTAAGTTCCTACCTAAAGCCACCAAATCGGATACGCAACCTGGTTTCGCCAAACCAAGTTGGGTTTGATAGAAAGGTGTCAAGTTCCTTTGAATCATTGACAACTTCCTACCTTCCGAAATTGGATCAGTTAACCTACCAAACAAGTTCTGCATAGTCACCACATAGACTCCGATGGATTCATCTTTGCCTTGTGTACGACGCCTAATCTCATCTAACAGCTGATCATCGTAATTCAGTTGCAAGAACGCTTCAATTCTCTGACGAGTTCTGGCCACGAATTGACAGTAACCCAAATTGCCCTAAACCAAACTAAAGCTTTTCCTATAAAAAGCTCCACTGCTGCCTTAAACAGTTGGGGTTCTGAAACCCCCCTAGCCTGACGCATCTCCTCAACTCGTTCTAGGAATGCGTTTACGGAGGCACCACAGCGCTCACCGGTGAACTTCACATCCCATTTCGCTATATTTTGAAATTTTTGAAATTTAACTTGTATTAGGTCCGATTTTTTGAATTCGGTAAGCTATAGCTAGCATATAGCTAAAATACGGCTTTGTTATACAAATCAACCGTTTTCCAATATAAATTTTGAATTATAGCCTGTTTATTGACTTTTTAATTGAGATTTGCAAGTTGTATACAAGGCTTGTATGCTTAAGTGTGAAAAGACCTTTTTAAGGCCTGTCCAAGTTGTTTTACTAAAAGTAAATAAAAACATTTTGTATACGACTTACTTAAATAAGCTAACTTAAATATTCGTCGTTAATTTCAAAAAATATAGAATAATATATTTCAAAAAGTGGTGAATAATTATTAAGAAGTTTCAAAATAAACGTCATTTTAAGTGCCCACAGTCGATTCACAATTTAAAGCGTGCACTCGCCGATGTGTTCCTCGATTTATGTGTTTTTTTTTTTTATAGAGTTTGTGTTGTTTTTTTTGCTTTATTGAATGCATTACTATATTTGTTTATTTATGCATCTTTTTTCGTAAATTGTTTTGTTTTTGTAAATCAACGCGACAAAACTAATGCACTTTTGAATATGTGTTATATATTTATATGTGAATAAGTTTGTTTATGTTGTGAAAATGTTTTTTTTACTAATACCTTCCAACCAAAAAATTGTTCGGAAAGGGTTGTAAGGCATTTAATCATTTATAACTACTATGTTTTGAGTAATAGTTAATTAATTAATAATTTTGTTAAATGTATATATGTATACCTAATTGTTTGGAATAAAAATTTTTAAAAGAAAACCTTTGGAAATTATTGAGTTTTTTTTCAGCTATTTCGTTTTGCTTTGACAGATGCCACAGATGTTATTGCCTCTGTAAGGAAAGAATATAGTTTTCATAAAATGTTAGTGGCTAATTTAATTAAATGATTGCCTTTTTTCGTGAGCTATTTCGTTTTGGATACGACAGCTGTATCCTTCTGTGAAGAAATACAGTCACTCACAAAATTATTCGGAGTACAAAGTTTATTTTTAAGCATGATTTTTTTTATTGTAAGGGCCTAATTCCATCCAATTAATTTTTGTACAAAAGTATAAAATGCTTTGTCTTTTTTCAATAAACAACTCAATCCTATCTTTTATCTCAAATTTTACAAAAGCTAAAGTTAGAGCATTCCTTTTTCTTTTGTAGAAATTTAAAACACAACTACATCTACAAAAACAGTTAAAAAGCTGATTCATGGATGTCACTCACATCAATAATAGTTGCTGAACTAGACTTTTCCATCATTCTTGGGCATTCAGCGCAACTAAAATTTCATATGCTTCTTTACAGAAACGTAGCACATATTTGTATTTTTTCACTTTTGCACTTTTGAAGGTACATAAGTGAGTTGAAAAAGTAGTTAAGCCTTTACGATTTTTTTATGAAGGAGAACTTAAAATTAAATAAATTTAAATTGTTTTCTTATGTTCATAACTTTGAGCTTTTCTCATTTAAAGTTCTCTTTAATAAAAGAATCGTTAACAATTAAAAAAAAACTCATGCTCAGAAACAAACTTTTATTCCGAATAGTTTTGGGAGTGACCGTATACAGTGTTCATAAAATGCCCGTGGCAAACTTTTAGAATTTATTGCCTTCTTTCGTGAGTTATTTCGTTTTGCTTATGACAGATGCACCGATGTTGCTCTCTGTAAGGAAATATTAGTTTTTATGAAATGTGAGTTGCAAAGTTATTCAAATTATTGCTTTCTTTCGTGAGCTATTTCGTTTTGCTTGTGATGTATGTTGCCCTGCGTATATATATAGCAGGTATGAATCGCTCGTACCTGCTGTTATAATTATTCAAGTTGTTTCTAAAGCTAGCTTTATATAAATAAATAAATATTTACCTAAAACTTAATTACGAAATGAACTATTGTAAGGATTTAAGTTTTTCCTTCAATCTACAAGAAAATTATTATAAAAATTTTGGGTCAGTAGAAATGGAGGATTTTTTAAACTCATTCGTCAATCTATTTTCTTAGTTCTTATTATACGAATGTATAAAAAAGATGTTAAAGATTTAAACATAATTTTTTTTCACTTCAAAAATCAATTGATTCGTATTTTAAACTAAAAACAAAAGTATCAAGATTCACGTAACAGACCATTACACAATTGTCAATAAAAATTACAAGCTAGAAAATTTATAAACGCCAGCCGATGTTCGCCGCTGTTTATAAATATGGGGGTACATTTTTTGTTGTTTAAGGTGTTCTCTATTACATCGTATTATAAGATTTGATTAAAGAGTTAGGTTTTTATAAATCCAACACATGGCCCTTACGACTCATACATATATTCGGGTAAAATTGTACAGGCTGTGAAGAATACGTGAAGTGTATCAACTCATTGAAATTTGTACATATCTTTTCTGATTTGGGAATGGCCTAGTGGGTAGCGTGCTGGACCGTTGATTGGGAGGACGTGAGTTCAAACCTCGGAGGAGTCAAATAAAGTAACATTTTTTCAATTAAATAAAATTCTTCATATTTCAGAATAAAGAAAAACGCAGTCCAAAACCACCTCATGAGGAGAAAATAAACAGAAAAATAAAATGAATAAGAATAAAAATTATATAATTGAAAGCAAGCATTTCCTTTTAACAACTGCATTGAAAGGCTTTAATAAGGGCTTAATGCAAAGTCTGTATATGGCCTTTCAAAGGTCTTATAAGACAAGCCATTTGCTTTCAAATAATAACTTGTTTACCTGAGCAATATTTTGTCTTTTTAAGGCCTAATTACACTATTGATCGGAAGCTATTTGATTGTATAGCACTTGTGATGACAGGTTTTAAGGGAACCAAATAGCTTGTTTAATGTCAGCCAAAATGATTTGTGTAAGGTCTGTTTTAGTTTTAATACAAGCCAGAATATAGCTTGTATTAAAACTTAAACAAGTTAAATTGTTAGTTGGGACGACTGGGTTATTCCCTTGATTATTAACACCTACGCTATTACCTGCCACTCCTAAGCCCGTCGATGTACTGGCAGAAGTAACCACCGACCTGCTATCCAGAGGTTCAGCTGAAGGCTGCTTTTCAACCTCACTCCTATTCTTAAGTACCTGTTCCTGTTTCTCTTTATTGTTATCTTCTTCGTTTTTATCTTCTGCTTCATCTCCATCCTCATCCTCTTCATCACCTTCCAATTCGGTCATAGCTATAACTATTTTATTTTTGAGAGCCTGTTTGCTCTTCTCCTGAGTCTCATTTTCGGGTATGCTCCTATCCATCCTACGTAATACCCAGTCTACCTTCGTGATGATTTTCAAGTATTCCTTCGAAGTTTCCGACTTCGGAGGATTTTCTAAAAGTTTCCCTATTTCTCCTTATTTCTTCTCGACTGCCATAAAATCCTGTTCAAAGGTGAACGGATAAGCGGGAGGTATAAAAGAACTCCTACGTTCAAGTTTCAATGCAACTCTCAGCGCTTTGCGCATTTCCTCTACAGTACCTACAACTAATCCCCTCCATTCTACTTCGTAAGTTATATCGTCTTGTGACAGCCTATTAACTTGACTAACGTCCATTTCGAAAATAAATGACCAAATTAAATAAAAAAAAAAAAAAACCGAAAAAGAAAACCTCAAAAGTTATCACAAAATTCACGGTACGTCAATGTGAATTTGTCTTCTTACATATAAAAAATATTTTGTCTAAATCGATTCAAAAACCAATCGCGATACCCTCAATTTTTGTACTGCGGCAACTCAACACAAGTTCCAAAAAATTATAAACAAAAACTTTTTTTTGATAAACACCCTAAGCCTTCTTTAAACTACCCTGCAAAATAATTGAAGTAATAGTAAAAAAAAATTTCAAAATCTAATAATTTAAAACAAAATAAATTATTAAAGAAAACACGATTAAAAAAAATATTTAAAAAAAAATCAATAAAATGGTAGCCGAAACAAAAGTACTATTTTAAAGTCGCAGCCTCGGTCTTGTATTTATCTTATTTACTCCGAAACTCCGAAATGTCAAAATAAAACTCACTAATAACGAAATGGTCGGTTTGAAAGAGACGACACTATTCTATCAATGGAACCAAAATTGAAATATGAATAGGAAAATTAATAATGCAAAAAAAAAAAAAAAAACTCAATAAATTAAAATGAAATCTTTAACCAAAATTAAAATGAAGAAAATGAAAACCTTACTCGATTTTTCCACTGTTTCCTTTTCTCTGTACCGCAGATTTCCTTTGGTATATTTTTGAATATGCAGGTTGTAGGAAATATAGTTATAGCACTGCCACATTTGCCCTTGATAGGTACTCCTCAACACAAATTTAACCTTCTTTTAGGTACCTTTAGAAAAAAAGAAAATATCACCAAGTAAATGTTCTTAAAAAAACAAAATTATTATATTAAATCTAAACAATCACAGCACAAAAAACAATGAAGTGTACTTCGGACACTTTTTTTCCACCCAGGAAACACAAAGGGAGCCCCACGTTCGGACGCCAAATGTTGTGAAGTTATTTAACGTGAATTTAACTTTACGATGGCGGAACTACAATCCGCGACTTCAATGGATTTATATAAATCCAATTAAACGAAATAATTAATAAGACAATTAAAACAACCGATCTGCGTGCGCCGCGAAAACAACGAAAACGATGACGATGACGAACTGTCAACCGATGGGTGCGTTTAATAATTCGCACAACTGACAACACATAGAGTGCTGCCACCCAGTAGCTCAATAATCAAAATGATTTTATTAATCGGACACTATTAATAAAATGAAATAAAAAAAGAAAATTGATAAAATGGTAAGTATAAGTACAGGGTGTACTTGTACTTAAAGTGGGCGCCAGGAATTCTTTTACGAACTAAGAATTAGTGAATTCCAAAACTAATTTTAAATGAGCAAGGCAAATAAACGAAAACGAATAAAAGAACCAAAAATAAAACACAAGTTTTTATATGCCCAGATGGGGACTTGAATTGTTTTTATTTGGGAAACCTTTGAGCCGAAACCCAGGGATTAAAACCCAAAATTTTTTCGAAGATATAGATTTTCACAGAATTTTTAAAGGGGCTTACGGAGAAACGTAAAGCCACGAGCAAACACAAGGAAATTGGGTCATTAACAAAAAAATACCGTGTCCCACAAATAACTTGGACAAAATTCAAATTAAGCAAAAAGAAACGATCAAAAAAGAAAACTATACGAATCGACACACAAAGAACTAAATTAACAAGAACCACTCTACTTATCTTTTTATCTGTCTGCGGATCACCTATCCGCCTTCTTTCCTCTATCACCTCGATTTCCTCTTATTCCTCAAACTGCTTCGCACCTCGAAACACTAATTTTTCTTCTTTAAAATTTCCTCGACAACTTTTTCTACAAAATTACTATTCTACAAAAATTACCTTTTCTCGATTTTGTTTCTTCTTCTTTTAAATTCTCCTCGACTTGAAACTCACAATAATCTTTTAACTTGAATAGTTCTCCCAAGAGTGAACTTTCCATACTGAATCTATTGTCTACATCGGCCATTCCAGTCTCTCACACATTTATACAACCAGCCAATCGTTTTCGAGATCTTCAGTCACGGGATCACGGCTTCCTGAAAAGCAACGTGCTCTCCTTGAAAACCTCCGTTCCTCCGTTGTCGAATCTCATCGAAACTTTACTCTCACACACACATTCAACGATTCAGCAAGTTGTTGGATGTCTTTCCAAAACTTGCCGAATCCAAATGGCCGAGTTCAGAACCCTTTGAACTAAATATTTCGAGAAAACTTCAAAAGAACTAAAATCGAGAAAAAGTTTCTTCTAGGCATTCTCCTAGTTACTCTAAAACAATCGCGGGTGATTCGAAACGCGAAGCAATCTTTCTAAAACGAATCCCTCGAGGTAAGAGAGGACTACATCTTTTTAAATGCTGAGATATACTCAGTTCTTTTCGCGTGTCAATTCCTATAGTTCTATTTCCTTACTATTTAAAAGAAGTTAAGTTTAAGAATTATAAATCACGTTAACAACCCATTTTTCTGACAACAATGTAAAACTACGTTACGATAAGTTAAATATATAATAATGTTGGTTATTTAGATAAAAGTAATAGTCCGCCTGACTCGCTTACTTCTTCAGCTCGTCCGCTAGTACCTCGACAAGAGATCGCCCGTCTTCTTGGTAATTTAAGTTCGTGGATTTTGGAACCAACTGTTCCACTCAAATCGCAAATCGATCGAAACTTTTCCAAAATACTTTAAGAGGAGGTCTCTGGCTGATGGACGCCAGGTATCTACTGACTCTACAAGTATTTTGGAGCCGCAACGGAAAAGGAAAGGCTAAAAATGGATAATGATTAAGAATAGGCAGGTGAAACTTATTGTGGTAAATTTTACCGCAACAAAAATTACAAACACAACAATGTTAACAAAGAGATTTGGAGGGGGAGCAACGAACGGAAATTTGACGTCTTCATAGTGGATTGTTTTGTATAAATTGTTATACAGTCATAATGTTGTACAAAAAAGTGGTCAGCATAATATAACAATTCTTCAAATGAAAGCAACTTTCTTATGTCGATACGCTATCCAGTGTATTATAGAGATCAGTGTTCTTCTATTATCCTTCTTCTTCTAAGAATATGAATGACAGTTCCTTAAAAAAAATGTAATATGTCTATGTCCGTCGTACAAGTCGTCGTCGTCGTCGTGTCGACCATGACGACTATAAATCTTTAAATATTCTTATTTTTTTTATAAAAAAAATTTCTGTTACAAGGCTTTGCTTTTTTGAGATAAATCATTATCTCGAAGATGCAAATGAACCCACGCAAATTCGAATCGGTCCGTTGGTAGAATGAGAAATGCAAAAGTGATCCGTGCAAAAACAAAAAAAGAACATTATGAATAAAGATAAGGATGCAATCATTCCAGAAATCAACATAAATGTTTTCATTGCCATGAAAGTTAAAAAAAAAAAATTAAAAAAATATAATTTAAAACATTGGAAATAATTTACCGTTTGTCCTCAAAAAAACAAAAAGATGGTTTTATTGCGATTTCTTCGTATCTTCTCGTGTAAAAGTGAGAGATAGCATATATATTTACAATAGGTGATTTTGTTTCGATAGTTGTTCCGTTGTGCGTTTTAAAAAAAAAATCAAAGTAAACAAAAATACGACTAATAACTGAACCCAGAGAATATCAATTACCAAGAAGCCAATCTTTCGAACGTTTCACCCTCCAAAACCTATTTGTTTACATTGTTGTATTTGTAATTTCACTTCGTGTCGTTGAATAGATGTGAATTGCAGAAACAATATAACGCGGTGAGATTTATTTGTTTTCACAGCTCAGTTTTTTTTTCTTTGAAAATTGGAAAATAGTTTTGAGAATTTTACTTCGGCTAATAACAAAAACATCGATGTGAAATTGTTAAATTAATTTAATGTACACAAACAACTGTAATTGTTAGTTAATATTCATCCACTATTATAATAAACTACAAAAAATTAATCCATTAAATGTCTTCAATCACTCAGATTTCCATTCATCTTCAATACATCTTGCATATTATACAGGGTGGCCCATTCTTCACCCAGAATAATTTTAAAATTATTGTTGGACATATTCTAAGGAAAAAAATAGTTAAGAAAATACACATATGGTTTTTCTGCAATTTGACACCGGAACTTCAATTTGTTGTTTAAACTCCACTAAACTCTCAATTTCCACTTTATAAGTATTAAAGTAGATATTAGGCAAGTTTTATTTTCTTCTGTCGGGATTCGGGTATTGATCTGGATTTAACTTAAGTACAAAAAAGAAATAATGAGGAGTTTTCAAAATCGTTTTTGTAGCACGTGTTAAAAGTTAATTCAGCCCTCTTTTGGAGATAATAAAATAGCAATATCAATTTTTAATTTTTTTTTTTTAAACTTCATGACATCTAAGCATTTGGTTTTGAGTGTTTAATAGGAGAATTGAATACTTATTACTGAAATTATACTTCATAATATAAAAGTAATGAAATAGTTTTAACAAATACCCTAACTTTTTTTAGATTTAAGTTGGATAATTATTTTTTTTTTAAATGATTATGAAACAATTTAATTAGAAAAATTGATCCGAGAATGGTTTTTAAGAAATTAAAGTATGACCTTGTAGCTGTTATCGTATTTTTTAGTTATTTTTATTTAAAATAAATTTGGTCGAAAGATTCAAAAAAGTTAATTAAACAAAAATAAAGAGCATAACATTTCAAGTTGCAAGTTAGTGGTGCCGTTGTTTTTTAAATTTTTTTTTACAGAAAGTCATTACTCTTATCTAAAAATGGATAAATAATCCCCCCCTCCCATACGATTTTTGTTTTAAATATCATTTCATAAATTATCCTGCATTAAATAGGGAACATCCTGTATTTGGTTTTGTTTTGACATCTAATTGACAGACCGAGGTGAATAATTCTGACCACGGGATGTGTTCAACCACTGATCTCAATAATATACTGGATAGCGTATCGACATAAAAAAGTTGCTTCCATTTGAAGAATTGTTATATTATGAAGCTGACCACTTTTTTGTATAACAATATAACTGTATAACAAGTTATACAAAATAATCCACTATGAAGACATCAAATCTCCGTTCGTTTCTCTCCCCAAATCTGTTTGCTAACATTATTGTGTCTGTAATTTTATTTCATTCACAAATGGTTAAATGAAACAGAACTACAAACGGAAAGAGTGTGCAAAGGAGGTAAAATCATAAAAAAGACAAACTTATTAGCAGTTTTGTTCAATTAGTTTGCAAACTCAAATGATGAACGATGTCGATGGTCCCCACCTACATTTACTATTACCTATTTAAACACCTTTCTAATACTAGTGTTATTAAAAATAATAGCACAAACAAAATGCAAAGTGAATAACTTGATAATAAAAAATAATAAACCAAACTCACACAAAGTTTCATATCATTGGTCTGTTTCTCTTTCTTCAGATTGACATCTTGGAAACAGTTTTTTTTGTCTAAATGTAGACGTCACGTCAAATTATGAAGCCGACCACCTAATTGTCATCTTCAAGAGGAAGCAAGAAAACTGTTATACATTATAAGGAATACACTATCCAGTATATATAAGGATAAGTGTGTTCAACAAATTGAAACCCAACTAGGGCCAGGTTCACCTTAGGTGTTTTTTTCTTTGCCTGAATGGGCTTGGGGGAAAAAAACGACGTCGGGGCTAAACAATGCTCCGTGGTTCAAAATTTTTAATTCATCAATTTCTGTGGATCTACTGGGTTTTAATGATGATTTAGGTTTCATGTAAGTTATAAAGGGTGATTTTTTAGCTGGTTTGGTTTTGGCAACACTGGTTTTGACAGCTGACGTGTGTTTAGTACCTTGTGTCACTGTCAAACAGCTTCAGTTTGGTTTGCAATTTAACCATGGATCGTCTTACAAATGAACAACGCTTGCAAATTATTGAATTTTACTATCAAAATTCGTGCTCGGTTCGAAATGTTCATCGCATGTTCTTATCGAAAAATTGTGTTCAGCGATGAGGCTCATTTTTGGTTGAATAAGCATAATTGCCGCATTTGGAGTGAAGATCAGCCAGAAGCATTGCAACAGCTACCAATGCATCCCGAAAAAGCCACTGTTTGGTGCGGTTTATGGGCCGGCGGCATTATTGGGCCATATTTCTTCAAAGATGATGCGAATCGCAGCGTTACTGTCAATGGTGAACGCTACCGAGCGATGATAACAAACTTTTTTTTGCCCGAAATGGAAGTTCTTGACTTGCATGATATGTGGTTTCAACAAGACGGTGCCACATGCCACACAGCACGCGAAACAATGGCGCAATTGCGAGGCGAGTTTGGTGAACAGTTAATTTCACGTTTCGGGCCGGTCAATTGGCCGCCTAGATCGTGCGATTTGACACGATTAGATTATTTTTTGTGGGGGTATGTCAAGGCTAATGTCTATAGGGACAAGCCCGCTTCGATTGACGCACTGGAAGCCAACATCCATGCATTCATTCGTGAGATACCGGCCGATATGTGTGAAAGAGTATGCCAAAATTGGACTCAGCGGATGGGCTACCTGAGACGCAGCCGCGGTCAACATTTGCATGAAATTATCTTTAAACATTAAATTGCAAGGTTCAAACTATCGATTCAAATAAATATTTCATTCATTTTTCGAATTTTTTTTTTTTAAAGTTCTAAACCTCTTAAAAAATCACCCGTTAAAATTAGATTACATGCTTGAACCACTCTCAGTTGAACCACCAAATCAGTGAGCTGAAATTGCGGACCTATGGATCAACACATTAACCTTGTTTAATTAATACAAACACATATCGTTAGATAAATAAATAGATAGATATAAAAGATTAATTAATAAATATAAATCGAAAACATTTTGGTTTACAGTAATGAGAAATAATATAAATATTCTCGGGCGACAAACTGAATTAAAATTGTAAAATGGATAGTTATAGCTTCTAGCGTGACCATGTTTACTAATACAATCAATATAGAAATTAAGTAAAACAAACTAAAAGCTCTCCCAAGCCAACGCGAATGAGGAGCGACGATGAATTTTTGTTGTTGTTTAGCGTTGTGAATGTATTTGTCATATTTTGTACTATTGTCAATGTTTCTCTGCGAATCAATCGCAATTCGTGTTGGTTTGATAGACAACAATGGTTTTGTTAGACAAAATGAGGAAATTTCGTTGAAAATTTTCAAAGTTGATACGAAATCATGTCATTTTCCACACAAATTCATATATCGAAATGAAATAGTTTCAACTAAACTTGCACGCAATTTTGTTGGAAATTAAGTCAAAACCTAACGAACACATCCAATTGGGCACATTTTGAAGAGCTCTGAAAAGATTTTGTACGAAAATGTTTAAGCTGAATTAAAAAAACCAACAACAAAAAGCGATAAACAGGCAGGGTTGAAACTCAAAAAATGAAATGAACTGTCAAAAGTAATAACAAATTACAGATGAAAACACTTTTTCTGTAATTTGCAAAATCGCCTCATTTGGGCTTTATGAAAACGTTTAAATATGCATTAAATTAATGTTATTATTATTAATAACCAATTGATTGAAAATCAGTCAAATCTCATGGCAGAGCTTTGAGCAGCGGTCATGTACTGTTCAAAAGTTGGTTTTCTTCGACATGTCGTCGACAAGACATAGATTTTTCTGTCTCCATTGTTTTTTTTCTCGACAGGGTCATAGTCTGAGCATGGCTCATGTCTAGTGGAGCCGGCATGTTACTACGTTTACAAGCAGGATCGAGATCTCGAGTTGCAATAGGGAATATTCGACCCACGTTTTTCGTCACTTGAGCTGAGTGCTTTATTTGGAGTTGAGTAAAATGGTAATGAGATTCCAGAAAAATTATTGACATTTATGTATTTTTTTTCAATGCTAGACAAATATAATTAAATTAACAATAGTACTTACTACACCTGTCTATTAAAACCTATCTAAGCAGACCATAATGCAATATCTGTAAGACCAACTCCTTGACCCAGGTTTTTCATCACAAATTTCGACTTAATTCCGCTCCCCGGACGAGATCTAGTCAAATCAAGCTCATTTCAACTCAACCCAGGTTTACAAAGAATTGACGCAAGCTTCAAGCTGGTTTAGTTTGTGAATATCTTTTTTCATTTCGCAAAATTATTTAAAACTTTCTTCTTACTCACTGTAAGTTATTTTCCGTCAAGAAAAGAGTACATTTTCTACATTTCCTTATACATTTCGGGAGTTGAAAAAAAAAAATAGAAAAGACAAATTTTTTATCGAAAAGAAAGTAATTAAAGATATTTATTTTCCAGACAGATGGGAATTAAACCTAGTGGTGGACTTAGCCCAACTGTCTACGTGTGCGTGTTTCAGTTTTTAGGCAAAGCCGGATGACAGCCAAGGATTTGCTTCTTAGTAATTGATATTCTCTGACTGAACCGTTCGATACCTACAACGTTGATAAGCCCCACTCATTTGTATTAAAATTTCGAGGAGTGTTTTGCCATCGGGAACACGACATGCATGCCCGTTCTCATCTGCCGTGCATTTTGCTGTCGGGAAAGGAAATTAGAAATGAATATTGCTAAGAAAAATTGTTTGTTTGCATTCGCTGTAGTTGTTTTTATTTTTCAACGTCACGGTTTGGTTTTTATTTACGCAGAGTGCAACACCCGGGGCGACTTTCCTTTACGACATCCGGATTTCGAAGTTGTTTTTTCTTTAGGGGCAGGTAGGTATCAATACAAAATTTTCCGAATCTTAATGTGAGGAAACCCCCCTAAATGCAATTAAAAAATGTTTAAAATTTTTAAGATCGGGTTATTTTTTAACCGAATTGCACTTTACACCAGGAACTTGGAAACGCGGATATCCTCATTGGATAGATTTTTACTAGAAAAAACTAAATATCACAATTTTAAGGAGAGGCAACATTTACATATAAGTATTTTTAGTTAATTTTAGAATTTTTTTTTTGCAAACAAAAAATGGATGTGAAAATAATACTCCATTTCAATTACAAATCAAAGAAATGTCAAATGGTCTGCTTAGAATTGCCAGGCACGTATTTTTTTCCCTTGTGTTTTTATTTTGGGAAAATTTAAAACTTGCTTATATTAATACAGTGCTAGCACCCAGCATTACCGCGTAAAAACATTGAGGTATATATGGGGGACCATGCTGCCCCCTGCAACCCCCCTACTAGGGCTCATTATAGGATTTGGGGTAGGCAAGGTTTGATGTATGCAAAGTTTCTTTTGCATTTAAACAACCAAAGTGCACATCTGGCAATACTTAGCATGCAATGACATTTGACATATCATTACTGTCTTGGCCTTCTTTATTTAACGGGTGATTTTTTAGCTGGTTTGGTTTTGGCAACACTGGTTTTGACAGCTGACGTGTGTTTAGTACCTTGTGTCACTGTCAAACAGTTTCAATTTGGTTTGCAATTTAACCATGGATCGTCTTACAAATGAACAACGCTTGCAAATTATTGAATTTTACTATCAAAATTCGTGCTCGGTTCGAAATGTTCATCGCGCGAACATTGTGTTCAGCGATGAGGCTCATTTTTGGTTGAATGGGTACGTAAATAAGCATAATTGCCGCATTTGGAGTGAAGATCAGCCAGAAGCATTGCAACAGCTACCAATGCATCCCGAAAAAGCCACTGTTTGGTGCGGTTTATGGGCCGGCGGCATTATTGGGCCATATTTCTTCAAAGATGATGCGAATCGCAGCGTTACTGTCAATGGTGAACGCTACCGAGCGATGATAACAAACTTTTTTTTGCCCGAAATGGAAGTTCTTGACTTGCATGATATGTGGTTTCAACAAGACGGTGCCACATGCCACACAGCACGCGAAACAATGGCGCAATTGCGAGGCGAGTTTGGTGAACAGTTAATTTCACGTTTCGGGCCGGTCAATTGGCCGCCTAGATCGTGCGATTTGACACGATTAGATTATTTTTTGTGGGGGTATGTCAAGGCTAATGTCTATAGGGACAAGCCCGCTTCGATTGACGCACTGGAAGCCAACATCCATGCATTCATTCGTGAGATACCGGCCGATATGTGTGAAAGAGTATGCCAAAATTGGACTCAGCGGATGGGCTACCTGAGACGCAGCCGCGGTCAACATTTGCATGAAATTATCTTTAAACATTAAATTGCAAGGTTCAAACTATCGATTCAAATAAATATTTCATTCATTTTTCGAATTTTTTTTTTTTAAAGTTCTAAACCTCTTAAAAAATCACCCGTTAAAATTAGATTACATGCTTGAACCACTCTCAGTTGAACCACCAAATCAGTGAGCTGAAATTGCGGACCTATGGATCAACACATTAACCTTGTTTAATTAATACAAACACATATCGTTAGATAAATAAATAGATAGATATAAAAGATTAATTAATAAATATAAATCGAAAACATTTTGGTTTACAGTAATGAGAAATAATATAAATATTCTCGGGCGACAAACTGAATTAAAATTGTAAAATGGATAGTTATAGCTTCTAGCGTGACCATGTTTACTAATACAATCAATATAGAAATTAAGTAAAACAAACTAAAAGCTCTCCCAAGCCAACGCGAATGAGGAGCGACGATGAATTTTTGTTGTTGTTTAGCGTTGTGAATGTATTTGTCATATTTTGTACTATTGTCAATGTTTCTCTGCGAATCAATCGCAATTCGTGTTGGTTTGATAGACAACAATGGTTTTGTTAGACAAAATGAGGAAATTTCGTTGAAAATTTTCAAAGTTGATACGAAATCATGTCATTTTCCACACAAATTCATATATCGAAATGAAATAGTTTCAACTAAACTTGCACGCAATTTTGTTGGAAATTAAGTCAAAACCTAACGAACACATCCAATTGGGCACATTTTGAAGAGCTCTGAAAAGATTTTGTACGAAAATGTTTAAGCTGAATTAAAAAAACCAACAACAAAAAGCGATAAACAGGCAGGGTTGAAACTCAAAAAATGAAATGAACTGTCAAAAGTAATAACAAATTACAGATGAAAACACTTTTTCTGTAATTTGCAAAATCGCCTCATTTGGGCTTTATGAAAACGTTTAAATATGCATTAAATTAATGTTATTATTATTAATAACCAATTGATTGAAAATCAGTCAAATCTCATGGCAGAGCTTTGAGCAGCGGTCATGTACTGTTCAAAAGTTGGTTTTCTTCGACATGTCGTCGGCAAGACATAGATTTTTCTGTCTCCATTGTTTTTTTTCTCGACAGGGTCATAGTCTGAGCATGGCTCATGTCTAGTGGAGCCGGCATGTTACTACGTTTACAAGCAGGATCGAGATCTCGAGTTGCAATAGGGAATATTCGACCCACGTTTTTCGTCACTTGAGCTGAGTGCTTTATTTGGAGTTGAGTAAAATGGTAATGAGATTCCAGAAAAATTATTGACATTTATGTATTTTTTTTCAATGCTAGACAAATATAATTAAATTAACAATAGTACTTACTACACCTGTCTATTAAAACCTATCTAAGCAGACCATAATGCAATATCTGTAAGACCAACTCCTTGACCCAGGTTTTTCATCACAAATTTCGACTTAATTCCGCTCCCCGGACGAGATCTAGTCAAATCAAGCTCATTTCAACTCAACCCAGGTTTACAAAGAATTGACGCAAGCTTCAAGCTGGTTTAGTTTGTGAATATCTTTTTTCATTTCGCAAAATTATTTAAAACTTTCTTCTTACTCACTGTAAGTTATTTTCCGTCAAGAAAAGAGTACATTTTCTACATTTCCTTATACATTTCGGGAGTTGAAAAAAAAAAAATAGAAAAGACAAATTTTTTATCGAAAAGAAAGTAATTAAAGATATTTATTTTCCAGACAGATGGGAATTAAACCTAGTGGTGGACTTAGCCCAACTGTCTACGTGTGCGTGTTTCAGTTTTTAGGCAAAGCCGGATGACAGCCAAGGATTTGCTTCTTAGTAATTGATATTCTCTGACTGAACCGTTCGATACCTACAACGTTGATAAGCCCCACTCATTTGTATTAAAATTTCGAGGAGTGTTTTGCCATCGGGAACACGACATGCATGCCCGTTCTCATCTGCCGTGCATTTTGCTGTCGGGAAAGGAAATTAGAAATGAATATTGCTAAGAAAAATTGTTTGTTTGCATTCGCTGTAGTTGTTTTTATTTTTCAACGTCACGGTTTGGTTTTTATTTACGCAGAGTGCAACACCCGGGGCGACTTTCCTTTACGACATCCGGATTTCGAAGTTGTTTTTTCTTTAGGGGCAGGTAGGTATCAATACAAAATTTTCCGAATCTTAATGTGAGGAAACCCCCCTAAATGCAATTAAAAAATGTTTAAAATTTTTAAGATCGGGTTATTTTTTAACCGAATTGCACTTTACACCAGGAACTTGGAAACGCGGATATCCTCATTGGATAGATTTTTACTAGAAAAAACTAAATATCACAATTTTAAGGAGAGGCAACATTTACATATAAGTATTTTTAGTTAATTTTAGAATTTTTTTTTTGCAAACAAAAAATGGATGTGAAAATAATACTCCATTTCAATTACAAATCAAAGAAATGTCAAATGGTCTGCTTAGAATTGCCAGGCACGTATTTTTTTCCCTTGTGTTTTTATTTTGGGAAAATTTAAAACTTGCTTATATTAATACAGTGCTAGCACCCAGCATTACCGCGTAAAAACATTGAGGTATATATGGGGGACCATGCTGCCCCCTGCAACCCCCCTACTAGGGCTCATTATAGGATTTGGGGTAGGCAAGGTTTGATGTATGCAAAGTTTCTTTTGCATTTAAACAACCAAAGTGCACATCTGGCAATACTTAGCATGCAATGACATTTGACATATCATTACTGTCTTGGCCTTCTTTATTTAACGGGTGATTTTTTAGCTGGTTTGGTTTTGGCAACACTGGTTTTGACAGCTGACGTGTGTTTAGTACCTTGTGTCACTGTCAAACAGTTTCAATTTGGTTTGCAATTTAACCATGGATCGTCTTACAAATGAACAACGCTTGCAAATTATTGAATTTTACTATCAAAATTCGTGCTCGGTTCGAAATGTTCATCGCGCGAACATTGTGTTCAGCGATGAGGCTCATTTTTGGTTGAATGGGTACGTAAATAAGCATAATTGCCGCATTTGGAGTGAAGATTAGCCAGAAGCATTGCAACAGCTACCAATGCATCCCGAAAAAGCCACTGTTTGGTGCGGTTTATGGGCCGGCGGCATTATTGGGCCATATTTCTTCAAAGATGATGCGAATCGCAGCGTTACTGTCAATGGTGAACGCTACCGAGCGATGATAACAAACTTTTTTTTGCCCGAAATGGAAGTTCTTGACTTGCATGATATGTGGTTTCAACAAGACGGTGCCACATGCCACACAGCACGCGAAACAATGGCGCAATTGCGAGGCGAGTTTGGTGAACAGTTAATTTCACGTTTCGGGCCGGTCAATTGGCCGCCTAGATCGTGCGATTTGACACGATTAGATTATTTTTTGTGGGGGTATGTCAAGGCTAATGTCTATAGGGACAAGCCCGCTTCGATTGACGCACTGGAAGCCAACATCCATGCATTCATTCGTGAGATACCGGCCGATATGTGTGAAAGAGTATGCCAAAATTGGACTCAGCGGATGGGCTACCTGAGACGCAGCCGCGGTCAACATTTGCATGAAATTATCTTTAAACATTAAATTGCAAGGTTCAAACTATCGATTCAAATAAATATTTCATTCATTTTTTCGAATTTTTTGTGTTTTTTTTTTTTTTTTAAGTTCTAAACCTCTTAAAAAATCACCCTATATTTTCCATGCATTTGTAATAGAAAATTAAAAGTTTAAAAATTAATTAAAAATACTTATAAATGTTTCCTCACCCTAAAATTGTTATATTTGGTGTTTTTTAGTGAAAATCTTTCGAATGAGACCATCCGCGTGTCAGAATTCGGGATTTCGTAGAGGAAAGTTGAGCTCAAAAACACTTCCACTTATGGATATTTTTATATCTTTTGTCAAAAAAAATGAATCAGGTACCTAAAAATTTATTTATAAGTGGATAGTGTGCAAAAGTGAATTGAGATGAAAATTTTAACCATCATAACTTATAAGCTGACAAGCAAGTCACAGTTACAGTTAGTCTTTATTGAACGGAAATAGATATTTACAATTGGTTCTTAATTCTATTTTAAATTATTATTATATTGATACTTAAATTTTTTTTGTTACATTAAGGGCCTAATTTTATACATTGTTTTTATTTATATACAAAATGATTTAAAAGATTGTGATTGATGGTTATATTTTATACTGTGTAGATGTTTCATCTCGGGTTGTTCAAATCCGTTTGTCTTTTTGGAAGCATGCGGGGTTTCGGTGGCTTCTAGGGACGGTGGTAGTTCGACGCTGCAACTTCGTAAAACCGAATTGCCTCGTCTTCATTGATAGGAATGATTCCTTCATGCAGTAGTGCTGTTACAGCTAGGTATCGTGGATCGGTGTGTCTCTCTTCACTTTTGATGGTTCTCACAAGAGGGTTTGGATGATTGCTAAGGTTGCTCGTCAATATTTTGGCAGCACTGATCACTGATCGGTCTGAGACGTTGCTTATAAAGAAGCAACTTCGTCCTTTGGCTGAGTACATTCCTTTTCCGCATTACGGGGGTGGATTCGGTGGAAATCGTAGTTTGCTTTCTTCAGAGTAGCTGTTACATGCGGATTGAAGCGTAACCTTTCCTAAAAGTTGACACCCAGATATTTCACCGATAGTGTGGCTGTCAGTTGCGATCCGTCAGGCAGATTGATGATAATGCTGCGGCTTTTAGCTGAGGGTGTACTTCGCTGTCCCGCTGGTCTTCTGAAACAAGCCAATTCAGATTTGTTTGAGTTAACTTTGATGCCACATGTTGTGTAGAACTCCCACAGCCGTCTCACGTGTTCTTCTACTCTTTGGGCTGCAATGACTGGTGAAATAGATTTTGCGTATGATAGTAAATCGTCCGCACAGAGCAAATTCATAGCGTTGTTGGGTTGACGTCGGCTCTGTCGGCTTTCTTCGGTTTAGGAACTATTTTAGCTGTCTTCCATCTATTCGGAAAGTAGCAATTGTTGACGCAGTTGTTGAACAGGATCGTGAGAAACAGCACCATGACTTGGGGAAACTTCTTTATGATGTAGCTGAAAATCATATCTGGTCCAGATGATTTCTTAGGTCACCCACTTTGGATTAGCTCAGCTACTTCTTCGGTGAAGCCTCCAGTCTGCTCGGGATCACTAGCAGGCTTTTCATTGATAAAAATGATAATCTCAGCAACCGTCTGCTGCAGCTGCTCAATTGTTGACTCATTTTACTCTAAGAGTGAAGGATCGTTGGATAGGTTTGGCATGAAATTTCCTTCAAAATATTCGGCAAATGCTTCTTCTTTATCCTGAGCCGTCGCAACTTCCCCTTGCCTGGAGCTGATTGTGTCTGGCTTTTGTTGTTTTTTGCCAATGATCTTGCTTATTTACTTGAGTGCATCGGGTCCTGGTTTGATGGATTGTAGCCTTTTTTGGAACTGGTTGTTGTTGAAATGTTGACGAGCATTCCTCAACATAATTTGCGTTCATTGAAGTTCACTCTTCATCATTTAATATTTTCCGTTGGCCGTGTTCCAATCCCTTTGTTGAATCCTTTGCAGTCGCTTCCGCAATAGCTGTTGATGATCATATAGTCGAACAATTCCTTCTAGGAGATGCTGGTATCTATCCCTTGAGGTCTTCAATCTCTTTTGCTCGTCCAGGGCATTGCTTACAGTGAGCTTCATGGCTTCGATGGCTTCTTCGATTTCATTGTTGGAAAGGTTTCTGTTGGCATCTGGCATCACTATGGTTTCCTCGATTTTTCTTTGGAATCGTTCGATATCCAGTTGATTGTAATTGATGTATTCCCCATTTTGTACATCTGTTGTTAGGATTGGTTGGCCCAGTTTGATGTGAAGTTCCACTGACTCGTGGTCTGCATCTCCTGTAAGGGTCCGGCATGTGTAATTTTGCAGCTCGGGAACGATGTTGATGAAGTTTGAGGAAACCAGGTAGAAGTCCAACCAGGATGGTGTTCTTGGGAACGTTGGCTTTGGTTGAGATACCACCAGGAATGAATGATGCTCGAAATTTTCATCCAACAAGTTCAGAAAGAAACTTCCAGCGTCAGATGGAGTTATGTCGTACCACCGTGGGTGACGTGCATTGAAATATCCTCCAATCAGTCTATAGGTGTGCTGGACGGCTAAGTTGCTGAAAATAAAAAGATCGTGATTAATATCAGTTTGATTGGCACTGCATTTGTTGTATATGCTGAATATAATTAGTGTTGCTCCAACTTCGACTTCTATGACAGCGGCCGTGGCTTCAAAAGATCTAAGACTGGAGATCAATACATGAGAGACTTTTATGTTCTTCTTAACGAAGAGCGCTGTGTCCCTTTTACTTTGATCCTTGTCTATTCGGAAGGTGTTGCAACCTTTGAAATCTATGTTGATTCGCTTGGTGACGTTGGTTTCACTTATTAGAGCTATATCCGGTGAGTGGTTCTTCAGGAACAGGTGGAATGTCGTTCTTTTCAAAACGCTGTACAATGAATTAACATTGTATGCGATTATCTTTAACCGGTTTATGCTCATTATGCGCTGTATAAATCAAAAATAAAGGTGGCTAAAGCCACGGACTTCTTTTCCTTACACAGTGAAGCGTAATTGCTTGGCACTGCGGATCGAGCTTTCTTAATTGCTGATAACAGATCGGTTTCGAAATGCTCCTTCATTTCCTCATCCAGGTTAAGCTTATTAAAGGTTACTGGTTCGTTACTCCTTGGTTTTTGTTTCCATGATGGAAGAACTGTTGTTGGCTGCTGGGGTTTCGGAACTGGCTTTTGAAATTGTTGAAGTTGAGGCTTGGCTGCGTTCCCCATCTTGGCCATAGCTGCAAAGCTTACTGAGAGGCAAGTCAAAGTGCAGACTGATTAATCTTGAAGTCTTGTTGAGTCTTCTTCTGGGATTCCGCCTTTTTCTTTTCTTCCTTCTTCGCCAACAGAACCTTACATCCAAGGTAGTTGGCCGGATGACCAAACTCTTTGCAGTTGCCGCAGTATACTCCTTGGTCCTTTTCCTTCCACTTACACTCTCCTGAGATGTGGTCTTATGTGGATGTGGTTTACTTCATGCCGCAATTGGTTGCCACGTGGCCAAATCTTTGACAGTTCTTACACTGAACAATATCCGTATTTTTGAAGCATTCCCAATGCACCTTCTGATTGAGGATTAGTTGTTTCGTGTATATATCGACAACATCACACGATTTGCTTACTTCCACCACACAAGAGTTGTAGCTTGTGTTCTTCGCTTTCCTTGATCTGAAGAGTGTGACGTTGATGGCAGGTACTCCTTCGATCTGAAGTTCATCTCTATGTGGCGGAGAGAAATGAGAATTGAAAACTGAGATTTATATGAAGTATGAGAAATGAGATATGCATATGAGACATGAGTGATCTGATGATTACTATTTTCATTCGAATGAAAACATTGGCATATTTGCCTGGCACCGAGAACGAGAACCGAAAACCGAGAACTGTATGAGAGAGAAGACATAAAGTAAGTGAAATTCTTATGAGTTTTTCATTCGAATGAAATCTTTGAAAAATAAAAACTGGAGATTAGATATGAAACAAAACATCAGTGAAAAAAGGTTTGTCATTTGGTACTTGTTTGTTCTCTCTATATTGTATGTGTGTATGTTCTTGTACGTGCAGAAATTACATCAGTAAAAGAGCTTTATGTGTGTTAATTATTTATATGGTTTTCGTTTATGGTGCTTTGGTGTAAAGAAGAGAAGATCCACCTCTTTTGAAAGTTAGAATAGTGGTTGAATATAAGTATGTAGGTACATAAAACAACATAACACAAACAATCAACGTCTGGCGTTTTCGATTATGTGTATTTCGTTTACAGTTCTCGACTCTTTAGTTCTCACTACGCTTACAGAAGCAAATAGTAGGAAGGATACCGAAAATCATTCGAATGATTCAAATTAAGAATCGAGATATCTCGAGGTGTTGCCTGAATCGATTAAATCATTCGAATGCGCCCATCACTAGTGGTGAATTCCTGTAAGAAGGAGAATAATCTTCCTGTCCTGGCGGATGGTGTTCGTTTGATTCTCAATCTTCTTGGATTTGAGGTAGTCCCTTGTTGTGCCGAATCCGTCCTTGGTTGCTACGTTGATGATTGTTTTTGTGGTGTTAAGATTCTTCAGTGTGATGTTAATTTTCATTGTCTTTGCGAACTTGCTTATTTCCGCGATGTTTCCGGAGAAAACAATTATTGGTGGCATGCCTGGCTTGCTGGGGTTTGTTGTTGGCCCTGTTGCTGGCTCGTTGAAGGCAAACTTTAGATGTTTTCCCTTAGGCGTAAAGTTAGCATGATACTTCTGTTTTGTAAAAAAATAATTTTTGAAAACGCCATTAATTGCCGTAAATAAGCAGTGGAAACAAAAAAAATGCCACTTACGGTTTGCAGACAAATTGCAATCACGTAAATGTTATGCCTAATGCTTTAACTTTTTAAATTTTGGTCAAAAATTAATTTTGAAAACGCCATTAATTGCCGTAAACATATCGTCAATTCAAAAAAATTGCAACTTTTACGGTTTGCCCACAAAGGGAAATAACGTAAATTTTAGGTGTAAAGTTAGCTTGACAACTTTCGAAAATAATATTTTTAAAAACGCCATTAATTGCCGATTTCTTTCTGTAAACTAGCCGTGAAGCCAAAAAAATGGCCGCTCTTATGGTTTGCCCCCAAAGGGCAATCACGTAAATTTAAGGTGTAAGGGCTAACTTTTTGATTTTTGGTCAAGGATTATTTTTAAAATCCCCATTATTTGCAGACTAATTGCCGTAAACATACCATGAATTCAAAAAAATTGCAACTCCTACGGTTTGCCCACAAAGGGCAATAACGTAAATTGTAGGCGTAAGGCTAGCATGACAACTTTTGATAATAATATTTTTAAAAGCGCTATTAATTGCCGATTTATTGCTATAAACAAAAAAATTGCCGTTCTTATAGTTTGCCCAAAAAGGGCCATCACGCTAATTTTATGTGTAAGCATGAATTTTTAATTTTTGGTCAAAAATTATTTTTAAAACGCCATTTATTGCCGATTAATTTCCATAAGCTGTTAAACTGAAAAAATTGATTGCCACTCCTGCAGTTTGCAAACACTCGTCACATTTGTTTTTCTATCCTAACTAACCTTTTTCATGAATTTAAAAGTTTTTTTTATTTTTACGGCTAAGTTGCTGAAAATAAAAAGATCGTGATTAATATCAGTTTGTTTGGCACTGCATTTGTTGTATATGCTGAATATAATTAGTGTTGCTCCAACTTCGACTTCTATGACAGCGGCCGTGGCTTCAAAAGATCTAAGACTGGAGATCAATACATGAGAGACTTTTATGTTCTTCTTAACGAAGAGCGCTGTGCCCCTTTTACTTTGATCCTTGTCTATTCGGAAGGTGTTGCAACCTTTGCAATCTATGTTGATTCGCTTGGTGACGTTGGTTTCACTTATTAGTGCTATATCCGGTGAGTGGTTCTTCAGGAACAGGTGGAATGTCGTTCTTTTCAAAACGCTGTACAATGAATTAACATTGTATGCGATTATCTTTAACCGGTTTATGCTCATTATGCGCTGCATAAATCAAAAATAAAGGTGGCTAAAGCCACGGACTTCTTTTCCTTACACAGTGAAGCGTAATTGCTTGGCACTGCGGATCGAGCTCTCCTAATTGCTGATAACAGATCGGTTTCGAAGTGCTCCTTCATTTCCTCATCCAGGTTAAGCTTATTAAAGGTTACTGGTTCGTTACTCCTTGGTTTTTGTTTCCATGATGGAAGAACTGTTGTTGGCTGCTGGGGTTTCGGAATTGGCTTTTGAAATTGTTGAAGTTGAGGCTTGGCTGCGTTCCCCATCATGGCCATAACTGCAAAGCTTACTGAGAGGCGAGTCAAAGTGCAGACTGATTTAGTCTTGAAGTCTTGTTGAGTCTTCTTCTGGGATTCCGCCTTTTTCTTTTCTTCCTTCTTCGCCAACAGAACCTTACATCCAAGGTAGTTGGCCGGATGACCAAACTCTTTGCATGCAGTTGCCGCAGTATACTCCTTGGTCCTTTTCCTTCCGCTTACACTCTCCTGGGATGTGGTCTTATGTGGATGTGGTATACTTCATGCCGCAATTGGTTGCCACGTGGCCAAATCTTTGACAGTTCTTGCACTGAACAATATCCGTATTTTTGAAGCATTCCCAATGCACCTTCTGGTTGAGGATTAGTTGTTTCGTGTATATATCGACAACATCACACGATTTGCTTACTTCCACCACACAAGAGTTGTAGCTTGTGTTCTTCGCTTTCCTTGATCTGAAGAGTGTGACGTTGATGGCAGGTACTCCTTCGATCTGAAGTTCATCTCTATGTGGCGGAGAGAAATGAGAATTGAAAACTGAGATTTATATGAAGTATGAGAAATGAGATATGCATATGAGACATGAGTGATCTGATTACTATTTTCATTCGAATGAAAACATTGGCATATTTGCCTGGCACCGAGAACGAGAACCGAAAACCGAGAACTGTATGAGAGAGAAGACATAAAGTAAGTGAAATTCTTATGAGTTTTTCATTCGAATGAAATCCTTGAAAAATAAAAACTGGAGATTAGACATGAAACAAAACATCAGTGAAAAAAGGTTTGTCATTTGGTACTTGTTTGTTCTCTCTATATTGTATGTGTGTATGTTCTTGTACGTGCAGAAATTACATCAGTAAAAGAGCTTTATGTGTGTTAATTATTTATATGGTTTTCGTTTATGGTGCTTTGGTGTAAAGAAGAGAAGATCCACCTCTTTTGAAAGTTAGAATAGTGGTTGAATATAAGTATGTAGGTACATAAAACAACATAACACAAACAATCAACGTCTGGCGTTTTCGATTATGTGTATTTCGTTTACAGTTCTCGACTCTTTAGTTCTCACTACGCTTACAGAAGCAAATAGTAGGAAGGATACCGAAAATCATTCGAATGATTCAAATTAAGAATCGAGATATCTCGAGGTGTTGCCTGAATCGATTAAATCATTCGAATGCGCCCATCACTAGTGGTGAATTCCTCTAAGAAGGAGAATAATCTTCCTGTCCTGGCGGATGGTGTTCGTTTGATTCTCAATCTTCTTGGATTTGAGGTAGTCCCTTGTTGTGCCAAATCCGTCCTTGGTTGCTACGTTGATGATTGTTTTTGTGGTGTTAAGATTCTTCAGTGTGATGTTAATTTTCATTGTCTTTGCGAACTTGCTAATTTCCGCGATGTTTCCAGAGAAAACAATTATTGGTGGCATGCCTGGCTTGCTGGGGTTTGTTGTTGGCCCTGTTGCTGGCTCGTTGAAGGCAAACTTTAGATGTTTTCCCTTAGGCGTAAAGTTAGCATGATACTTCTGTTTTGTAAAAAAATAATTTTTGAAAACGCCATTAATTGCCGTAAATAAGCAGTGGAAACAAAAAAAAATGCCACTTACGGTTTGCAGACAAATTGCAATCACGTAAATGTTATGCCTAATGCTTTAACTTTTTAAATTTTGGTCAAAAATTAATTTTGAAAACGCCATTAATTGCAGTAAACATATCGTCAATTCAAAAAAATTGCAACTTTTACGGTTTGCCCACAAAGGGAAATAACGTAAATTTAAGGCGTAAAGTTAGCTTGACAACTTTCGAAAATAATATTTTTAAAAACGCCATTAATTGCCGATTTCTTTCTGTAAACTAGCCGTGAAGCCAAAAAAATGGCCGCTCTTATGGTTTGCCCCCAAAGGGCAATCACGTAAATTTAAGGTGTAAGGGCTAACTTTTTGATTTTTGGTCAAGGATTATTTTTAAAATCTCCATTATTTGCAGAATAATTGCCGTAAACATACCATGAATTCAAAAAAATTGCAACTCCTACGGTTTGCCCACAAAGGGCAATAACGTAAATTTTAGGCGTAAGGCTAGCATGACAACTTTTGATAATAATATTTTTAAAAGCGCTATTAATTGCCGATTTATTGCTATAAACCAAAAAATTGACGCTCTTATAGTTTGCCCAAAAATGGCCATCACGCTAATTTTATGTGTAAGCATGAATTTTTAATTTTTGGTCAAAAATTATTTTTAAAACGCCATTTATTGCCGATTAATTTCCATAAGCTGTTAAACTGAAAAAATTGATTGCCACTCCTGCAGTTTGCAAACACTCGTCACTTTTGTTTTTCCATCCTGACTAACCTTTTCCATGAATTTAAAAGTTTTTTTTACATTCTTTAAAGTATTTTTAAAAAAAATTACTTTTATGAAAAAAAAACTTACCTTCCATACAAATGTTAAAAAACCGTTAGGGAAATACATTTTTTTTCTTAAAAACGGCTCCTACGATTGTAATTAAACTTCTTCTGTATGCTTAAGTTAATGCGATATACAAACACAAATTATAAATATTTAAAAATGGCAACTATTAATAGTGCTTTTAAAAAAAGGTGTTTTTTAGAGGTATAAAACTCTAAGTTGGCAACACTTCGAGTATTTGAACTGGCTGCCATTTTGTCAGCTGTCAAGTGATTTATTTTTAGTTTGTTCTGGTATTTCAGCATGAATCTGCCGTATTTGGAGTGATGATAGTCCTCAAGTGTATGTTGAGACACTGTTACATCTACAAAAACTGACTGGTGTGCCTTATGGATTGGTCCGTATTTCTTTAAAAACGATGCTGGCCAGAACGTTACAGTCAATGGTGACTACTATAGACCCGTGATTACTGACTTTTTCGTTCACCAGTTGAACAACCATGATGTGCAGGAGCTGTGGTTTCAACAAGACGGCACGGCGCAACATGTCACACAGCTCGTGCCACAATTAATTTATTGAAGGAAACGTTTGGTAACCGCATAGTTTCACGTTACGGGTCCGTGAATTGGCCTCCAAGATCGTGCGATTTAACGCCGCTGGACTATTTTTTGTGGGGATATTTGAAGTCACTAGTCTACGCCGATAAACCCGAAATGATTGACCACTTGGAGGACAACATTCGCAGTGTTATTGTCGATACACGGCCACAATCCACAAATGTTGGAAAAAGTCATCAAAAATTGGACCTACAGATTAGAATACGTCTGAGCCAGCCATGGCGTTCATAAGCCAGAAATCATATTTAAATTATAATGCCCGAAGACTATCTTTCAAATAAAATGAATTGCATTCCAATTCAAAAAAATCATCTTTGTTTTATTCTATTTCAAAGTTCTATACCTCTAAAAACACACTGATTTCTTTAATTTTTGATTTTCTCATTAAGATTATTTTTTTTTGAAAATGAGATATCTCAAAAACGGGTTGCGAATTTTTGTTGAAATTTTATTATTAAATGGACATAAGTAAATACATACATACGATTTGCATACCAAACATTTTCTTAAAATGTTTTAGGGCTGTAAATATGGCCCCCCTTTTGTTTTCCTGGAATAACTCACAAACTATCACCTGCATTTTAACTTTTACTTACAAAAATTAAATTTGCAACTTTTTTGTAAAATAAAAATATCTATTTTCAAAGAGTCCAAAAGCACGGATTTTCCAAAGGGTGGGTAATATGGCCCCCAAAGACCATATACAATACCATCATATACTGGGTATTTTGTGTAAGATGCGACAAAAGGTTGGACTGAGAAAAAAAATACAGGAGTGGCAATTTTCTAAGAAAAGGACTTAAAATAGAAAATATTATTAAAAAACAACGGCAACATTTATATTGACAAGCTGTAGCTTTTTTAAGGCCAAAACAACAATCTTTATTCTTTATTTTTTTTACTCCTTAAATTTACGTGATTGCCCTTTGGGGGCAAACCATAAGAGCGGCCATTTTTTTGGCTTCACGGCTAGTTTACAGAAAGAAATCGGCAATTAATTGCGTTTTAAAAATATTATTTTCGATAGTTGTCAAGCTAAGTTTACGCCTAAAATTTACATTATTTCCCTTTGTGGGCAAACCGTAGAAAGTGCAATTTTTTTGAATTCACAATATGTTTACGGCAACTAATCTGCAATTAATGGCGTTTTCAAAATTAATTTTTGACCAAAACTTAAAAAGTTAAACCGATAAGAGCGGCAGTTAATGGTGTTTTCAAAAACAATTTTTTTCCAAAAACTAAAAAGTGTCATGCTAACTTCCCGCGTAAAGTTAGCAGTATTGCGCTTTTAAAATAAACCATAAGAACTGCAAATGTTTGGTTTTCACGGCATATTTATGGCAATTACTGGCGTTTTCAAAAATAAAAAAGTGTCTTGCTGACTTTATATAAAGTAAGCAGTATTCTACTTTGTGGACAAGTCGAAAGAGCAGCAATTTTTTGTTTCCACGGCATATTTATGGCAATTAATCGGCAATCACTGGCAAACTCAAAAGTTATTTTTTCGAAAGTTGTAATGTAACTTTACGCGACTCACATTTCCTCGCTTCGTACGCGGATATGGTCCCAAGAAGTCGACATAAAGTCGAATAGGCCTTTCTGTCACAATCTGCTTGGTGATACGTGGACGAAGAATCGCGTTATTTTACAAGTTTCACGCTCACCCACAAGTGCCTTGATGTATCTTTCCATTTTAGGCCTATAGTATTTCCCTTCAATTCCAGCGTATGTCTTGGGGAAGCCACTATGGCAGCTCAGCTTGGTGTTATGAGATAATTCAACACATTGGTGCGTGAGTGTGTCCGGCAACCAAAGACGCTATAACGAATCCTCATCGTTCACATCACCATTCCTGAACCTAAATTTGAATTCACAGGTACAGTACAAAATGTTCCCGTGCCAGTGAGACAAAGAAGTGCCCGTAGTGTCGAGAATATTGTTCGAATGGCATCGAACGTACTTTCACAGAAATAAAGAATTTTATTGATATCAAGTGCAAAAAAAAATATGGAAAATATTATTTCGTTGTTTTTCATGTGTAATTTTGAATGTGTAATTTAGAAGGAAAACATACATATTTTATGCTTAGCTTTTTAAAACGGTTTTATAACTTATTTCGTGCAACACCTAATAAAACTTTTAAGTATGAATGTTTTGATTTCGGGTATGATTGTCAGGCATTTTGATGGATAAGGGTTCTTAACTGGATTAGACTATTTTTAGGTAGGTAAACAGATTACCTTATTGGGATGTCATAAAATTGAATATTTTGAGTACAGGTATTTAGTTTTAAGGTATAAAAAATAAAACATTGGGATGGAATTCTCATTTCAAATTTGAACGAGCGATCGAGCAGTTGTAGTTATAAGGAAAAATTATTTAAATGGATTTACCATAAAATATTTAGTTTCAACTTTTTTTTTAAAGTTAATAGCACTGACGAGTTTATTTCTGCCGTAACAAGTGAACACCAACTATCCGCTGAAAATGAAGCAAAACTAAGACATTTTCATGGCGCTACTAAAAAAATGGGTCGCAGTCCATAGATCGAGAGTTAATTTTATAAACAAAAATGAGCAATTGTTATCTTCATCTCTCCATATCACCGGACAAACAGAAGTAATGTGTGATCTACCAACTACATCAAGGTCAGTCAGAAGGCCAAGGAAGTCAGTCAATGAGTGCGCAACATTTACAAAAAAGCAAAAACTAATCAATGCAATAGAGGGGATAAGTACTGCAAATCTCTCTGATGCATTAGTAATAAGGTTTAACAAAGACCATGAAAAGGCGAAGAGTGACGTGATCAAGGCAATTTCTACCGCAAGTCCACTTCGTCAAAAGAGTCAAGGAAAGCATTCCTACTCCACAAAAAGTTCCCATAAAATATACTAATGAAAACGCATTAGCTTTGTTTATGGATTTGGGTCTATCACAAGAAAAATATAAAATAGTGAGAACTTCGTTGAGGAAACACAATTGGGGTTATCGGGTATTTCTTTTCCCATGGAATTTTTCCCACTTTCGAGAAATCGGTATCGGGAACTTTTTCGAAATTAGGGAAAAATTCCGAGGGGAAAAATACCTATCGTGAACTCTGTTCTTATGGGAAATTTAATCCTTTTTCCCTCGGAATATTCCTTTGTCATTTTACTTGCGGAATTGGATACGGAAACAACAATGTAATGCAGAGAACAATAAAAAAAATAAATTAAATTAAAAAGTTTGTCTTTTTTTAGGTCGAATTCATCAAATACGAAGCAGATGGAAGTTTTAATAAACCTGATGGAAAAAAATAAAGATATAGCCAATGGTTTTACAACAAACCGACCAAAAGAAGATGTAAATAAATTTTGGAAAAGTGTTGAAAGTGACCTCAACTGTTTTGGCCCACCAATGAAATCCGTTGCCGAGTGGAAAAAAGTAAGTGTACAAGTGTGTTTTATTGACGTTTTTCTTTAAAAATTGTAATTTAAGGTTTGGATTGATAAAAAAAAGTACGTGAAGAAAAAACTATCTGAAAATATGAAACAAAAAAAAGTAACTGGTGGCGGCCCTAACAAAGAGTATAGATTCAGTTCGATGGAAGAAACGATAATAAGGATTTGTGCAATGGAAGAATCAGTTGAAGGATTTCCAAATGCTTCTAAGTTTGGTTTGCCTTCATGCAGCAAAAAGAGAAAACTAGACGATGAGCAAAACCAAAACGTCGAAAAAGAAAATTGTTCATTTTCTTCAACAGGCAATCGATCTGCAGAAGTTGATGCATTAAAGGACAAGTCATTTGATGAGAATATTCTAATAGAAATGCTAAGCTATTCACCGGAACCGGATGCACAGCAAGAAAAACGTGTTGAACAGGAAGAGTTAAAAATCGAAAATAAAACTAAAACTCCACGTTCAACAAAACAACGACAAAAAGATTTTACATCACAAGCCGCTTTGGAAAGAGAAATTCAGATCCAAATAGAGCTGTGTAATAAGATTGAAGACGCAGTCTTGTCAATGAAAAAACATCAAGAAGTGGTGGAATCAAGTTTTAAAAAAATTTACAGATCCATTGACAAAGTTCACGACCAACAGAAAAAGACCTTGGAAGAATCCAAAAGGCACAACCTCGAAATGGAAAGAATGAGAATGGAGGAATTAAGGGCGAAGCTTGAATTTAAAAAACGTCTCATTGAAATTGAAGAGGCAAAGCTAGAAAACTTTAAATGAATCCATTTTATTTAAAAAGTTCCTTTTTTATGATGAAATCTATTTTTTTTTTATGAAATACTATATTTATTTTACGTTTAAGTTTTTTCTTGTGAATGAAATAATACTGTAAATATTTTAATTTAACTATCTTTAATTATGTAATTGAGCTGAAATTAGATTAACAAAATAAATAATGTTTGAAAACTTTAAAGACTATTTCCTATTTCTCTCCTTATTCTCTTTGCTTCCCGATTGAGCTCCGAATCTGTTGCAATGACGTCATCATCTCTATTAATTGTTATGCTGGAATAATCTTCATCTATAAATTCTGTATTTTCTAGATCAATCGGAAAATCGCTTTTATAATATATACACATTGTTCAGGAATACAACTAAATATTGTTTTGTATAAATTGTTTAATTAATTAACTGCTTAAAACTAAATTCTCTAATTTAATGTTATTTAATATTTTTTCAAATTGCCAAACATAGTCATATAATACCCTATGTTTTATTGACTTGTTTTTCTTATTTTCAACTTTTGTTAATTTTATAATCCTACTAAATCCGCTAATCCCTTTGCACTTGCAAAGCATTGGGTATGTAAAATAATAGTTTTTTTTTGTTGTTGAAGATTTAGCATCGACTGATGGTATAATCATGCAATTTATTATTCGATCTCTTCCTTAAGCAACCACCATCGAGTCAACATCTACAGTCCGCTAATTGATCATCGAATTTGACTTGATCTTATTAATTTCAAATAAAGACATTTAATTATAACGTTGATTGAAACTTGGTATTTCATTTTGGTTTTTTTTTTGGAAATTTCATTGCTGATCAAAGTTGGTCCTTCTTTAAGCCGTATTTTTTGTAAATTTGAATCGCGTTTGATATTTATGGAGGTTGCTGGATCTTTTGGATTTTTGGAGCTGGATACATTTTGGGTATTGGTATACCTAAAGGTAAATTGTATCAATTTTTGTTTTGGAGTCTTGTGTTGCTGATTGCTGGGTTTGCTGTTGTTGCTGCTTGTTAGGATTGTTGGGGGTGCGGTTCAGGATAGTTTCCTACATTTTTCTGAAATATTACTGTGGGATTAAAGTGCATAAACTTGTGAAATCGTGCTCTCATAGATTTGTTGCTCTCACGTGTTCGTTTTTTTTTTCTTGATTTTGAATTGAAATCGCATAATCATGAATACGCTTAAGCTGGCACGTGGGCATTTGAAAGCTTCTATAACGCGAGCGCATTCCTATATACTAGAAGTAGCTGATGAAGATATAGAAAACTTAGAAACGCGACTAGAACGGTTGGAAGAAACGTGGAAAGATTTTTGTTCGAATCAAAATGAATTGTTTCAATATTCCGAGGAAAAGAGATACGGTGATCCCGAAATAGACTTTGAAGCAACAGAAAAAAAATATCTTGATGCTAAAAGTGCATTTATTAAAGCAATTCGTAAAAGCACTCCTTCGGTTCCTCCGCCTCTTCCACCGCGTGTTCAAGCTAATGGTGATTCCTCAGATGAACATTCCAAGCAACAAACCGCCTTGTTGGAAACTATTTCGGCCGCGAAAGCATGTTCAGAAATTGAGTTACCCAAATTTAAAATATCTCCTTTTGGTGGCGACTATCGCGAATGGCCCGAGTTTCGGGATATGTTCCAAGGGAGCATTGGTTGTAAGGAAAAACTTCCGGGTGCTCAAAAAATGCAACGGTGGCTACCGCGGATAGTGGATATTTGCGTCGATTAGCGGATAAATCGGATGAAGTTATTCGTGGTTTGAAAGCTTTGAAATCTGAGAGTAGAGACCCTTGGCTAATTTATCTTGTGCTGAGTAAGACAGACTTGGAAACGCGCAAAGCTTGGGCTCTTCATATAAACAATTCGGAACTCTCTACCGTTCAAGAACTTATCGGGTTTTTGGAAAAAAGGTGCGATGCTTTAGAAGCATGTGAAACCAAACCGAGTGTATCGAAAAACCACGGAATAAAACATAATACGCGTTCGGGTAGTTCGTCGAACAACATCAAAAGCCTTGCCGTCTCAAATTCCGTTTGTCCCATGTGCAAGGAGAACCATATACTTCCGCAGTGTTCTAAATTTCTTGCCCTGCCCATAACCTCTCGTCGTAGCTATGCTAGGGATCAAAAATTGTGCTACAATTGCTTAGGAAGCAACCATTCTTCTTCGAGATGTCGCTCAAAGGCTCGTTGCCCTCATTGTCGCATTCGTCATCATGTGCTTGTCCATCTGGATTCGTCGCCGTCGGTTGGTGAAGCTAACAATTTAAATGCAGATACAGCTTCGTCGTCTAAAGTTGCTTCTTTATCGATTGTTAGTAATCATATTCAAAATGAAAATCGTCCTTCAGGTATTTTGCCAACTGTTGTTGTTCAAGTTGTTGATAATTTTGGTAAAACACACCTTTGTCGAATTTTGCTCGATACAGGATCCCAAGCCTCTTTTGTTTTTGTAGTGAAGAGATTACATCTTCGTCGTCGTCACGCTCGTCTTCCTATTTCCGGTATCTCCTCTCTAGAAGCTGGCGTTACACAAGGCGCTGTGACTTTGAATCTTAAATCTTGTTTTGATTCTAATGAATTGGAAGTTGAAGCCTTGATTTTGAGTCAAATAACTTCTAAAACCCCTATATTGCCTTTTGATTTTGATAAATCCTTGTTGTTTGATGATATGAGGTTGGCCGATCCAGATTTTAACAATCCAGGTCCTATTGATGTTTTGCTGGGTTCTGATAAAGCCTGGAGCATTTTGCGTGATGGCCGGCATACCGATAAAAACCGTAATTTAATCGCCCATAATACTATTTTTGGATGGGTGATAACCGGTAACACCCCAACCAAGGAAATTGTTTCGTTGCCTGTAGGGATTGTACCGGATGTTGATGTTCTTCTGAAATCGTTTTGGGAAATTGAAGAACTGCCTCAGGATACATACTCGTTAGATTCTGGTGACTTTGCAGATGCTCATTTTTGTAAAACGTTCTCTCGTGCACCTGATAGCAAATATATTGTGGAGCTGCCTTTTCGACAAAAGGACATTGTGTTCAGTAACACTCTTTCTGGAGCATTGTCTCGATTGTTTGCTATGGAACGCCGTTTCTCTCGCCAGGTAAATCTTCGTTTGGAGTATTGCAGTTTTATGAGGGCTTATCAGGAGTTAGGGCACATGGAACGTATTCCAGAAAGCGAGATTGAACCTACTTCTAGGAAAACCTTTTACTTGCCACATCATGCTGTTGTCACCAACAAATTACGAGTTGTTTTTGATGGTTCCCATAAGGATGGAAATGGTACCAGCTTGAATGAGATCCTGCATGTTGGACCTCCACTTCAGCGCAATTTGATAAATGTTTGCTTGCGTTTTAGGGTTCATAAATACGTTTTTTGTGCTGACATTGTCAAGATGTTTCGGCAAATTTGGGTTGACACGAAGCATCGTGATTTTCAACGTATCGTGGGGCGTGAAAGTCCTAATGAACCAATTGGACACTATCGGCTATGTACAGTCACCTACGGTACATCACCTGCTCCATTTCTCTCGATGCGTGTCTTAAAACAGCTCGCTTTAGATTACGCAGATCAATTTCCACTAGCGTCGCATTCCATATTGCATGATTTTTATGTAGATGATATCATGACAGGCTCGGATTCAGTGTCTGGAATCTTAGAATTGAAGAATGAGTTGGTAAATCTGTTGTCTTGCGGAGGTTTGGAATTGAGTAAATGGAGCTCGAATTGTTGGCCAGTTTTGAAAGGTATAGAATTTGAACCTACCTTTTCTCTTGATTTGGATAGAGCTGAAAGTTGGACAAAGGTTCTCGGATTAGTTTGGAATCCCCATCGTTACATTTTCACTTTCAAAATTTCACTAGAAAAGGAATCGTCGTCGTTGCCCACTAAGAGGATGCTACTGTCAGAGATTTCTAAAATCTTTGACCCTTTGGGTTTCCTGGCTCCTACCACCATTTTGTTAAAAATGCTGTTCCAGGAGTTATGGGTGCATAAGACCAAAATCGGATGGGATGATCCATTGCCAATTGAAATAGCTGATAAATGGGTTTCTTACCGAAAGGATTTACTTTACCTGGAAAAGGTTGAAATTTTGAGAAGGTCCACTCTAAACTCAAAACATTTTGATTTGATAGGGTTTTCAGATGCATCCGAGAAGGCGTATTCGGCAGTCGTCTACGCACGCAGTTTGTCTGAATGCGGAGAGATTAGTATTCAACTTGCTGCTGCCAAAACTCGTGTTGCACCAGTCAAGCAACTAACAATTCCCCGTCTTGAACTTTGTGGAGCTCTACTGTTAAGTCGTTTAATGAAATTGATTCGTTCTTCTTTGGATATTGAAACCGCTCATACTTTTGCCTTTTGTGATTCTCAAATCGTGTTAGCGTGGCTTTCCTCCCCCCCTCGTCGTTGGAATACTTTTATTGCGAATCGCACGTCGGAGATTCTTGATGTTCTCCCTAGTTGTCATTGGAATTATATTCGCTCTGAGGAAAATTCAGCTGATTGTGCATCGAGAGGGGTCGATCCTAGGAAGTTATTGCAGTTGGAAATTTGGTGGAAAGGTCCAAATTGGCTTTCGCTTGACTTTGATTCTTGGCCGATGTCTGCAGAAAGGGTGGATTTGAAAGAGGCACCTGAAGGAAGGAAAATCGCTGTAGTTGCCAATGTACTCTGTACACATGAGGATTTAATAGACAAAATAGGAAAACGAGTATCTTCGTGGTCCGGAGCCATTCGAATAGTAGCTGTTTTTGTTCGACGTGCTAGGAATGGTAAACTTCCTCCAGAGGAACGTATAAAAGGTTTTTTGCGCTCCTCAGAATTGCTTTATGCAAAGCAGAAATGTCTTTCGTGGGCTCAAAAGGATTTTTCCATGGAGATACAGGCCTTGAAAACGGAAAAATGTGTCTCTAGCGTCTCAAAAATTTCTTCTTTGTCACCGTTTCTGGATGAGGTTGGATTGCTTCGTGTTGGGGGTAGGATTTCAAAAGCCATTGATGTTACTTTTAACCTAAAACACCCAATAATTTTGCCGAAGGATCATCCGGTATCTAAGTTGATTATTCACGATGCTCATTTAAGATTCCTTCATTCTGGAGTATCGGAGCTTTTTTCATTGGTGCGTCAGGAGTTTTGGATCCTTGGAAGCAGAAACCTGATTAGGAAAGAAGTTCACGACTGTATGGATTGTTTTCGTCAACGTCAAGCCACGTCGTCTCAACTTATGGGAAGCTTGCCTTCCTCGAGGCTTTCACCATCCTTCGCCTTTGCTCAAACCGGTTGCGACTATGCTGGACCCTTCACTCTCCGCCTATCCAGAGGTAAAAACCCCAAGTTCGTGAAGGGATACTTTGCGTTGTTTGTGTGCATGGCAACCAAGGCTGTGCACTTGGAAGTTGTCAGCGATCTGTCCACGGATGCATTCTTAGCGGCCTTACGGCGATTTATAGCCAGGAGAGGAAAATGCAGTGTCATCTACTCGGACAACGGCACCAATTTCCAAGGAGCTGCAAGGATTATGGCTGAATGGTACAAGATGGTCCGGTCCATGGAGCACAATGAGCTGATCTCGTCAGCTTTGGCAGCTGAAAGTATAAGATGGGAGTTCATTCCACCACATAGCCCTCATTTTGGGGGCCTTTGGGAAGCGGGGGTAAAGTGTGTGAAACAACACCTTCGTCGAGTTGAAGGGAACAATGTCTTGACCTTTGAAGAGATGTCTACGTTGCTTTCTCAAATTGAAGCTTTACTTAATTCTAGGCCTCTTTGTTCGATTTCTGATTCCGATTTGAACCCTCTAACACCCTCTCATTTCCTTATAGGCAGACCATATACGGCGATACTGGAGCCCAGCTGTCTAGAAGTCCCACTAAATAGACTTGGACGATGGCAGCTTATCCAAAACATGCTGCAAGGTTTCTGGCATCGATGGCACTCGGACTACCTAACCTCACTGCAACGGCCTAAATGGCAAAAGATAACCAGGAATTTCAAAGTTGGTGACCTGGTTGTCGTAAAGGAGCCCAATATGCCACCATCGAAATGGGCGCTAGGACGAGTTACAGAACTTCATCCAGGAGAGGATGAGCTAGTACGAGTTGTGTCCATTCGTACCAAAAACGGCGTTTTCAAACGCCCAATAACGAAATTGGCTATCCTACCTTGTTCCTGAAAATCTTTCAGGGGGGCCGGCGTGTTCAGGAATACAACTAAATATTGTTTTGTATAAATTGTTTAATTAATTAACTGCTTAAAACTAAATTCTCTAATTTAATGTAATTTAATATTTTTTCAAATTGCCAAACATAGTCATATAATACCCTATGTTTTATTGACTTGTTTTTCTTATTTTCAACTTTTGTTAATTTTATAATCCTACTAAATCCGCTAATCCCTTTGCACTTGCAAAGCATTGGGTATGTAAAATAATAGTTTTTTTTTTTGTTGAAGATTTAGCATCGACTGATGGTATAATCATGCAATTTATTATTCGATCTCTTCCTTAAGCAACCACCATCGAGTCAACATCTACAGTCCGCTAATTGATCATCGAATTTGACTTGACCTTATTAATTTCAAATAAAGACATTTAATTATAACGTTGATTGAAACTTGGTATTTCATTTTGGTTTTTTTTTCTGGAAATTTCATTGCTGATCACACATGTTGTGTAAGGCGCAGCAAGCATTAGTTATTTGAATCGCCTTTTTTGGAAGATAGTGAAGCTCTCTGGCTCCAAGCAAACATCGCCATCTTCCTTTCAGCACCCCATTCGTCCTTTCAATTATATTCCGGCATCGAGTATGGGCTTCATTAAATTTGGCTTCCGAAGAACCTTCTTCTATTGTTCTATGGGGTGTTAATAGCCACGGCTCCAACGGATATCCAGCATCGCCTGTAGAAAGGTTTGACTGAGTAAGGAGAATAATAGTTAGAATAAAAAGTACTTACCCAATAGCCAAGAATTTCTTTCACCATTTAAATATTTTTCTTCCATCCACGATCGCAGTTCACTTACTTTCCAAATAAATGAATCATGACATGCTCCAGGATGAGTAGAATCTACAAATCGTATTCTCATCTCATCGTCGCAGACCTTAATTTGATTTGTATGGATTTCAAAATAAAAACAAACAGAAACAACTTACAAGTAGGACGTTTAAACTGTAATATCCTTTTCTATTATAGTATAAATGTTTGTTTGTTGGTGGAGCAATTATTTTGACATGAGTTCCATCTATGCAGCCTAATACTCCAGGTATTTTATGTTTTCCATAAAAGCTCAAAATAATTTTCCTTTTTTCTTCGTCATTCATCTGCATTTTGATCCATACCGGGTATATTTTGCTATCGAAAAACTGTAACACATTTGATAGGACTTCGGAAAATGAAGATTGCGCCAATCCAACTTCAAAGTCTTTTCCTACTCCTGTCTGGTATCCTCCCTCGGCAAAGAAGCGCAAGCACGCACTTAGCTTGACAAGAGGAGGAATAGCGATAGGCTTCTTTGTTTGTGGCAAGAAATCAGATAGCATATCCAATAAATGTTTGAACAATGGCTTATTCACTCTATAATAACGATGAAATCTGCAGCATAAAGGATATTAAAATATGATTATTATTTCATCAAATATTTCTACTTACAGTGATTGTGGTAGCTCTAAGGGATTTGAATGATCTCTTAAACTTCGTCTTTTTAACCTCTGCTCACTTCGTTCCCTCTCCTCTATTTCACCCATTAGTAATAAAGCTGATATTCTTTGCATTATTTAATACTTGGATATTTATTAAAACACTCAATAAGAAAAAATTATTTTGTTGTGAACTCTAAAATCATTTGTCAAATACTTCGAATATAAAGTTCGAATATTTGTTTATCATTTTAATGTTGGTAAAACTTTTTCCCAAGAAAAAACATTCCGCAAGGAATTCCCGATAGAAGGAACGCGTTCCCGGGAAGGGAAAAATATTTCCCACGGAATTCCCGATAGGGCTGAATATAGATGTTCTGCCATCCTACAACACAATTACAGCTACGAAAAAAGAAGCAGTTCCAGAAAACAACGAATTCACGGAAATATATCAGCTATTGTAAGACTTCAAGACATGATGGATCATACTTCAAGGCGGCTTTTAAAAAGCAAAACAGAAGAACAAATAATTGCACTCCCAAGTAGTTTGACCTTACAGAGTAAATGGGGCTGCGATGGATCATCTGGACAAGGTGCGTACAAGCAAGAAATTAATACATCAGATGGTGAAACAGACGCAAACATGTTCATGGCATCAGTTGCTCCACTCAAGCACAATAGTGCAGATTGTGAACATTGGAGGAACCCTCTTCCATCATCAACTCATATCTGCCGACCCATAATGTTCCAATATGCTAAAGAAACTAGTGACCTCATAAAAACAACAGTCAACTATATAAAAGGCAAATAGCAGATATTCAACAAACAATGTATAAAGTTAATGAAGATATAACTATATTGGTGGAACAAGAGTTTTTTTTAACTATGATTGACGGAAAAGTTTTAAACGAATTAACAGAAACAAAGTCTACGCGGTCATGTCCGATATATAAAAGAACCGAAAAAAACTTCAATAACCAGGATTTTTTTTTTTATCCGATGGAAATCTTCAAAAGACACACGGTGAGAATCGGTACCAAGTAGGGTGGGACTCTTACCGCACTAAAACCACCGGTGAATCAGGACCAATCTATGAGAGATCGACAAATGATTTTTCTTTCTTAATTTATAAATCGCATTGTGGGAAGTTTAAGTTATAACACTTTCCCATAGCTTTTAGACTATCAGCTCATGAGGCTTGGTTCTTCTTAATCTCCGAACATTGTCTCGTACATTTAAGACGGTCTCCATTTCGGAGTTGGTATGACTTTGCAGTCGCTGATTGTGTGATACAGCGTGTTTTTTAACCCCTTCTGTAACCATTTCAATTTGAAGGTCAGGTAATTAACAATTAACCATGGCCTTTTCCACAACATCCGTAATCCGATGCACTTGGTCTATCGTGGAATCTTTATTTCTAAATCCAAACTGATGGCTCGGAATTAGTCTTCTTTTTTCTATTATTTTGCTATTTATTATTAGATCGTACCCTGGTGATTTTTTGTTAGACAACTTATGTTGACACATACTTCTTGCTTCTTTGAGCGTGACAGAAGGATTTTCACATTCGTCGTTTCTATCAACAAACTGTAAGGGATCTGTAGTTGTGCTTGCTGGAAATGGCTTAAAAACATTTGCGAGATGTTCAGCGAAGAGATCAGCCTTTTATTTTGGGTTTCCGATCCATTTACCATCTTGAGATTTTACTGGCGGGTTTTGTGCCTGTGGCCTTTTTTGGCGCTTAGCTGCTTTCCATAAGGAGTATTCCGTAGAAGCATCCACCGTCAGATTATTCAGGAATCTACTAAGTGAATCACTTTTAAATTCACAGATTCTTTTCTTTTGTTCATTGTTAAGACGGTTAAAAACTGCCTTATCACCTGGAAATCTCGTAGCTTGCCATTTTCTTCGAGCTCTTCTTTTCTCCAACATCAGCTCCTTTATTTCGACAGGATATTTTATTTCTTTTTCTCTTGAGTTCGAAATTGTTGGAGTACTTTCTTCTGCAGCCTGTTGCACATCAGCAATAAATTGTTCTACTTCATGATCAATCTGTTCAATTGTTTGCATAGGGGATCTTAGGTTTATAAAACTTTCAAGTTTATCTCTGAATTCGTTCCAGTTTGTTCTTTTGTTCACGAGCTTAGGATTACTTTTTTCTATTATTTCTGCTTCGCTCAGTGATAATATTACTGGAGTATGATCTGACGATAAATCGTAATTACCTTCAACACTTATATGGTTTCGTTTAATACCTTTTACTACGAAAAAGTCTATAAGGTCTGGTATTTTGTTAGAATCAGATAGCCAATATGTTGGCGAGCCAGAAGAATAAAATTCGCAGTTGTATTTGCGCCCTGCTTGATATAACCGTTTGCCTTTCGTTGTTATGAGCCTAGATCCCCATTGGGTGTGTTTAGCATTGAAGTCGCCACCAACAAGGAAGTTATGTCCTAACAAATTTAGGAGTTCTGCATAGTCTTCTTCAGTTGGAGAGCGCCTCGGAGGGCAGTATATAGATGCTATCTTAAACTCTTTCTTTTTTATACCAATACTAACTGTTGTTACTTGCATGTTTTCATTACTAAACTTAGGCTCTTCATAGTGTGTTAAGCACTTTTTTATTAGTATTGCTGATCCTCCCCTAGCTTTGTCAGCTGGGTGCGGAGCGTGATAACACGTATAGTTAGGTAATTTATTATCAAGATTTTGTTCTATAGCGAGGTGAGTTTCGGACACCAAACAAATGTATATATATATATGCTCTATGTCTAAAAAGATGTTTAGTTCTGATACATGTTGTAAAAGACCGTTTGCATTCCATGTTGCGATTTTGAGTGTTCTGTCCATCGTTGTTTTTTAAGAGCGACTTCTTCGCTTAGCTGTTTTATGTTTAAATCTTGTTTGTCAATCCTTTTCAGGATAAGTTCAAGCATTTCTTTAATAGATGTTTCTTCCTTCTTCCGCACATTTTTAACAATCTGGGAATAGGATTTATTTTCATCACTTTTGCTTAGTGCAATTGCTTTTGGCGGTTGATTTTTAGTTTTGTTTTCAACGGCTACTTTTTTGCTTTCAACTATTGCTTTTGTGTTTGTTGGGTTTCTAAGCTTGTTCCCAGTTTTGTTTTTTCTTTTTGTGTCTTGGAATTTTTTGGCAACTGGACATCCTCTGTAACTTGCAGGATGGTTGCCTTGACAGTTAACACATTTCGCTTTCTGTTCTCTGCCCATGGGACAGTTTTTAGTTGCATGCTTGCCTTCGCATTTAACACAAGCAAACTCACGATTGCAGTATTTTTGTGTATGCCCAAAGGCCTGACAGCGTTTACATTGTGGAACAATTTTTGACTTTCGTAGTGGTTCAATTTTGACAACTATGCCCATAATTGATTTTATACTGTAGATCTTATCGAGACTTTCTTTATTTTCAAAGGTGAGCATAAACAAAGGTAGAGATCTCCTTGTTGTCGTTGATACCCCAGTGGAGTCTTTGATTGTCTCATTTTTAATAAGATTATTCGCATCGAGAGCTTGGAAACCTTTTTGAATAAGGTCTTCGACAATATCTTTGGCATCACATGAAGAGTGGAGGCCTCTTGCTACTACCTTTATCGACCTTGTAGCTTTATTTTCGTACGAGTGCCACTGAATTCTCTTTTTGTTCAATTCTTCAGTGATAGATCTATACGCATCGGCGTCTTCAACAATGACTTTCCAATTGTCTTTATTGTATGATGTATATTTACATGCCTTATTACTGCATTTTTCTACTATGCTCTTAAGCTCACCAAACATTGTCAATCCGGAAATCATGATTGGAGGTGGTGAAGTTTGCTTAATACCTTTAGCAAAAGACTTCTTTTGGGATACATCTTTTATTTCATTGTTTGATGTTTTCACTGTTGCAGGAATATCCGCTTTTGAAGCTACCTGCTTAATTTTTTGAACAGTCTCTGGGCTACCCTCTGCCTTCCGTTTCTTGGATTTACGTATATTTCTGTTACCATCTGTTTCAAAAAGAAGCTCTTCCTCATCAGTATGAAACTCAATGGTTTTTGGTGGGCTTTTCACTACAAGTATTTATGGACTAGTCTTGCTGTCATTATTTGAAGTTTTCTTGTCTAGCAAGCTGACTTTTTCTTCAAGTCTCTTAACTTGTTGCTGAAGACTTTCAACGAGCACTTCAAGTTTTTTTCTGGCTATTATTTCTTTTTGCCATTCCTCGAAATAATTTTCGGATTCAACTTGGTGGATCTCGTTGCTTTTTTTGGAACACTGCGGATCATTTATTTCGATCTTTTCATAGATTTTGGTTCCTTTTTCGTTAATGACTTCTTTGTCATTTGATTTTTCGGTAAGGGTTTTCGATGGAGTGACCCTTGAGAATATTTTTGGTGGAGTCCTCAGTGTTTTAGAACTCCGTCTACTTCCTGTTAGCAATAATTGGTCCTCCCTAGAATCCGTAGGACCGATCTCCGAAGAGAGTGGATTTACCAGTTTATCTGGATTGCCACCTGGGGTAATGTATCTGTTTGTTTTATTCATTGCCATGTTTGTTTTTTTGTAACTTTTGTTTGTTACCCATAAATAGCTTAGTTACTTATTCTATTCAAGGTCTTAAATACAGCCGCCCCTATGGGATCAGACGCTGACCAATGAGCCGCACATTATGCGTCAGACGCTCTTGGGTTTCATGGAGAGCTGGTTCTTCAGAGCGATGTCTTATCTTATGCTCCTAGTTCCTGAGAAGGTAACTCAGGTGTCTCAGCTCTTGGATCCAATAGATCCAACGCTCGTCGTTAGTTCACCTAATTGGCTATCCAGCGGGCACGGGCACCACTTGGAGGTGACGATGCGATTTTGCTCCGCTTTTTTGTTTTTTTTTTTTTTTTTTTTTGTTTAAGTGAATAATATTTTTAATATTTTATTTTGTTTCCTACAGTGATAAACTGTTATAAAAAGGTTTTCAAAACTGTACAAACAAGTTTGCTATTTGCTTTTTTAGACAATTTGTATGACATGGAACCATCTGCTTTTTTTAGTTGCAAATGTTTTGCACAGCACTGTATGTGGATCAACTAATTTTTGAAAAATGTCAGTATGTTGAAACTGATGTAGTGAGATTCTTCAGCTTGGTTAATGATGTTTGTATATGCGCTTATGTCCGTAATTTTGACTTTTGTCATCAGATTCTCCCTGTGTTGTTAAGTTTTTCTATTTCTTACGTAGAGGGTGATGCTGCTACCATTGTTATCAAAAGAATAATTTTATTGTCCATAACATGTGTAAATATGACATATTGATGAAATGTTGAGTAATTATACTTCGTCTTAACAGAAAAAATTAAAATAAAAAATTGTAAGAAATGAGTTTTAATAAATGTTAATGTTGTCGTAGTAATGCTTTAAACGATTACTGTGGATGGTTACATGTTTTTTCCTAATTAATACCACACTGTTAGTTTCATTAGGTGTTTCGGCGATAGTATAAGGGCCTGTCCATATTTCTGATAGCTTATGTTGCCTATTTTCATTTTTTATAAGTACTTTATCTCCAACATTACATTCTTTAAGCTTGACTCCCTTATCATAGTATTTTTTTGAGTTTTTTCTACTATTAATAAGGGTTTTTCTTGCGATAGCATGAGTTTTTTGGAGTTTATGCCGTAAAATGAAGAATTATTTTCGGGGTCATAAATTGGCTCTGGTTCTCGTTTTAAATTGGACGGTATATCTGCTTTAAATCCAAAAATACAGTCCATTGGGGTGAATTTTGTTCCCTCGTGGATACTGTTATTATGAACAAATGCTGCTGTTCTTAGAAACTGATCTCAAGATCTAGGATTCTCATCACATATAGTTCTCAGATATTCTACCTAAGGTCGATGTGCACGTTACAACGTACCATTAGATTGTGGATAGTATGCTGTTGTTTGTAACTTCTCTATTTTTCGCAGTTTACATACTTGTTAAAACAATTTGCTTAAAAAATTCGTTCCTTGGTCAGTTACCAATTGTTTGGGTATTCTATACCTTGTTATTATTTGTTCATAGAATATGTAGGCAACTGTTTCAGCTTCCTGATTTGGCATTACATAAAAGTACAAATTTAGTCAAATTATCTTGGAAAGTCAGGATATACCTATTTCCCGTGTAAGAATCTTGTAATGGTCCAACTATGTCCAAATATACTTTGTCAAATGCGGTGGGGCAAGTATCAGTGATAATCATTGGCATTGTTGCTCCTGGACTTGATTTCATCTTCTGACATTTTGGACATTTTTGTATGTACTTCGAAATGTCTCTGAACATTTTTGGCCACTTATACTTTTTTCGGCTGTGTTGTGTAAATATCCCAGAACCAATAAAGAAGGCAATTGAGTTACTGTTTTAGTTTATTTATTTTTTATTTTTATTGATCCCTATCTTCTGCATTTTAGCCCATTTAAATTCCTGCTCCCCGTCTTTTAGTTTCCTGGCATCCTCCAGGAGATGCCGTTTCTCCAGACCCCGACTTAGGGCCGCCAATTGGTATATGGCCGCAAGTTGCCGGCGGAGCCTCACTTGACGTCCTCCCCGGTGTTTCTTGTTGGGTAGGGGACCAAAAGGCTCCTTGGGCGTCTCTGGTATCTCGATGGCTTTAACAGGAGTGGCGAGTTGATGGCGGGACCGGTACTCCTCCAATGAAATGGGACGGGGACCGGCGGTGGGACAACTTGATAACTCCTCCCTTAAATCTTTCTGAAACGAACTGGTCATGCTAAAAGCATGGTCAATAAGGTATTCTTTCTGGATTGGGAGACGGATGGGTTTAGGGGGATTGATCCTGCCTAAATTATGGGTTCCACATTTAGTTTTTAGCCCTGTGGTGGGCCGGTCTTTTTAGGCGGAAATGCCTTAATATACTTACGTTTCTTTCTTTTTTTTGATGTCTTGGGACTGGTTTCTTTCCTTTTTGATGTCTGGGACTGCTGAGAAGTTTTATCAAAAAACGAAGTGGTTGTTTTAACACGCTTTAAGTTTTATTGTCGCTTTTGGGTTTTCTTAAAACTATTTATATCAAATTATCTTACTTCCTATTCTTAAATCTAACATTGAGTTTTTCTTAACATTGTTTATTTATTTATTCATCAAGCAGAGAGAAGTTCTCTTATAGACTACATATACTATATACATATTTACAACGGTTAAAATAAAAAAGAAATACATAATTAAATATCGATAAGTCTTAACTTTACGGTATAGAAATTTGAAAGAATTTAAAAAAAAAAAAAAAATAATAATATCTATGTATGTTAAACGGATTGTATGACTATAACATTTAATACATACATTTTGAAAGTATCTCTAGTACAATTTTTAAAAATATCTATTCTGGAACAAACAACGTTAGTTTCCCTGATGCAACGTGAAATTGGCTCATTTAGGCCATAATTAGTTCGATGATAATATTCTTGTAATAAATTAGATTCGCGAAAATTTCTTTGAGGAACGCGTAAGTTTATAAAATTAAGTAACTGAGGACATTTAATGTGATACGATAGTAAATCTCTGATAAACATAACAGAGAAGCAAGTACGCCGATTTTCCAGAGTATTAATACCAAACAGTAAACACCTAGATTTGTAAGTTGGCATATCCATACGCCAATTTAATTTGAAGATCAAATATCTAGTAAAATTTTTTGAACTTTTTCGATTCTGTTAGATGAATTTTTATAAAAGGGATTCCAAACTGTACTAGAGTATTCCAACACAGATCGAACCAGTGAATTAAAAAGTGACTTAATGGAATAAGGATCCTTAAACTCTCTTGTATTTCTCTTTACAAATCCAAGCATTTGATTAGCCTTATTTACAATAAAGTCAATATGAGGTAAAAATGATAGCTTGCTATCCAAAATAATGCCTAGATCCTTTTTACGTTCCACGCGCTCAAGAATTTCATGATTTACTTCATAATTGAATAAAATGGGGGTATTATGTCTAAAACATGACATTATTTGACATTTTGAAATATTTAAATATAGAAAATTATTGTGACACCATTCCGTTAATCTAAATACATCATCACGAAGTGAATAACAATCAGATAATGACTCTATCTTGTGATACAACTTTAAGTCATCAGCAAATAAAAGACATAACGAAGATACAAAAATAGAAGGAATGTCGTTTATAAATAAGAGGAACAACAATGGCCCCAAATGACTACCTTGCGGTACTCCTGATGAGACATAGATGTTTTCTGAGTGAAAGTTATCAATTTTAACTATTTGAATTCTGTTAATAAGGTAAGATTTAATCCAACTCAGGAGTTCAGAGTGAAATCCCATGCACAATAATTTATGAAGAAGCACTCGATGGCTTACACGATCAAATGCTTTTGCAAAATCTGTGAAGATTATATCAGTTTGAATATGACTTTCAAAATTATTAATAATATGATTTGTCATTAAAGTAAGATTTGTTGTTGTCGATTTACCGGAAATAAAACCATGTTGATACTCAGATATGTGGTCTTTTAATTGAAAAGCTAATCTATTGTAAACTATTTTTTCAAATAATTTAGGCATAGCAGAAATTTTACTAATAGGCCGGTAATTAGTAATATCTTGCTTAGATCCCGATTTGAAAACTGGGGTTAAAAACGAGAGTTTCCAACAGTCTAGAAATGTTCCTTTGGAAAGTGAAGCATTAAAGATTATTGTAAGTGGTTTCGCTAATGACTTTGCACATTTAAGCAAAATAATAGGTGGAATACCATCAGGCCCTTCCTTTTTACTAGCATCTAGCTTTAAAATTGCTTCTTCGACCTCAGAGACATCCAAAACCATAGATCCTATATCAAAAACTTTGGAAACTGTTGGTAATACTTGATCTGTAAAAGATTCCACAGAGTAAACCGATTTAAAATATCTAGCAAAAAGATTACATATTAAATCAATATCACTCGTCGTTGTATTCAAATACTTCATGCAGCTTGGATAACCAGTAGTTTTCCTTTTAGAGTTTATAAAGTTCCAAAAACATTTGCTATTATTTTTCACATTACACTCAATAGAAAACATATAGGATTGATATAAAAATTTATTTAGAATGTTAAATTCATGTTGAATTAATTTATAATTGGCGCACAGATCTGGACAATTACGATTCTTTTTAAATTCTTTAAACGCTTTGTTTTTTCTATTCTTTAGATTTACTAATCTCTTATTAAACCAGATCGGATGAGAACTTGTGTTCAATTTCTTTTTAGGAACAAACTGGCGTACTGCTTCTCTTATAGCCATCAAAAAATTTTGATTAGCGAGTTCCAATTGAACAACGTTGTCATTGAATATAGAATCCCAATTAAAGGAGAAAAAGTAATTATTCATTGCATCAAAGTTCGCTTTACCGAAGTTTGGAACATATGTATTGTTTATTAACTTTTTTTTTATATAATCATAGAAGTGAAAGTTTCCATCTAATGCAACATGGTGTATAGAGTTATTAACTATGGGAAATGCAGATTTATATACACAAATATCAAATTCTTTATCAACAAAAATTAGATCTAATAATCTTGATAAATCATTTTTAAAAGAATTAATTTGAGTTAAATCAAATTGAGTATAAAAGTCAATAAACTCTACTTCAATTTCAGAGTTTACATTATAAGGTATTAAATATTCATCATCTAAGTCCAAATTCCATATAATATTACCTAGATTAAAGTCTCCAATACATATAACATGTTGTGAATTATTGAGATTTTCTAAAATGTTTTTACAATTTCTTTGATGTAGATTATATACTTCAAGAGAACTTCTTGGAGGAATGTAACTTAACATTATAAATATTTCAGTTTTATTATTTAACAAAAGTGATACAATTAACTGATCAAGATCACAATTTAAATCACAATAATATTGATTTGAAAGCAAATCTACCTGTTTACATGGTAAGGAGGAACGGATAGCAATCATGACTCCACCGCCCTTTTCCATACCTGTTAGTAAATTACTTCTATCTTTCCTAAAAACTGTATAATTCTTAAGATCAAAAATTTCAGATGTAAGTTGGTTTTCAGTTAGCCATGTTTCGGTTAACATTATTATATCATAATTACAAGATGAGAAAACAATATATAAATAATCTAATTTAGATCTTATTCCTCCTACATTTTGATAATAAAAAGTTAAATTACTTGGAAATTGTAAGATATTGTTGGATGAATCAACCGCATTATCAGCAACATTTGACCGTAGTGTATTGTTTAGAGTTGAATCAACAGCATTATCAGCAACAGAAAGAGGATAGTTAATAATACCAGCCGGAGTTATTTCACAGGCCCGAGCAGGGGAGTAATATCGTTTTTTGGCAGGTTAACAAATTTTTTTACTTTAACAAAACTTGGCCATAACGATGAGTCACTCATTAATCGATTAAAACAATCTGATGGGACGCTCAATTTAAAGTTAACATATTTGATTTCCGGTTCAGGCAAATTTTTCTTTGTAAGTTTATAGCACTTGAAAAAATGATCAGGTATACCAGATTGTGTTGAGATATGTTTTATTAAATCCTCAGGAAGAGTATTACAATGAAATTTTGAAACATGAAGCCACTTAAAGGGAGTTACGGTATTTAGGGTACTAGTTCCTGTTCCAATAAGACCCTGGTGCTTACTGAGTTTTGATTTATTTTTTTCCTCAACCACTTTCGCTGTTTTGTTTTCAATTGTTAATTGATTATTTACTACTTCACTGATGATAGATTCAGAACTATTAGTAGAAGGTGTTTCAGATTCAATGACAGCACATTCACCAGTTTGGTCTCCTTCACATCCATTTAAATTTTTTTCGACAATAACAGATGTGATTTGACCATAATCAACGGCGGCGACAGCAGCTTTATCATCATCAGGGACAGCAGCTTCGTCATCAACAGCAACAGCAGCTTCATCCTCAGCAGTACCTTCATCATCAACAGGTGTTTTTGTTGTTTTTAATTGATCACCAACATCATCAGCAACGACGTCATCGTTCGAGTTTGGCGAAGTTTTTGTTGTCTGTGTTTTGTCATCATTTTCTTCACACACGGCAGAGTCTATGCAAACCAAATTGACATTCCCCAATGCAGCAAAACCATCGTCGATAATGCTATCATTTAAGATAACAATAGGAGAGGTTGCAGCTTCAGCGCGCAAATACTGTTTAGTGTTTTTGTGTATACTCTTGTTTTTGTCTAAGCTTGTAGGCATAACAAGACGATTCATCGCAGCAGGTGAAAGAGCGGAAGGGTTAGACAGTCGTAGGAACATTAGCATTGGTTTGCTTCGAGATTGATGAAAAGAGAGAACCACTAGATGAATGGGTAAGAGGTGAAAAGGGAGGTAAGCAGGGGGAAATAGATCTATTGTTTAGCACCAAAGATGGGGAATTATTTACAATCGCATTATTTTTTGTCGATTTCACTGCAGAGAGCTTCTTAGGCAGGTTCACCGAAGGTTCATTGACCTTAGCCTTCAAACCACTCCGCGTAACTACTCCCTTTTTACTTGGGATATTTTTAATAGAGTTATTATTATTGATAGAAAACAAATTCGGATATTCATTTCTCAAGCAATTCATGTTTAGGGATATACCACAAATGAAGTTTTCAATGTTTTGGATATAATTAAATAAGCCACCATTAATACAACAGTTTTCACACTTTATAAAAAAGCTTTTGTTTGATTTTATAATATTATATTCTGATTTTTTAATTTTCACACAATTTAAGTGCATTAAAGAATTGCAAATCCCGCACGGAATATATTCGATGGGTTCTGCTTTATTACAGATAATACAATGATTATTCATTATGAATTTAAGATAAGGCAAATAGAGAAGATAAAGAATAACGACCGTCGCGACTGAAAGTTCAACTGGAAGTTGCATATAATGAAATTTCTTCTTAAATACTACATTGCATAATTTTTCATTTTTCATTTTTTTAAGGGCATTCTTTTGTAACTCAGATTTACCATGACAACATATTTGTTTATTTTTGTTGTCCTGGTTTATTTCCTCATTCACAAACATCGCAATGCATTTAATAACCTGGTTCATTACTCGCAAACGTAAACAAAACCCCGAGTCAGGTGTCATATTGCTTCAATGCATTTTCGTCATCACCACCTTACTAGGTCATTCTTTAATTTGTTTATTTTATTGCAACAGGGCAGCAAAACATTTTGTAGGTCTCTACTTTGTTTTGCGCAACCCACGTGCGTTTATTTTTGTAAACAAATAGTGTGGCACATAATGCACACACTTGGTAATGACCTTTATTTTGGTGTTTAACTTAAATGTAATGATAATGACATTGATTTCTGAAAGGTAGTTGGTTGGTATAGTTGGTATATGATTTATACACAACACCTCCCCCTTCCAAAAATTATCATATTTTTGATTAGAAGAGTCAAAAATTGATTGGGTTTGCTGACGTTGTTAGATGAAGGGTCCATAAATGCATTGGATTTTCATTGAATAATACTAATTTGTATACCTATAGATTACACAAAAAATGGCCGCAGGAATAAAATAGATACAAAGTTTTAAATGGTGATGTATTTATAATATTATTTATGTACGTATGCATCTTCCTTTTTTTTTATAACTAGTTACAAATTTAATTTTACACTATTAAATAATAAATATACACAAAAATATAAAGTATCCATAGGTGTCATCATCGTATTTCATATTATTCGGCTTTCATTTGGTTTTCTTCGTTTCTTGATGGATTATATTGTCTTCAAATCTGCAATTTATATCTTCTACCAGCATAACTTTATAGTCTCTCATTTTTGTATGTGTTTTCAGGTATACTTCTTATTTATTTACTTTAATAATAATACAGAGTTTTACTTATCTAATTTTTAAACTACAATTAGGTAATAATTAAACATTTTAAAAGAAATTACAACTAGATAATGAAATTTTTGACTACAATTGAACAGTAATATAAACAACTTATTATTGATTACTGCAGCTATAAGACTAGGATAAAAGTAACAAACTATACTTTCAGTACAAATGGTTTCGATTTATTCTTCACAGATCTCAGTTTTTAATAGATTTACTTTTTCAAATTACAAACAATTAAAGTTTTATGTGTACTTAGGTTTATTAATTTACTTCTTCATTATGTGATTCTGTGTTTTTTTTTTTTTTTTTGATACATCGAAAGAATAATAAGACTAAGATTTGGTGTCATTATTTAATAATTTTGTGAAATATTTTTTTCTTGTTGTTTATTTTTAAATTATTGAATTTTAATTTTAATTTACTAAGTTAAGTTCTAATTTATGGGGCTCACTATCTCCCTCTTTTAAGTTTTAATTAATGAAAATGAATGAACTTGGGGCTCTAGTCCCTCTTTTATTATTTAATGAATTTGGGGCACTCTATCTCCCTCTTTTATTATTTTTTGAATTCGGGAATCTGGATACCATCTCATTTCTTCATCTAATGCTTTTCGGAACTCCATCAGTTCTTCTGTAGATGATAGTAACTTCTTGTCGTGAGTTATGTGGCTTGTTATCATACAGGTCAATTCACCGTCATCAAAACCTCTCAGGTGTTTTGGTATGGTAACATTTTTAAACTCATATTTAGGTGCGGATGCTGTCTTTTGTCTTCTCGTCCATTCTCGTGTAAGAAACTGTTCTACCATCAACAATGTTTGAAGTCCTGATATGCCCAATTTGTTATAGCTTTTGATTGTTTGTGTTTTGTTGTTAACGACCAAAAGAGTCCAATGAAGTCCTATTACTTCGATGGGTATGAATATGTAATCATATTTGAAGATATCCGTATCCTCAACCCATTCGTCCGTGTTTCTGTTTGATGTTATGTGTGTAGATATCGCCTGTAAGCTGAATATATCAGGTAGATTTTTATTAAAGGATCTCTTTTTAAACTGTTGAAGGTTGTAAAGGAAGTGATGCATCTGAACCTTGTTAATATGTCCTGTACTCATTTTGGCTATGAAATTGTTGTTCTATAATGATAAGAACGTTTTATTTAGTATAATTGTAATTTTCGTGGTCTACGTATCGATTTGTTTTCATTTAATTGAAAGTTGGTTGGTTTTGGTACAACATTGGCGCAGCCGGTAGGATGGTGTTGTTTTTAGAGGAAAAATAAAACATTAAAACTGAAGCGTCCTCTTACTTCAGTGCTACCATTCACCGAACCAACAAATTTCATGATGTGTATTTTACCCATCCAAAGGGAATTGGCAAAACACAATTTGAAGTAAACAACTTCATTTTTTTTTATACCACCCCAATTTTCGATTATGTATGCTTCACCCAAAATTTCAGTTTTCTTTAGATAATTTCTACCATTTAACTTAAAAAAAAAATTAAATTTTGTGGCGCAACAGCTCATGGAGAACCAGGGCCTAGTGACTAACAACTCTCAACCATTCCTGTGTGCGTGTTGTTGGCAGGAATGGAGGGGACCTACAATTTTTTGCCGAGTCCGAACGGCTAGATGAGAAGCACTTATTCATGACAAGTATACTCTTGGAGGATTTGTCAGTCACTCGCAAGAGGCAGGACCTCGGAAAAAAACATTTGTTTTTAGGTGGCAGTGGCCGGGAATCGAACCCAGACCTTTGGCATGACAGTCCTACGCACTAACCATTATGCCACGAGGTACTACATTACATACCATTTAACTTGAGTTTCCCAAATCCTCGTATAATCGGTTTATGGCGTCAGCATTATCTGAGTCCGAATTGCTCGAAGAAATCCAGCAATTAGAAAAAGAAAAAAGTGAACAATTTCAGGAGATAAAAAACTTCAATACTACTTTACTAAGTGAACTAAAAACACTAGTAGGAAAAGAAGTCTACCAACTGAAATTTGACCAGCTCAGCATCCAGTGGGGAGAATTTACCAGACTTGAAACCACTGATGCTATTCTTACGATTTACATTGACGCTGTCAAAAGTCAACAAGAAATACGGGAAAACCAAATTCTCGAACTAAGAAACGAGCTTAAAAATCACAACAAGATTCGAAATAAATTGTTTGAAAACCAACAAGAGGCAGAACAAACTAACCGCCAAGCTGAGGAAACTATTTTGAAACTTTCAAAACGATTAGACAATTTAGAGTCAAAAAAGAAAGAAAAATATCGTGAAATAGAAATTTTCAAAGCTAAAGAAGCTGAATTTATTTTCACCGTTGAAAAACTTAAAAATCAAGAAGCAACACACATTAGCCAAATAAAATTCCTTCAAACAGAAATCAAAAAACTTAGAGAAAGAGTTAACACTCCATCAAAAAACATACCAATATTAATGCCATTATCCCAAGAACTAAAAAGGGCGGATACACCGTTACGAAAAACGGATACACCGTCGCGAACTTTAATACCTAAACCTCCAACTGAAATTAAACCCAGTCAAAACCCCAAAATGTCGTTAGGCTTCGAAAAATTACTTAAACTATCACATGGCATCCCTGAGTTTTCAGGTGGAAATGATCCTAAGGTAGCTCAAAAACTACAAACATTCCTTACATGCATCCGACCAATAATTGAGTTTATCGAAAAAGAAGACGAAAAACTCTTCAAAAAGATTCTTAATACTAGGTTACGTGAGGATGCTCTTGATTTGGTAGAGACCACTAAACCTACAACATTTAAAGAATTTGAAGATCTGCTCAATCGAACTTACCTTCCAATCGAAGATTACAACGATCTGGTTAACAGCTTGATAACGAGTCGTCAAAGTCAATTCGAAACTTTAAATGCGTTTGTGAGTCGAATCAGACATTCCCTAACCCAATGTCGGGAAGCCGCTGATATTAAGTATGGGAACAGAGCTGATGTTGTTAAAACTCAACTAGAAGACTTTGCTAAGTCAGGATTGGCCTCCGGAGTATCTAATAAACAATTAGGACAATATCTGTTCACTCTAGGGACGCACAGTCTCGAAGAGCTTATAAGAACAGCTTTCAACATGGAAAAACATGTCCAGAGAGTCGAAACAATCCCACTATCCCAAACCTTTTGTAACTTTTCCCATGTAGGAAACCACAGTTGCAACGAACCACAACATGTAAGCCCTGTTACTCAGGTGCCTTCAGCGATCAACCCCCCAGTAGCTCATCTATCTGCAAAGATCACTTGTAGTTTTTGTAACATCAAAGGACATACTTACAGTGACTGCCTTAAGAGACTAAATACTCCAATTTGCCAACTTTGTAAAAATTATGGGCATGAGGCAGCAACCTGTAATAAACGCCTAAACGATAGTCAAAATACTTACAAAGGGAACCAACAAATGTTTAATAGGGAAAATACAAATCAGAATTTTAACAGAGGAAACGCTTCTTATGGTAGAGGGAATCAACAACAAAACTTTACTAGACCCAGACCTAATGCATACCAATTTCAAAGGCCGAATACAGAACCAAACCGGTCTAGTATTCCACAAAACCAAAATCAGAACCCATTCAGAAATGATAATAGATTTCGAAATGGAAATCAAAACTCACAAAACCAAGTTGGAACAACCAACGAAAGGAGAGTTTTTCATGTAGAAACAACATGTGATCGGTGCGGAAGAAACACCCACACCATCAATGAATGTTCTTTCAAGAATAAGTGGGAAAACACCCAATCGGGAAACTCCCACTAGTCGACCGAAAGCGCCCCTGCTCGACTCTAAATAGTAATAAGGAAAATATAGGGCAACCCCTGCAAAATATTAAAACAAAGCACCAAGTGCCAACCATTACCGAAAAATCGGAATCAAGTTTAAATAAAATAAAATTACCATCCATAGAAATTGGATTAAATATTGGAAAAAATAAGACAACCCGTTGTGTATAAATCATATACCAACTATACCAACCAACTACCTTTCAGAAATCAATATCATTATCATTACATTTAAGTTAAACACCAAAATTAAGGTCATTACCAAGTGTGTGCATTATGTGCCACACTATTTGTTTACAAAAATAAACGCACGTGGGTTGCGCAAAACAAAGTAGAGACCTACAAAATGTTTTGCTGCCCTGTTGCAATAAAATAAACAAATTAAAGAATGACCTAGTAAGGTGGTGATGACGAAAATGCATTGAAGCAATATGACACCTGACTCGGGGTTTTGTTTACGTTTGCGAGTAGTTTTATGTTTTTTTAGTTTTATGTAGTTTGTATGTTTTATATAAAACCAAAAAAATAAAGACATAGATACCGAGTTTTTTGTAAATTCTTCTCGCTAAAAAATAAAACCGATCTGGATTTAGTATTAAGATAGTTCTTAGGCCGAAAGGCATTAGCATTAAGTTATTATAGTTTAACTTAGAGCGCCCGACTGGGGCCAGTAAGTTAGTTTTAAAGATAATGATAAGTAGGCTAGTTTTTATGAATTTTTGTCTAGCTTTAAGATAGTTTTAAGAAAATTGAAAAATAAAAATGAATTAAAAAAAAAAAAAAAAAAACCGTTTGCATTCCATGTTGCGATTTTGAGTGTTCTGTCCATCATTGTTTTTTAAGAGCAACTTCTTCGCTTAGCTGTTTTATGTTTAAATCTTCTTTGTCAATCCTTTTCAGGATAAGTTCAAGCATTTCTTTAATAGATGTTTCTTCGTTCTTCCGCACATTTTTAACAATCTGGGAATAGGATTTATTTTCATCACTTTTGCTTAGTGCAATTGCTTTTGGCGGTTGATTTTTAGTTTTGTTTTCAACGGCTCCTTTTTTGCTTTCAACTATTGCTTTTGTGTTTGTTGGGTTTCTTAGCTTGTTCCAAGTCTTGTTTTTTCTTTTTGTGTCTTAAAATTTTTTGGCAACTGGACATCCTCTGTAACTTGCAGGATGGTTGCCTTGACAGTTAACACATTTCGCTTTCTGTTCTCTGCCCATGGGACAGTTTTTAGTTGCATGCTTGCCTTCGCATTTAACACAAGCAAACTCACGATTGCAGTATTTTTGTGTATGCCCAAAGGCCTGACAGCGTTTACACTGTGGAACAATTTTTAACTTTCGTAGTGGTTCAATTTTGACAACTATGCCCATAATTGATTTTATACTGTAGATCTTATCGAGACTTAATTTATTTTCAAAGGTGAGCATAATCAAAGGTAGAGATCTCCTTGTTGTCGTTGATACCCTAGTGTAGTCTTTGATTGTCTCATTTTTAGTAAGATTATTCGCATAGAGAGCTTGGAAACCTTTTTTGGCAACACATGAAGAGTGGAATCCTCTTGCTACTACCTTTATCGACCTTGTAGCTTTAGATTTGTACGAGTGCCACTGAATTCTCTTTTTGTTCAATTCTTCAGTGATAGATCTATACGCATCGGCGTCTTCAACAATGACTTTCCAATTGTCTTTATTGTATGATGTATATTTACATGCCTTATTAGTGCATTTTTTTACTATGTTTTTAAGCTCACCAAACATTGTCAATCCGGAAATCATGATTGGAGGTGGTGCAGTTTGCTTAGTACCTTTAGCAAAACCAGGATGAATTGAATAACGACGAACATAACTACGAATATGGAATCTCTCCATAGCATGCTAGAATCAGGTGCATGGAATTTATTTTGAAGCTTGCTTATACACTTCGACAAGAGGAAGAGGAATTTCATGAATCCATTGGGATCAAAGAGGCAGAAATAAGAAGAAAACGAGAGATTCAAAGGCTATTTCACGATGAGCTTGGATTTCATCTGGATAAACCAGAGCAAGGATTTGGAAATAGCAATGATGGAAACACTTCAAGGAGATTTTTTGAACAATCGGAGGCAACCGCTCGAATAACTGGGGTCAATGAAGAGGTTATAACTAGGATCAAAATAATACTTAATGTTTTGAATTGCAGGGAAGAAGTAAATACAGTTAAATTTGGAGAGTACACCAACAAAACCGCAGAATTATTAAAACAAAAGTACCCTGAAAAACTACTAACACCTACTCTTCATTAAATTTTGGTCTATACTCAAAATATAATCGAATACCAATCTCTATCACTTGGAGAATTGTCAGAAGATGCCCCAGAGTCAAAAAATAAAGAAATACAGATGTCCAAATACGTGCAAAATTTCAAGAATTCGGTAGAATGAAGACTTATTTAACATTCTAGCAATCTCATCCGATCCACTTCATTCTTCCTTGAGACATGTTAGAAGCCAAAAATATCTGAAAGCCCAATACTCACTAGAAATGATAAGTTTGTTACGCATTTCCCCGGACTTAGATGATAGTTTCCAAGAAATTTAATGTTTGTAAGTAAATTTTTGTTCCTCTTATTTTATTTTTCTACTTTTTGAATTGTAATCTATTAATAAAAAATTTTATTAATACTTATAAGGACTCTTTTATAAAAAAAATAAAATAAAAAAATCAAAATCAATCAATAAATACCAACTGTGTTGGCACAACTTGGTCGATGACTCGGCTCATTGTTTGGCCAGCATTGTTTAAGCCAAATGGCATAACTTTAAACTGATAGAGCGGTCTCTCTTGATCTTTCATTTGCCAATATGCATCTTTCAAGTCGATTCCCGTGATAAAGTGTGTGTCCTTGATTCGTAATCCTTCTATGTGAGGCAAAGGGTATGCATCCTTGAGGTAGACTGCATTGACTTTTTGGAAATTGAGACACAGGCGAACCTTGCCTGGGTTTCTTACTAACACTACAGGGCAACTCCAAGGTGAATTACTAACATCTATAACCCCAAGTTCTAACATGCGGTCAAATTCCTTGTAAAACTCTTCCTGACGAACCGGAGACAGTGGATAATGTCTCGATTTGATTGGGACTGCGTTTCCCGTATCAATGACATGAAAACCTAGAGTTGTCTTACTAAGCCCTAGCACGACAGTTAGGAAATAATTGTTTGGTGTTCTCTAACTAAAGGTTTCGTTCAGGTGAAAGTTTTGTCAACTCAGCCTCATCCTTCAAATTTACCTCTTCTTCACTTATTCCGACGTTGGCTTGAATCTCACTGATGGTTGGCATCAAAATAAAACCACACCAAGAGTTCATTCCCAAATACAGTTTTTGAGTGAGGTTGGAAATTAGGTAAAACGAAAGGGGTTTTGTGATGCCATTGTACTTAGTTTGAATTTCGCAATGACCTATAATGTCATGCGACTTACCGTCTGCTCTACGAACTACGTTCTTATATGGCTTCTCAATCACTCCTATTCTTTTTACCAACTCCCAACACTCACTACCTAGCACAGATATGGATGCCCCGCTATTCAATAAGCCAAAAACTGTCTCATTGTTTAGCTGGACATTTGCATACATTCTGTCGTCTGCATTGGAGGAGATGATGCTTTCCACAATTTGTTTTCGAAATTTCTTTCGATCGCTAAACCGACGCCGTTATTTTAAAACGAGAGCACTGGCTAAACCATTATTTTTCCCAAAAATCCGAGAACGAACCTTATAATAATTTAGCTTGCGCTGGTGAAGGGACTTGAACGCGTAGGTATCAACCGGATGAGACTGAGAAGATAGAGACTTGTGGGGTTTTGCGCGATCCAAGATCTTTGTTGGAACGCTTTCCATAGGGACTTCAGTACTGGTGCTGGGAATAATTTTGTTTTCTTATTCTGTGGGTTTTTTGGTTTGTTCTTTGAGGAACGAATCCTCCCACTTTTTTTTCGTCCTTCGGTGCTTTTCCCACGTGCTTACTGCACTCAATGGTGTCAACCTCTTTAGCACCGCAAAGAAAACAAAATAAGTTTCTAACTCGCGAGGGGCAAAAATGGTAAGCGTGCCCTTTTTGATCGCAGTTCCAAAATACGAAATTGGCTGTTGAAACAGGTCTTCGGTTTAAGATATGGCTGCAATTTCTTCAACGTCTGGGTCGATTTCTTGTGGATCCTCGTCGAACGCGATCTCATTCTTTGGGAAGAAAACCGTTTCGCCAAAGACCTCTCAGCTTCACAGGCTTTGTTTCTCAGCTGCTCGAGATTTTTAACATCCGCTGATAACAACATTTCCCCAATTTTATCTTTCGCGTTGTTACGAATAACATCGACAAGTTTACGCTCATCAAAAGGTTCTTTTCAATCGGTCGTTTAGAGCTATAATGGAACTGTAAAAGTCGTCAAATGATTCTTTAAAACCTTGCTTTCGCGTGAGCAACCGCATATAGACTTCGACGTCACTTTCCAGTCGCCCAAATTCCCTTTTCACGGCCAACTTCACCTCCGACAATTTCGCTGTTGGGTTTCTACGCAAGAAACCTTAAAACCGCCTTTCCAGTTAACAGAATATGAAAATTGGCTGTTTTTTGTTCATCGGAGTAAGAGGATGAAGTTTCCATGCGCTCTACTTTAAACAAGAAATCACTAACATTGTCGGTACCATCATATTTGATGTCCAATCTATCGAGACGACATATTCTGTCAGGGGCACTTAGCATCGATGGCGTGGCCAAACTTCTTGGCCTGGGTTTCGGCTGGAAAGTTTCAGATGAATTATCATCAGTTGCACATGCGTTAGGCAAGTTTTCTCTAGGAGGCGTATTTTGTAACGGTGTTGGCATATTCAAATTTTCTAATTTCTTTATCACGTTTATCATGGACATATCCATTTGCTAGAATAACCTAACCTGATCCTCGGTCATACCCTCAATCCTGGCATCTAACTGTTCCGTTCGATCTTCTGGTGCTTCATTTTTAACTCCCCCATTTGGCAAAGCGTCATCGTTTACCGACGAATTATTCGTATTAGACATAATTGAGTTTGCAACTACTGAATTCAAATTCTCAGAAAAACTGAAGGAAGTGTCCAAGTTGAGACGTTCGATTGTAGTTCTAAACTGCCTGTAGAATTCCTCGAACTTAGCTTCCGAATGAGCTTGAATAACAATTAGATCGTCGTGAAGTGAAACTCGACGACTTCTGCTCTTGCCAAAAAAAAAACTTTTACAGATCGTGTCTACGCAAATTCCAAAACGAGATCAAATCTGGCGAAAATAGAAACCCTGACTAAAAACTGAAACCGCTTACTCAAAATGGTAAATGCTTCAAGGAAAATTTTGGAACTCCGAATTCCCAATGTTAATTAAACATTCACTTCAAAACTCGAAAACAAAAAACCGAAGAAAGAAAACCTGAAGAAGACACGATTTAAAATCACCTCTAAAAAGGGGAAACCCTCCAAAACCAGATTCAAATCAACACAGTTTCAGTTCAAAACCACCAATCACAGATTATATATATAAAAAAAATAATGAAATAAACTTATAAAAAATATATTAAAAAAACTGAATGTTCTTTTTCACTTAAGAAATCTTCAAGTAATTAGAAAAATAAATTCACTTAGTTAAGGAAATCAAAAATTCAAAATTTGAAGAAAAAAGTCATTAACTATAAAAAAGATGAGAGCTAAGATTCCAAAACGATGACACAAGACGATGGAAAAGAGGCCATAGTCCTTCGAGCCCCAAAAATAAGCAAACAAAAATAAAATATGCTAATTGAAACTTTAAAACTGTTGAAGCTAACAACTACTAAAAAAAAAATATATATCCTCTCTCTAGTTTTCAGGGCGTCGTCAGACTACTCTCTAATCTGCGAAGGATCTGAAAACTCCAGAAAATAATAAAAAAAAACTTGTTGGAAGGACCTCCAAAACATGTCTAGCAATAACAGGTCTCTTGCAACTTTGTTCTTAAGACAAGTGCCCGCATATCCTGACATCTGAATACCTTCTGTATTCAAAGATATCTAAGACTCGGACATCAGGGCTCAAACCTTATCTATAAAATTTTTTGATTGCATCTTACTTGCGGTAACGCGGTACCAAGTGCCACCCTCAGTAACCGGGACACACAAGAAGGATACAACCAACTTCGATCGGGAAAAAAAATGAAATGCAAGTAAAATGTAAAAATCGAAAAAAAAACTTAAGAAATCAAAATCTATTATTTCTTAAAAAAATATTGACACCATCTTTCGATTGTGGGCTTCACGTTGCAGGCGCCATTTTGTAACGACTTGGTTGCCTTACGGTTCTTGCTGGCAAATCGAGAGCCCTATGCTCAGAGGTGGGTGTGGTTCTTGGACCATTCTATCGTTAAAAAAAATATTTTGCCAGACTTCGCATTAAGCTGCTGTTTATGCTGCGAGATATTTTTCATAACCCTCCCTTTCCTAGGTTGCCTGTCTCGCCAGAGCAACCCCTCGACAAGGCTTCTTCTCCATCTCCCTAAATCATTCTTTTATCTCTCTGCCTCTCATCCTTTTAACTTAACAAATTACTCCAAACACATTGTTTTAATTATATTCATAATTCAATATAAAATCCATTTATTCATTTTGAAATACAATTAAAACGTTTATTGAAAAGGCATTAAACTAAAGTATTGATGGACTTAGCTTTTTACTTCAAAATTAAAACTTTAATCTTCTCTCAAGAATTTGATTTGGCTCAGTTGGCAACCCTGCCGTTAGTTTCAAAAATAAAAAAAGACTGTATCAAAACTTTGTTAATACGTCTTCGACTCATTAACAAGATTGGGATATCAAATCCTCTTTTTTCTTTCTGACTCTAAATCTAAATCTAAATTTTTATAAAGGTAGCATAAAATATATGTAGGTTTAAAAATGACTCACCCTAGTAATTCCTGGAGTTGTGGCCACTGCAACCGAATCGTACCGCATGGAACCATTAGAAATGCACTTTTTTCGCTTTAAAAGAAATGAACAAATGTCTTTAAGAACACTACGCGAAATGAAAAAATTATGTAATATTTTTCTTAAACACGGTTCGCGTATGAATCAATATTAGATAAAGTTTTTTCTTATATCCGCCAACTAACAGTGGAAACCGATTAAAAAAATCGAGATTGAAGTTAAAATAGTAATTTACGTATGTATACAAAAATAATTTAAATAAATACAAAAATGAAAATTTCAGTTTGGGGTGGTTTTGAAATCCGGACCCCTCAGGCCAAACTCTGATTGGCAGGGGTCTTTTTTTTTTAATTCATTTTTAGATTTTTATTTTCTTAAAACTATCTTAAAGCTGGACAAAAATTCATAAAAACTAGCCTACTTATCGATATCTTAAAACTAACTTACAGGCCCCAATCTCTAAGTTGAACTAGAATAACTAAATACTAATGCCTTTCGGCCAAAGAACTATCTTAATAGTAAAATTCCAGATCGATTTTTATTTTTCCCCGAAAAGAATTTACAAAAAACTCGGTATCGATGTCTTCATTTCTATTTTTGGTTTTATATAAAACTTACTTCATCCATATCCGAGGCTTGTTGTTGTTTCGGAACCGTTGTTGTTTTCCGTGGTAGGGAAGTTACCCCGAAGCACAACCCCCGACCTGGAGGGCCAGACCCTTAATATAACTCCAAGGGTGGGGAGCCGGTAAACCGCTCCTTATAGGCCTGAGCTACAAATATGTCGTAGTAGCCCATATAAGGTGTTCACTAAGTAGTTCATCCTAACTGGAACTGTAGACGCCACCGTTGATTCCATCTGGGGAATTCTTCCACTGCCGCCTGGATAAAGGAGAAGTGCCTTAGAGGGAACACTCCTCCCCCCCTCTCTCGTTTGCTGCCGCCTAAAACCGTCCACAGGGATTGGAACCCCATCTTCAGCTAAAGGTACTAGGCACCCGATGTTCACCACGGGGAGGTGAGAGTAGGAGTTGATAGACAGAGGTTCGCTTTGTAAAAAAGCTTGTGGACTCTTGTGTCCTCTTGAATGCACCGTGTCTACCCTTTGAACACCTTACAAACTAAAAAAAACCACTAACAACTAATTATAAACTATATAAACTAATAACAACCTACTTACAAACTACTAACAGACTACTTACAAACTAGAACAGCCACAACAAGCATTTCCGTTTTTATATTTTTTTTGTTTTATATTTTGTTTGTGTTTTGTATGTTTTAAAATTTTTCTGAAATTTTGTAAATTTTTTTTTGGTGCCACCAGGATTGTTCCTACTTAAAACTAACAACCTAAACCTATGTAAGTCAGCCATACAAAAAGAAACCAAGGTCAACTATTAAATGTCTGAAGGAACTTCATATTCGTTTTTCAACCACCAGAACTGGTTCTCCTGCTTTACCCTATCTCTTCCGTCCCGTTCGGACACAGTCCTACTGAACCGAAGGTGCTCAGCTCCGTTTTGTGCGAGGACGTCTCGACTGTAAAGGAGCCGCCGATCTACAGTTCTACGGCCGACGTGGTAGATTAGCGGAACCGCCGCTCTATCCTGGATCAGCCCTCGACTTTCTAGGTGGAGGAATGCATCGGGCGGAATAAAGCCGCTTAGACGCACACTCTCGTAGTATTCGTATTTAGGGTAATAAGCCCCGAAAATAAAGTTGTTAGACCAGGACATCGCTCTTGCAATGTGACCTCGAATAAGCTTCAGCAAGAAATTATCTATCCTATTTTTGTTGGCGCCGCTGTATAGAACCAGATTGGAATAGTAATGTGTGTACTCCAACTCTGGTGTTCTGTGCAATCCAAGGCAGCGTCGAAGGCACTGCCTCTCAAACACCCGAATCTTTTCCATTTGAGATGGGGCAACGTTGAACCAACCGGGGCATCCATAGGCAATCATCGGCCGGATAAGGGCCATAAAGCAAATCACCTTCACCCTGCTGTCAAGGCGGCTGCTATAAAACAACCGTTTCGTCAGGGCAAAAGCTCCCCTAGCCCTGGCCAGAGCAGCATATATATGTCTGTCGAAATACAAATACTGATCCATCCAGATGCCAAGGTACTTAACTACACTTTTATTCGCAAGTGGATGTTCGCTGGTGTAAATGCTCCCTGCTGAAGACCGTTTTTAATATAAAAAGTTGTGGCTGAAGTCACATTTGCCATTCTTGACCACAAACTTTCTACCATTGAGCATATCATAAAGCATATACAATAGTGGTTTACTAATGCTAAGTCTTGTCAGCTTTAGATAAAGACCCTCTAACCATACGGTGTCGACGGCCTTCTCCAAATCAACCAGACAGGCACCCGTACACTGCTTCTTAGATTTGTTCTATTGGACATCAGAAACTAGTTTAGACGCGGCATGGATGGTGTCATATCCCGAATTGAAACTAAACTGATTGTCCGGTATGACATTATTGTCCTCTGCCTACTTAGACAGAGCTCTATTGATAACTTTTTCGAATACCTTATCCTTGTCCTTTCCCTTTTTCGGGAGAGGATGCATCACAGCTGTCTTCCACCGCACTGGATAATACACATTATTCAGAGCGTTGTTAAACAGTGGTATAAATGTCTACTGCTTTTTGAGGTTAATGTCGAAGTACAACATTGGATATGCCATCGAATCCTGTTGACTTCTTCTTCTTTAATGAATCGAAGATGAGCTGGAGCTCCACCTTCGTAATTAACAGGGAACTGGGCCCGTTTTGCTCGCTATTGCATCATTCCGAAGGTATAAGTGGTGGAGCAAGGCTCTGTTTTCCAGGTCCAGTACACTTGCTGGAAAGCAGCCCCCACAGCCTCCACTTTCTCCTGCGGATCTTCGACAATAAAGAGGTCATCGTCCAAGACGGGCGTCCTCTGGATCAATTCCTGCTGTCAGAAGTACGTCTCTGTTGTCTGCCGTTCTCTGAAGTTTGAGACAGCTTGAGGGGTCTTTACAACCTGGGCTATGTAGACTCCATGATTATGTTCGGCTTACTTGTCATGTGACCTGATCCGGTTCGGGGAAAATGGTTTCTTGGGATGAGGTGAATACGCGAAATGTGATTGCTTTTTGTTTTGCTTTTTGCTGGGTACCTGTTAATTGCCAAATTTATTATGAGGCTTCTGGGCGTTAATTTTCCTAGATTTTCCAGGTAGAAGGAAAATTAATGTTCGCACGGTTGCAGACTTCAACACTCCGTAGGAATTAATTTAAAATTCCTCTTATAATTGTATCTTCTATTTTTTTTATATCAGTTTCAATTTGTATACGAAAGAATTATATTTAATTCGTGAAACTTCTTAATGTTTCTTTGTTGGCAAAACCTTCTTTTTAACTTTCAGCGATTCTGAAATTCAACCACTGGCACTACCAGTGTCAGTTAGACAAAAATGTCTTTGTCTCTCTTTTTCTGCAAAGCTTCACATTGGAAACTCTAGAAAGCTCTTATTTTCCAGTATCGTTATTATTGACATCATTAAGAATCAATTTTCAATCTCGAGTCAAAATAATCCCGAATTTCTAGCCACTCGATCCCATCATAAAAATTGCATTGAGTGATCTGCAAAAGTTTCAGTCTAATGTCGTTTTCTATTGGTTTCACTCAAGAAGACACTCATTCTGTATCCAATGGAATAGTGCTTGTTACTTCTACTCAATTATGATTATGTTTTTTTCTTTTTATTAATTTGTTTATTAAAGTCTTTGTTTTCGAGTGCACAGTCAATGAAATGGACTTTTAAAAATAATATAAATTTGTACCGCAGTCTGTTTCGACGTTTGAGTATGAATGTATTAGTTCTTCTCGAATGGATTCTGCTTTGAAATCAAGAAGAGAACTTCTCTTCTCAAAAAGCAGCAGAAGAGGATTTTTTCGCCAATGGAATGTGTTCGGGCCGCTGCTGTTTTATTATATAGGTGTCTTACTTTTCGTTCTTCTTTTAATTCCTCGAATGTCTTTTCATCGATTCCATGGCAAAACACGTGAAATCATTTATTTATTTTACTTTAATTTCTCTTCATTTAGTATTAATTTTAAGTATAAAATCGGCTATGGACTTCAGGTTTTACTTAAGAAAGAAAATTACTTTTAATAGGATGTGATGGTGGTGGCGACGGCGTGATTGTAAAAATGAATAAAATAAATTACATTAAGGAATTACTCGAGTATAATTCGGTATCGATGTCTTCATTTTTATTTTTGGTTTTATATAAAACTTACAAACTAAAAAAAACCACTTACAACTAATTATAAACTAATAACAACATACTTACAAACTAAAGGGTGATTTTTTAAGAGGCTTAGAACTTAAAAAAAAAAAAAAAAACACAAAAAAATCGAAAAAATGAATGAAATATTTATTTGAATCGATAGTTTAAACCTTGCAATTTAATGTTTAAAGATAATTTCATGCAAATGTTGACCGCGGCTGCGTCTCAGGTAGCCCATCCGCTGAGTCCAATTTTGGCATACTCTTTCACACATATCGGCCGGTATCTCACGAATGAATGCATGGATGTTGGCTTCCAGTGCGTCAATCGAAGCGGGCTTGTCCCTATAGACATTAGCCTTGACATACCCCCACACAAAATAATCTAATCGTGTCAAATCGCACGATCTAGGCGGCCAATTGACCGGCCCGAAACGTGAAATTAACTGTTCACCAAACTCGCCTCGCAATTGCGCCATTGTTTCGCGTGCTGTGTGGCATGTGGCACCGTCTTGTTGAAACCACATATCATGCAAGTCAAGAACTTCCATTTTGGGCAAAAAAAAGTTTGTTATCATCGCTCGGTAGCGTTCACCATTGACAGTAACGCTGCGATTCGCATCATCTTTGAAGAAATATATAAACCGCACCAAACAGTGGCTTTTTCGGGATGCATTGGTAGCTGTTGCAAAGCTTCTGGCTGATCTTCACTCCAAATGCTGCAATTATGCTTATTTACGTACCCATTCAACCAAAAATGAGCATCATCGCTGAACACAATTTCCAACATTTTGAACATTTCGAACCGAGCACGAATTTTGATAGTAAAATTCAATAATTTGCAAGCGTTGTTCATTTGTAAGACGATCCATGGTTAAATTGCAAACCAAATTGAAACTGTTTGACAGTGACACAAGGTACTAAACACACGTCAGCTGTCAAAACCAGTGTTGCCAAAACCAAACCAGCTAAAAAATCACCCGTTACTTACAGACCACTTACAAACTAAAACAGCCACAGCAAGCATTTCCGTTTTTATATTTTTTTTTGTTTTTTTTTTGTTTTATATTTTGTTTGTGTTTTGTAAGTTTTATAATTTTTCTGAAATTTTGTAAATTTTTTTTTGGTGCCACCCTGACTGTCCCTACTTAAAACTAACAACCTGAGCCTATGTAAGTCGGCCATACAAAAAGAAACCAAGGTCAACTATTAAATGTCTGAAGGAACTTCATGTTCGTTTTTCAACCACCAGAACTGGTTCTCCTGCTTTACCCTATCTCTTCGGTCCCGTTCGGACACAGTCCTACTGAACTTAAGGTGCTCAGCTCCGTTTTGTGCGAGGACGTCTCGACTGTAAAGGAGCCGCCGATCTACAGTTCTACGGCCGACGTGGTAGATTAGCGGAACCGCCACTCTATCCTGGATCAGCCCTCGACTTTCTAGGTGGAGGAATGCATCGGGCGGATAGCCGCTTAGACGCACACTCTCGTAGTATTCGTATTTAGGGTAATAAGCCCCGAAAATTAAGCTGTTAGACCAGGACATCGATCTTGCAATGTGACCTCGAATAAGCTTCAGCAAGAAATTATCTATCCTATTTATGTTGGCGCCGTTGTATAGAACCAGGTTGGAATAGTAATGTTTGTACTCCGACTCTGGTGTTCTGTGCAATCCAAGGCAGCGTCGAAGACACTGCCTCTCAAACACCCGAATCTTTTCCATTTGAGATGGGCCAACGTTGAACCAAACCGGGCATCCATAGGCAATCATCGGCCGGATAAGGGCCATAAAGCAAATCACCTTCACCCTACTGTCAAGGCGGCTGCTATAAAACAAGCGTTTCGTCAGGGCAAAAGCTCCCCTAGCCCTGGCAAGAGCAGCATTTATATGTCTGTCGAAATACAAATACTGATTTATCCAGATGCCAAGGTTTTTTCCTACACTTTTATTCGCAAGTGGATGTTCATTTGGCCCTACGATCACCAGCTTGCTTGTGGCTCTAAGCAACGGAGTCCTAAACAAGAAAGTTTCTGATTTCTGATTGATTGATTGAATTTCAACTTCGTCATCGCAATATGGCTGAATCTTCTCGCAGTCACGCGGCAAGGGATTCCTGATGACCCCGACTTTTGGAGCTGTTCTGTACGCAATTAGATCATCGACATACGCATTTGCTTGAGTTAGACTACTTTTCAGATCGCTGGTGTAAATGCTGAATAGAATCGGCGAGGTGACCGCTCCCTGCTGAAGACCGTTTTTAATATTAAAAGTTGTGGCAGAAGTCACATTTGCCATCCTTGACAACAAACTTTCTACCATTGACCATATCATAAAGCATATACAATAGTGGTTTACTAATGCCAAGTCTTGTCAGCTTTAGATAAAGACCCTCTAACCATACGGCGTCGAAGGCCTCCTCCAAATCAACCAGACAGGCACCCGTACACTGCTTCTTAGATTTGTTCTATTGGACATCAGAAACTAGTTTAGACGCGGCATGGATGGTGTCATATCCCGAATTGAAACTAAACTGATTGTCCGGTATGACATTATTGTCCTCTGCCTACTTAGACAGAGCTCTATTGATAACTTTTTCGAATACCTTATCCTTGTCCTTTCCCTTTTTCGGGAGAGGATGCATCACAGCTGTCTTCCACCGCACTGGATAATACACATTATTCAGAGCGTTGTTAAACAGAGTGGTATAAATGTCTACTGCTTTTTGAGGTTAATGTCGAAGTACAACATTGGATATGCCATCGACGCCTGTTGACTTCTTTTTCTTTAATGAATCGAAGATGAGCTGGAGCTCCACCTTCGTAATTAACAGGGAACTGGGCCCGTTTTGCTCGGCGATTACGGCTTATGCCAAATGATCTTTATTGAACCCGGTGAAACCGAGGTTCCCTGATCGCTATTGCGTCATTCCGAAGGTATAAGTGGTGGAGCAAGGCTCTGTTTTCCAGGTCCAGTACACTTGCTGGAAAGCAGCAACCACAGCCTCCACTTTCTCCTGCGGATCTTCGACAATAAAGAGGTCATCGTCCAAGACGGGCGTCCTCTGGATCAATTCCTGCTGTCAGAAGTACGTCTCTGTTGTCTGCCGTTCTCTGAAGTTTGAGACAGCTTGAGGGGTCTTTACAACCTGGGCTATGTAGACTCCATGATTATGTTCGGCTTACTTGTCATGTGACCTGATCCGGTTCGGGGAAAATGGTTTCTTGGGATGAGGTGAATACGCGAAATGTGATTGCTTTTTGTTTTGCTTTTTGCTGGGTACCTGTTAATTGCCAAATTTATTATGAGGCTTCTGGGCGTTAATTTTCCTAGATTTTCCAGGTAGAAGGAAAATTAATGTTCGCACGGTTGCAGACTTCAACACTCCGTAGGAATTAATTCAAAATTCCTCTTATAATTTTATCTTCTATTTTTTTTATATCAGTTTCAATTTGTATACGAAAGAATTATATTTAATTCGTGAAACTTCTTAATGTTTCTTTGTTGGCAAAACCTTCTTTTTAACTTTCAGCGATTCTGAAATTCAACCACTGGCACTACCAGTGTCAGTTAGACAAAAATGTCTTTGTCTCTCTTTTTCTGCAAAGCTTCACATTGGAAACTCTAGAAAGCTCTTATTTTCCAGTATCGTTATTATTGACATCATTAAGAATCAATTTTCAATCTCGAGTCAAAATAATCCCGAATTTCTAGCCACTCGATCCCATCATAAAAATTGCATTGAGTGATCTGCAAAAGTTTCAGTCTAATGTCGTTTTCTATTGGTTTCACTCAAGAAGACACTCATTCTGTATCCAATGGAATAGTGCTTGTTACTTCTACTCAATTAGGATAATGTTTTTTCTTTTTATTAATTTGTTTATTAAAGTCTTTGTTTTCGAGTGCACAGTTAATGAAATGGACTTTTAAATATAATATAAATTTGTACCGCAGTCTGTTTCGACGTTTGAGTATGAATGTATTAGTTCTTCTCGAATGGATTCTGCTTTGAAATCAAGAAGAGAACTTCTCTTCTCAAAAAGAAGCAGAAGAGGATTTTTTCGCCAATGGAATGTGTTCGGGCCGCTGCTGTTTTATTATTTAGGTGTCTTACTTTTCGTTCTTCTTTTGATTCATCGAATGTCTTTTCATCGATTCCATGGCAAAACACGTGAAATCATTTATTTATTTTACTTTAATTTCTCTTCATTTAGTATTAATTTTAAGTATAAAATCGGCTATGGACTTCAGGTTTTACTTAAGAAAGAAAATTACTTTTAATAGGATGTGATGGTGGTGGCGACGCACGGCGTGATTGTAAAAACGAATAAAATAAATTACATTAAGGAATTACTCGAGTATAATTCGGTATCGATGTCTTCATTTTTATTTTTGGTTTTATATAAAACTTACAAACTAAAAAAAAACCACTTACAACTAATTATAAACTAAAAACAACCTACTTACAAACTACTTACAGACTACTTACAAACTAGAACAACCACAGCAAGCATTTCCGTTTTTATATTTTTTTTGTTTTATATTTTGTTTGTGTGTTGTATGTTTTATAATTTTTCTGAAATTTTGTAAATTTTTTTTTGGTGCCACCCTGACTGTCCCTACTTAAAACTAACAACCTGAACCTATGTAAGTCGGCCATACAAAAAGAAACCAAGGTCAACTATTAAATGTCTGAAGGAACTTCATGTTCGTTTTTCAACCACCAGAACTGGTTCTCCTGCTTTACCCTATCTCTTCGGTCCCGTTCGGACACAGTCCTACTGAACCGAAGGTGCTCAGCTCCGTTTTGTGCGAGGACGTCTCGACTGTAAAGGAGCCACCGATCTACAGTTCTACGGCCGACGTGGTAGATTAGCGGAACCGCCGCTCTATCCTGGATCAGCCCTCGACTTTCTAGGTGGAGGAATGCATCGGGCGGAATAAAGCCGCTTAGACGCACACTCTCGTAGTATTCGTATTTAGGGTAATAAGCCCCGAAAATTAAGATGTAAGACCAGGACATCGCTCTTGCAATGTGACCTCGAATAAGCTTCAGCAAGAAATTATCTATCCTATTTATGTTGGCGCCGTTGTATAGAACCAGGTTGGAATAGTAATGTGTGTACTCCGACTCTGGTGTTCTGTGCAATCCAAGGCAGCGTCGAAGACACTGCCTCTCAAACACCCGAATCTTTTCCATTTGAGATGGGCCAACGTTGAACCAAACCGGGCATCCATAGGCAATCATCGGCCGGATAAGGGCCATAAAGCAAATCACCTTCACCCTACTGTCAAGGCGGCTGCTATAAAACAAGCGTTTCGTCAGGGCAAAAGCTCCCCTAGCCCTGGCAAGAGCAGCATTTATATGTCTGTCGAAATACAAATACTGATTTATCCAGATGCCAAGGTACTTTCCTACACTTTTATTCGCAAGTGGATGTTCATTTGGCCCTACGATCACCAGCTTGCTTGTGGCTCTAAGCAACGGAGTCCTAAACAAGAAAGTTTCTGATTTCTGATTGATTGATTGAATTTCAACTTCGTCATCGCAATATGGCTGAATCTTCTCGCAGTCACGCGGCAAGGGATTCCTGATGACCCCGACTTTTGGAGCTGTTCTGTACGCAATTAGATCATCGACATACGCATTTGCTTGAGTTAGACTACTTTTCAGATCGCTGGTGTAAATGCTGAATAGAATCGGCGAGGTGACCGCTCCCTGCTGAAGACCGTTTTTAATATTAAAAGTTGTGGCAGAAGTCACATTTGCCATCCTTGACAACAAACTTTCTACCATTGACCATATCATAAAGCATATACAATAGTGGTTTACTAATGCCAAGTCTTGTCAGCTTTAGATAAAGACCCTCTAACCATACGGCGTCGAAGGCCTCCTCCAAATCAACCAGACAGGCACCCGTACACTGCTTCTTAGATTTGTTCTATTGGACATCAGAAACTAGTTTAGACGCGGCATGGATGGTGTCATATCCCGAATTGAAACTAAACTGATTGTCCGGTATGACATTATTGTCCTCTGCCTACTTAGACAGAGCTCTATTGATAACTTTTTCGAATACCTTATCCTTGTCCTTTCCCTTTTTCGGGAGAGGATGCATCACAGCTGTCTTCCACCGCACTGGATAATACACATTATTCAGAGCGTTGTTAAACAGAGTGGTATAAATGTCTACTGCTTTTTGAGGTTAATGTCGAAGTACAACATTGGATATGCCATCGACGCCTGTTGACTTCTTTTTCTTTAATGAATCGAAGATGAGCTGGAGCTCCACCTTCGTAATTAACAGGGAACTGGGCCCGTTTTGCTCGGCGATTACGGCTTATGCCAAATGATCTTTATTGAACCCGGTGAAACCTAGGTTCTCTGATCGCTATTGCGTCATTCCGAAGGTATAAGTGGTGGAGCAAGGCTCTGTTTTCCAGGTCCAGTACACTTGCTGGAAAGCAGCCCCCACAGCCTCCACTTTCTCCTGCGGATCTTCGACAATAAAGAGGTCATCGTCCAAGACGGGCGTCCTCTGGATCAATTCCTGCTGTCAGAAGTACGTCTCTGTTGTCTGCCGTTCTCTGAAGTTTGAGACAGCTTGAGGGGTCTTTACAACCTGGGCTATGTAGACTCCATCATTATGTTCGGCTTACTTGTCATGTGACCTGATCCGGTTCGGGGAAAATGGTTTCTTGGGATGAGGTGAATACGCAAAATGTGATTGCTTTTTTTTTTGCTGGGTACCTGTTAATTGCCAAATTTATTATGAGGCTTCTGGGCGTTAATTTTCCTAGATTTTCCAGGTAGAAGGAAACTATCACTGTCAGTTAGACAAAAATTTCTTTGTCTCTCTTTTTCTGCAAAGTTTCACATTGGAAACTCTAGAAAGCTCTTATTTTCCAGTATCGTTATTATTGACATCATTAAGAATCAATTTTCAATCTCGAGTCAAAATAATCCCGAATTTCTAGCCACTCGATCCCATCATAAAAATTGCATTGAGTGATCTGCAAAAGTTTCAGTCTAATGTCGTTTTCTATTGGTTTCACTCAAGAAGACACTCATTCTGTATCCAATGGAATAGTGCTTGTTACTTCTACTCAATTATGATTATGTTTTTTTCTTTTTATTAATTTGTTTATTAAAGTCTTTGTTTTCGAGTGCACAGTCAATGAAATGGACTTTTAAAAATAATATAAATTTGTACCGCAGTCTGTTTCGACGTTTGAGTATGAATGTATTAGTTCTTCTCGAATGGATTCTGCTTTGAAATCAAGAAGAGAACTTCTCTTCTCAAAAAGCAGCAGAAGAGGATTTTTTCGCCAATGGAATGTGTTCGGGCCGCTGCTGTTTTATTATATAGGTGTCTTACTTTTCGTTCTTCTTTTAATTCCTCGAATGTCTTTTCATCGATTCCATGGCAAAACACGTGAAATCATTTATTTATTTTACTTTAATTTCTCTTCATTTAGTATTAATTTTAAGTATAAAATCGGCTATGGACTTCAGGTTTTACTTAAGAAAGAAAATTACTTTTAATAGGATGTGATGGTGGTGGCGACGGCGTGATTGTAAAAATGAATAAAATAAATTACATTAAGGAATTACTCGAGTATAATTCGGTATCGATGTCTTCATTTTTATTTTTGGTTTTATATAAAACTTACAAACTAAAAAAAAACCACTTACAACTAATTATAAACTAATAACAACCTACTTACAAACTACTTACAGACTACTTACAAACTAGAACAACCACAGCAAGCATTTCCGTTTTTATATTTTTTTTTGTTTTATATTTTGTTTGTGTTTTGTATGTTTTATACTTTTTCTGAAATTTTGTAAATTTTTTTTTGGTGCCACCCTGACTGTCCCTACTTAAAACTAACAACCTGAACCTATGTAAGTCGGCCATACAAAAAGAAACCAAGGTCAACTATTAAATGTCTGAAGGAACTTCATGTTCGTTTTTCAACCACCAGAACTGGTTCTCCTGCTTTACCCTATCTCTTCAGTCCCGTTCGGACACAGTCCTACTGAACCGAAGGTGCTCAGCTCCGTTTTGTGCGAGGACGTCTCGACTGTAAAGGAGCCGCCGATCTACAGTTCTACGGCCGACGTGGTAGATTAGCGGAACAGCCGCTCTATCCTGGATCAGCCCTCGACTTTCTAGGTGGAGGAATGCATCGGGCGGAATAAAGCCGCTTAGACGCACACTCTCGTAGTATTCGTATTTAGGGTAATAAGCCCCGAAAATTAAGCTGTAAGACCAGGACATCGCTCTTGCAATGTGACCTCGAATAAGCTTCAGCAAGAAATTATCTATCCTATTTATGTTGGCGCCGTTGTATAGAACCAGGTTGGAATAGTAATGTGTGTACTCCGACTCTGGTGTTCTGTGCAATCCAAGGCAGCGTCGAAGACACTGCCTCTCAAACACCCGAATCTTTTCCATTTGAGATGGGCCAACGTTGAACCAAACCGGGCATCCATAGGCAATCATCGGCCGGATAAGGGCCATAAAGCAAATCACCTTCACCCTACTGTCAAGGCGGCTGCTATAAAACAAGCGTTTCGTCAGGGCAAAAGCTCCCCTAGCCCTGGCAAGAGCAGCATTTATATGTCTGTCGAAATACAAATACTGATTTATCCAGATGCCAAGGTTTTTTCCTACACTTTTATTCGCAAGTGGATGTTCATTTGGCCCTACGATCACCAGCTTGCTTGTGGCTCTAAGCAACGGAGTCCTAAACAAGAAAGTTTCTGATTTCTGATTGATTGATTGAATTTCAACTTCGTCATCGCAATATGGCTGAATCTTCTCGCAGTCACGCGGCAAGGGATTCCTGATGACCCCGACTTTTGGAGCTGTTCTGTACGCAATTAGATCATCGACATACGCATTTGCTTGAGTTAGACTACTTTTCAGATCGCTGGTGTAAATGCTGAATAGAATCGGCGAGGTGACCGCTCCCTGCTGAAGACCGTTTTTAATATTAAAAGTTGTGGCAGAAGTCACATTTGCCATCCTTGACAACAAACTTTCTACCATTGACCATATCATAAAGCATATACAATAGTGGTTTACTAATGCCAAGTCTTGTCAGCTTTAGATAAAGACCCTCTAACCATACGGCGTCGAAGGCCTCCTCCAAATCAACCAGACAGGCACCCGTACACTGCTTCTTAGATTTGTTCTATTGGACATCAGAAACTAGTTTAGACGCGGCATGGATGGTGTCATATCCCGAATTGAAACTAAACTGATTGTCCGGTATGACATTATTGTCCTCTGCCTACTTAGACAGAGCTCTATTGATAACTTTTTCGAATACCTTATCCTTGTCCTTTCCCTTTTTCGGGAGAGGATGCATCACAGCTGTCTTCCACCGCACTGGATAATACACATTATTCAGAGCGTTGTTAAACAGAGTGGTATAAATGTCTACTGCTTTTTGAGGTTAATGTCGAAGTACAACATTGGATATGCCATCGACGCCTGTTGACTTCTTTTTCTTTAATGAATCGAAGATGAGCTGGAGCTCCACCTTCGTAATTAACAGGGAACTGGGCCCGTTTTGCTCGGCGATTACGGCTAATGCCAAATGATCTTTATTGAACCCGGTGAAACCGAGGTTCTCTGATCGCTATTGCGTCATTCCGAAGGTATAAGTGGTGGAGCAAGGCTCTGTTTTCCAGGTCCAGTACACTTGCTGGAAAGCAGCCCCCACAGCCTCCACTTTCTCCTGCGGATCTTCGACAATAAAGAGGTCATCGTCCAAGACGGGCGTCCTCTGGATCAATTCCTGCTGTCAGAAGTACGTCTCTGTTGTCTGCCGTTCTCTGAAGTTTGAGACAGCTTGAGGGGTCTTTACAACCTGGGCTATGTAGACTCCATGATTATGTTCGGCTTACTTGTCATGTGACCTGATCCGGTTCGGGGAAAATGGTTTCTTGGGATGAGGTGAATACGCAAAATGTGATTGCTTTTTTTTTTGCTGGGTACCTGTTAATTGCCAAATTTATTATGAGGCTTCTGGGCGTTAATTTTCCTAGATTTTCCAGGTAGAAGGAAACTATCAGTGTCAGTTAGACAAAAATTTCTTTGTCTCTCTTTTTCTGCAAAGTTTCACATTGGAAACTCTAGAAAGCTCTTATTTTCCAGTATCGTTATTATTGACATCATTAAGAATCAATTTTCAATCTCGAGTCAAAATAATCCCGAATTTCTAGCCACTCGATCCCATCATAAAAATTGCATTGAGTGATCTGCAAAAGTTTCAGTCTAATGTCGTTTTCTATTGGTTTCACTCAAGAAGACACTCATTCTGTATCCAATGGAATAGTGCTTGTTACTTCTACTCAATTATGATAATGATTTTTCTTTTTATTAATTTGTTTATTAAGGTCTTTGTTTTCGAGTGCACAGTTAATGAAATGGACTTTTAAAAATAATATAAATTTGTACCGCAGTCTGTTTCGACGTTTGAGTATGAATGTATTAGTTCTTCTCGAATGGATTCTGCTTTGAAATCAAGAAGAGAACTTCTCTTCTCAAAAAGAAGCAGAAGAGGATTTTTTCGCCAATGGAATGTGTTCGGGCCGCTGCTGTTTTATTATTTAGGTGTCTTACTTTTCGTTCTTCTTTTAATTCCTCGAATGTCTTTTCATCGATTCCATGGCAAAACACGTGAAATCATTTATTTATTTTACTTTAATTTCTCTTCATTTAGTATTAATTTTAAGTACAAAATCGGCTATGGACTTCAGGTTTTACTTAAGAAAGAAAATTACTTTTAATAGGATGTGATGGTGGTGGCGACGCACGGCGTGATTGTAAAAACGAATAAAATAAATTACATTAAGGAATTACTCGAGTATAATTCGGTATCGATGTCTTCATTTTTATTTTTGGTTTTATATAAAACTTACAAACTAAAAAAAACCACTTACAACTAATTATAAACTAATAACAACATACTTACAAACTACTTACAGACTACTTACAAACTAGAACAACCACAGCAAGCATTTCCGTTTTTATATTTTTTTTTTTGTTTTATATTTTGTTTGTGTTTTGTATGTTTTATAATTTTTCTGAAATTTTGTAAATTTTGTTTTGGTGCCACCCTGACTGTCCCTACTTAAAACTAACAACCTGAACCTATGTAAGTCGGCCATACAAAAAGAAACCAAGGTCAACTATTAAATGTCTGAAGGAACTTCATGTTCGTTTTTCAACCACCAGAACTGGTTCTCCTGCTTTACCCTATCTCTTCGGTCCCGTTCGGACACAGTCCTACTGAACCGAAGGTGCTCAGCTCCGTTTTGTGCGAGGACGTCTCGACTGTAAAGGAGCCGCCGATCTACAGTTCTACGGCCGACGTGGTAGATTAGCGGAACCGCCGCTCTATCCTGGATCAGCCCTCGACTTTCTAGGTGGAGGAATGCATCGGGCGGAATAAAGCCGCTTAGACGCACACTCTCGTAGTATTCGTATTTAGGGTAATAAGCCCCGAAAATTAAGCTGTAAGACCAGGACATCGCTCTTGCAATGTGACCTCGAATAAGCTTCAGCAAGAAATTATCTATCCTATTTATGTTGGCGCCGTTGTATAGAACCAGGTTGGAATAGTAATGTGTGTACTCCGACTCTGGTGTTCTGTGCAATCCAAAGCAGCGTCGAAGACACTGCCTCTCAAACACCCGAATCTCTTCCATTTGAGATGGGGCAGCGTTGAACCAAACGGGGCATCCATAGGCAATCATCGGCCGGATAAGGGCCATAAAGCAAATCACCTTCACCCTGCTGTCAAGGCGGCTGCTATAAAACAACCGTTTCGTCAGGGCAAAAGCTCCCCTAGCCCTGGCAAGAGCAGCATTTATATGTCTGTCGAAATACAAATACTGATCCATCCAGATGCCAAGGTACTTTACTACACTTTTATTCGCAAGTGGATGTTCATTTGGCCCTACGATCACCAGCTTGCTTGTGGCTCTAAGCAACGGAGTCCTAAACAAGAAAGTTTCTGATTTCTGATTGATTGATTGAATTTCAACTTCGTCATCGCAATATGGCTGAATCTTCTCGCAGTCACGCGGCAAGGGATTCCTGATGACCCCGACTTTTGGAGCTGTTCTGTACGCAATTAGATCATCGACATACGCATTTAGTTAGTTAGACTACTTTTCAGATCGCTGGTGTAAATGCTGAATAGAATCGGCGAGGTGACCGCTCCCTGCTGAAGACCGTTTTTAATATTAAAAGTTGTGGCAGAAAAACATTTGCCATCCTTGACAACAAACTTTCTACCATTGACCATATCATAAAGCATATACAATAGTGGTTTACTAATGCCAAGTCTTGTCAGCTTTAGATAAAGACCCTCTAACCATACGGCGTCGAAGGCCTCCTCCAAATCAACCAGACAGGCACCCGTACACTGCTTCTTAGATTTGTTCTATTGGACATCAGAAACTAGTTTAGACGCGGCATGGATAGTGTCATATCCCGAATTGAAACTTAACTGATTGTCCGGTATGACATTATTGTCCTCTGCCAACTTAGACAGAGCTCTATTGATAACTTTTTCGAATACCTTATCCTTGTCCTTTCCCTTTTTCGGGAGAGGATGCATCACAGCTGTCTTCCACCGCACTGGATAATACACATTATTCAGAGCGTTGTTAAACAGAGGGGTATAAATGTCTACTGCTTTTTGAAATTAATGTCGAAGTACAACATTGGATATGCCATCGACGCCTGTTGACTTCTTTTTCTTTAATGAATCGAAGATGAGCTGGAGCTCCACCTTCGTAATTAACAGGGAACTGGGCCCGTTTTGCTCGGCGATTACGGCTTATGCCAAATGATCTTTATTGAACCCGGTGAAACCGAGGTTCTCTGATCGCTATTGCGTTATTCCGAAGGTATAAGTGGTGGAGCAAGGCTCTGTTTTCCAGGTCCAGTACACTTGCTGGAAAGCAGCCCCCACAGCCTCCACTTTCTCCTGCGGATCTTCGACAATAAAGAGGTCATCGTCCAAGACGGGCGTCCTCTGGATCAATTCCTGCTGTCAGAAGTACGTCTCTGTTGTCTGCCGTTCTCTGAAGTTTGAGACAGCTTGAGGGGTCTTTACAACCTGGGCTATGTAGACTCCATGATTATGTTCGGCTTACTTGTCATGTGACCTGATCCGGTTCGGGGAAAATGGTTTCTTGGGATGAGGTGAATACGCAAAATGTGATTCCTTTTTTTTGCTGGGTACCTGTTAATTGCCAAATTTATTATGAGGCTTCTGGGCGTTAATTTTCCTAGATTTTCCAGGTAGAAGGAAACTATCACTGTCAGTTAGACAAACATTTCTTTGTCTCTCTTTTTCTGCAAAGCTTCACATTGGAAACTCTAGAAAGCTCTTATTTTCCAGTATCGTTATTATTGACATCATTAAGAATCAATTTTCAATCTCGAGTCAAAATAATCCCGAATTTCTAGCCACTCGATCCCATCTTAAAAATTGCATTGAGTGATCTGCAAAAGTTTCAGTCTAATGTCGTGATGGTGGTGGCGACGGCGTGATTGTAAAAACGAATAAAATAAATTACATTAAGGAATTACTCGAGTATAATTCGGTATCGATGTCTTCATTTTTATTTTTGGTTTTATATAAAACTTACAAACTAAAAAAAAACACTTACAACTAATTATAAACTAAAAACAACATACTTACAAACTACTTACAGACTACTTACAAACTAGAACAGCCACAGCAAGCATTTCCGTTTTTATATTTTTTTTGTTTTATATTTTGTTTGTGTTTTGTATGTTTTATAATTTTTCTGAAATTATGTAAATTTTTTTTGGTGCCACCCTGACTGTCCCTTCTTAAAACTAACAACCTGAACCTATGTAAGTCGGCCATACAAAAAGAAACCAAGGTCAACTATTAAATGTCTGAAGGAACTTCATGTTCGTTTTTCAACCACCAGAATTGGTTCTCCTGCTTTACCATATCTCTTCGGTCCCGTTCGGACACAGTCCTACTGAACCGAAGGTGCTCAGCTCCGTTTTGTGCGAGGACGTCTCGACTGTAAAGGAGCCGCCGATCTACAGTTCTACGGCCGACGTGGTAGATTAGCGGAACAGCCGCTCTATCCTGGATCAGCCCTCGACTTTCTAGGTGGAGGAATACATCGGGCGGAATAAAGCCGCTTAGACGCACACTCTCGTAGTATTCGTATTTAGGGTAATAAGCCCCGAAAATTAAGCTGTTAGACCAGGACATCGCTCTTGCAATGTGACCTCGAATAAGCTTCAGCAAGAAATTATCTATCCTATTTATGTTGGCGCCGTTGTATAGAACCAGGTTGGAATAGTAATGTGTGTACTCCGACTCTGGTGTTCTGTGCAATCCAAGGCAGCGTCGAAGACACTGCCTCTCAAACACCCAAATCTCTTCCATTTGAGATGGGGAAACGTTGAACCAAACGGGGCATCCATAGGCAATCATCGGCCAGATAAGGGCCATAAAGCAAATCACCTTCACCTTGCTGTCAAGGCGGCTGCTACAAATCAATCGTTTCGTCAGAGCAAAAGCTCCCCTAGCCCTGGCCAGAGCAGCATTTATATGTCTGTCGAAATACAAATACTGATCTATCCAGATGCCAAGGTACTTTCCTACACTTTTATTCGCAAGTGGATGTTCATTTGGCCCTACGATCACCAGCTTGCTTGTGGCTCTAAGCAACGGAGTCCTAAACAAGATAGTTTCTGATTTCTGATTGATTGATTGAATTTCAACTTCGTCATCGTAATATTGCTGAATCTTCTCGCAGTCACGCGGCAAGGGATTCCTGATGACCCCGACTTTTGGAGCTGTTCTGTACGCAATTAGATCATCGACATACGCATTTGCTTGAGTTAGACTACTTTTCAGATCGCTGGTGTAAATGCTGAATAGAATCGGCGAGGTGACCGCTCCCTGCTGAAGACCGTTTTTAATATTAAAAGTTGTGGCTGAAGTCACATTTGCCATTCTTGACAACAAACTTTCTACCATTGAGCATATTATAAAGCATATACAATAGTGGTTTACTAATGCCAAGTCTTGTCAGCTTTAGATAAAGACCCTTCTCCAAATCAACCAGACAGGCACCCGTACACTGCTTCTTAGATTTGTTCTATTGGACATCAGAAACTAGTTTAGACGCGGCATGGATGGTGTCATATCCCGAATTGAAACTAAACTGATTGTCCGGTATGACATTATTGTCCTCTGCCTACTTAGACAGAGCTCTATTGATAACTTTTTCGAATACCTTATCCTTGTCCTTTCCCTTTTTCGGGAGAGGATGCATCACAGCAGTCTTCCACCGCACTGGATAATACACATTATTCAGAGCGTTGTTAAACAGAGTGGTATAATTGTCTACTGCTTTTTGAAATTAATGTCGAAGTACAACATTGGATATGCCATCGACTCCTGTTGACTTCTTTTTCTTTAATGAATCGAAGATGAGCTGGAGCTCCACCTTCGTAATTAACAGGGAACTGGGCCCGTTTTGCTCGGCGATTACGGCTTATGCCAAATGATCTTCATTGAACCCGGTGAAACCGAGGTTCTCTGATCGCTATTGCGTCATTCCGAAGGTATCCAGTATCGTTATTATGGACATCATTTAGAATCAATTTTCAATCTCGAGTCAAAATAATCCCGAATTTCTAGCCACTCGATCCCATCATAAAAATTGCATTGAGTGGTCTGCAAAAGTTTCAGTCTAATGTCGTTTTCTATTGGTTTCACTCAAGAAGACACTTATTCTGTATCCAATGGAACAGTGCTTGTTACTTCTACTCAATTATGATAATGATTTTTCTTTTTATTAATTTGTTTATTTAGGTCTTTGTTTTCGAGTGCACAGTTAATGAAATGGACTTTTAAAAATAATATAAATTTGTACCGCAGTCTGTTTCGACGTTTGAGTATGAATGTATTAGTTCTTCTCGAATGGATTCTGCTTTGAAATCAAGAAGAGAACTTCTTTTCTGAAAAGAAGCAGAAGAGGATTTTTTCGCCAATGGAATGTGTTCGGGCCGCTGCTGTTTTATTATTTAGGTGTCTTACTTTTCGTTCTTCTTTTAATTCCTCGAATGTCTTTTCATCGATTCCATGGCAAAACACGTGAAATCATTTATTTATTTTACTTTAATATCTCTTCATTTAGTATTAATTTTAAGTACAAAATCGCCTATGGACTTCAGGTTTTACTTAAGAAAGAAAATTACTTTTAATAGGATGTGATGGTGGTGGCGACGGCGTGAGAATAAATTACAATAAGGAATTACTCGAGTATAATTCGGTATCGATGTCTTCATTTTTATTTTTGGTCTTATATAAAACTTAAAAAACTAAAAAAACCACTTACAACTATTTATAAACTAATAACAACCTACTTACAGACTACTTACAAACTAGAACAGCCACAGCAAGCATTTACGTTTTTATTTTTTTTTGTATTTTTTTTTTGTTTTATATTTTGTTTGTGTTTTGTATGTTTTATAATTTTTCTGAAATTTTGTAAATTTTTTTTGGTGCCACGCTGACTGTTCCTACTTAAAACTAACAACCTTAACCTATGTAAGTCGGCCATACAAAAAGAAACCAAGGTCAACTATTAAATGTCTGAAGGAACTTCATGTTCGTTTTTCAACCACCAGAACTGGTTCTCCTGCTTTACCCTATCTCTTCGGTCCCGTTCGGACACAGTCCTACTGAACCGAAGGTGCTCAGCTCCGTCTTGTGCGAGGACGTCTCGACTGTAAAGGAGCCGCCGATCAACAGTTCTACGGCCGACGTGGTAGATTAGCGGAACCGCCGCTCTATCCTGGATCAGCCCTCGACTTTCTAGGTGGAGGAATGCATCGGGCGGAATAAAGCCGCTTAGACGCACACTCTCGTAGTATTCGTATTTAGGGTAATAAGCCCCGAAAATTAAGCTGTAAGACCAGGACATCGCTCTTGCAATGTGACCTCGAATAAGCTTCAGCAAGAAATTATCTATCCTATTTTTGTTGGCGCCGTTGTATAGAACCAGGTTGGAATAGTAATGTTTGTACTCCGACTCTGGTGTTCTGTGCAATCCAAGGCAGCGTCGAAGACACTGCCTCTCAAACACCCGAATCTTTTCCATTTGAGATGGGGCAACGTTGAACCAAACGGGGCATACATAAGCAATCATCGGCCAGATAAGGGCCATAAAGCAAATCACCTTCACCCTGCTGTCAAGGCGGCTGCTACAAATCAATCGTTTCGTCAGAGCAAAAGCTCCCCTAGCCCTGGCCAGAGCAGCATTTATATGTCTGTCGAAATACAAATACTGATCCATCCAGATGCCAAGGTACTTTACTACACTTTTATTAGCAAGTGGATGTTCATTTGGCCCTACGATCACCAGCTTGCTTGTGGCTCTAAGCAACGGAGTCCTAAACAAGATAGTTTCTGATTTCTGATTGATTGATTGATTTTCAACTTCGTCATCGCAATATTGCTGAATCTTCTCGCAGTCACGCGGCAAGGGATTCCTGATGACCCCGACTTTTGGAGTTGTTCTGTACGCAATTAGATCATCGACATACGCATTTGCTTGAGTTAGACTACGTTTCAGATCGCTGGTGTAAATGCTGAATAGAATCGGCGAGGTGACCGCTCCTTGCTGAAGACCGTTTTTAATATTAAGAGTTGTGGCTGAAGTCACATTTGCCATTCTTGACAACAAACTTTCTACCATTGAGGATATCATAAAGCATATACAACCTTATCCTTGTCCTTTCCCTTTTTCGGGAGAGGATGCATCACAGCTGTCTTCCACCGCACTGGATAATACACATTATTCAGAGCGTTGTTAAACAGAGTGGTATAAATGACTACTGCTTTTTGAGGTTAATGTCGAAGTACAACATTGGATATGTCATCGACGCCTGTTGATTTCTTTTTCTTTAATGAATCGAAGATGAGCTGGAGCTCCACCTTCGTAATTAACAGGGAACTGGGCCCGTTTTGCTCGGCGATTACGGCTTATGCCAAATGATCTTCATTGAACCCGGTGAAACCGATAATCACTGATCGCTATTGCGTCATTCCGAAGGTATAAGTGGTGGAGCAAGGCTCTGTTTTCCAGGTCCAGTACACTTGCTGGAAAGCAGCCCCCACAGCCTCCACTTTCTCCTGCGGATCTTCGACAATAAAGAGGTCATCGTCCAAGACGGGCGTCCTCTGGATCAATTCCTGCTGTCAGAAGTACGTCTCTGTTGTCTGTCGTTCTCTGAAGTTTGAGACAGCTTGAGGGGTCTTTACAACCTGGGCTATGTAGACTCCATGATTATGTTCGGCTTACTTGTCATGTGACCTGATCCGGTTCGGGGAAAATGGTTTCTTGGGATGAGGTGAATACGCGAAATGTGATTGCTTTTTGTGTTGCTTTTTGCTGGGTACCTGTTAATTGCCAAATTTATTATGAGGCATCTGGGCGTTAATTTTCCTAGATTTTCCAGGTAGAAGGAAAATTAATGTTCGCACGGTTGCAGACTTCAACACTCCGTAGGAATTAATTCAAAATTCCTCTTATAATTTTATCTTCTATTTTTTTTATATCAGTTTCAATTTGTATACGAAAGAATTATATTTAATTCGTGAAACTTCTTAATGTTTCTTTGTTGGCAAAACCTTCTTTTTAACTTTCAGCGATTCTGAAATTCAACCACTGGCACTACCAGTGTCAGTTAGACAAAAATGTCTTTGTCTCTCTTTTTCTGCAAAGCTTCACATTGGAAACTCTAGAAAGCTCTTATTTTCCAGTATCGTTATTATTGACATCATTAAGAATCAATGTTCAATCTCGAGTCAAAATAATCCCGAATTTCTAGCCACTCGATCCCATCATAAAAATTGCATTGAGTGATCTGCAAAAGTTTCAGTCTAATGTCGTTTTCTATTGGTTTCACTCAAGAAGACACTCATTCTGTATCCAATGGAATAGTGCTTGTTACTTCTACTCAATTAGGATAATGTTTTTTCTTTTTATTAATTTGTTTATTAAAGTCTTTGTTTTCGAGTGCACAGTTAATTAAATGGACTTTTAAAAATAATATAAATTTGTACCGCAGTCTGTTTCGACGTTTGAGTATGAATGTATTAGTTCTTCTCGAATGGATTCTGCTTTGAAGTCAAGAAGAGAACTTCTTTTCTCAAAAAGAAGCAGAAGAGGATTTTTTCGCCAATGGAATGTGTTCGGGCCGCTGCTGTTTTATTATTTAGGTGTCTTACTTTTCGTTCTTCTTTTCATTCGTCGAATGTCTTTTCATCGATTCCATGGCAAAACACGTGAAATCATTTATTTATTTTACTTTAATTTCTCTTCATTTAGTATTAATTTTAAGTACAAAATCGGCTATGGACTTCAGGTTTTACTTAAGAAAGAAAATTACTTTTAATAGGATGTGATGGTGGTGGCGACGCACGGCGTGATTGTTAAAACGAATAAAATAAATTACATTAAGGAATTACTCGAGTATAATTCGGTATCGATGTCTTCATTTTTATTTTTGGTTTTATATAAAACTTACAAACTAAAAAAAAACACTTACAACTAATTATAAACTAAAAACAACATACTTACAAACTACTTACAGACTACTTACAAACTAGAACAGCCACAGCAAGCATTTCCGTTTTTATATTTTTTTTGTTTTATATTTTGTTTGTGTTTTGTATGTTTTATAATTTTTCTGAAATTTTGTACATTTTTTTTGGTGCCACCCTGACTGTCCCTTCTTAAAACTAACAACCTGAACCTATGTAAGTCGGCCATACAAAAAGAAACCAAGGTCAACTATTAAATGTCTGAAGGAACTTCATGTTCGTTTTTCAACCACCAGAATTGGTTCTCCTGCTTTACCCTATCTCTTCGGTCCCGTTCGGACACAGTCCTACTGAACCGAAGGTGCTCAGCTCCGTTTTGTGCGAGGACGTCTCGACTGTAAAGGAGCCGCCGATCTACAGTTCTACGGCCGACGTGGTAGATTAGCGGAACCGCCGCTCTATCCTGGATCAGCCCTCGACTTTCTAGGTGGAGGAATACATCGGGCGGAATAAAGCCGCTTAGACGCACACTCTCGTAGTATTCGTATTTAGGGTAATAAGCCCCGAAAATTAAGCTGTTAGACCAGGACATCGCTCTTGCAATGTGACCTCGAATAATGTGATTGCTTTTTGTGTTGCTTTTTGCTGGGTACCTGTTAATTGCCAAATTTATTATGAGGCTTCTGGGCGTTAATTTTCCTAGATTTTCCAGGTAGAAGGAAAATTAATGTTCGCACGGTTGCAGACTTCAACACTCCGTAGGAATTAATTCAAAATTCCTCTTATAATTTTATCTTCTATTTTTTTTATATCAGTTTCAATTTGTATACGAAAGAATTATATTTAATTCGTGAAACTTCTTAATGTTTCTTTGTTGGCAAAACCTTCTTTTTAACTTTCAGCGATTCTGAAATTCAACCACTGGCACTACCAGTGTCAGTTAGACAAAAATGTCTTTGTCTCTCTTTTTCTGCAAAGCTTCACATTGGAAACTCTAGAAAGCTCTTATTTTCCAGTATCGTTATTATTGACATCATTAAGAATCAATTTTCAATCTCGAGTCAAAATAATCCCGAATTTCTAGCCACTCGATCCCATCATAAAAATTGCATTGAGTGATCTGCAAAAGTTTCAGTCTAATGTCGTTTTCTATTGGTTTCACTCAAGAAGACACTCATTCTGTATCCAATGGAATAGTGCTTGTTACTTCTACTCAATTAGGATAATGTTTTTTCTTTTTATTAATTTGTTTATTAAAGTCTTTGTTTTCGAGTGCACAGTTAATTAAATGGACTTTTAAAAATAATATAAATTTGTACCGCAGTCTGTTTCGACGTTTGAGTATGAATGTATTAGTTCTTCTCGAATGGATTCTGCTTTGAAATCAAGAAGAGAACTTCTTTTCTCAAAAAGAAGCAGAAGAGGATTTTTTCGCCAATGGAATGTGTTCGGGCCGCTGCTGTTTTATTATTTAGGTGTCTTACTTTTCGTTCTTCTTTTCATTCGTCGAATGTCTTTTCATCGATTCCATGGCAAAACACGTGAAATCATTTATTTATTTTACTTTAATTTCTCTTCATTTAGTATTAATTTTAAGTACAAAATCGGCTATGGACTTCAGGTTTTACTTAAGAAAGAAAATTACTTTTAATAGGATGTGATGGTGGTGGCGACGCACGGCGTGATTGTTAAAACGAAAAAAATAAATTACATTAAGGAATTACTCGAGTATAATTGGGTATCGATGTCTTCATTTTTATTTTTGGTTTTATATAAAACTTACAAACTAAAAAAAAACACTTACAACTAATTATAAACTAAAAACAACATACTTACAAACTACTTACAGACTACTTACAAACTAGAACAGCCACAGCAAGCATTTCCGTTTTTATATTTTTTTTGTTTTATATTTTGTTTGTGTTTTGTATGTTTTATAATTTTTCTGAAATTTTGTACATTTTTTTTGGTGCCACCCTGACTGTCCCTTCTTAAAACTAACAACCTGAACCTATGTAAGTCGGCCATACAAAAAGAAACCAAGGTCAACTATTAAATGTCTGAAGGAACTTCATGTTCGTTTTTCAACCACCAGAATTGGTTCTCCTGCTTTACCCTATCTCTTCGGTCCCGTTCGGACACAGTCCTACTGAACCGAAGGTGCTCAGCTCCGTTTTGTGCGAGGACGTCTCGACTGTAAAGGAGCCGCCGATCTACAGTTCTACGGCCGACGTGGTAGATTAGCGGAACCGCCGCTCTATCCTGGATCAGCCCTCGACTTTCTAGGTGGAGGAATACATCGGGCGGAATAAAGCCGCTTAGACGCACACTCTCGTAGTATTCGTATTTAGGGTAATAAGCCCCGAAAATTAAGCTGTTAGACCAGGACATCGCTCTTGCAATGTGACCTCGAATAATGTGATTGCTTTTTGTGTTGCTTTTTGCTGGGTACCTGTTAATTGCCAAATTTATTATGAGGCTTCTGGGCGTTAATTTTCCTAGATTTTCCAGGTAGAAGGAAAATTAATGTTCGCACGGTTGCAGACTTCAACACTCCGTAGGAATTAATTCAAAATTCCTCTTATAATTTTATCTTCTATTTTTTTTATATCAGTTTCAATTTGTATACGAAAGAATTATATTTAATTCGTGAAACTTCTTAATGTTTCTTTGTTGGCAAAACCTTCTTTTTAACTTTCAGCGATTCTGAAATTCAACCACTGGCACTACCAGTGTCAGTTAGACAAAAATTTCTTTGTCTCTCTTTTTCTGCAAAGCTTCACATTGGAAACTCTAGAAAGCTCTTATTTTCCAGTATCGTTATTATTGGCATCATAAAGAATCAATTTTCAATCTCGAGTCAAAATAATCCCGAATTTCTAGCCACTCGATCCCATCATAAAAATTGCATTGAGTGATCTGTAAAAGTTTCAGTCTAATGTCGTTTTCTATTGGTTTCACTCAAGAAGACACTCATTCTGTATCCAATGGAATAGTGCTTGTTACTTCTACTCAATTAGGATAATGTTTTTTCTTTTTATTAATTTGTTTATTAAAGTCTTTGTTTTCGAGTGCACAGTTAATTAAATGGACTTTTAAAAATAATATAAATTTGTACCGCAGTCTGTTTCGACGTTTGAGTATGAATGTATTAGTTCTTCTCGAATGGATTCTGCTTTGAAATCAAGAAGAGAACTTCTTTTCTCAAAAAGAAGCAGAAGAGGATTTTTTCGCCAATGGAATGTGTTCGGGCCGCTGCTGTTTTATTATTTAGGTGTCTTACTTTTCGTTCTTCTTTTCATTCGTCGAATGTCTTTTCATCGATTCCATGGCAAAACACGTGAAATCATTTATTTATTTTACTTTAATTTCTCTTCATTTAGTATTAATTTTAAGTACAAAATCGGCTATGGACTTCAGGTTTTACTTAAGAAAGAAAATTACTTTTAATAGGATGTGATGGTGGTGGCGACGCACGGCGTGATTGTTAAAACGAATAAAATAAATTACATTAAGGAATTACTCGAGTATAATTCGGTATCGATGTCTTCATTTTTATTTTTGGTTTTATATAAAACTTACAAACTAAAAAAAAACACTTACAACTAATTATAAACTAAAAACAACATACTTACAAACTACTTACAGACTACTTACAAACTAGAACAGCCACAGCAAGCATTTCCGTTTTTATATTTTTTTTGTTTTATATTTTGTTTGTGTTTTGTATGTTTTATAATTTTTCTGAAATTTTGTACATTTTTTTTGGTGCCACCCTGACTGTCCCTTCTTAAAACTAACAACCTGAACCTATGTAAGTCGGCCATACAAAAAGAAACCAAGGTCAACTATTAAATGTCTGAAGGAACTTCATGTTCGTTTTTCAACCACCAGAATTGGTTCTCCTGCTTTACCCTATCTCTTCGGTCCCGTTCGGACACAGTCCTACTGAACCGAAGGTGCTCAGCTCCGTTTTGTGCGAGGACGTCTCGACTGTAAAGGAGCCGCCGATCTACAGTTCTACGGCCGACGTGGTAGATTAGCGGAACCGCCGCTCTATCCTGGATCATCCCTCGACTTTCTAGGTGGAGGAATACATCGGGCGGAATAAAGCCGCTTAGACGCACACTCTCGTAGTATTCGTATTTAGGGTAATAAGCCCCGAAAATTAAGCTGTTAGACCAGGACATCGCTCTTGCAATGTGACCTCGAATAAGCTTCAGCAAGAAATTATCTATCCTATTTATGTTGGCGCCGTTGTATAGAACCAGGTTGGAATAGTAATGTGTGTACTCCGACTCTGGTGTTCTGTGCAATCCAAGGCAGCGTCGAAGACACTGCCTCTCAAACACCCAAATCTCTTCCATTTGAGATGGAGCAACGTTGAACCAAACGGGGCATCCATAGGCAATCATCGGCCAGATAAGGGCCATAAAGCAAATCACCTTCACCCTGCTGTCAAGGCGGCTGCTATAAAACAACCGTTTCGTCAGGGCAAAAGCTCCCCTAGCCCTGGCAAGAGCAGCATTTATATGTCTGTCGAAATACAAATACTGATCTATCCAGATGCCAAGGTACTTTCCTACACTTTTATTCGCAAGTGGATGTTCATTTGGCCCTACGATCACCAGCTTGCTTGTGGCTCTAAGCAACGGAGTCCTAAACAAGATAGTTTCTGATTTCTGATTGATTGATTGATTTTCAACTTCGTCATCGTAATATTGCTGAATCTTCTCGCAGTCACGCGGCAAGGGATTTCTGATGACCCCGACTTTTGGAGCTGTTCTGTACGCAATTAGATCATCGACATACGCATTTGCTTGAGTTAGACTACTTTTCAGATCGCTGGTGTAAATGCTGAATAGAATCGGCGAGGTGACCGCTCCCTGCTGAAGACCGTTTTTAATATTAAAAGTTGTGGCTGAAGTCACATTTGCCATTCTTGACAACAAACTTTCTACCATTGAGCATATTATAAAGCATATACAATAGTGGTTTACTAATGCCAAGTCTTGTCAGCTTTAGATAAAGACCCTTCTCCAAATCAACCAGACAGGCACCCGTACACTGCTTCTTAGATTTGTTCTATTGGACATCAGAAACTAGTTTAGACGCGGCATGGATGGTGTCATATCCCGAATTGAAACTAAACTGATTGTCCGGTATGACATTATTGTCCTCTGCCTACTTAGACAGAGCTCTATTGATAACTTTTTCGAATACCTTATCCTTGTCCTTTCCCTTTTTCGGGAGAGGATGCATCACAGCAGTCTTCCACCGCACTGGATAATACACATTATTCAGAGCGTTGTTAAACAGAGTGGTATAATTGTCTACTGCTTTTTGAAATTAATGTCGAAGTACAACATTGGATATGCCATCGACTCCTGTTGACTTCTTTTTCTTTAATGAATCGAAGATGAGCTGGAGCTCCACCTTCGTAATTAACAGGGAACTGGGCCCGTTTTGCTCGGCGATTACGGCTTATGCCAAATGATCTACATTGAACCCGGTGAAACCGAGGTTCTCTGATTGCTATTGCGTCATTCCGAAGGTATCCAGTATCGTTATTATGGACATCATTTAGAATCAATTTTCAATCTCGAGTCAAAATAATCCCGAATTTCTAGCCACTCGATCCCATCATAAAAATTGCATTGAGTGATCTGCAAAAGTTTCAGTCTAATGTCGTTTTCTATTGGTTTCACTCAAGAAGACACTTATTCTGTATCCAATGGAACAGTGCTTGTTACTTCTACTCAATTATGATAATGATTTTTCTTTTTATTAATTTGTTTATTTAGGTCTTTGTTTTCGAGTGCACAGTTAATGAAATGGACTTTTAAAAATAATATAAATTTGTACCGCAGTCTGTTTCGACGTTTGAGTATGAATGTATTAGTTCTTCTCGAATGGATTCTGCTTTGAAATCAAGAAGAGAACTTCTTTTCTCAAAAAGAAGCAGAAGAGGATTTTTTCGCCAATGGAATGTGTTCGGGCCGCTGCTGTTTTATTATTTAGGTGTCTTACTTTTCGTTCTTCTTTTAATTCCTCGAATGTCTTTTCATCGATTCCATGGCAAAACACGTGAAATCATTTATTTATTTTACTTTAATTTCTCTTCATTTAGTATTAATTTTAAGTACAAAATCGGCTATGGACTTCAGGTTTTACTTAAGAAAGAAAATTACTTTTAATAGGATGTGATGGTGGTGGCGACGGCGTGAGAATAAATTACAATAAGGAATTACTCGAGTATAATTCGGTTACGATGTCTTCATTTTTATTTTTGGTCTTATATAAAACTTACAAACTAAAAAAACCACTTACAACTATTTATAAACTAATAACAACCTACTTACAAACTACTTACAGACTACTTACAAACTAGAACAGCCACAGCAAGCATTTACGTTTTTATTTTTTTTTTGTATTTTTTTTTTTTTTGTTTTATATTTTGTTTGTGTTTTGTATGTTTTATAATTTTTCTGAAATTTTGTAAATTTTTTTTGGTGCCACGCTGACTGTTCCTACTTAAAACTAACAACCTTAACCTATGTAAGTCGGCCATACAAAAAGAAACCAAGGTCAACTATTAAATGTCTGAAGGAACTTCATGTTCGTTTTTCAACCACCAGAACTGGTTCTCCTGCTTTACCCTATCTCTTCGGTCCCGTTCGGACACAGTCCTACTGAACCGAAGGTGCTCAGCTCCGTTTTGTGCGAGGACGTCTCGACTGTAAAGGAGCCGCCGATCAACAGTTCTACGGCCGACGTGGTAGATTAGCGGAACCGCCGCTCTATCCTGGATCAGCCCTCGACTTTCTAGGTGGAGGAATGCATCGGGCGGAATAAAGCCGCTTAGACGCACACTCTCGTAGTATCAGTCGATCTCGATCTGTGGAAGTGTGCGCACGTTATCGGCTTTCACAGTTTTCTTTAACTAAAATCGGAGTGACTTCAAAGTTTTAATTTTACCCAGCTATTTTTAATAGTGCAATAGCACAGAGGTAGAGGTGGCCGACCGACAACCTGAGGATCACAGGTTCGAGTCCCAGTCGGGCAAAAATTATTTGGCTGCTTTTTTTCACAATCGTGAAGTAGAAAACTTTATCGATTGGGAAAAGCAGCAAATGCAAACCAACAACACCGCGGGGACATCGAAAGATGCCCCAGCAACAACAATAAAGACAGCTATGGCACCACCAGCTAAAGCCATGGTTAGTGCCGTAGCACTAACAATAACAACAACCAAGCAAGCAATGGCACCACCAGCCATGCCATCAACAAGCGCCGTAGCAACAACGGCAAACCCACCAACGGCACCAACAGCCGATGCAAAAAATAAAAGAAGGAAGAGAATTAGCTGTGCGGCGAACTTGGTTAAGCGCCGCTCCACCACCACCTCAGCCCAGCTGCCAGCCGGGGTGAAGGAGACGGCGCGCACAGCCAAAACAACAGCAGCAGCAAAAATCAATCAACAACTGGATACCTCGCCATCCGATGACGACATCGAATATATGTCCGAAGGTGGCGAGGGATTATATACAACGGGGGATTCCAACAGAAACTTGCTTGTTGATCTAACCTCACCAGAGGCGTCCTCCGAAGAGGAAACTGAGGCGCAAATCGCACTTGATGAGCAAGCGATTAGCGAAAAAATTGATGCCATTCGGGGGGAAATGGAAAGGCTCAATTCCATTGTAACCCCTCTAATTCAAGCCCTGAAAAGCAAACAGGAAGCTCGACGAGAACGCGAGAGGCAGGAGCGCGACCTCAAAAAAGTGCTACAGGCGCCACAAAAAGCAGCGCCACAACAAGAGCTGGCACAGCCAAAGCGAAAGCAAGCTCAACAACAACAACAGCAAATACCACAGCAGAACCAAAAAGAGCAGCAACAACAACAGCTACCAAACGAACAAACACAGCAGCAACCGAAGGTGCAACGCACGAAAAAACAGCAGCAACAGCAAGAACAAAAAGTCCAAGAGCGGAGTAACCAGCAGCGGAACGAGCAGCAGCAGGGAGTACACCAGCAGCAGCCACAGCCGCCCCAAAATAAAAAAGAAAAAGTGCCACCAATCAACACTTACAAAATGGAATTGCAGGAAACTATTGACCTATGTAAGTCGGCCATAGGCCAAAACTTTTTTATTAAACGCTTAAGCAAAGATAGACATGCTATCCACTGCTCAACAGTGGCGCAGTATAAAATAATTAAAGAATTGTTAAAGAAATCCACGACTGAGTTCTTCAGTTTTACCCCCAAAGTGGATAAATATCAAACGGTCCTCTTGAAGGGCATAGATTCCTGCACGGAACCACAGGTGCTCTTAGATGAGCTCCGTCAAAAAGCGAGCGACGATCTCGACTTTATCGGGGTCAAGCCGTTCGCTACAGTCAGAGCCAGACGGGAGAAGCGGTCTTTGCCGTTCTTCTTAGTTCAGCTATCGCCCAGCAGCAAACTGGATAGGTTGAGGAGTATCTCCGTCCTCAACTACCAGGTTGTAACTTGGGATAGACTAAAGAGACGCGGTGACATGCTTCAATGCATGCGCTGCCAAAGGTTTGGCCACGCTGCAGCAAACTGCGAAATGCAGCCACGCTGCGTTAAGTGTGGTGAGGACCACATTAAGGGAGAGTGCAAGCTCGGAGAGGAAAGGGTCGAAGACATGACCCAGCTTAAATGTGCACTTTGCGGAAAGGAGGGGCACCCTGCTAATTATCGGGGTTGCTCAGCTTTTCAGCAAATTCGAATTAACAAAGCGGCTAAGCAGACAGCGGTAGAGATACGCCCATCAACGCGTGCTCCTACAACAACGCCCGTCAATCCCCAAATTTCCTACGCCCAAATGGCGGCAGGAAGGGGAAAAACGGTACAGCCTGCAGCTAAGACAGCCCAACCGGCCATAGTGGCAAAGGCGCCGGACGCTCAGGCCGAAATAAGAAGCATGTTGCTGGCAATTCAAGGCCAGTTGACAGGACTTCACAACCAGATAAAGGAGCAGGCGACTAGGGTAGACTATCTCTACTCTGTTTTGCCTAGCCTAACGCAAATTAGAGGTTAAAGGCGCGCTGTCAGAGAGGCCTCTTAGGATCCTTGCTGTGAATGTAAATTCACTGATTAGGACCGAACGTAGAGCTAATCTTTTCCAATTGTTGAAAGACCAAAGTCCAGATGTGTTTATGGCCAGTGAAACTAAGCTGAACCAGAAACATAAATTGACTAACAACAATTACAATATCGTTAGAAGAGATCGACCCAACTCCACTCAAGGGGGGGGGCGTCGCAATCTTCATACGAAAAGGCATAAATCATAAAGTTATATATAATAGTGATCTACGTAGATTTCGGCTGTTAGAGGCGTGTGTCGTATGCATTCCTCTCCAACAGGGGAAGCGAATGTATGTGATCGCGGCTTATGCACCGGAATCACCTCAGCCAACTGATTTTTTGACAGAGCTTGAAAAACTTTTCGAAAGTCTACACTTGAGCTTGGACGAAAATTACTTTCTCATGGCCGGTGATTTGAATGCCAAACACTTAGATTGGGGAAATCAAGTACAGAATCCGAGAGGTATTCATCTTTTTAATTGGATGAGTCAGTATAACGCTGAATATCGTATAGAACTGCTGGCCACGGATCGGCCATCGTTTCCAAGAAGCGGTGCCTATCTCGATTTATTGCTATTAGACGCAAGACTGACAATTACTGACACTATGGGTCAAAGACCAAGGAACTGTTTACGAACGATCGAGTACGATAGTGACCACTGCGGACTCGCTGCCGTAGTACAGCTTCCGAACGAGCTCGTGGAGCTGCATGAGTATGTACCTGTGCATACTTACAATTACAGTAAGGTGCGCTGGCCACGCTTTACCAACGCCTTAACGAGCGAAATTAGATCGAACAACATATCCCCACCAAATGACAGAAATTTGACAAATAACGAAATAGACCAATACTTAGAACAAATGGACGAGACAATCAAACGAACAATGAACAGAACAATACCGAAATACAAACAACGGGACGCAACCGACATGTACCGGAACGCGGCCATTGACGCATTACACCGACAAAAAAGTGGACTGCTGACAAGACTAAAACTCTTGTACCGACGGTTTACTGACCCACACAATCTGGAGATTAGGACACTGAAGTCGTCGATCAAGAACATCAACCAACTAATTAAAGAAAACTATCGGTTGTCAATTAATTTGTATTGGGATAACAAAATTCGGGCCGTTAACTCTAGTGACCCGAGCATGTTTCCCCAAATTAACAAGATATTCAGAAGGAATGATCAGAACGATCTTCCGTGTCTCAAGCTTCAGAGAACGACAGACAACAGAGACGTACTTCTGACAGCAGGAATTAATCCAGAGGACGCCGTCTTGGACGATGACCTCTTTATTGTCGAAGATCCGCAGGAGAAAGTGGAGGCTGTGGGGGCTGCTTTCCAGCAAGTGTACAAGGTGAATGCGTGCATTCGCCCGAATCACGACCTGGAAAACAGAGCCTTGCTCCATCACTTCTACCTTCGGAATGACATCACGCAATGGCGATCAGAGAACCTTGGTTTCACCGGGTTCAATGAAGATCATTTGGCAAACGCCATAATCGCCGAGCGAAATGGGCCCAGTTCCCTGTTTATTACGAAGGTTGAGCTCCAGCTCATCTTCGATTCATTAAAGAAGAAGAAGTCAGCAGGAGTCGATGGCATATCCAACGTTGTACTTCGACATTTACCTCAAGAAGCAGTAGACATTTATACCACTCTGTTTAACAACGCTCTGAATAATACATATTATCCAGTGCGGTGGAAGACAGCTGTGTTGCATCCTCTCCCGAAAAAGGGAAAGGACAACTCCAATCCGGCGAATCTCCGGTCGATAAGTCTTCTTCCGAGTATCAGCAAGGTATTCGAAAAAGTTATCAATAGAGCTCTGTCTAAGTGGGCAGAGGACAATAATATCATACCGGACAATCAGTTCGGTTTTAAGGCGGGACATGACACTATTCATGCCGCGTCGAAACTCGTTTCTGATGTCCAATGGAACAAATCTAAGAAGCAGTGTCCGGGTGCCTGTCTGGTTCATTTGGAGAAGGCCTTCGACACCGTATGGTTAGAGGGTCTTTATCTAAAGCTGACCAGACTTGGCATTAGTAAACCACTATTATATATGCTTTATGATATGCTCAATGGCAGAAAGTTTGTTGTCAAGAGTGGCAATGTAACTTCTGCCACAACCTTTAATATTAAAAATGGTCTTCAGCAGGGAGCGGTCAACTCGCCGATTCTATTCAGCATTTACACCAGCGATCTGATAAGTAGTCTAACTCAGGCAATTGCGTATGCCGACGATCTAATTGCGTACAGAACAGCTGCAAAAGTCGAGGACATCAGGATTCTTTTGCAGAGTGACTTCGATGAGATTCAACGATATTGTGATGACTGGAAGTTGAAAATCAACTTTCAGAAATCAGAAACTATCTTGTTTAGGACTCCGTTGCGTGGAGCCACAAGGGATACGAGAAAGAACTGGCGCAAGCTGGTGATCGTAGGGCCAAATGGACATCCACTGGCGAGTAAAAGTGTTGTAAAGTACCTTGGCATCTGGATGGATCAGTATTTGTATTTCGACAGACATATAAATGCTGCTCTGGCCAGGGCTAGGGGAGCTTTTGCCCTGACGAAACGGTTGTTTTATAGCAGCCGGCTTGACAGCAGGGTGAAGGTGATTTGCTACATGGCCCTTATCCGGCCGATGATTGCCTATGGATGCCCGTTTGGTTCACCGTTGCCCCATCTCAAATGGAAAAGATTCGGGTGTTTGAGAGGCAGTGTCTTCGACGCTGCCTTGGATTGCACAGAACACCAGAGTCGGAGTACAAACACTACTATTCCAACCTGGCTCTATACAACGGGGCCAACATAAACATGATAGATAATTTCTTGCTGAAGCTAATTCGGGGTCACATTGCAAGAGCGATGTCCTCGTCTAACAGCTTAATTTTCGGGGCTTATTACCCTAAATACGAATACTACGAGAGTGTGCGTCTAAGCGGCTTTATTCCGCCCGATGCATTCCTCCACCTAGACAGTCGAGGGTTGATCCAGGATAGAGCGGCGGTTCCGCTAATCTACCACGTCAGCCGTAGAACTGTAGATCGGCGGCTCCTTTACAGTCGAGACGTCCTCGCACAAGACGGAGCTGAGCACCTTCGGTTCAGTAGGACTTTGTCCGAACGGGACCGAAAAGATAGGGTAAAGCAGGAGAACCAGTTCTGGTGGTTGAAAAACGAAGATGAAGTTCCTTCAGACATTTAATAGTTGACCTTGCTATTTTCTTATGTATGGCCGACTTACATAGGTTTAGGTAGTAAGTTTTAAGTAGGGACAGTCAGGGTGGCGCCAAAAAAAAAAAAAAAAAAAAAAAAAATATAAAATCCACAAAAATACAAAAAAAAATTATAAAACCGGAAAATGCTTGCTGTGGCTGTTCTAGTTTGTAAGTAGTCTGTAAGTAGCTTATAAGTAGGTTGTAAATAGTTTTAAGTAGCTTTAAGTAGTTCTAATTAGTTTTAATTAGCTTTAATTTAGTTTTATGTAGTTTGTAAGTTTTATATAAAACCAAAAAAAAAATAAAGACAATGATACCGAGTTTTTTTGGAAATTCTTCTCGGTAAAAAATAAAACCGACCTGGATTTAGTATTAAGATAGTTCTTAGGCCGAAAGGCATTAGCATTAAGTTATTATAGTTTAACTTAGAGCGCCCGACTGGGGCCAGTAAGTTAGTTTTAAGATATTGATAAGTAGGCTAGTTTTTATGAATTTTTGTCTAGCTTTAAGATAGTTTTAAGAAAATTGAAAAATAAAAATGAATAAAAAAAAAAAAAAACTCTCGTAGTATTCGTATTTAGGGTAATAAGCCCCGAAAATTAAGCTGTAAGACCAGGACATCGCTCTTGCAATGTGACCTCGAATAAGCTTCAGCAAGAAATTATCTATCCTATTTTTGTTGGCGCCGTTGTATAGAACCAGGTTGGAATAGTAATGTGTGTACTCCGACTCTGGTGTTCTGTGCAATCCAAGGCAGCGTCGAAGACACTGCCTCTCAAACACCCGAATCTTTTCCATTTGAGATGGGCCAACGTTGAACCAAACCGGGCATACATAAGCAATCATCGGCCAGATAAGGGCCATAAAGCAAATCACCTTCACCCTGCTGTCAAGGCGACTGCTACAAAACAATCGTTTCGTCAGAGCAAAAGCTCCCCTAGCTTTGGCCAGAGCAGCATTTATATGTCTGTCGAAATACAAATACTGATCCATCCAGATGCCAAGGTACTTTACTACACTTTTATTCGCAAGTGGATGTTCATTTGGCCCTACGATCACCAGCTTGCTTGTGGCTCTAAGCAACGGAGTCCTAAACAAGATAGTTTCTGATTTCTGATTGATTGATTGATTTTCAACTTCGTCATCGCAATATTGCTGAATCTTCTCGCAGTCACGCGGCAAGGGATTCCTGATGACCCCGACTTTTGGAGTTGTTCTGTACGCAATTAGATCATCGACATACGCATTTGCTTGAGTTAGACTACGTTTCAGATCGCTGGTGTAAATGCTGAATAGAATCGGCGAGGTGACCGCTCCTTGCTGAAGACCGTTTTTAATATTAAGAGTTGTGGCTGAAGTCACATTTGCCATTCTTGACAACAAACTTTCTACCATTGAGGATATCATAAAACATATACAACCTTATCCTTGTCCTTTCCCTTTTTCGGGAGAGGATGCATCACAGCTGTTTTCCACCGCACTGGATAATACACATTATTCAGAGCGTTGTTAAACAGAGTGGTATAAATGTCTACTGCTTTTTGAGGTTAATGTCGAAGTACAACATTGGATATGTCATCGACGCCTGTTGATTTCTTTTTCTTTAATGAATCGAAGATGAGCTGGAGCTCCACCTTCGTAATTAACAGGGAACTGGGCCCGTTTTGCTCGGCGATTACGGCTTATGCCAAATGATCTTCATTGAACCCAGTGGAACCGACGATCTCTGATCGCTATTGCGTCATTCCGAAGGTATAAGTGGTGGAGCAAGGCTCTGTTTTCCAGGTCCAGTACACTTGCTGGAAAGCAGCCCCCACAGCCTCCACTTTCTCCTGCGGATCTTCGACAATAAAGAGGTCATCGTCCAAGACGGGCGTCCTCTGGATCAATTTCTGCTGTCAGAAGTACGTCTCTGTTGTCTGTCGTTCTCTGAAGTTTGAGACAGCTTGAGGGGTCTTTACAACCTGGGCTATGTAGACTCCATGATTATGTTCGGCTTACTTGTCATGTGACCTGATCCGGTTCGGGGAAAATGGTTTCTTGGGATGAGGTGAATACGCGAGATGTGATTGCTTTTTGTGTTGCTTTTTGCTGGGTACCTGTTAATTGCCAAATTTATTATGAGGCTTCTGGGCGTTAATTTTCCTAGATTTTCCAGGTAGAAGGAAAATTAATGTTCGCACGGTTGCAGACTTCAACACTCCGTAGGAATTAATTCAAAATTCCTCTTATAATTTTATCTTCTATTTTTTTTATATCAGTTTCAATTTGTATACGAAAGAATTATATTTAATTCGTGAAACTTCTTAATGTTTCTTTGTTGGCAAAACCTTCTTTTTAACTTTCAGCGATTCTGAAATTCAACCACTGGCACTACCAGTGTCAGTTAGACATAAATTTCTTTGTCTCTCTTTTTCTGCAAAGCTTCACATTGGAAACTCTAGAAAGCTCTTATTTTCCAGTATCGTTATTATTGACATCATTTAGAATCAATTTTCAATCTCGAGTCAAAATAATCCCGAATTTCTAGCCACTCGATCTCATCATAAAAATTGCATTGAGTGATCTGCAAAAGTTTCAGTCTAATGTCGTTTTCTATTGGTTTCACTCAAGAAGACACTCATTCTGTATCCAATGGAATAGTGCTTGTTACTTCTACTCAATTATGATAATGTTTTTTCTTTTTATTAATTTGTTTATTAAAGTCTTTGTTTTCGAGTGCACAGTTAATGAAATGGACTTTTAAAAATAATATAAATTTGTACCGTAGTCTGTTTCGACGTTTGAGTATGAATGTATTAGTTCTTCTCGAATGGATTCTGCTTTGAAATCAAGAAGAGAACTTCTCTTCTCAAAAAGAAGCAGAAGAGGATTTTTTCGCCAATGGAATGTGTTCGGGCCGCTGCTGTTTTATTATTTAGGTGTCTTACTTTTCGTTCTTCTTTTCATTCGTCGAATATCTTTTCATCGATTCCATGGCAAAACACGTGAAATCATTTATTTATTTTACTTTAATTTCTCTTCATTTAGTATTAATTTTAAGTACAAAATCGGCTATGGACTTCAGGTTTTACTTAAGAAAGAAAATTACTTTTAATAGGATGTGATGGTGGTGGCGACGCACGGCGTGATTGTAAAAACGAATAAAATAAATTACATTAAGGAATTACTCGAGTATAATTCGGTATCGATGTCTTCATTTTTATTTTTGGTTTTATATAAAACTTACAAACTAAAAAAAACCACTTACAACTAATTATAAACTAATAACAACCTACTTACAAACTACTTACAGACTACTTACAAACTAGAACAACCACAGCAAGCATTTCCGTATGTTTTATAATTTTTCTGAAATTTTGTAAATTTTTTTTTGGTGCCACCCTGACTGTCCCTACTTAAAACTAACAACCTGAACCTATGTAAGTCGGCCATACAAAAAGAAACCAAGGTCAACTATTAAATGTCTGAAGGAACTTCATGTTCGTTTTTCAACCACCAGAACTGGTTCTCCTGCTTTACCCTATCTCTTCGGTCCCGTTCGGACACAGTCCTACTGAACCGAAGGTGCTCAGCTCCGTTTTGTGCGAGGACGTCTCGACTGTAAAGGAGCCGCCGATCTACAGTTCTACGGCCGACGTGGTAGATTAGCGGAACCGCCGCTCTATCCTGGATCAGCCCTCGACTTTCTAGGTGGAGGAATGCATCGGGCGGAATAAAGCCGCTTAGACGCACACTCTCGTAGTATTCGTATTTAGGGTAATAAGCCCCGAAAATTAAGCTGTAAGACCAGGACATCGCTCTTGCAATGTGACCTCGAATAAGCTTCAGCAAGAAATTATCTATCCTATTTATGTTGGCGCCGTTGTATAGAATCAGGTTGGAATAGTAATGTGTGTACTCCGACTCTGGTGTTCTGTGCAATCCAAGGCAGCGTCGAAGACACTGCCTCTCAAACACCCGAATCTTTTCCATTTGAGATGGGCCAACGTTGAACCAAACCGGGCATCCATAGGCAATCATCGGCCGGATAAGGGCCATAAAGCAAATCACCTTCACCCTGCTGTCAAGGCGGCTGCTATAAAACAACCGTTTCGTCAGGGCAAAAGCTCCCCTAGCCCTGGCAAGAGCAGCATTTATATGTCTGTCGAAATACAAATACTGATTTATCCAGATGCCAAGGTACTTTCCTACACTTTTATTCGCAAGTGGATGTTCATTTGGCCCTACGATCACCAGCTTGCTTGTGGCTCTAAGCAACGGAGTCCTAAACAAGAAAGTTTCTGATTTCTGATTGATTGATTGAATTTCAACTTCGTCATCGCAATATGGCTGAATCTTCTCGCAGTCACGCGGCAAGGGATTCCTGATGACCCCGACTTTTGGAGCTGTTCTGTACGCAATTAGATCATCGACATACGCATTTGCTTGAGTTAGACTACTTTTCAGATCGCTGGTGTAAATGCTGAATAGAATCGGCGAGGTGACCGCTCCCTGCTGAAGACCGTTTTTAATATTAAAAGTTGTGGCAGAAGTCACATTTGCCATCCTTGACAACAAACTTTCTACCATTGACCATATCATAAAGCATATACAATAGTGGTTTACTAATGCCAAGTCTTGTCAGCTTTAGATAAAGACCCTCTAACCATACGGCGTCGAAGGCCTTCTCCAAATCAACCAGACAGGCACCCGTACACTGCTTCTTAGATTTGTTCTATTGGACATCAGAAACTAGTTTAGACGCGGCATGGATGGTGTCATATCCCGAATTGAAACTAAACTGATTGTCCGGTATGACATTATTGTCCTCTGCCTACTTAGACAGAGCTCTGTTGTGCCCTTAGTCACAGAGACCACACACAGTTCCCACAATTACCCAATTCCTATGAATCGCATTCAAGACACATGGCATAGTTCGATTACGACCAAGTGTTCCGCATGTGTCATGTATATTGTTATACAATCATTATCATAGGAACGGCAATCGAACTATGTCAACTAAATAAAAACAATACAATAAGGGATCATATTGCAATACTGACCCATCGTAGTGTAACTATGTCAAGTGTGACACATGTTGATGTTGCACTATTGTATTCTTATTTATTAAACAAACAAACTGTGTCAAGCGAATGGAAATAGAATGCGTGGTTGACCTGGAGGAAGTGACGATCTAGGCAATAGAAGAGGTAGCGTAAGAAATGATGAGTAGAAGTTCGGTCACTCTGTTTCGAAGACTTAAAGATAGAAGTTGTGTTTTATTTACATTTTCAAAACACAACATTTGGTGGCAGCGGTGGGATTTTAAAATCAAAGCATCTGGTTTTAATCCCGAAACATTTCGCAAAAGCAAATTTTCGAGTGAAAGCAAATAAATTTAAAAAAAAAAAAGGATAGTAACAATTTTAAGTTAACGAAATAAAAAATAGTGAGAGTGAGAGTAAAAAAAAAAAAAAAAAAAAATTAAAAAAAAAAAAATATAAGTGACTGAAAAACATATTAATCAATAAAAAAAAAAGAAAATTGAACAATATCCCACAGAGGTACGCGAATTCCTGTGGTCGAAAAATTGAAGGAAGGAAGAAATTGCCACGCCGAGGCAATCAACAAGGAAGGAAGAAATTGCCAATATATCAATCAACAAGAGCGAAAAACACAACATTATCAATCAACAAGAGCGAAAAACACAACATTAAAAACAAACATGTTATCGGAAGATATAAATTAGTTATTATTTGTTATTATTCTGTTTACTATTTTGCATATAAATTAATTTTACTTAAGCCAGTTGTTCCTCCCAAACTCATTGCCCATTTCCTTTTAAATTCTTTGCCCAATTTTTTGTTTGGTTTGTCTGTTGCCTTTAGTTGTTTTCTTCTCTTTTATTGGACATTTTATATGCCTAACTTGAATTTACATATTTCTCTAAGAAATAGAAAGGTCGCGCGTCCCCGCAGATCTTCAGACAGTGAGTTGACTGTTGCTGTTAAAACAAAACGTGGTGACATAGAAAAATCAACTTCAAGCGTTCACTCTATAAAAAAAGATACCGTAATGACATTCAATGCTTCTCAAGCTATTAAACTCATACCAGAGTTTCATGGAAATATTAAGAATTTAGATAGATTTATTCAATTAATTGATCTTCAATCAAAAAAAACCCCCACCGAACCCGAAAAAGCAGAACTAATTGATATAGTCAAGTCAAAACTAACTGGCCGGGCATATAATGTTATAATAAAATATAACGAGTATAATGCCTGGGAAGAGTTAAAAGAGGCTCTGATAAAGAACTTTCGGAAAACTAGGTCCGTACAAGTAATACAAACCGAAATTTTTCAATTTAAACAGGGCTATAAAGAACCCATAAGTACTTACGCGGAAAGAGCTAACGCCCTTTTCGATGAACTTAATAACGCTAATGCCAGTACTAAAGATGACGCTGCTAATACAGCCATTAGAAATCTTAACAGCGTTACAATTCTAAATAGTTTCTGTAGCGGTCTAATCCCTCAGCTCAAAACCCTTGTTAAAAGCGCTAGATGCAAAGATCTAGATGAAGCTATAAACATAGCAATGGAAGAAGAAAAACTTCTTACCACTGTTGAAAACAAATATTGCCACAACTGCCAAACAAAGACACACAACACAATAGAGTGTCGCTTTCAGCAAAGCACAGACAGATATTTTAACAATTCAAGAACTAATAGACTGAATTCTAATACAAATCAGTATGTGAAAGTTAATAATGTACAAAATACCATCACATGTCGCTATTGCAAAAATCTGGGTCATACAATAGACCAGTGCAGAAAAAGGCGATTCAACAATAGTAGGCAAGACAATACACCTCAACGTGGAATCTCACAAAGTACGGGAAACTACCAAAGACCTGGCCCGTCCAACACCCGGAACCAGGTAAAGCACATAAATTAAGGTGTGAAAACGATAGTAAATCAGCTAAACCACTGTATCCACTATATCCACAATCTCAGAATCGAAATTCAATTTCTCTGCATCCACTGAATCCACTGTATCAAGAATCTCAAAATGAAGATTCAATCTCACTGCATCCACTGAATCCACTGAATCAAGAATCTCAAAATGAAGATTCAATCTCACTGCATCCACTGAATCCACTGTCTCAAAACAAAAAGACAAATTCACTGAATCCACTGTCGCATAAAATCAAATCAAACCCACTGAATCCACTGTCTCAAAACAAAAAGACAAATTCACTGAATCCACTGTCGCATAAAAACAAATCAAACCCACTGAATCCTCTGTCTCAAAGCAACAAATCAAATTCACTGAATTCACCGACTCAAAACAAAAGTTCAAACCCATTTAGAAATGAAGACGTTGAGTTGCCAAATTTCAATAGAAAACGAGACAACGTATCTAAAAATCTTAGATATAACCATGACTCTACAAGAAATAGAAATATTTTACTAAATCAAAGCCACCGGCAAAATAGAAGTGCCACACAAATAAATAATCTACAAGATTTTCTGAAGGAACCGATTAGTTATGATATAAATTCCACTTCTTCTCAAAACCCTAAAAGTATGTTTAATCAAAACGAAAAATCGAAATGCGTTGCTCATATAGGCTGTCTAAATAATGCTTCTAATTTCAAGAGTGAAATTAATATAAATTCAAAGGATACTATCTCCAACAAAAACATTATGCTTTTAGACACGGGTGCAAGCCTGAGTTTAATAAAAATAAATAAATTGAACAAGGAACTTTGGGTTCATACCAATAATATAACTGAATTGAAAGGCATAGGTAGTACTCCTATTTCGACACTGTTCACAATTCTTCTAAATATAGAAATAACACCAGGAGCAAAACTAAGATATTTATTTCATGTAGTGCCCGAAAATTTCCCCATAACCCAAGATGGAATTTTAGGTGAAGACCTATTTCGAAATTTCAAAGCTATACTTAATTATAAAGACAATACCTTAACATACTATTACAAGAATAAGAGATACACCATAGACTTCGTTAATAAACGAAAATCTATTACTATACCTGCTAGATCTGAGAGAATAATGAAATATGGTCCTATTCACGATCCCTCGAACCGCATATACTTCGCACAAGAAATTCGTCCTCAAGTCTATACCTCTTCTGCTTTGACAGAACCAGCACATGGATATATATATATGTCCGTGTTAAACGCCAACAATGAAGATGTCGTCCTACAAGATCTTAATTTAGAATTTGTAAATAGTAATGACTATTACATTTATAAGTTAAATTCATTTGATATGTTATAAACGACAGATTGAGTAAGATCCAAAACCAACTCCGATTAGATCACTTAAATAGTGAAAAAAAGAAATCTATTGTCGATATTTGTCGAAATTACAACCATTTATTCTTTCTCGATGGTGATACCTTGTCAACTACGTCTGGAATTACACATCAAATAAAAACAAAACCAAATATACCTCCAGTCAACATTCGACCATACCGTTTAGCACAAATTCACACTCAAGAAATAAAGAATCAAGTGGACAAAATGTTGCATGATGAAATAATTAGACCAAGTTCAAGTCCATGGAACTCTCCTCTATTAGTCGTGCCCAAGAAAGGAAAACAGAAGTGGAGAGTAGTAGTGGACTACAGAAAACTAAACGAAGTGACCATAGCGGATGCTTATCCAATACCAAATATCGAAGACATCCTGGGACAACTGGGTGATTCGAAGTACTTCACCACATTGGATCTAGCCAGTGGATTTCACCAAATTGAAGTTACTGAGGAAGACAAAGAGAAAACAGCATTCAGTACACCTAACATTTCGAGTTCAATAGAATGCCATTTGGTTTACGTAATGCTCCCCCCACTTTTCAGCGGTTGATGAATAAAGTCCTCACGGGACTACAAGGCATAAAATGTTTAGTATATCTGGATGATATAATGATATATGGAAAAAACTTGGATGATCATAACAAAAAACTAATTGAAGTATTTCAAGCCTTAGATAAATACAATCTTAAAATTCAATTAGAGAAGTGCAAGTTTCTAGAGAAAGAAGTGATGTATTTAGGACACGTTATTTCGGAATCAGGAGTAAAACCTGATCCAGAAAAGATCTCGGCGATTCAAAATATAGAGATTCCCAAAAACCAAAAAGATATTAAATCTTTTCTTGGTTTAGCAGGATATTACAGAAAGTTCATAAAAAACTTTTCTAAAATAGCTAATCCCCTGAACAAACTTCTACGTAAAGACGTACTCTTTAAATGGGATGCGTTTTGCGATGAGTCCTTTAATCAATTAAAACAAGCAATTATCGAACCCCCTATTCTACAATATCCTAGTTTCGAAAAAACTTTCTATATAACAACAGATGCAAGCAATGAAGCTATAGGTGCAGTTATGTCACAGAAAGACAACAATGAAAACGATTTACCTATAGCCTTTGCTAGTAGAATATTAAATAAATCAGAAAAAAACTATTCCACTATAGAAAAAGAAGCTTTAGCTGTTGTTTGGGCGGTAACGCATTTCCGGCCATATGTGTACGGAAGACACTTTGAAGTAATTACCGATCACAAGCCACTTGTATGGATGTTTAACCTTAAAGATCCTTCTTCGAGAATAATGCGCTGGCGTATTAAACTTGAAGAGTATGACTTCACGGTTTCTCATAAAGCAGGTCATCTTAACACAAATGCAGACGCTTTGTCTCGTTTGAATGTAGCTGAAGTCAAAGTGATAACGCGAAGTCATAACAAAGTCTCGCCTATTGAAAAACCTGATGTAAGTCAGAACATTGTCGAAGTCTCTAGTCCAGAGGAGATCAAGAAAATTTTACATGAATTTCATGACATACCTTTAGGTGGTCACCAAGGAGTTAAACGTACGCTCAAACGCATAAAAAAGACATACAAATGGAAAAGCATGTATGAAGACATAAAGAAATACATTGCGTCATGTGAACTTTGCCAGAAGAATAAGTTGTATACGCGAAACAAATTACCAATGGTCATCACTACAACAGCTAAAACTCCATTCGAAAGAATAGCTCTCGATATAGTTGGACCACTTCCTATTTCAGAAAACGAAAATAAGTACATACTGACGTTCCAAGACGATCTGACCAAATTTGCACAAGCCATAGCCATACCCAATCAAGAAGCCAGAACGGTAGCCGAAGCACTAGTAAAGAAAATAATTTGTACCTACGGGATTCCTCAAACAATTCTTACAGATCAAGGGACAAATTTTACAAGTGAATTGTTTAAAAATGTTTGCAAAATCTTAAAAATCAATAAAATACAAACTAGTCCGTACCATCCACAGTCAAACGGTGCCCTTGAAAGGTCACATAGAACATTAGGTGATTACCTTAGAAATTATACAAGTAAAGATCAATCAAATTGGGATAGTTATCTGGAGTATGCAATATTTTGCTACAACACAACCCCACATTCCAGCACAAACTACAGTCCATTCGAAGTTCTTTTCGGTTTCGAAGCACCGATTCCTTCCGTGCTGAACAGAAGCGTACAACCAACATACAACTATGACGATTATGTCTCAGAAATGAAGGCAAAAATGCAAACTGGTTATGAGTTAATTCGTAACAATCAAATAAAGGCTAAAGAGAAATCTAAAGCATATTACGATAAAAATTCTAAACAGGCGAGCTATAAAGTTGGTGACAAAGTATTAGTGGAAATCAAGAACCGATCGAATAAAAAACTCTCTCCAATTTTCGAAGGACCATACGAAATAACCGAAGTTTTGTTCCCAGAAAACTCAAAAATAAAAGTAGGAAGAAAAGAAAAAGTTGTTCACAATAACCTAATCAAACACTACAACCGAAGAGACACAACACACACAACAGTTTAAACACACCCAAACTCTCTAAAACAAAAAACAACACATACATAAGTACAATACCCAAATACTCATATAATATCGCTGTTTGTCATGCCCAATCCAACAAGCGTTAGGATTTTGTGCGGAGACGTACCAAAAACGATCACAATATCTGACAGTGGAATTTTAAGTATAGACCCATTCTGTAAAGCAATAACAAAAGAAGTTTACCTCCAGGCATCAAACACCATATACAATAAAACTCCTACTTCATACTTTTTAGAAGAATCAACCATACCCGAAGACATAATAATCCCAACCAATTTATCCCAAATTTCACCCCATACCACCCATATAGAAAAACTGGACTTAGACAATTATAGTATTAATATAAAAGATTTAATAAAGAAAAACTATTTGTTATTCCATGTCAAACACGATCATGTTAACATTTCCGTTTCCATTATCATTTTTATTTGTGTAATTGTAGCTTTATATGTAACATTTAAAAAATTTATTAAAATAAAATGTACAATAAATAATAAGTCAACAAAAAAATGTGAACAATCTTGAAGAAAACGTAACACCTGGCGTTGATGAAACAACACGAGTATAAAAAAAATGTACAAATCCAAAATGTAAAAAAAAAAAAATTTTAATTTATAACGATTATAAAAAAAAAATATATTAATATGCACCTATAGATTCAAAATAAATAAATGCATTGTGATGATCATCTATTCGTCATCATCTTGCGCACCTAAAACCGAAAGATCTCACTCGTTGCCTCGTACGCCTTTCGTATTTTAAGGGGGGAGGAGTGTTGTGCCCTTAGTCACAGAGACCACACACAGTTCCCACAATTACCCAATTCCTAAAAATCGCATTCAAGACACATGACATAGTTCGATTACGACCAAGTGTTCCGCATGTGTCATGTATATTGTTATACAATCATTATCATAGGAACGGCAATCGAACTATGTCAACTAAATAAAAACAATACAATAAGGGATCATATAGCAATACTGACCCATCGTAGTGTAACTATGTCAAGTGTGACACATGTTGATGTTGCACTATTGTATTGTTATTTATTAAACAAACAAACTGTGTCAAGCGAATGGAAATAGAATGCGTGGTTGACCTGGAGGAAGTGACGATCTAGGCAATAGAAGAGGTAGCGTAAGAAATGATGAGTAGAAGTTCGGTCACTCTGTTTCGAAGACTTAAAGATAGAAGTTGTGTTTTATTTACATTTTCAAAACACAACAGCTCTATTGATACCTTATCCTTGTCCTTTCCCTTTTTCGGGAGAGGATGCATCACAGCTGTCTTTCACCGCACTGGATAATACACATTATTCAGAGCGTTGTTAAACAGAGTGGTATAAATGTCTACTGCTTTTTGAGGTTAATGTCGAAGTACAACATTGGATATGCCATCGACGCCTGTTGACTTCTTTTTCTTTAATGAATCGAAGATGAGCTGGAGCTCCACCTTCGTAATTAACAGGGAACTGGGCCCGTTTTGCTCGGCGATTACGGCTTATGCCAAATGATCTTCATTGAACCCGGTGAAACCGATAATCACTGATCGCTATTGCGTCATTCCGAAGGTATAAGTGGTGGAGCAAGGCTCTGTTTTCCAGGTCCAGTACACTTGCTGGAAAGCAGCCCCCACAGCCTCCACTTTCTCCTGCGGATCTTCGACAATAAAGAGGTCATCGTCCAAGACGGGCGTCCTCTGGATCAATTCCTGCTGTCAGAAGTACGTCTCTGTTGTCTGCCGTTCTCTGAAGTTTGAGACAGCTTGAGGGGTCTTTACAACCTGGGCTATGTAGACTCCATGATTATGTTCGGCTTACTTGTCATGTGACCTGATCCGGTTCGGGGAAAATGGTTTCTTGGGATGAGGTGAATACGCAAAATGTGATTGCTTTTTTTTTTTTGCTGGGTACCTGTTAATTGCCAAATTTATTATGAGGCTTCTGGGCGTTAATTTTCCTAGATTTTCCAGGTAGAAGGAAACTATCAGTGTCAGTTAGACAAAAATTTCTTTGTCTCTCTTTTTCTGCAAAGCTTCACATTGGAAACTCTAGAAAGCTCTTATTTTCCAGTATCGTTATTATTGACATCATTAAGAATCAATTTTCAATCTCGAGTCAAAATAATCCCGAATTTCTAGCCACTCGATCCCATCATAAAAATTGCATTGAGTGATCTGCAAAAGTTTCAGTCTAATGTCGTTTTCTATTGGTTTCACTCAAGAAGACACTCATTCTGTATCCAATGGAATAGTGCTTGTTACTTCTACTCAATTATGATAATGTTTTTTCTTTTTATTAATTTGTTTATTAAAGTCTTTGTTTTCGAGTGCACAGTTAATGAAATGGACTTTTAAAAATAATATAAATTTGTACCGCAGTCTGTTTCGACGTTTGAGTATGAATGTATTAGTTCTTCTCGAATGGATTCTGCTTTGAAATCAAGAAGAGAACTTCTCTTCTCAAAAAGAAGCAGAAGAGGATTTTTTCGCCAATGGAATGTGTTCGGGCCGCTGCTGTTTTATTATATAGGTGTCTTACTTTTCGTTCTTCTTTTAATTCCTCGAATGTCTTTTCATCGATTCCATGGCAAAACACGTGAAATCATTTATTTATTTTACTTTAATTTCTCTTCATTTAGTATTAATTTTAAGTACAAAATCGGCTATGGACTTCAGGTTTTACTTAAGAAAGAAAATTACTTTTAATAGGATGTGATGGTGGTGGCGACGGCGTGATTGTAAAAACGAATAAAATAAATTACATTAAGGAATTACTCGAGTATAATTCGGTATCGATGTCTTCATTTTTATTTTTGGTTTTATATAAAACTTACAAACTAAAAAAAACCACTTACAACTAATTATAAACTAATAACAACATACTTACAAACTACTTACAGACTACTTACAAACTAGAACAACCACAGCAAGCATTTCCGTTTTTATATTTTTGTTTTGTTTTATATTTTGTTTGTGTTTTGTATGTTTTATAATTTTTCTGAAATTTTGTAAATTTTTTTTTGGTGCCACCCTGACTGTCCCTACTTAAAACTAACAACCTGAACCTATGTAAGTCGGCCATACAAAAAGAAACCAAGGTCAACTATTAAATGTCTGAAGGAACTTCATGTTCGTTTTTCAACCACCAGAACTGGTTCTCCTGCTTTACCCTATCTCTTCGGTCCCGTTCGGACACAGTCCTACTGAACCGAAGGTGCTCAGCTCCGTTTTGTGCGAGGACGTCTCGACTGTAAAGGAGCCGCCGATCTACAGTTCTACGGCCGACGTGGTAGATTAGCGGAACCGCCACTCTATCCTGGATCAGCCCTCGACTTCCTAGGTGGAGGAATGCATCGGGCGGAATAAAGCCGCTTAGACGCACACTCTCGTAGTATTCGTATTTAGGCTAATAAGCCCCGAAAATTAAGCTGTAAGACCAGGACATCGCTCTTGCAATGTGACCTCGAATAAGCTTCAGCAAGAAATTATCTATCCTATTTATGTTGGCGCCGTTGTATAGAACCAGGTTGGAATAGTAATGTGTGTACTCCGACTCTGGTGTTCTGTGCAATCCAAGGCAGCGTCGAAGACACTGCCTCTCAAACACCCGAATCTCTTCCATTTGAGATGGGGCAAGGTTGAACCAAACGGGGCATCCATAGGCAATCATCGGCCGGATAAGGGCCATAAAGCAAATCACCTTCACCCTGCTGTCAAGGCGGCTGCTATAAAACAACCGTTTCGTCAGGGCAAAAGCTCCCCTAGCCCTGGCAAGAGCAGCATTTATATGTCTGTCGAAATACAAATACTGATCTATCCAGATGCCAAGGTACTTTCCTACACTTTTATTCGCAAGTGGATGTTCATTTGGCCCTACGATCACCAGCTTGCTTGTGGCTCTAAGCAACGGAGTCCTAAACAAGATAGTTTCTGATTTCTGATTGATTGATTGAATTTCAACTTCGTCATCGTAATATTGCTGAATCTTCTCGCAGTCACGCGGCAAGGGATTCCTGATGACCCCGACTTTTGGAGCTGTTCTGTACGCAATTAGATCATCGACATACGCATTTGCTTGAGTTAGACTACTTTTCAGATCGCTGGTGTAAATGCTGAATAGAATCGGCGAGGTGACCGCTCCCTGCTGAAGACCGTTTTTAATATTAAAAGTTGTGGCTGAAGTCACATTTGCCATTCTTGACAACAAACTTTCTACCATTGAGCATATTATAAAGCATATACAATAGTGGTTTACTAATGCCAAGTCTTGTCAGCTTTAGATTAAGACCCTTCTCCAAATCAACCAGACAGGCACCCGTACACTGCTTCTTAGATTTGTTCTATTGGACATCAGAAACTAGTTTAGACGCGGCATGGATGGTGTCATATCCCGAATTGAAACTAAACTGATTGTCCGGTATGACATTATTGTCCTCTGCCTACTTAGACAGGGCTCTATTGATAACTTTTTCGAATACCTTATCCTTGTCCTTTCCCTTTTTCGGGAGAGGATGCATCACAGCTGTCTTCCACCGCACTGGATAATACACATTATTCAGAGCGTTGTTAAACAGAGTGGTATAAATGTCTACTGCTTTTTGAGGTTAATGTCGAAGTACAACATTGGATATGCCATCGACGCCTGTTGACTTCTTTTTCTTTAATGAATCGAAGATGAGCTGGAGCTCCACCTTCGTAATTAACAGGGAACTGGGCCCGTTTTGCTCGGCGATTACGGCTTATGCCAAATGATCTTCATTGAACCCGGTGAAACCGATAATCACTGATCGCTATTGCGTCATTCCGAAGGTATAAGTGGTGGAGCAAGGCTCTGTTTTCCAGGTCCAGTACACTTGCTGGAAAGCAGCCCCCACAGCCTCCACTTTCTCCTGCGGATCTTCGACAATAAAGAGGTCATCGTCCAAGACGGGCGTCCTCTGGATCAATTCCTGCTGTCAGAAGTACGTCTCTGTTGTCTGCCGTTCTCTGAAGTTTGAGACAGCTTGAGGGGTCTTTACAACCTGGGCTATGTAGACTCCATGATTATGTTCGGCTTACTTGTCATGTGACCTGATCCGGTTCGGGGAAAATGGTTTCTTGGGATGAGGTGAATACGCAAAATGTGATTGCTTTTTTTTTTGCTGGGTACCTGTTAATTGCCAAATTTATTATGAGGCTTCTGGGCGTTAATTTTCCTAGATTTTCCAGGTAGAAGGAAACTATCAGTGTCAGTTAGACAAAAATTTCTTTGTCTCTCTTTTTCTGCAAAGCTTCACATTGAAAACTCTAGAAAGCTCTTATTTTCCAGTATCGTTATTATTGACATCATTAAGAATCAATTTTCAATCTCGAGTCAAAATAATCCCGAATTTCTAGCCTCTCGATCCCATCATAAAAATTGCATTGAGTGATCTGCAAAAGTTTCAGTCTAATGTCGTTTTCTATTGGTTTCACTCAAGAAGACACTCATTCTGTATCCAATGGAATAGTGCTTGTTACTTCTACTCAATTATGATAATGTTTTTTCTTTTTATTAATTTGTTTATTAAAGTCTTTGTTTTCGAGTGCACAGTTAATGAAATGGACTTTTAAAAATAATATAAATTTGTACCGCAGTCTGTTTCGACGTTTGAGTATGAATGTATTAGTTCTTCTCGAATAGATTCTGCTTTGAAATCAAGAAGAGAACTTCTCTTCTCAAAAAGGAAGCAGAAGAGGATTTTTTCGCCAATGGAATGTGTTCGGGCCGCTGCTGTTTTATTATATAGGTGTCTTACTTTTCGTTCTTCTTTTAATTCCTCGAATGTCTTTTCATCGATTCCATGGCAAAACACGTGAAATCATTTATTTATTTTACTTTAATTTCTCTTCATTTAGTATTAATTTTAAGTACAAAATCGGCTATGGACTTCAGGTTTTACTTAAGAAAGAAAATTACTTTTAATAGGATGTGATGGTGGTGGCGACGGCGTGATTGTAAAAACGAATAAAATAAATTACATTAAGGAATTACTCGAGTATAATTCGGTATCGATGTCTTCATTTTTATTTTTGGTTTTATATAAAACTTACAAACTAAAAAAAACCACTTACAACTAATTATAAACTAATAACAACCTACTTACAAACTACTTACAGACTACTTACAAACTAGAACAACCACAGCAAGCATTTCCGTTTTTATATTTTTTTTTTGTTTTATATTTTTTTTTGGTTTATATTTTGTTTGTGTTTTGTATGTTTTATAATTTTTCTGAAATTTTGTAAATTTTTTTTGGTGCCACCCTGACTGTCCCTACTTAAAACTAACAACCTGAACCTATGTAAGTCGGCCATACAAAAAGAAACCAAGGTCAACTATTAAATGTCTGAAGGAACTTCATGTTCGTTTTTCAACCACCAGAACTGGTTCTCCTGCTTTACCCTATCTCTTCGGTCCCGTTCGGACACAGTCCTACTGAACCGAAGGTGCTCAGCTCCGCCGATCTACAGTTCTACGGCCGACGTGGTAGATTAGCGGAACCGCCGCTCTATCCTGGATCAGCCCTCGACTTCCTAGGTGGAGGAATGCATCGGGCGGAATAGAGCCGCTTAGACGCACACTCTCGTAGTATTCGTATTTAGGGTAATAAGCCCCGAAAATTAAGCTGTAAGACCAGGACATCGCTCTTGCAATGTGACCTCGAATAAGCTTCAGCAAGAAATTATCTATCCTATTTATGTTGGCGCCGTTGTATAGAACCAGGTTGGAATAGTAATGTGTGTACTCCGACTCTGGTGTTCTGTGCAATCCAAGGCAGCGTCGAAGACACTGCCTCTCAAACACCCGAATCTCTTCCATTTGAGATGGGGCAAGGTTGAACCAAACGGGGCATCCATAGGCAATCATCGGCCGGATAAGGGCCATAAAGCAAATCACCTTCACCCTGCTGTCAAGGCGGCTGCTATAAAACAACCGTTTCGTCAGCGCAAAAGCTCCCCTAGCCCTGGCAAGAGCAGCATTTATATGTCTGTCGAAATACAAATACTGATCTATCCAGATGCCAAGGTACTTTCCTACACTTTTATTCGCAAGTGGATGTTCATTTGGCCCTACGATCACCAGCTTGCTTGTGGCTCTAAGCAACGGAGTCCTAAACAAGATAGTTTCTGATTTCTGATTGATTGATTGATTTTCAACTTCGTCATCGTAATATTGCTGAATCTTCTCGCAGTCACGCGGCAAGGGATTTCTGATGACCCCGACTTTTGGAGCTGTTCTGTACGCAATTAGATCATCGACATACGCATTTGCTTGAGTTAGACTACTTTTCAGATCGCTGGTGTAAATGCTGAATAGAATCGGCGAGGTGACCGCTCCCTGCTGAAGACCGTTTTTAATATTAAAAGTTGTGGCTGAAGTCACATTTGCCATTCTTGACAACAAACTTTCTACCATTGAGCATATTATAAAGCATATACAATAGTGGTTTACTAATGCCAAGTCTTGTCAGCTTTAGATTAAGACCCTTCTCCAAATCAACCAGACAGGCACCCGTACACTGCTTCTTAGATTTGTTCTATTGGACATCAGAAACTAGTTTAGACGCGGCATGGATGGTGTCATATCCCGAATTGAAACTAAACTGATTGTCCGGTATGACATTATTGTCCTCTGCCTACTTAGACAGGGCTCTATTGATAACTTTTTCGAATACCTTATCCTTGTCCTTTCCCTTTTTCGGGAGAGGATGCATCACAGCTGTCTTCCACCGCACTGGATAATACACATTATTCAGAGCGTTGTTAAACAGAGTGGTATAAATGTCTACTGCTTTTTGAGGTTAATGTCGAAGTACAACATTGGATATGCCATCGACGCCTGTTGACTTCTTTTTCTTTAATGAATCGAAGATGAGCTGGAGCTCCACCTTCGTAATTAACAGGGAACTGGGCCCGTTTTGCTCGGCGATTACGGCTTATGCCAAATGATCTTCATTGAACCCGGTGAAACCGATAATCACTGATCGCTATTGCGTCATTCCGAAGGTATAAGTGGTGGAGCAAGGCTCTGTTTTCCAGGTCCAGTACACTTGCTGGAAAGCAGCCCCCACAGCCTCCACTTTCTCCTGCGGATCTTCGACAATAAAGAGGTCATCGTCCAAGACGGGCGTCCTCTGGATCAATTCCTGCTGTCAGAAGTACGTCTCTGTTGTCTGCCGTTCTCTGAAGTTTGAGACAGCTTGAGGGGTCTTTACAACCTGGGCTATGTAGACTCCATCATTATGTTCGGCTTACTTGTCATGTGACCTGATCCGGTTCGGGGAAAATGGTTTCTTGGGATGAGGTGAATACGCAAAATGTGATTGCTTTTTTTTTTGCTGGGTACCTGTTAATTGCCAAATTTATTATGAGGCTTCTGGGCGTTAATTTTCCTAGATTTTCCAGGTAGAAGGAAACTATCAGTGTCAGTTAGACAAAAATTTCTTTGTCTCTCTTTTTCTGCAAAGCTTCACATTGAAAACTCTAGAAAGCTCTTATTTTCCAGTATCGTTATTATTGACATCATTAAGAATCAATTTTCAATCTCGAGTCAAAATAATCCCGAATTTCTAGCCACTCGATCCCATCATAAAAATTGCATTGAGTGATCTGCAAAAGTTTCAGTCTAATGTCGTTTTCTATTGGTTTCACTCAAGAAGACACTCATTCTGTATCCAATGGAATAGTGCTTGTTACTTCTACTCAATTATGATAATGTTTTTTCTTTTTATTAATTTGTTTATTAAAGTCTTTGTTTTCGAGTGCACAGTTAATGAAATGGACTTTTAAAAATAATATAAATTTGTACCGCAGTCTGTTTCGACGTTTGAGTATGAATGTATTAGTTCTTCTCGAATGGATTCTGCTTTGAAATCAAGAAGAGAACTTCTCTTCTCAAAAAGAAGCAGAAGAGGATTTTTTCGCCAATGGAATGTGTTCGGGCCGCTGCTGTTTTATTATATAGGTGTCTTACTTTTCGTTCTTCTTTTAATTCCTCGAATGTCTTTTCATCGATTCCATGGCAAAACACGTGAAATCATTTATTTATTTTACTTTAATTTCTCTTCATTTAGTATTAATTTTAAGTACAAAATCGGCTATGGACTTCAGGTTTTACTTAAGAAAGAAAATTACTTTTAATAGGATGTGATGGTGGTGGCGACGGCGTGATTGTAAAAACGAATAAAATAAATTACATTAAGGAATTACTCGAGTATAATTCGGTATCGATGTCTTCATTTTTATTTTTGGTTTTATATAAAACTTACAAACTAAAAAAAACCACTTACAACTAATTATAAACTAATAACAACCTACTTACAAACTACTTACAGACTACTTACAAACTAGAACAACCACAGCAAGCATTTCCGTTTTTATATTTTTTTTTTGTTTTATATTTTTTTTTGGTTTATATTTTGTTTGTGTTTTGTATGTTTTATAATTTTTCTGAAATTTTGTAAATTTTTTTTGGTGCCACCCTGACTGTCCCTACTTAAAACTAACAACCTGAACCTATGTAAGTCGGCCATACAAAAAGAAACCAAGGTCAACTATTAAATGTCTGAAGGAACTTCATGTTCGTTTTTCAACCACCAGAACTGGTTCTCCTGCTTTACCCTATCTCTTCGGTCCCGTTCGGACACAGTCCTACTGAACCGAAGGTGCTCAGCACCGCCGATCTACAGTTCTACGGCCGACGTGGTAGATTAGCGGAACCGCCGCTCTATCCTGGATCAGCCCTCGACTTCCTAGGTGGAGGAATGCATCGGGCGGAATAGAGCCGCTTAGACGCACACTCTCGTAGTATTCGTATTTAGGGTAATAAGCCCCGAAAATTAAGCTGTAAGACCAGGACATCGCTCTTGCAATGTGACCTCGAATAAGCTTCAGCAAGAAATTATCTATCCTATTTATGTTGGCGCCGTTGTATAGAACCAGGTTGGAATAGTAATGTGTGTACTCCGACTCTGGTGTTCTGTGCAATCCAAGGCAGCGTCGAAGACACTGCCTCTCAAACACCCGAATCTCTTCCATTTGAGATGGGGCAAGGTTGAACCAAACGGGGCATCCATAGGCAATCATCGGCCGGATAAGGGCCATAAAGCAAATCACCTTCACCCTGCTGTCAAGGCGGCTGCTATAAAACAACCGTTTCGTCAGGGCAAAAGCTTCCCTAGCCCTGGCAAGAGCAGCATTTATATGTCTGTCGAAATACAAATACTGATCTATCCAGATGCCAAGGTACTTTCCTACACTTTTATTCGCAAGTGGATGTTCATTTGGTCCTACGATCACCAGCTTGCTTGTGGCTCTAAGCAACGGAGTCCTAAACAAGATAGTTTCTGATTTCTGATTGATTGATTGATTTTCAACTTCGTCATCGTAATATTGCTGAATCTTCTCGCAGTCACGCGGCAAGGGATTTCTGATGACCCCGACTTTTGGAGCTGTTCTGTACGCAATTAGATCATCGACATACGCATTTGCTTGAGTTAGACTACTTTTCAGATCGCTGGTGTAAATGCTGAATAGAATCGGTGAGGTGACCGCTCCCTGCTGAAGACCGTTTTTAATATTAAAAGTTGTGGCTGAAGTCACATTTGCCATTCTTGACAACAAACTTTCTACCATTGAGCATATCATAAAGCATATACAATAGTGGTTTACTAATGCCAAGTCTTGTCAGCTTTAGATAAAGACACTTCTCCAAATCAACCAGACAGGCACCCGTACACTGCTTCTTAGATTTGTTCTATTGGACATCAGAAACTAGTTTAGACGCGGCATGGATGGTGTCATATCCCGAATTGAAACTAAACTGATTGTCCGGTATGACATTATTGTAATCTGCCTACTTAGACAGAGCTCTATTGATAACTTTTTCGAATACCTTATCCTTGTCCTTTCCCTTTTTCGGGAGAGGATGCATCACAGCTGTCTTCCACCGCACTGGATAATACACATTATTCAGAGCGTTGTTAGACAGAGTGGTATAAATGTCTACTGCTTTTTGAGGTTAATGTCGAAGTACAACATTGGATATGCCATCGACGCCTGTTGACTTCTTTTTCTTCAATGAATCGAAGATGAGCTGGAGCTCCACCTTCGTAATTAACAGGGAACTGGGCCCGTTTTGCTCGGCGATTACGGCTTATGCCAAATGATCTTCATTGAACCCGGTGAAACCGAGGTTCTCTGATCGCTATTGCGTCATTCCGAAGGTATCCAGTATCGTTATTATGGACATCATTTAGAATCAATTTTCAATCTCGAGTCAAAATAATCCCGAATTTCTAGCCACTCGATCCCATCATAAAAATTGCATTGAGTGATCTGCAAAAGTTTCAGTCTAATGTCGTTTTCTATTGGTTTCACTCAAGAAGACACTTATTCTGTATCCAATGGAACAGTGCTTGTTACTTCTACTCAATTATGATAATGATTTTTCTTTTTATTAATTTGTTTATTTAGGTCTTTGTTTTCGAGTGCACAGTTAATGAAATGGACTTTTAAAAATAATATAAATTTGTACCGCAGTCGTACAAACATTTGAGTATGAATGTATTAGTTCTTTTCGAATGGATTCTGCTTTGAAATCAAGAAGAGAACTTCTCTTCTCAAAAAGAAGCAGAAGAGGATTTTTTCGCCAATGGAATGTGTTCGGGCCGCTGCTGTTTTATTATTTAGGTGTCTTACTTTTCGTTCTTCTTTTAATTCCTCGAATGTCTTTTCATCGATTCCATGGCAAAACACGTGAAATCATTTATTTATTTTGCTTTAATTTCTCTGCATTTAGTATTAATTTTAAGTACAAAATCGGCTATGGACTTCAGGTTTTACTTAAGAAAGAAAATTACTTTAAATAGGATGTGATGGTGGTGGCGACGGCGTGGTTGTAAAAACGAATAGAATAAACTACAATAAGGAATTACTCGAGTATAATTCGGTATCGATGTCTTCATTTTTATTTTTGGTTTTATATAAAACTTACAAACTAAAAAAAACCAATTACAACTAATTATAAACTAATAACAACATACTTACAAACTAAAGGGTGATTTTTTAAGAGGCTTAGAACTTTAAAAAAAAAAAAAAACACAAAAAATTCGAAAAAATGAATGAAATATTTATTTGAATCGATAGTTTAAACCTTGCAATTTAATGTTTAAAGATAATTTCATGCAAATGTTGACCGCGGCTGCGTCTCAGGTAGCCCATCCGCTGAGTCCAATTTTGGCATACTCTTTCACACATATCGGCCGGTATCTCACGAATGAATGCATGGATGTTGGCTTCCAGTGCGTCAATCGAAGCGGGCTTGTCCCTATAGACATTAGCCTTGACATACCTCCACAAAAAATAATCTAATCGTGTCAAATCGCACGATCTAGGCGGCCAATTGACCGGCCCGAAACGTGAAATTAACTGTTCACCAAACTCGCCTCGCAATTGCGCCATTGTTTCGCGTGCTGTGTGGCATGTGGCACCGTCTTGTTGAAACCACATATCATGCAAGTCAAGAACTTCCATTTTGGGCAAAAAAAAGTTTGTTATCATCGCTCGGTAGCGTTCACCATTGACAGTAACGCTGCGATTCGCATCATCTTTGAAGAAATATATAAACCGCACCAAACAGTGGCTTTTTCGGGATGCATTGGTAGCTGTTGCAAAGCTTCTGGCTGATCTTCACTCCAAATGCGGCAATTATGCTTATTTACGTACCCATTCAACCAAAAATGAGCATCATCGCTGAACACAATTTCCAACATTTTGAACATTTCGAACCGAGCACGAATTTTGATAGTAAAATTCAATAATTTGCAAGCGTTGTTCATTTGTAAGACGATCCATGGTTAAATTGCAAACCAAATTGAAACTGTTTGACAGTGACACAAGGTACTAAACACACGTCAGCTGTCAAAACCAGTGTTGCCAAAACCAAACCAGCTAAAAAATCACCCGTTACTTACAGACCACTTACAAACTAAAACAGCCACAGCAAGCATTTCCGTTTTTATATTTTTTTTTGTTTTTTTTTTGTTTTATATTTTGTTTGTGTTTTGTAAGTTTTATAATTTTTCTGAAATTTTGTAAATTTTTTTTTGGTGCCACCCTGACTGTCCCTACTTAAAACTAGCAACCTGAGCCTATGTAAGTCGGCCATACAAAAAGAAACCAAGGTCAACTATTAAATGTCTGAAGGAACTTCATGTTCGTTTTTCAACCACCAGAACTGGTTCTCCTGCTTTACCCTATCTCTTCGGTCCCGTTCGGACACAGTCCTACTGAACTTAAGGTGCTCAGCTCCGTTTTGTGCGAGGACGTCTCGACTGTAAAGGAGCCGCCGATCTACAGTTCTACGGCCGACGTGGTAGATTAGCGGAACCGCCACTCTATCCTGGATCAGCCCTCGACTTTCTAGGTGGAGGAATGCATCGGGCGGATAGCCGCTTAGACGCACACTCTCGTAGTATTCGTATTTAGGGTAATAAGCCCCGAAAATTAAGCTGTTAGACCAGGACATCGCTCTTGCAATGTGACCTCGAATAAGCTTCAGCAAGAAATTATCTATCCTATTTATGTTGGCGCCGTTGTATAGAACCAGGTTGGAATAGTAATGTTTGTACTCCGACTCTGGTGTTCTGTGCAATCCAAGGCAGCGTCGAAGACACTGCCTCTCAAACACCCGAATTTTTTCCATTTGAGATGGGGCAACGTTGAACCAAACGGGGCATCCATAGGCAATCATCGGCCGGATAAGGGCCATGAAGCAAATCACCTTCACCCTGCTGTCAAGGCGGCTGCTATAAAACAACCTTTTCGTCAGGGCAAAAGCTCCCCTAGCCCTGGCCAGGGCAGCATTTATATGTCTGTCGAAATACAAATACTGATCCATCCAGATGCCAAGGTACTTTACTACACTTTTATTCGCAAGTGGATGTTCACTTGGCCCTACGATCACCAGCTTGCTTATGGCTCTAAGCGACGGAGTCCTAAACCAGATAATTTCTGATTTCTGATTTATTGATTGATTTTCAACTTCGTCATCGCAATATTGCTGAATCTTCTCGCAGTCACGCGGCAAGGGATTCCTGATGACCCCGACTTTTGGAGCTGTTCTGTACGCAATTAGATCATCGACATACGCATTTGCTTGAGTTAGACTACTTTTTAGATCGATGGTGTAAATGCTGAATAGAATCGGCGAGGTGACCGCTCCCTGCTGAAGACCGTTTTTAATATTAAAAGTTGTGGCAGAAGTCACATTTGCCATTCTTGACAACAAACTTTCTACCATTGAGCATATCATAAAGCATATATAATAATGGTTTACTAATGCCAAATCTTGTCAGCTTTAGATAAGGACCCTTCTCCAAATCAACCAGACAGGCACCCGTACACTGCTTCTTAGATTTGTTCCATTGGACATCAGAAACTAGTTTAGACGCGGCATGGATGGTGTCATATCCCGAATTGAAACTAAACTGATTGTCCGGTATGACATTATTGTAATCTGCCTACTTAGACAGAGCTCTATTGATAACTTTTTCGAATACCTTATCCTTGTCCTTTCCCTTTTTCGGGAGAGGATGCATCACAGCTGTCTTCCACCGCACTGGATAATACACATTATTCAGAGCGTTGTTAGACAGAGTGGTATAAATGTCTACTGCTTTTTGAGGTTAATGTCGAAGTACAACATTGGATATGCCATCGACGCCTGTTGACTTCTTTTTCTTCAATGAATCGAAGATGAGCTGGAGCTCCACCTTCGTAATTAACAGGGAACTGGGCCCGTTTTGCTCGGCGATTACGGCTTATGCCAAATGATCTTCATTGAACCCGGTGAAACCGAGGTTCTCTGATCGCTATTGCGTCATTCCGAAGGTATCCAGTATCGTTATTATGAACATCATTTAGAATCAATTTTCAATCTCGAGTCAAAATAATCCCGAATTTCTAGCCACTCGATCCCATCATAAAAATTGCATTGAGTGATCTGCAAAAGTTTCAGTCTAATGTCGTTTTCTATTGGTTTCACTCAAGAAGACACTTATTCTGTATCCAATGGAACAGTGCTTGTTACTTCTACTCAATTATGATAATGATTTTTCTTTTTATTAATTTGTTTATTTAGGTCTTTGTTTTCGAGTGCACAGTTAATGAAATGGACTTTTAAAAATAATATAAATTTGTACCGCAGTCGTACAAACATTTGAGTATGAATGTATTAGTTCTTTTCGAATGGATTCTGCTTTGAAATCAAGAAGAGAACTTCTCTTCTCAAAAAGAAGCAGAAGAGGATTTTTTCGCCAATGGAATGTGTTCGGGCCGCTGCTGTTTTATTATTTAGGTGTCTTACTTTTCGTTCTTCTTTTAATTCCTCGAATGTCTTTTCATCGATTCCATGGCAAAACACGTGAAATCATTTATTTATTTTGCTTTAATTTCTCTGCATTTAGTATTAATTTTAAGTACAAAATCGGCTATGGACTTCAGGTTTTACTTAAGAAAGAAAATTACTTTAAATAGGATGTGATGGTGGTGGCGACGGCGTGGTTGTAAAAACGAATAGAATAAACTACAATAAGGAATTACTCGAGTATAATTCGGTATCGATGTCTTCATTTTTATTTTTGGTTTTATATAAAACTTACAAACTAAAAAAAACCAATTACAACTAATTATAAACTAATAACAACATACTTACAAACTAAAGGGTGATTTTTTAAGAGGCTTAGAACTTTAAAAAAAAAAAAAAACACAAAAAATTCGAAAAAATGAATGAAATATTTATTTGAATCGATAGTTTAAACCTTGCAATTTAATGTTTAAAGATAATTTCATGCAAATGTTGACCGCGGCTGCGTCTCAGGTAGCCCATCCGCTGAGTCCAATTTTGGCATACTCTTTCACACATATCGGCCGGTATCTCACGAATGAATGCATGGATGTTGGCTTCCAGTGCGTCAATCGAAGCGGGCTTGTCCCTATAGACATTAGCCTTGACATACCTCCACAAAAAATAATCTAATCGTGTCAAATCGCACGATCTAGGCGGCCAATTGACCGGCCCGAAACGTGAAATTAACTGTTCACCAAACTCGCCTCGCAATTGCGCCATTGTTTCGCGTGCTGTGTGGCATGTGGCACCGTCTTGTTGAAACCACATATCATGCAAGTCAAGAACTTCCATTTTGGGCAAAAAAAAGTTTGTTATCATCGCTCGGTAGCGTTCACCATTGACAGTAACGCTGCGATTCGCATCATCTTTGAAGAAATATATAAACCGCACCAAACAGTGGCTTTTTCGGGATGCATTGGTAGCTGTTGCAAAGCTTCTGGCTGATCTTCACTCCAAATGCGGCAATTATGCTTATTTACGTACCCATTCAACCAAAAATGAGCATCATCGCTGAACACAATTTCCAACATTTTGAACATTTCGAACCGAGCACGAATTTTGATAGTAAAATTCAATAATTTGCAAGCGTTGTTCATTTGTAAGACGATCCATGGTTAAATTGCAAACCAAATTGAAACTGTTTGACAGTGACACAAGGTACTAAACACACGTCAGCTGTCAAAACCAGTGTTGCCAAAACCAAACCAGCTAAAAAATCACCCGTTACTTACAGACCACTTACAAACTAAAACAGCCACAGCAAGCATTTCCGTTTTTATATTTTTTTTTGTTTTTTTTTTGTTTTATATTTTGTTTGTGTTTTGTAAGTTTTATAATTTTTCTGAAATTTTGTAAATTTTTTTTTGGTGCCACCCTGACTGTCCCTACTTAAAACTAGCAACCTGAGCCTATGTAAGTCGGCCATACAAAAAGAAACCAAGGTCAACTATTAAATGTCTGAAGGAACTTCATGTTCGTTTTTCAACCACCAGAACTGGTTCTCCTGCTTTACCCTATCTCTTCGGTCCCGTTCGGACACAGTCCTACTGAACTTAAGGTGCTCAGCTCCGTTTTGTGCGAGGACGTCTCGACTGTAAAGGAGCCGCCGATCTACAGTTCTACGGCCGACGTGGTAGATTAGCGGAACCGCCACTCTATCCTGGATCAGCCCTCGACTTTCTAGGTGGAGGAATGCATCGGGCGGATAGCCGCTTAGACGCACACTCTCGTAGTATTCGTATTTAGGGTAATAAGCCCCGAAAATTAAGCTGTTAGACCAGGACATCGCTCTTGCAATGTGACCTCGAATAAGCTTCAGCAAGAAATTATCTATCCTATTTATGTTGGCGCCGTTGTATAGAACCAGGTTGGAATAGTAATGTTTGTACTCCGACTCTGGTGTTCTGTGCAATCCAAGGCAGCGTCGAAGACACTGCCTCTCAAACACCCGAATTTTTTCCATTTGAGATGGGGCAACGTTGAACCAAACGGGGCATCCATAGGCAATCATCGGCCGGATAAGGGCCATGAAGCAAATCACCTTCACCCTGCTGTCAAGGCGGCTGCTATAAAACAACCTTTTCGTCAGGGCAAAAGCTCCCCTAGCCCTGGCCAGGGCAGCATTTATATGTCTGTCGAAATACAAATACTGATCCATCCAGATGCCAAGGTACTTTACTACACTTTTATTCGCAAGTGGATGTTCACTTGGCCCTACGATCACCAGCTTGCTTATGGCTCTAAGCGACGGAGTCCTAAACCAGATAATTTCTGATTTCTGATTTATTGATTGATTTTCAACTTCGTCATCGCAATATTGCTGAATCTTCTCGCAGTCACGCGGCAAGGGATTCCTGATGACCCCGACTTTTGGAGCTGTTCTGTACGCAATTAGATCATCGACATACGCATTTGCTTGAGTTAGACTACTTTTTAGATCGATGGTGTAAATGCTGAATAGAATCGGCGAGGTGACCGCTCCCTGCTGAAGACCGTTTTTAATATTAAAAGTTGTGGCAGAAGTCACATTTGCCATTCTTGACAACAAACTTTCTACCATTGAGCATATCATAAAGCATATATAATAATGGTTTACTAATGCCAAATCTTGTCAGCTTTAGATAAGGACCCTTCTCCAAATCAACCAGACAGGCACCCGTACACTGCTTCTTAGATTTGTTCCATTGGACATCAGAAACTAGTTTAGACGCGGCATGGATGGTGTCATATCCCGAATTGAAACTAAACTGATTGTCCGGTATGACATTATTGTAATCTGCCTACTTAGACAGAGCTCTATTGATAACTTTTTCGAATACCTTATCCTTGTCCTTTCCCTTTTTCGGGAGAGGATGCATCACAGCTGTCTTCCACCGCACTGGATAATACACATTATTCAGAGCGTTGTTAGACAGAGTGGTATAAATGTCTACTGCTTTTTGAGGTTAATGTCGAAGTACAACATTGGATATGCCATCGACGCCTGTTGACTTCTTTTTCTTCAATGAATCGAAGATGAGCTGGAGCTCCACCTTCGTAATTAACAGGGAACTGGGCCCGTTTTGCTCGGCGATTACGGCTTATGCCAAATGATCTTCATTGAACCCGGTGAAACCGAGGTTCTCTGATCGCTATTGCGTCATTCCGAAGGTATCCAGTATCGTTATTATGAACATCATTTAGAATCAATTTTCAATCTCGAGTCAAAATAATCCCGAATTTCTAGCCACTCGATCCCATCATAAAAATTGCATTGAGTGATCTGCAAAAGTTTCAGTCTAATGTCGTTTTCTATTGGTTTCACTCAAGAAGACACTTATTCTGTATCCAATGGAACAGTGCTTGTTACTTCTACTCAATTATGATAATGATTTTTCTTTTTATTAATTTGTTTATTTAGGTCTTTGTTTTCGAGTGCACAGTTAATGAAATGGACTTTTAAAAATAATATAAATTTGTACCGCAGTCGTACAAACATTTGAGTATGAATGTATTAGTTCTTCTCGAATGGATTCTGCTTTGAAATCAAGAAGAGAACTTCTCTTCTCAAAAAGAAGCAGAAGAGGATTTTTTCGCCAATGGAATGTGTTCGGGCCGCTACTGTTTTATTATTTAGGTGTCTTACTTTTCGTTCTTCTTTTAATTCCTCGAATGTCTTTTCATCGATTCCATGGCAAAACACGTGAAATCATTTATTTATTTTGCTTTAATTTCTCTGCATTTAGTATTAATTTTAAGTACAAAATCGGCTATGGACTTCAGGTTTTACTTAAGAAAGAAAATTACTTTAAATAGGATGTGATGGTGGTGGCGACGGCGTGGTTGTAAAAACGAATAGAATAAATTACAATAAGGAATTACTCGAGTATAATTCGGTATCGATGTCTTCATTTTTATTTTTGGTTTTATATAAAACTTACAAACTAAAAAAAACCACTTACAACTAATTATAAACTAATAACAACATACTTACAAACTAAAGGGTGATTTTTTAAGAGGCTTAGAACTTAAAAAAAAAAAAAAAAACACAAAAAAATCGAAAAAATGAATGAAATATTTATTTGAATCGATAGTTTAAACCTTGCAATTTAATGTTTAAAGATAATTTCATGCAAATGTTGACCGCGGCTGCGTCTCAGGTAGCCCATCCGCTGAGTCCAATTTTGGCATACTCTTTCACACATATCGGCCGGTATCTCACGAATGAATGCATGGATGTTGGCTTCCAGTGCGTCAATCGAAGCGGGCTTGTCCCTATAGACATTAGCCTTGACATACCCCCACACAAAATAATCTAATCGTGTCAAATCGCACGATCTAGGCGGCCAATTGACCGGCCCGAAACGTGAAATTAACTGTTCACCAAACTCGCCTCGCAATTGCGCCATTGTTTCGCGTGCTGTGTGGCATGTGGCACCGTCTTGTTGAAACCACATATCATGCAAGTCAAGAACTTCCATTTTGGGCAAAAAAAAGTTTGTTATCATCGCTCGGTAGCGTTCACCATTGACAGTAACGCTGCGATTCGCATCATCTTTGAAGAAATATATAAACCGCACCAAACAGTGGCTTTTTCGGGATGCATTGGTAGCTGTTGCAAAGCTTCTGGCTGATCTTCACTCCAAATGCTGCAATTATGCTTATTTACGTACCCATTCAACCAAAAATGAGCATCATCGCTGAACACAATTTCCAACATTTTGAACATTTCGAACCGAGCACGAATTTTGATAGTAAAATTCAATAATTTGCAAGCGTTGTTCATTTGTAAGACGATCCATGGTTAAATTGCAAACCAAATTGAAACTGTTTGACAGTGACACAAGGTACTAAACACACGTCAGCTGTCAAAACCAGTGTTGCCAAAACCAAACCAGCTAAAAAATCACCCGTTACTTACAGACCACTTACAAACTAAAACAGCCACAGCAAGCATTTCCGTTTTTATATTTTTTTTTGTTTTTTTTTTGTTTTATATTTTGTTTGTGTTTTGTAAGTTTTATAATTTTTCTGAAATTTTGTAAATTTTTTTTTGGTGCCACCCTGACTGTCCCTACTTAAAACTAACAACCTGAGCCTATGTAAGTCGGCCATACAAAAAGAAACCAAGGTCAACTATTAAATGTCTGAAGGAACTTCATGTTCGTTTTTCAACCACCAGAACTGGTTCTCCTGCTTTACCCTATCTCTTCGGTCCCGTTCGGACACAGTCCTACTGAACTTAAGGTGCTCAGCTCCGTTTTGTGCGAGGACGTCTCGACTGTAAAGGAGCCGCCGATCTACAGTTCTACGGCCGACGTGGTAGATTAGCGGAACCGCCACTCTATCCTGGATCAGCCCTCGACTTTCTAGGTGGAGGAATGCATCGGGCGGATAGCCGCTTAGACGCACACTCTCGTAGTATTCGTATTTAGGGTAATAAGCCCCGAAAATTAAGCTGTTAGACCAGGACATCGATCTTGCAATGTGACCTCGAATAAGCTTCAGCAAGAAATTATCTATCCTATTTATGTTGGCGCCGTTGTATAGAACCAGGTTGGAATAGTAATGTTTGTACTCCGACTCTGGTGTTCTGTGCAATCCAAGGCAGCGTCGAAGACACTGCCTCTCAAACACCCGAATTTTTTCCATTTGAGATGGGGCAACGTTGAACCAAACGGGGCATCCATAGGCAATCATCGGCCGGATAAGGGCCATGAAGCAAATCACCTTCACCCTGCTGTCAAGGCGGCTGCTATAAAACAACCTTTCCGTCAGGGCAAAAGCTCCCCTAGCCCTGGCCAGGGCAGCATTTATATGTCTGTCGAAATACAAATACTGATCCATCCAGATGCCAAGGTACTTTACTACATTTTTATTCGCAAGTGGATGTTCACTTGGCCCTACGATCACCAGCTTGCTTATGGCTCTAAGCAACGGAGTCCTAAACCAGATAATTTCTGATTTCTGATTTATTGATTGATTTTCAACTTCGTCATCGCAATATTGCTGAATCTTCTCGCAGTCACGCGGCAAGGGATTCCTGATGACCCCGACTTTTGGAGCTGTTCTGTACGCAATTAGATCATCGACATACGCATTTGCTTGAGTTGGACTACTTTTTAGATCGCTGGTGTAAATGCTGAATAGAATCGGTGAGGTGACCGCTCCCTGCTGAAGACCGTTTTTAATATTAAAAGTTGTGGCTGAAGTCACATTTGCCATTCTTGACAACAAACTTTCTACCATTGAGCATATCATAAAGCATATACAATAGTGGTTTACTAATGCCAAGTCTTGTCAGCTTTAGATAAAGACACTTCTCCAAATCAACCAGACAGGCACCCGTACACTGCTTCTTAGATTTGTTCTATTGGACATCAGAAACTAGTTTAGACGCGGCATGGATGGTGTCATATCCCGAATTGAAACTAAACTGATTGTCCGGTATGACATTATTGTAATCTGCCTACTTAGACAGAGCTCTATTGATAACTTTTTCGAATACCTTATCCTTGTCCTTTCCCTTTTTCGGGAGAGGATGCATCACAGCTGTCTTCCACCGCACTGGATAATACACATTATTCAGAGCGTTGTTAAACAGAGTGGTATAAATGCCTACTGCTTTTTGAGGTTAATGTCGAAGTACAACGTTGGATATGCCATCGACTCCTGTTGACTTTTTCTTCTTTAATGAATCGAAGATGAGCTGGAGCTCAACCTTCGTAATTAACAGAGAACTGGGCCCGTTTTGCCCCGGCGATTACGGCTTATGCCAAATGATCTTCATTGAACTCGGTGAAACCGAGGTTCTCTGATCGCTATTGCGTCATTCCGAAGGTATAAGTGGTGGAGCAAGGCTCTCTTTTCCAGGTCCAGTACACTTGCTGGAAAGCAGCCCCCACAGCCTCCACTTTCTCCTGCGGATCTTCGACAATAAAGAGGTCATCGTCCAAGACGGGCGTCCTCTGGATCAATTTCTGCTGTCAGAAGTACGTCTCTGTTGTCTGCCGTTCTCTGAAGTTTGAGACAGCTTGAGGGGTCCTTACAACCTGGGCTATGTAGACTCCATTATTATGTTCGGCTTACTTGTCATGTGACCTGATCCGGTTCGGGGAAAATGGTTTCTTGGGATGAGGTGAATACGCAAAATGTGATTGCTTTTTTTTTTGCTGGGTACCTGTCAACTGCCAAATTTATTATGAGGCTTCTGGGCGTTAATTTTGCCACATTTTCAAGGTAGAAGGAAAATTAATGTTCACACGGTTGCAGACTTCAACACTCCGTAGGAATTAATTCAAAATTCCTCTTATAATTTTATCTTCTATTTTTTTCATATCAGTTTCAATTTGTATACGAAGGAATTATATTTAATTCGTGAAACTTCTTAATGTTTCTTTGTTGGCAAAACCTTCTTTTTAACTTTCAGCGATTCTGAAATTCAACCACTGGCTTGCACTATCAGTGACAGTTAGACAAAAAATTCTTTGTCTCTCTTTTTCTGCAAAGCTTCACATTGGAAACTCTAGAAAGCTCTTATTTTCCAGTATCATTATTATTGACATCATTAAGAATCAATTTTCAATCTCGAGTCAAAATAATCCCGAATTTCTAGCCACTCGATCCCATCTAAAAAATTGCATTGAGTGATCTGCAAAAGTTTCAGTCTAATGTCGTTTTCCATTGGTTTCACTCAAGAAGACACTCATTCTGTATCCAATGGAACAGTGCTTGTTACTTCTACTCAATTATGATAATGATTTTTCTTTTTATTAATTTGTTTATTAAGGTCTTTGTTTTCGAGTGCACAGTTAATGAAATGGACTTTTAAAAATAATATAAATTTGTACCGCAGTCTGTTTCGACGTTTGAGTATGAATGTATTAGTTCTTCTCGAATGGATTCTGCTTTGAAATCAAGAAGAGAACTTCTCTTCTCAAAAAGAAGCAGAAGAGGATTTTTTCGCCAATGGAATGTGTTCGGGCCGCTGCTGTTTTACTATTTTGGTGTCTTACTTTTCGTTCTTCTTTTAATTCCTCGAATGTCTTTTCATCGATTCCATGGCAAAACACGTGAAATCATTTATTTATTTTACTTTAATTTCTCTTCATTTAGTATTAATTTTAAGTACAAAATCGGCTATGGACTTCAGGTTTTACTTAAGAAAGAAAATTACTTTTAATAGGATGTGATGGTGGTGGCGACGGCGTGATTGTAAAAACGAATAGAATAAATTACAATAAGGAATTACTCGAGTATAATTCGGACCGAGAGGAATGGAAACACAAAACTGGAAAGGGATGTGTTCGCAGACTTAGAACCTTATCTTCGGAAGAACATTGCTTAAGCTGCAAACACATTTTATTCAGTAGTTTTCGATCCTCCCGGAGACCATTTTGCTCATGAAAAAAAAGTAGAACGCATTTCACAGGCAGTCCGAAACATTCAATCTACTAAAATTTGTATTCCTTCTTCTTCTAAGGATATGAATGACAGTTCCTCAAAAAAAAAAAAATATGTCAATGTCCGTGGTCCGTGCAAGTCGTCGTCGTGGTCGTTTCTTTAAATATTCTTATTTTTTGTTTATAAACACAAAAACTTCGGTTACAAACCATTCAAATATTTTGCATACCTTTCAAAATCTTCGGTTAAAAACGTTTCATATAAAAAGACAATTTTATGATTGCATACATATCTAAGAAAGCTTGGATATAATATTTTATTGCCTGGATATATAGCAAATAATTTTAATTTAGTTGTTATAAGATCTTAATACTTCAATTATTACATTATTACTTATTCTAGAATCGTGACTGCTAATTGTAGTTAAGACAGAAATCTATATTCGAAACATCTTTGTGAAAAAAAATACAAATAGCTAGTGCTACTTATTTTGTTTTATTTTTTGTGATATGCCTTCTGCCTAATTTAAATCTTTTTATGAATCAAATGATTTTCATAAAATGCCAGTGTCGCTAAGCGAATTTTTTTTAGGAAAAGAAAATTTAGCAATGAAAATTTGTGTACTCCCTTGTTTATTGTAGTTTTTTCTTAATTATGCCTAATTTCGTGAACTTTTCTTTAAAAAAAATGTTTATTTGTATGTTGAATATAGTTCTGTCTTGTATATTTTTTCAATTGCGACGTTTTGAACGTGTTTACGTTCTTCTTCAGGCCTATACAAATTTTGAAAAAAGAATGCATAATAAAATAAAAGTAATATTATAATTATACCTATCTATTTACATTTGGTTATATAATAAAAATATTAGAAGTGGTTTTGTTTGTTTATCGGCTTAATTGTATTAAAATCTCGTATATCTTTAAATGTCTTGAAAAAGACGTTTATCAGAAACGATATTTTAAACATTAAACTTAAAATTATTAAGTTTTGGAATTATTAAATATGAGCTAAAACAAGTTAAACATAAAAGGTAACCTATAATGTTTTTATAAAATGACCTCAGATACTACTGAGTCCTGCACAATCCGAACGCCTATATACTGTATTATATGTGTTTAAGATATGTAGCATTTCAATAAGCATTCTTTTATTATAGTTTTTTTCAATTTGTAAAATTTATACATTATTGAAATCTGGTCTGTGTCCCTCATTTATACTATGTTAAGCTAAAGCTGTTTTTTATAAGTTTTAAGTTTTTAGTTTCTGATAAACGTCTTGTACAAGACATTTAAAGATGTATGAGATTTTAAGACAATTAAGTCGATAAACAAACTAGAACCACTTTTAATATTTTTATTATATAACCAATTGTAAGTACATATATAGGTTTAATTTTATTATTACTTTTATTTTATTATGCATTCTTTTTTCAAAAAATTGTATAGGCCTGAAGAAGAACGTGAACACGTTCGAAACGTCGCAATTGAAAGCCCACATATATATAAACATTGTATTTTTTTTATCAAATTGAAATTTCATGATTTGAATATTTTGAAAGAATATTTTTTTGCTTAAGATTAATAATTTTTATACGTTTAGTTCCTTTTTTCTTAACATTCAATTTCTTAAAAATTGATTTATTCAAAAAATTGATTGACTTATGATTGCCCTACGACAGCTCTAATCAAATATTTCTTTTGACGTGGTGCAAATCAGAGCCCAAGCAGTTTCCGACATTTTGACAGTTTTTCTTCTCTCTGAGAGGATTTCATCCCCATCTGTCGCAATTTGACATTTAGTCCGAAATAGTGCGAAAAATTTTAGGAACACACCTATTATCGTAAAGTCGGTAAAAAGCCCGCCAAAGCGAGATTGTGAGTGATTTGGCCTTTATGCAAAATTCAATATCAAATGAATAAACCTAATTATCTATCTTAAAAACAAAAAATTATTCTATAATTTTGTTTGTGGGTTCTCATGGTTCTTTTCAAAGTATGAATTTTTGAAATTTTTGCAGCCAAAGTCTCCTTTTCAGTTTTCGAGTTTGACTCCGCCGCCCGGCGATTATTAATTTATTGAAAATACTTTTGCAGATGATCATTCACTTTTGCAAGCTAAATGGTTCGATTGGCGTACTTCTATTACTGAAAAAATTTAACAACAAAACTAAAAGAAAATGTAGGCATGTTTTTAAAAATCCCATTTAATTCAATTGACACAGCAAAAACCCATATAAAAACTGATAAAATTTAACTCGGATCAAATTAAACCAAATTTTAACTCAATTGCCACACAGTTTTAAATTGACACATTTCGCCCAAAAAGAGTATACACACAAATGAGGGGAGTTTCCGAAAATTAAATATTTTTCAGGCGAAAATTGGAATGTAATTTTTTTAAGGTGGAATGTTGTTCGGGTGAAACTTACAGTAAGGTCGTATCAATTTTTTGTTTTAAATTATTTTCTCAATACTACGTTTTTATTAATGAGGTAATTTTGCTGAAAATTTTAAAATTCAATTCGAAATCATCTCATTTCTTATACAAAATAATATTTGGAAATGAGATAATGTCAACCAAATTTGACCGAAATCTGTTTGGAAATTAAATCAAAACCTAACGAACATACCCAATTGGACATAGTGAAAGAGCTCTGAAAAGTCAGTTTAATGCATGAAAAATGGAAATAGATAGAAAAAAAAAGCGATTATTAGGCAGTTAAAATTCATCAATGAAATGAGCTGTCAAACGAAATTAACAATTTGAAAATGAAAACACATGTTCTGTGATTTACGAAATAACCTTATTTTGGCTCTAATAAAAACGTAGTATAAGCCTATTAATAAAGGATCGAAAAGAGGCATAGATATAAAATAATTTTACAGTTTTATTTTCGTATAGAAGAGGCAATTCATATAACAATGATTTTTATATCTAAGCTTAGGCAACTTGATCCTGTCCGTTTGATGCTTCCTGGGTTTTCATTACTTCTGGCAGATCCGGTGGTGAAGAATACGATGTGATATCCAGTTGTTCAAACTCACCAGATTCAGTTCTGGAAACAAACATAAAATGTATTAAACTTGTTTGTCCTTAAATCTAATGGCAAATGAATGCTTATATGTAACTTGAATCTATTGCTTGATTTCATTTAACTTGTTTATCCTAAAATCTTACGAGTCAATAAATAGAACGTTCGGTACAGCTCATGGTATAAGAATAACAACGTATACTTGACAGTTCAGGGAGACTTATTCGTGACTTCATTGCGAGTGAACGATCTCAATTGTTTGCCAGATAGAACAAAAAGTAAACAATAAATTAATTAAAAGCAATTTTTTATTAAAATTCAAGGTAAAACAATAAATTATTTATGTTTTGAAGTTATGTGTTCTTTAAATTTAAAGTAAAATGATAAATAATTCATTTCTTAAAGTTATGTGTGGTGGAACACTCGCTATGACGTCACATGAAAACAATATACCTTGTATTTGTTGTACCTGCGTATCGCCGATGTGTAACTATTTTGTATTCTGTTCCATTCCTATGGCTAATGGAAAAACTGGAGTAGTAGGAATGAAAAAGGTGTAGAAAAGGCGTACCTCAAACATCCAATCGAAAACGACATAAAGCTAAAATCAGGGGTGGAATCGGCTAAGTTGATTGGTGATTATCACATTTATGATAATCAAACGTGATCACATTTATATAAGGTGATCATCAAAAATTATTAAGAAATTGGCATCACTTTGAGAGACCAATACTGAGAGCTGTCAAAAATGTATTTATTTGGTTTTGTAACTTGAAGAAGTTGTCTCACACATTATAATTCGGCTGATTTTAACAGACTATTTAAACTAGTGGATACCCGGCGGTGGGTGTTACTACGTTAAAAAAAGAATTATACATTTGTGTCTATTAGAATCAAAAGAAACGTATTCCACTTTTTGAAAAAAAAATTAGGTACCAAACAATGAAGTTTAACTCATTTTTTTTAAAAATATACCTTTGGCTGTTTTCGAAAGTTTCAGAAGTCATCTTATTCCAGATTTATTTTGATTTGAAAATAGGGGTTAGAACCAAAACCAACGTATTCCTCAGACTCCTTTGAATGAAAACAATTCTTTTCCACTTAAGAATCAGAGTAGCTTTATTCCAACATAAACTCAATTTATTTTTGTGTTTGAATCAAAACGAATGTATTCCAATTTCGGCGCGAAAATTAATTACTGTCAAACTTTCATGCACGAATTTAACATTTTCTGTTTGTTCTATTGTATTGTTGAGAGCGGATACTTGTTATTATAAAATAGATAAAAAAAACTTTTTAAAACAGTAAAATTTTATCTTCATCCAAAAATAAGTTCGGTTTTATTTTCAGAAACAATCTATTCCGAAAAGAAAATTTCAAAACGCATCTATTCCAGATTTTGATTTCCAAAATGCATTGTTAAATAGTTTGAATTCTCTTGGCCGCAAAGAAAAATTGAAATACATTTAAAATCGGAGATCTAAACAAGAACATTAACACAAATCATTTCCTAGAATAATTTAGGCCACGTCTTTAAAAACTAATTTTAATGCCCAAATTTTGATTTGATATAAATGATTTCACAGGCACTAATAGTAATAATATGTTTTTTCAGTTTTATACCTCATAAAATCGAAATACAATTTGTATTTTATATGAAAATGACAACAAAATAGCTGTCACAAGAAAAGTCACAAAAATATGTCACATGTGACAATCACCTTACGCAGACCGAATTTGATTTTTGTGACTGTCAACTATCACAAATTACCTTAGCCGATTCCACCCCAGGCGTGTGTATACATTATACACCTGGTCACAAAAGTAAGTATACACCAGGAACCAAAATGATTAACAAAGAGGGAAAATTATATAAGCATATTTTATTAACACATGAGGCATATTTGTTTTAGGACTTTTTATTCTCTTTATAATAAATTTAACATTTTACTCGAAAAACGGCTAAGATATGAAGATGAACTTTAAAGTAAAATGTTCTTTAAATTCAGGGTTCAAAAGTAAGTATACACTCGTTTCTTACTTTTCATTACGAACTATTGTTTCAATTGGGTTTCAGTACCTAATATTTAACCTGAAATACTGAAAATATGGTCATCTTTGCATAAAAATGACAATAAATTTTCTCACGGAGGCCACATCGATTTGGTTTTCATGTAATTTGATTGAGCATTTCAAACTACCTTTTTTACACTATCAGATCTTTGCCGAAGAGAGCTTAATACAAGCGACATCTTGTGACCAAAGAATTGCCAACACAAATTAAGTGCTCATCAGGCTCATCACTTAGTGTAGTGTTAGTAGTTGGTAAGCAACAAACTACTTAAGACATACACTTAACAAAATAAAATTAAAAACAAGGATTATAAGATAACAAATCCATATAAGGCAAATGAAATGATTAACAATTACAAACATTTAAGAGCGTGGTACACTGGTCTTCAATGTAGCTTTGAGACTATTTTTACTTATGTTAAAATCGAAAAGGTTTGAGTTCAAATTCAGAAGTTTACACATGCGGGTAAAGGGCTCGTGCATTCCATAGTTAGTTCGGTGTTGAGATGTATGTATTAGTTCTAGACTACGAGTGTTGTGACATCCACCACGGTAGTTAAGGCTAGTACAAGATAATAAATCAGGTGTATCAATAACACCCGTTAAAAGTTGATGAATAAATACAGTATCATTACTGATTCTCCTTTGTGTCAAAGGTTGAATCTGAAGAGGCTTAATCCGATATTCGTAAGGAGGAAGATTATAAGGATCGGACCGGTATCGGTATCCCTTTCAAGGCAAAACGTATAAAATTACGTTGCATTGCTTCTAATCTATTTTTATGGATCTCATAAAAAGGAGTCCATACCTGGATGGGGGCGAACAAGATGGGGGCGAACAAGGCAGTTGTAAAGAGCCGCCAGGGTAACATAGGGATCCTGAAATTCCTTAGACTATCGTTTAAATCGTTTATCGTTTTAAATTGTTAAATTGATATGCTTCGTAAAATCAAGATTAAAAGTAAAATGAGCTCCTAGGTCTTTGAAACTATCAACACGACGCAATGTGTGCTGCGATATTTCATAATCAAATGAACAAGGAACTCTTCCTTTGGAAAAAAACATCGCCTCACACTTAAACAGTTTTTATTACACCAAAGAACAAAACTGTTTAAATCATCTTGCAAAAGTAAACGATCATTCACAGGTTTGACGGTTTTGAAAATTTTCATATCATCCGCAAAAATAAGAATTTCACTATAACGTATACAGAGGGATACGTCATTGATAGCTAAGATAAAAAGAAGTGGGCCTAAATGACAACCCTGGGGATCTCCAGATTTGGCAAAGAAAAGGTTGGAGACAGAACTTCTAAATCTAACCTGATAGGATCAATTTAGGAGATAAGAAGAAACTCAAGTAATGAGCTTAGAAGAAAACCCAAACACCATTAATTTAAACGTGATGATATTATGAGAAAGTTGATCAAAAGCCTTAGAATAATCTGTATGGATACAGTCGAGTTCTTTACCATGTTCCAACGCAGTTGAGCACTTATGCAAAAATGCAAGTAAATTGGTTACCGTCGATCGCTTCTGCATGAATCCATGTTGTTGGTTACAGATTATATTTTTACAGTTGTCAAACTATCACACATTACCTGCTCAAAAAGCTTGGGAATGCAAGACAGTTAGTAGATTGGTCTGTAATTCATATATCAGATCTGTTGCCCTTTTTAAAAACTGGTGTAATAAATGTTTTTTCCCAAATACTTGGAAATTTACCTGAGCTAAGTGATAGGTTAAACAAATTAAGAAGAGGGGGTGCTAATAATAATTAGCTTTGATTTTTTCAAGATTATTGGAGGGATACCATCAGGTCCAGATGAGTAGTCATCATGAAGTTGGGACATATAATGTACATTTTTTTCGATTTTAATTGGAATATTATTAAAGGTAGCTCGTGGACAGTCTTTTAAGTAGAGAAAGACGTTCTCATCAACATCGATAGGGATATCAACGAAAGATTGGCGAAAGTTGTTAGCAAACGCATCACAAATATCTGGAGGAATATTTAAAATAATATTGTTATGAGCAAAATTGACTGAATAGCCATCAGATTTCTTTTTCAAGTTAACGAAATTCCAAAAACTTTTTTGGTCAAGCTTAAGGGAACTTTCCATATTTTGAAGATAATCAGCGAACAAATGATTGGAGAGGTTTTTAAACTCATCAAATAAGGAAATGTACAATTACCGGTCCACAAGGGACGTACTTTTTATAAAATTCTACCAAGCTCTGTTTATTTTATTACGGAGAACTTTGAGTTTTTCCGTATACCATGGATGGCAAGAGACAGAGTATTTGGGTATTTTTTGTGGAACTATGTCATTTATACAGTTATTCAATACTTGATAAAAATATGAAACTGCAACGTCAATGCAACTTGAAACTGGTATATTTTCGATACCAGATGCACTTAAATGCTCAGAAAGTAGCTGAAAATTGGCTTTCCGAAAATCAAAAGAATATGAACAGTCTTGTGAATTACTATTATTAAGTAAATGCCCGTCCAAGTCAAGAAAAATATACACGTTAAGAATAAATAAATCTTTTGAATTCATGGTTATTTTTATGCAAACAAGTTCCAATGAATGAATAAAAGGGAAAACTATAGGAGTTGTATTAAAATGATTTCTAGCAGCGATTAAGACACCACCTCGTAATAAATTTGTACTATCCATATGACGGTCTTTCCTGAAAACTATGAATTCTTGATCAAATAGTTCCGTATCTAATGTTGAATTCCTTACAACCATTTCAAATCGATTTTTTTTTGTTGAATTCCTTACAACCATTTCAAATCGATTTTTTTTTTTTTGTTGCAAGGAACACACAAAAAATAAAATATTTCGCGGTCGATTGTGTGTTATTTGACAGTGGCTTTTGTGCAAAAAGTAAGCAAACTACTGCACATTATAAAATAATTACAAATATTCAAAATTGTATCCAGTTTATCACGTCGGTTTCTTAGAATAAAACATATATATTTCGGAGAAAATTTGCAGAAATAGACAGAAATAGTTGTGCGGCCATTAAAGTAAAAAAAAAATAACCTAAATTCATTAAAAATACTCATCAATCGAGGAAAACATTGACGAAGACGAGCTTTATATCTTTAATTGTCTTTGGGCACTTTGAATCGAAGTTAATTGATATTCTTCTTAACAATTAACTATTTTTGTATTAATACAAATTTGTTTAAATAATTTAATTGCTTAAATCTTTTTAAATACAGGACGAACACTTTAGAATATTTGTTAGACCCGCCGCAGAATACTTTCAACTCCAGCCAAATGTCATATCTTGCTAGTGTGTGTGAAATCTATCTGAAATCTTGCTGAAAATGCAAGATTAGTTTTGACAGAGTTTTGTTTAGAAAAAAATCAATTCTGTTCAGAAAAAAATCGATTTTTTTGTTGTATGGAATTCGACATAAGTGAAAACAAATATATCATGTGGAAAAACTTGGGAATTTTGAAAAATATTGTCAGTTTTACTGCGAAGCCCTCTTACATTATGGTAGTAGAGGGAGAACCTACCAAGTTTTTTGCAGTTATATTATTATGTTATTTGCAATTTTTCTTTTCCTAGGAGGGATTGTAAATTCTTTTACCAATGTATTAGGAGGCCAAGAGCTTATGAAAATTGGATCGAACAATGAAAATGGAGCTGTTATTTTGAATGATGAAACGAAACTGTTGGGTTTACTTATTTTAGTAATGGATGACACATTGGGTATGGATTTACAGGCAGTGAGATGTTGCAAAATGTCTTCGGGTTCGATTTTCGGTAACAGACGAGAGATGAATATTGATTTGGGTTTAGCAACTGATGATAATGCTCTAGGAGCAACAAAATTATTTTGAAGGCTGGGATCTATTATTTCTAAATCAGAAACTAATTCTATTGGCAGCAGCACTGGCAAGTCAATAACTACCGAGGGTTGGTTAACCTCAATATTTGATTCACTAGCCAGGGCCAAGTCTTCTCCTTGAATCATATCAGAAGCCCAGTTAAGGTTAGCCTGAATAGTTTTAAGGTTGGATCTTTTAGGAGCAGGACCAGCACTCTTAGAAGAGGTGGTAGCATCGCGTCCCCTTTTATTACCTTGAAAACAACAACACCAACAACACCAACAACACCAACAACACCAACAACACCAACAACACCAACAACACCAACAACACCAACAACACCAACAACACCAACAACACCAACAACACCAACAACACCAACAACACCAACAACACCAACAACACCAACAACACCAACAACACCAACAACACCAACAACACCAACAACACCAACAACACCAACAACACCAACAACACCAACAACACCAACAACACCAACAACACCAACAACACCAACAACACCAACAACACCAACAACACCAACAACACCAACAACACCAACAACACCAACAACACCAACAACACCAACAACACCAACAACACCAACAACACCAACAACACCAACAACACCAACAACACCAACAACACCAACAACACCAACAACACCAACAACACCAACAACACCAACAACACCAACAACACCAACAACACCAACAACACCAACAACACCAACAACACCAACAACACCAACAACACCAACAACACCAACAACACCAACAACACCAACAACACCAACAACACCAACAACACCAACAACACCAACAACACCAACAACACCAACAACACCAACAACACCAACAACACCAACAACACCAACAACACCAACAACACCAACAACACCAACAACACCAACAACACCAACAACACCAACAACACCAACAACACCAACAACACCAACAACACCAACAACACCAACAACACCAACAACACCAACAACACCAACAACACCAACAACACCAACAACACCAACAACACCAACAACACCAACAACACCAACAACACCAACAACACCAACAACACCAACAACACCAACAACACCAACAACACCAACAACACCAACAACACCAACAACACCAACAACACCAACAACACCAACAACACCAACAACACCAACAACACCAACAACACCAACAACACCAACAACACCAACAACACCAACAACACCAACAACACCAACAACACCAACAACACCAACAACACCAACAACACCAACAACACCAACAACACCAACAACACCAACAACACCAACAACACCAACAACACCAACAACACCAACAACACCAACAACACCAACAACACCAACAACACCAACAACACCAACAACACCAACAACACCAACAACACCAACAACACCAACAACACCAACAACACCAACAACACCAACAACACCAACAACACCAACAACACCAACAACACCAACAACACCAACAACACCAACAACACCAACAACACCAACAACACCAACAACACCAACAACACCAACAACACCAACAACACCAACAACACCAACAACACCAACAACACCAACAACACCAACAACACCAACAACACCAACAACACCAACAACACCAACAACACCAACAACACCAACAACACCAACAACACCAACAACACCAACAACACCAACAACACCAACAACACCAACAACACCAACAACACCAACAACACCAACAACACCAACAACACCAACAACACCAACAACACCAACAACACCAACAACACCAACAACACCAACAACACCAACAACACCAACAACACCAACAACACCAACAACACCAACAACACCAACAACACCAACAACACCAACAACACCAACAACACCAACAACACCAACAACACCAACAACACCAACAACACCAACAACACCAACAACACCAACAACACCAACAACACCAACAACACCAACAACACCAACAACACCAACAACACCAACAACACCAACAACACCAACAACACCAACAACACCAACAACACCAACAACACCAACAACACCAACAACACCAACAACACCAACAACACCAACAACACCAACAACACCAACAACACCAACAACACCAACAACACCAACAACACCAACAACACCAACAACACCAACAACACCAACAACACCAACAACACCAACAACACCAACAACACCAACAACACCAACAACACCAACAACACCAACAACACCAACAACACCAACAACACCAACAACACCAACAACACCAACAACACCAACAACACCAACAACACCAACAACACCAACAACACCAACAACACCAACAACACCAACAACACCAACAACACCAACAACACCAACAACCACCAACAACACCAACAACACCAACAACACCAACAACACCAACAACACCAACAACACCAACAACACCAACAACACCAACAACACCAACAACACCAACAACACCAACAACACCAACAACACCAACAACACCAACAACACCAACAACACCAACAACACCAACAACACCAACAACACCAACAACACCAACAACACCAACAACACCAACAACACCAACAACACCAACAACACCAACAACACCAACAACACCAACAACACCAACAACACCAACAACACCAACAACACCAACAACACCAACAACACCAACAACACCAACAACACAACACACCAACAACACCAACAACACCAACAACACCAACAACACCAACAACACCAACAACACCAACAACACCAACAACACCAACAACACCAACAACACCAACAACACCAACAACACCAACAACACCAACAACACCAACAACACCAACAACACCAACAACACCAACAACACCAACAACACCAACAACACCAACAACACCAACAACACCAACAACACCAACAACACCAACAACACCAACAACACCAACAACACCAACAACACCAACAACACCAACAACACAACAACACCAACAACACCAACAACACAACAACACCAACAACACCAACAACACCAACAACACCAACAACACCAACAACACCAACAACACCACAACACCAACAACACCAACACACCAACAACACCAACAACACCAACAACACCAACAACACAACAACACCAACAACACCAACAACACCAACAACACCAACAACACCAACAACACCAACAACACCAACAA